>CM066033.1:977755640-978356991 GCA_033557465.1 Ichthyophis bannanicus
ATTACACAGCATGTAGGAAGTCATGGCCTAATGGGAGGACAGCAACATGGCTTTAGACAAGGAAGATCTGGTCTTACTAAAGTGGTAAAGGGGATGAAACGGCTACTCCTATTGAAGAGAGGCTACAAAGGTTAGGGCCCTTCAACCTGGAACAACGAGACGGTGAGGGGAGATATGATAGAGGTCTATAAATTGAAATGAATGGAGTGGAATGGGTTAGAACGTAGATCTGATGTTTATGCTATCAGAACTCTAGACAAGGGACTAGGGGAACATGTAATGAAGCTATAGGGTAACACTATTTAAGTGGAGAAATAAGAGAAAAAAAATTGATTGTTTTCACCGCAACGGTGTAACTCAAACTCTGGAATTTGTTACCTGCGAGGATGTAGTAAGAGCTGTTGTAGTGTAGCTGGGTCTTATAAAAAGGTTTGGACAAGATGTCCTGGAGGAAAGGGTCCATAAACCAATTATCAAAATGGACCCAGGATATCAATGCTTGACCCAATAAAAGCATTGTGGAACCGGTGTCTTTTTGCGGGAGATGCTAGGTGTACGTATGACCTAGATTGGCCACACTGTTGGAAACCAAAGGGATACTTGGGCTTGAAGGACCTTGGTCTGAACCCGGTATGGCATTCTCTTATGTTTCTTATGTTTCTTATGATGGAGATTGGTGTGCACGGACCAGGAGAAGGATAGGGGTGTGACTCTATTTCTTTCTGCGTGATCTCAAGTGGCAAAACAGTGCGACAAGGCGTTGGCAAAAGCCAGGAGGATGATGGGTTACATACAAAGAGGAATTACCAGCAGAAAGAAGAGGTACTAATGCCACTGTATAAGTCACTGGTGAGGCCTCACTTGGAATACTGTGTTCAGTTTTGGAGACCATATCTTACAAAGGATATAAAAATACTGGAAACTGTTCAGCGGAAGGCGACCAAAATGATTTGTAGCCTGCGTCAGAGCCTTATGAAGAAGAGACTTGAAGACCTAAATATGTACAACTCTGGAGGAGAGGAGGGACCGGGGAGATATGATTCAGACCCATTAAATACTTAAAGAGAAATAATGAACAAACAAACCTCTTCCAAAGACGGGGAAGCTGTAAAACTAGAGGGCATAACATGAAGCTGCAAGGGGGTAAATTGAAAAGGCAATGTCAGGAAATACTTTTTCACTGAAAGGATGGTGGGTGCTTGGAGTGCCCTCCTGATGGAAGTGGTGGGGGCAAATACAGTGACAGAATTCAAAATGGCATTGGACAGACACAGTGGATCCCCTTTACAGCAACGGGATAAAATCAAAATAAACTTAACTAATTTCTCAACATACAGGGGTGTCCTACACAGAGCGGTGGGTTCACCCCTAAAACAAAGACATGGGAGGGGTGGCCTGCATGTAGCGGCACGTGTACCTACTCTTTGCCATCTTACTGGGCAGACTAGATGGACCATACTGGCGTTTATCTGCCATCATTTACTATGTTACTAAATTGAAAATATGTTTTTCTATCCCCTCTGACACAATTGCTGGAATCAGGAACAGAAGGCTTCCAAACAGGCGGGGGTCAGGGACAGAGCTCTAAAATCAGGGACAATCCCCGAAAATTAGTGACCTCTGGTAACCTTAATATGTGTGCTGAATCCCCCTTGTTTTTCAGGATCCAAGAGATAAATGTTATGACCTGTGATAAACAGCACTTTACATAAAGTAACAGTGCATTTCAAATAAAGTTCACTGAGTAAGACAACTTATATGTAGAATAGGGTCGCCAACCAAGCAGTTTTATGCCAACCCTGCCAGTTGATGGAGGCTGGCGGCCCGCAGAACAGTGAAACTAGCAAGTGAAAGGCCAGTTTTCTGCCAACTGCAGATCACACTCCTATATCTGCCCATGGGGATCTCAACCCCTATGGACAGACATGCAGAAACAGCCTGGGATTGCAGCCAGGAGAGCCAATGAACTGTCAATGGACGGTTGGTATTCCCACGGGTAGTTTAGTCACTGGCTCTCCTGCACAAAAAAAAAGTCTATCAAGGTTTACTGTTACTGCCCCCTTTAATGTATTTAGCCATCTGTGCAGCAAACTTGGTAACAACATTGATTTTTTTGGCAGACTGTATAGTCACCAGCTTTCCCCGGCTGCCTTAGCACTTCTGTGCATGGAGGGCAAGGGGGGGAGGTTTGAAGGGGAAAGTCTGGGGTTTTTGGTGGAGGGACAGCAGGAGAGGGACTGGAGTGGGGAGAGAATGGACGAATGTATAGGAAGTAAAAGGCACAATGCGTATGTGTAATGGTGCACCACACTCTCCCACCACACACACAAACACACACACACAAGTACCGTCACCTCTGTCCACACACACACACACACGCCACACAGACACACACACAACGTAGGCATCCACTCCACCTCCGCATCACACACACACAGGCATCCCGCACCTCTGCACCACACACACATACACACACACACACACACAGGAACCCCACGTTTTGTGCCCACACACGCACAGGCCATCACACCTCTACACCACACGCACACACACAGGCACCCTATATCTGATCAACACAAACACACACACACACACATGTAGCTTAATGGGTTAGAGGGGGTAATGGGAGAGGGAGGGGAGTGGGCCACTGCCCTTTTGTTGACAAAGTGCAGTGGGGCCCATTTAAAAGCTGATTTTATTAAGCTTTGTACCATAGAAAATGGGTAAACAGTGTTTAGTAAATTCAGGTCCTAAATCTTTTGGGGGAGGAGCAGTATGCATGTGACATAGGTTCTGGTGGTTGGCTCCTAGATTTTTAGGCGCTGGATCCTAGATGTTTCAAAGACAAATTTGTCAAGACCTGGTTTAAACCAGTGTGTGTGCTGTGACTGCTTTGCCAAAGATGTCCTGCCGGCCCCTTTTAACTTCGTTTCCTGGGAGGTCACCGGATTGGGGGGGCAGGATGTGTGGCGAGCCGTATCAGCACCCCACGCAGCGTGCTTGCATTTTCTTGCGTCAGGTCTACGGGATATGCAATTGCCCTGTTGCTTCCCTGCTAATGCCGATCCTGACATCTCTCTTTTTGTTTTGTACAGTGTAGGGGAAATGCATTTCTTTCTGTTTTCTCTAGTATTGCCTGCATGCAGCGTCTAGCTTTCTGAGGTTTTAGCTTAATTTTTATCTACAGTATATATTTTATGTAGATCGCTCTTACAGTATATATATATATTATAATATTATATATTACTGTAAGAGCGATCTACTTTAAAATCAGATCCCTCAGACACTTACCGCCCGTGTACTCGAACCAGATGATTTCCGCACCATTTACCAAGCCCTTATCATTCCTCATTTCGATTATTCAAACGCCATCCTACAAGGACTCCCCTGAGCAACCTTAAACCCCCTGCCACTTGCTATGAACAGTGAAGCGCGGGTACTTCTCTTCGGAGCCTCCAGAAGAGAGCATATCACAAAACACCCCCTCCTGAAACAGCTGCACTGGCTCCCCATTCAAGCCAGGATCAGTTTTAAGACCTTGTTGATGACGTTCAAAGCTACCAAGGGGCTCTCCTCCTCCTCTCTATCTGACTTCATCCAACCACTTGCACCCAGCAGACTAAGGAGAACCGCAGAGACCAATATGTTTATCAATACCGAAGATCCGACAAACTGCACCAAAACAGCATCCAAACTGAGCCTTCAGTCTCTGCGCCCCAAGTCGTGTGGAACACCCTACCACCACACATCAGAGCAATCCCCAACCTGAGCCAGGTCATGAAGGCCCTGAAACATTTCCTCTTTATCAAATATCTCACTGACAGCTCTGAAACCCCAGTCACACTCGAATAGTGCGTCCCCCAAATGTAAAAACACCACCAAACAGTATCCTCTCCCTTCAACTTCTTATGTATATAGTTTACCTTGTTCTCCAAGTTCCATTTTCTGTTCAATGTATTGACCAGACATATGTATATTGTCGGATGTTGTTGTATCTATGTAAACCGCGCTGATCGCAAATAGTGCGGTATATAAGAAATGTTAATAAATAAATAATAAAATAAATATAAAATAAAATATTTCTATTTTCACTACGTGGTCACTTATTGGAGAAAGCCTGTCCTGTAATGTGTGTGTGTGTGTGTGTGGTGTGACCAAGACTGGTCAGTCTGTTAGCACGAAATTTCTGTTTAAGAGTGTGTAGTAATCTGTCTTGCTCAGCTTTCCTAATTGGTTTATTGAGGTTTTAGGGCTCACTGCCTTTTGATAGATAGGTTCCTTGTGTGTAGTTTTGGTAGTACTGGCAATGGTAGATTTGCTCTTGGTCCCGAAATTACTTTTTTGTATTAATTCCAGGACCGGCCCAACCATCAGGGCAACCTAGGCGATCACTTCTTTGGGTTGGCAGATGTAGGGCATTCAGAGCTAAACAAAAACGTCATCTTGAAGTACTACTGGAAAGGAGTGAGCTAAAAACAAATAAATAAATAAAATACATTCTGACAACCGGGAGGGACATATAGGTTAAGAGTTGCTTAGGGTGCCAGCACTTTGAATGAACTCTGGGTCTGGCCCAGCTTAATTCACAATATGCTTGGTATTGGGAGGGATTGTTTCTCATATGGTAAGTTTTATAGAGAAGGTTCTAGCTCTGCTCTGCACAGATTGTTGGTGAAGGTACCAGGGAGCAGGGTTCTGTGGATGCAGAATATATGTTTGGATTTAATGCCATATGGAGAGCATGTGTGTGTTGGAGGCAGCCTGAGAAGGGAGACTGTGGCTGCATAGGTGCTAAAGAGTTCAACATCTTGTACCCACCTCCCCTTGGATATAGCCTGCAGATGCTAAAGCCTGCACCGTTGCCCTCTCTGCAATTATTTTTTATGTGTGGGACAGGAGGTGGGCATGGGCTGAGCATGGCTAGCACAGGTTGCTAACCCTAATGTAGAGTTCATGAATTGTAAAATAACAGCCTTATGAATAAAGCTATTCAAAGGAAGACTGCAAGATGGCCAACCAGAAGCTGACAAACTGTCAGGGACTATTCAGCCAATCCTAGACTGAGGATAAATGCTAAGGGCATCCAATTGAGAAGATAGCAGTAAAGAGATGCGGGTGAGGGGGGGGGGGTGTTGTTCCACCATGATCTGAGAAAGACATAATACAGTATTCTTACTGTGGGAACAGAAACAATCAAGGAATCTGAGAAAATAAAACAAACAGGAAAACATGGTAAAGCAGCTGATACAGGAAAAAAAGAAAATAGAAAAAATAAACCAAGCTGCTCTCCTATAGTGATGGGACGTGAAGGTTAAAGAAAAGATTTAACAACAGTGATAGTCAAACATAAAAGATAAAATCAGCTAATAACCGAATTTCTGTTCCCCAAAGAAACAATAGCTGAGTTGGAAAGACAGTGCAGAATTTCCCAACCCCTAGAAGGGTTGACTCCCCAAAAGAAACATAGAAACATGATGACAGAAAAAGACCACATGGCCTATCTTCTCTGCCCTTCCATATCAACCACTACCACAGTTCCCTTTTTTCCTTTAGAGATCCTCTGTGTTTGTCCCATGCTTCTTTGAATTCAGATACGGTCCTCATCTCTACCACCTCCACTGGGAGACTATTCCACATGTAGCAGCAGAGCGCAAACAAACCAATAATACCAGGAGTCTGTTCAGAAAGGTCCAAAATCATTTATTTTGTGCACAAGACTCAAGCAGAATCACATTCAAAATGGCTGAGCAATGGCTGTTAGTAAAACAAAAACTTTTATACTTTTCTTGTCCATTCTAGGTATAGGCAAACTTCTCATTGGTCCCGGTAACCCCTTTCACCCCATCCATTGGTCCCGGTACCAAATACGTAGCTCCAATGAGTACCTTGGTCTGGGCTTAGCACCTGCTTACCCCCCTTACAATCCCAATTACAATGGTCAGTTCTTCCAGCTTTGATACTTTTCTCCTCCAAGGTCACTTAGCTAACTAAAACATGTGGGAAAGCAGGGCCACTGTAACTTTTCTTTCAGCAGAGTTAATTAATTCCATAGAAGCTTCACTCTCTTATCAATACCAATTAAAGTTGTTTTCTATATTCTCTAAGTTTCGATTCTGCTTAGCTATACTTAATTATACTTAATTGTGCTCAGTTAAGTTTCGATTCTATGGTAGCAGCATTCAGGGGAATGTGTAATTCCTTTGGGCCTCTCCACAGGCTTCATTTACAGGTCAAGCTATTTAGGCCTCTCTGCTTATTTCAGACACCATGGATCACAGGCCTTTGCCTACCACATTCCCCCCTTTGATTAATCTCACCCTATTACTGATAAGGTGTGAGATTTAAATCACTCAATTACACTGGGGTCGGGTTTCGACCATATGTAGCAGGATTAGGATGCCATAAGGCTAAAATCTTAGTTGCGGTTTTCCGCTCCACTGTATTCTCAATAACACTGTTAATAGAACGCATACAACATGGGATTATACATGGTAACAAAAAGAACAAGGCTACAAATATTAGTACTATCATAGCAAAAGTAGTGAATCCTCCTAATCCAGAGAAGATAGATGCAAACCAATTGGGTATCTTAAGACTATGCCAGGTCTATACTGGCACATAAGCTTGCTTTCGCATGTTTTCAGCAATTTCTTCAACAACCTGACCCTTATCATCTATCTTCAAACAACAATTTGTGAGGTTTAGCTTACCACAGACTCCTCCTTCAGCAGCTAATAAGTAATCTAGTGCCAAGCGATTTTGATATATTGCTGTGCGCATTTGTGTACTTTGTCTAGCTAGAAGTGTGAGTGCTTGGCTAGTTTCATTAGTGATGAGTTCAACTACTGCCTGCAAGCGTATAATTCTATTCAACATGTAAATTGGGGTACGATATCCCCACATGCCATCTTGCTCCCAAGTGGCAGGTCCATAATAGGCAATGATTCGCTCAGGTGGCCAATCCTCACCATCCCATTTCTCCCACTTGCCTATCTGTAAAGCTGCTCTCTTCTGTCTCTTTGAATAGACTGGTAGCCTAATTGTTCTCCATGTTCTGTGGGCAATAAAAAGAAAGAGGGTCGGATAGTTCCTAAGACACACGCCCCTCCCCAGTGGATAGGGAGTTGAGCATATGCTCGGGTTCCGCAAATCCAATATAGGCCAGGTGGGCTTGCCAGACATGAGGTTGGTTAAGGTCAGTCCATAAAGGGGCAAGCTCCGGGAATCTTGCTAATGGATTGGTGGGTTCAGATTCATTAATTCCTGACCACCAGGATGTCTGTTTCGTGGTGTCATTATAGAACGTCTGGCTAAGACAGACAAGCTGTCCTACCTTCAAGATAAACTGGGGTCCAGTTCGAGTGTAACACAGACGTCCAACTATTGGGTGTGCTAATACCCATTCACTGGTAGTCTTGTGCAGCTCAGTCTGATTGTAGGTTACTGAGTAATTCAGTTCTTGAGCCTCCCAAGGCCACTGATCACCCATTTTGGTTCCACCACAAAAATAACAATCTGAGATGCGGAGACTGGAGACCACAGCTCCAGCCAACTCTAGGAACAAATTCTGAGAAGGGTGAGGGATATCAAACTTATTTATATGCATGGTTTCATAGAAAGTGTTATGTATCTGGTACCTTGATGATCGATGGGCTTGGGTATTCAGTCTAATATATACAATGGTCCCTGGATCTGATCCAGAGCCTGCAATGCGTAATCCAAATTTATACCCTTGTTTCCATGCACTGGGATTCATTATGTGTAGTTTTAATGGGTTACAGGCACCCTTCTTACATTTTTCTGGATTCTTTACATATGGCTTGATTAAAGCAGCCATTCGATTGTCTCTGGTGTTTCTCTACCATACCAGTTTTCCATGTGGCATAGAACACGCATTCCCACTTCGGGCAATAATAGTCTTGAACTGGTGCTGTGCTATATACATTTGCTAAAACTCGTTTACCTGTGCAGGCCCCCCATCCAGTAGTTCCTTCGGGACACATATACTTATCATCATTAGCATAGGCTTTCTCCCAATTGGCACATTTAGAACGACTATCTCTATTAATGGCATCATAAGCATCAAAATACAAAGCAGCACCTTTCGTGGGATCAGTAAGTGGAGGTGTAGCATTAAGTAAAGCTCCATCTGCATCATCCCATCGTATTTCTAGAGTATAATAGGATGGGTTCTGATGTGGGTTAAAACAAACTTTAGTATTACCTTGGTACAAACATTCAGTTCAGTGGTGTTGTATATACACCGACTTACTGTACCAGTACAGGTATAGTAAGAATGATAAAGCAAAGTCTGAGTTACTTTCATTCCAGTCCGAGTGGAAGTAATGCAGGCAGTGCATGGGAGCAAAGCATGAGCCAGTTCAAAGTTCCCCAGGCAAGCAGCCAAAGCAAAATAGAAACAAAGATGCATGTTGATTGTAGTTCTTCTGGTTCTCCGCTGGAAAATCTTGACCTCGACGTCCTCTTCTCCTTGGTACAATGCTGACCCGTTTGCTAATGAAGCAATTCAACGGGTGTCAATGTTCATTGAAGATCCTCAAATGTCTCGCTGTGATGCCAACTTACCAAGTGTAGTTGGCCTGACGAAAGTTTATGAAGGCACAGTTAGTCGATGAAGAAAACAAATGTCTTTGCTGTATAAGAAACAGCAATCCTCTTCGAAAGACTTGGCTGCTGTAGGACACTGTAGTTCATGAGTGTCCCCGAGGGGTTCTAGGTTGCTGGCTGCCTCCGTAGAGTAAGACGCAAAGGGACGTCAGGGTGTGGCTCTGATGTCCACTGGTCCTGATCTGGAACGGCTGCTGGCTTGACTCTGCTATGATGAATCCAGGAATCGATTTCTGCTACCTTTACTGCAGTTGGGGTAGACAGGATGACGGTGTATGGTCCCTTCCAATGTGGTTCCAGCGGTGTCTCCTTCCAATCTTTGATCCACACCGAGGTACCAGGCTTGTAGGGATGCAGGGGTTCCGTCAAATTGATAGGCAACTGGTCCTGTATCCACGTGTGGAGAGTCTGCAGAACAGAACTAAGAGCTAGAAGTTCTTGTCTGGTTATTTCTGAACCAATCTGTGGCAAACTACCTTTTACACCCTGCACTATCGGTGGAGGTTTGCCATACATAACTTCAAAAGGGGAAAATCCTGATGATTTCACAGGGGCTGAGCGTATTCTAAGTAATGCTATTGGGAGAACCTGGGGCCACTTTAGGTGGGTCTCCTGGCATAGCTTGGACATCTGAGATTTCAAAGTTCTATTCATTCGCTCAACTTTCCCTGAACTTTGGGGTCTGTATGCAGTGTGTAACTTCCATTGTATCTGTAGGGCACTTGCTAACTGCTGGGTAATTTGAGACACAAACGAGGGTCCATTGTCTGACCCTATTACTGCTGGAATTCCAAATCTGGGGATAATTTCTCTTAACAAAACTTTAGTAACTTCTCGGGCTTTTTCAGTCCTGGTGGGGAAGGCTTCCACCCACCCAGAGAAGGTACAAACTAATACTAACAAGTAACGGTATCCATTGGCTTTTGGCATTTCAGTAAAGTCTACTTGCAGGTGGTGCATGGGGGTTACACCTCCTGACTGAACTCGGGGTGCTGGCGTGGGACCCTGTTTAGCATTATTCTTGGCACAAATTAGACACTGGCGGGCTACTGAGGCTGACAGGGCTCCCAATAGAGCGATACAAAAATGTGGTTTAAGTGCTTTCTCCATAGCACTCTTCCCATAATGTGTGGCTTGATGAAAGGCCTTGACAAAGGCTGGTCCCAATGATTCAGGGATCACTATTCGTCCTGGGGGTTGACTGCCCTCGGGAGGTGGCAGCTCAATCCATCCATCTTTCAGTACTCCTTCTTCTTTATTACAGTAGTAATCCAATTCTTTGGTGGTATATCGTGGCGTCCATAAATTAAGGGGTACTGGAAACAATGCTGCTTGTATTGGCATGGCTTGTGATGAAATTTGGCCTGTCATAGCTGCTTTACGTGCTGAAGCATCAGCAAATCTGTTTCCTTGGGCAACTTCTCCTTTTCCCGCTTGGTGTCCTCGACAGTGTATGACAGCTACACGTGTCGGGGCCCATACTGCGTCTAGTAACATCAATATTTCTGGGCCATATTTGATTGATTTGCCTCCCGACGTAATGAGCCCTCGTTCTTTGTTGAGAGCTCCATGTGCATGCAAAGTGGTGAAGGCATATTTTGAGTCCGTGTATACGTTCAGCAGAAGTCCCGCACCCAATACTAGTGCTCTGGTGAGTGCTATCAATTCTGCTTTCTGGGCTGATGTGCCTGATGCAAGAACTGATGATTCAATGACTTTCTCCCGAGTGACTACTGCATACCCGGCACAACGTCGTCCATCGATAATGAGACTGCTTCCATCCACAAAATAAGTTTGATCAGGGTTCTCCAGGGGCACATCTGTCAGATCAGGTCGACTTGAGAATACAGTGTCCATGACTTCTATACAGTCATGCTCTGGAGGGTCTTCGCTGATTGGTATCAGGGTAGCTGGATTCAAGGCATGGCTCACTTCCAGTTGTATTTGTGGATTTTCACATAGCATGCTTTGGTATTTCAGCATTCGAGAATTGGTGAGCCAATGATTTGCTTTCTGTTCCATAAGGGCAAGTACCACATGTGGTACTGTGACGCGTAGATTCTGTCCCAATGTGAGCTTGTCCGCTTCACTCATTAATAATGCTGTAGCTGCAACTGCTCTCAAACATGGTGGCCATCCTTTGGCCACAGTGTCCAATTGTTTTGATAGGTACGCTACGGGTCGCTCCCAATGTCCCAGTTTCTGAGTCAACATGCCTAGAGCATGTCCGTGCATCTCGTGCACAAACAGATGGAAAGGCTTGTGGACATCTGGCAACGCGAGTGCTGGTGACGACATCAATTCTTCCTTCAGGGTCTTGAAAGCTGTGTCTTGCTCAAGTCCCCATTCTAGTGGTGACTTTTCTTCTCCCTTGGTGGCTTCATATAGTGGTTTAGCAATCTGAGCAAAGTTAGGTATCCATATCCGGCAGTATCCTGCTGCTCCCAGAAAGGCTCTGACTTGCTTTCTGGTGGTTGGGGTTGGGATACTGCACACGGCTTCTTTTCTCTCTCGTCCCAATTGTCGGCTTCCTTTGGTCAGACGAAAGCCCAAGTATTTTACTTCTTTTTGGCATAGCTGTGCTTTTGCTCTGGAAACTTTGTATCCAGCTTCATCCAATAGTTGCAAGAGGTCAGTAGTGGCTTGTATACATTCACTTTCTGATGTGGCGGCTACCAGTAGGTCATCTACATATTGGAGGAGTACTCTTCTTTCAGGAGCCACTGGATAGCTCGAAAGATCTTGGTTTAGTGCAGCACTGAAAATGGTAGGTGAGTTCTTGAATCCTTGAGGCAATCGTGTCCAAGTGAGTTGGCCCCGCCTCCCCGAGACAGGGTCCTGCCATTCAAAGGCAAACAGCAATTGGCTAATTGGGGCTAATCTTATGCAGAAGAATGCATCTTTCAAATCCAAAACAGTAAAGTGAGTGGCTTCAGCAGGAATCAGTCCTAAGAGTGTGTAAGGATTTGGCACAACTGGATGTATGGTCTCAACTGCTTCATTCACTCTCCTTAGATCCTGCACTGGGCGGTAGTCACCTGTCCCAGGCTTCTTTACTGGCAGGAGAGGTGTGTTCCATGGTGACTGACAAACTTTGAGTAGGCCATACTCCAGTAGCCTTAACAAGTGGCGATGGATGCCTTCAATTGCTGCTCTTGGAAGTGGGTATTGCTTGACATGTACTGGCTGTGCACTAGGCTTGAGATTCACAATTATTGGAGCTATGTGTTTGGCCAGGCCTGGTGGATTGCCCTCTGCCCATACTCCAGGAGGGGCATCAATGCTTTTCAGAGTAGTTCAAAATAGGTATCAATGATTGGCTCAGTACTTGGCTCAGCACTATAATATCTCCATTCTTCTTCTCGAGGAACAGTAAGCACCATTATTCCAGCAGGTTTTGAATTCACTGTCATTTGCATTTCTCCTTTCTCAGTAAAGGATATTTGGGCCTGCAGCTTGGCTAGCATATCTCGTCCCAGTAATGGCACTGGGCACTCAGGCATATAAAGGAATTGGTGCGTTATTTGCTGTCCTCCTAAATTACATATGCGGTTTTGAAGAAAAGGCTTTGTGGCTTTTGCGCCAGTCGCTCCCACAATGGTGACTGCTCTTGTAGAAAAAGGGGTTATTTGCTTATCTACTACAGAATGTTCTGCTCCAGTATCAACCATAAAGTCCATAAATTGGTCTCCTATTTGTATACTGACCATAGGCTCCTGGAGACCTAAAGCGAATTCGGAGCCCGGTCTGTCCTAATCTGCTTCATCTAAATCATAGGCTGTTGCGGCTGCCACTCCCTGAATGGCCTCCGCTCGTTCTCGTTGAAATTGTTCTCGATTGGTTCCTCTGCGATTCTGAGGTCGGCCTCTCTCTCTTTCCCTCCAAGAGGCGTGTTCCCCTTCATCCTGGGAAGCCTCTTCGAGTCGTGGGCATGCACTTCTCCAATGTCCTTCTTCCCTGCAATAAGCGCATTGGTTCGCGCCTAATGGGGGCCGGTCATCTCCTCGGCCCCGCCCTCTTCCTCTGCTCCTTCGACTAGGGACACCTCCCCTTTTCTGTTCCACTATGGCCGCAGCCAAAAAATCTGCTTTCTTCTTCATCCTTCGATCACTTTCTTTCTGTCTTTCATTATCACGATTCACATACACCTTATGAGCGACTTCCAGTAACTGTGTTGCATTCATGCCCGCAAACCCTTCTAATTTCTGTAACTTACGTCTGATATCTGGTTGGGACTGGTTTACAAAAGCAGAATTCACCATGCATAGGCTTCCTGGGGCATCTGGGTCATAGGGAGTATACATTCTATACGCTTCAGTCAATCTCTCATAGAATACTGCTGGGCTTTCATCTATGCCCTGATTAACTTCGGTCACTTTAGAGAGATTCATGGCTTTCTGACCTCCCTTCTTCAGACCTTGCATGAGGCCTTGGCGGAACCGTGATAGGGCCCTGGATCCTCTATCAGTATTCGGATCCCACTGGGGGTCTTCATTAGGGAATTCCTTCTGAGCTGCTTCGCGATCGTCTATTCCTGCTCCTACCACTCCCTCTGTCAGGGGATTGTCGGCTAGCCAATCAATAGCTGCTCGCTTAACTCGTGTCCGCTCCTCAGTAGTAAATAAAGTAGACAGGAGCTGACGACAATCTGCCCAAGTGGGTTGGTGAGTCTCCATAATGGTATGCATCAACTCCGTTAATTCTTGGAGGAGAAATCAGTGTAAGAAGCATAGTGCAGTTTCCAGTTCAACAAATCAGCAGTGGAGAAAGGCACATACACTAGACTCAGGGGTCCCGCTACTATCTGGTCATGCTCATCTCGCACGGGCAGTCCCGGGACTTGTCGCAGGGGGGCTAATACTTTCGGGAGGGCTTTCTGCTTCTTAGTAGTAACTTTCGTTATCTTGGTGGGGGCTTTCAACTTTGAGACTCGCTTAGTCTGGGGAGCCTCGCTTGCAACAGATGAACTAGCACTGACAACTGATTTTTCACTTTCTGTCTCGGTCTGGGAGGATGCATCTTCATCTTCCTGCTCTGACTCCTGCTTATCCTCAGTCTCTGTCTCAGACTGATCAGCCTCTTCTCGAGACGGCTCATCTAACTGGTCTTCTGGCTGGTGAGGGGGTGAACTCTCCCGGTCCCGGGGTCCTGCCGCGGGACGCGGTGGTACTCTCACTGGGTGCTGGGCTCGGGGCTGTCTAGTTACAGCTCCCGGGGACTCAGGATCTACAAGAACAGGTTTCTGACTAGGTTTCTCGACTGTCCCTGTTTTCTGAGTCTGGTCTGTTAATGCTAACATTATTCTGCACTGTTCTTCATAACAGCGCTTTATTTTTTATTTATTTATTAACAATTCTTATATACCGCACTATTAGACATCAGCGCGGTTTACATTGAACAAAAAACATCCGACAATTTACATATGTCTGGTCAATTACATTTAACAGGAGATATAAACTTGGGAAATAGGGGAAACTATATACAAAGGTGTGTTATCTGACAAGGGGGCGGATTCTCACAAATACTTAACCAAGAGTCTATATAGGGGTACTGATCGGGGAGCGCTACTCGCACCTTCCGATGAACTGACTGAATAATTCCTAGGTTAAACGTTCCATCTCGAGGCCACATGGGGTCTATGACGGGCCACTCCCTAGTACACAAAAGCTGTAATCGTGAGGCAGTCATTCTTACTCCATAATCCCCTGAATATCCTTTATTGAAATACTTGGTCATACATTCTAACGGAGTGTGCCTAGTAGATCCCGCCCCTCCCATATCGATGTGTGCGCGCAACAACAAACAGAAGGGAAAAGGAAGGCGGACCGTGGGTAAGGGGTCCTCACGGCCCTAGAGACATTTAAGGGAAACAAATAACAAGACAAGACGACGGTCACTTCCTCCTTTTTACGACCTGGACGCGGTCGCCCGGCCAGGAAATGCGTTACTCAGGAGTCCGCCTTCGCTTGGTCTGTGTTGCAAGACCTCTCATTCACACTTCATTCACACAATCATGCTAGCAACGTATCCCAAAAACAGCCCAATCCTGTCTCTGCTGACTAGGCTATATCAAATTCCAAAATCAAAAAGACGATAGTTTCACCCCGCGCATACTCATGCGGGGTTAGTCAGACCGTCTTGAGAGGTGATCAAGCTCTCTTACCAAATATCAAATTCCAAAGTTTCAAAGTTCAAACAACAGTTCTGCTCTGACTCATCTGTCTAGTCAAATCAAAACAATACTCACCGGATCCGGTCCCCGTTCCCAAGCAAGCGCATGAGTTGGACCTCGGACTCCCCTCATGGGTTCGAGGTGTTGGTTCCGTCCGGGTCCGGCACCCGCCGAGGTCTGGCCAGCTCCCTCCGATGCAAGGGACCGGTGGTGCCAGAGAGCGAGCCCACGTCGGGAGGGCACAATCCCGGCAAGACCAAACCTGTAGAGGCGGAAAGTCGTGGTATATTGCCCCGTATACCCTCTATTACCACACCTTTCCCGGCCAACGCACCAAGAATATGTAGCAGCAGAGCGCAAACAAACCAATAATACCAGGAGTCTGTTCAGAAGGTCCAAATCATTTATTTGTGCACAAGACTCAAGAAGAATCACATTCAAAATGGCTGAGCAATGGCTGTTAGTAAAACAACAACTTTTATACTTTTCTTGTCCATTCTAGGTATAGGCAAACTTCTCATTGGTCCCGGTAACCCCTTTCACCCCATCCATTGGTCCCGGTACCAATACGTAGCTCCAATGAGGACCTTGGTCTGGGCTTAGCACCTGCTTACCCCCCTTACAGTCCCAATTACAATGGTCAGTTCTTCCAGCTTTGATACTTTTCTCCTCCAAGGTCACTTAGCTAACTAGAACATGTGGGAAAGCAGGGCACTGTAACTTTTCTTTCAGCAGAGTTAATTAATTCCATAGAAGCTTCACTCTCTTATCAATACCAATTAAAGTTGTTTTTCTATATTCTCTAAGTTTCGATTCTGCTTAGCTATACTTAATTATACTTAGTTGTTCTCAGTTAAGTTTCGATTCTATGGTAGCAGCATTCAGGGGAATGTGTAATTCCTTTGGGCCTCTCCACAGGCTTCATTTACAGGTCAAGCTATTTAGGCCTCTCTGCTTATTTCAGACACCATGGATCACAGGCCTTCGCCTACCACACACAGATCCACCACTCTTTCCGTAAAGAAATATTTCCGCATATCACTCCTGAATCTATCCCCTTTCACCCTCATCCCATGTCCCCTCGTAGCAGAACTTGCTTTCAATCGAAAGAGGCTCTCTTTGTATGCATTTATGCCATGGAGGTATTTAAATGTCTCAATCATATCACCTCTATCCCGCCTTTCCTCTAAGGTGTACATATTAAGATCCTTAAGTCTGTCCTCATTTGCTTTATAATGAAGACCACTAACCCTCTGTACCGACTCCAGCCTGTTTATATCTTTTTGAAAGTGCGGTCTCCAGAATTGCACACAATACTCCAAATGAGGTCGCACCAAAGACTTATACAGAGGCACTATCACCTCCTTTCTTCTGCTGGCCATTCCTATTCCTATGCACCCAAGCATCCTTCTAGCTTTCACTGTCGCCTTTTCTACCTGTTTAGCTATTTTAAGATCATCAGACACAATCACACCTAGGTTCCACTCTTCTTTAGTGGACAAAAATACTTCACCTCCTATACAATATTGCTCCTTTCGATTGCTGCAGCCCAAATGCATGATCTTGCATTTTTTAACACTAAATCTCAGCTGCCAATTCTAGACCATTCTTCAAGCTTAGCTAGATCCCTCCTCATGTTATCTACACCTTCCTGGGTGTCTACTCTATTGCAGACTTTGGTATCATCCACAAAGAGGCCAAACTTACACAACAGCCCTTCCGTTATATCACTAACAAAGATGTTAAAAAGAATTGGACCAAGGACAGATGCCTGGGGCACACCACTGGAAACCTCCTTCTCCTCAGAGTGAGCTCCATTTACCTGTACCCTTTGCCGCCTCCCACTCAACCAATTTCTATCGCAAACAGTAACTTTAGGGTCCATCCCTAGGGTGCTCAGTTTGTTTATAAGTCGTCTGTGAGGAACAGTGTCAAAGGCTTTACTGAAATCTAAATACACCACATCTAGGGCTCTCCCTCGGTCCAACTCCCTGGTCACCCAGTCAAAGAAATCGATCAGATTTGTCTGACAAGACCTGCCTCTGGTGAATTCATGCTGTCTCTGATCCTGTAATCCGCTGGACTCCAGAAACCTCACAATTTTCTCTTTCAGCAGCGCTTCCAATAATTTACTCACCACTGAAGTTAAACTAACTGGCCTGTAGTTTTCAACCACATCCTTACTTCCACATGTGCCTCTCTCCAGTCCTTTGGCACACTCCCAAACTCCAACAAAGCATTGAAAAGGTCAGTCAGTGGAGCTACTAGAACATCCCCAAGTTCCCTCAGTATTTTAGGATGTATCTCATCTGGTCCCATCACTTTGTCTACTTTAAGTTTAGGTAGTTTCTCATGAACACAGTCTTCTGAAAATTGTTCAAGATGCCTCTCACTTCTGTTCCTGAGCATTGTCTCATTGAAAAACCCTTGAGCCAAAGGAAGAATGGGCCCCATAGAAACAGATTATCCATATTGTCCCCCGCAGCCCCCCCTGGTGGCGGCGTAGTTTTCCACGGAAGGGCTGGGGAGCGCACAAGATTATGGTGATTGGGGTTGGACAGGTGCGAGGGTCAAGGGTAGCAGTCCCTTGTGCCGGCCTCGTTACCAACTTCCCAAAAAGAACAAGTTCACACGAATATGGAGGGAAAAATGAAAAAGGCTTTATTTCCCCTTTGCACAAAAATGGTTCAAAAACAGGATAAACGGCTTTGGAAAGTAACAGAACTGAACAAATCCTTGCATCAGGTTTAAAGCACAAATGAAAAGGTCAAAGTAATGGCTGTTGGCTTCACAGTAATTTAAGGTAACACGAAATACTGCATTCACTTATGCATTCATAGAGGTAGGAATGAACTACAGCTTTTCTGCTGTACAATATGTACAATCCATTTGCTGGTCTGACTCTTCGCCTGCAGATTCCACTTGCATATATTCTATATCTGATAGCTCTGAGTCTGAGGCTTCTGCACAACTGAACTCTGGCTTTTTAAAAGCGTGCCGTTCAGTTTCCCAGTATTTGGTAGTTAGGTTAGGGCGTCGGCTTCTGGCCACTGGGTAAAACAAAGGCTCTTCTTCAGCTATAGTTTTAAAAGCTCTCTCAGCACAATGCTTAGTATTTACAGTTCTCCTCTTAGAGAAATTGTCTGTTAGCTTTTGCTTATAAATGTCATTGCTACAAGGAGAAACTTCCTTCCCCTGTCTTTCTCTTATGTTAGGCTTGAGCAAACAATTGCAAGAAATAGAAGCTTTACCTTTGAGCTTTCTTCTTTCCTTCTCAGGGAAGGCTTGAGGCCTAGTCCGGTTGTCCTCTAACCCAGGATGGCCCAAGTTCTCCCACGATATCTCTCTTGCCTTAGTATATGGACGAACCTCTCTGTGCCAAGGCTGCAGTTGTTGCCATCTGCCCTTGCTTTCACTCCTGAGGCTGTCATTGCCTGGTGGCCTTGCTCCTTCAGCTCCTCTCTGCTCACCAGTCCTCTGTGTTCTCCACTTTTCTCCCAGGCCAGCACTCTCGTTGCTTCTCAGGCCTGCTTTCTCTCTCTCATTCAAGACTGCCCTTTCTTTGGCTCTTGAATCTCTGTCCTCCTCTCTCAGGATACTTCTCTGGATATCTCCCTGGATATCTTTCTCTCCTTCCTCCTGGATATATCTCCGGATACCTTTTCCTCCTTGGATATCTTTCTCTTCTTGGATATCTTTCTCTCCTGGATATCTTTTTCTCCTTGGATATCTTTCTCCTCTTGATTCAGACCTGCCTCTGCTTAAATCCAAACTGACTGGGCCCAAGTCCTGCCCATAGAGGCGTGGTTCTTCTGACTCTGTACTGACTCTCATGCTCCCTCTATGTGGATCTTCAGGATATTGCAGCTTATACCTGTTTTTTTCTAGATTTAAAACTTTTCTTCTATCTGCAAGAGGGTCTGCTGTATCACAATATACAGCTATCATAGGTCTCCAGTTGGGTTACCAGACATCCCTGATTTTCAGGGCTCTGTCTCTTGCTGCTGCCTCTATGGCAACCTCCTGTCCACAATGCCATCACCACCGCCACTGTTGTTTCTCACTGGCTCTGCATCTGCAGCTCTGGTAAATGCGATGGCAAGCTGTCAGCATTTTAAAAAATATAAGCGTGGAATCTTTTCAACTCCTGCATGCTCAGAAGTTCTTGACAGTCCCACCCTTTCTGAAGTAAAAAGATGTGTCAGAAGAAGGTGGCATGTCAAGGACTTCCAAGTGATAATGAGTTGCAAAGACCCCACACTTTTGTTTTTTTAAATTGCCATTATTGCCACAGACATTGAGGCAACAGCAATGGTCAGCCAGGGGTAAGAGGTGGTTAGAGAAAGAGTCATAGGCATAGTTGGGGGGGGGGGGGGAGAGGAGGTCATTGCCACCCCAAACGTGTTTGCCCTGTGGCCTGCGGTGATCCCATCCCTGCAGGCAGAAGAGAAGGGAATGGCAAAGACCCCTTCTATTTACCACAGGAGGTTGGATCCCCATGGGCAGAAGAAAAGGGGGAGGCTGAAGTCGGGGCTGCAGCACAAAAGGGTTGTGTGGGGGGGGGGGGAGGGGGCCAGGGTCAGATGAAGTGAGATATAGAATCAGGGACAATTTAAAGGGGAAGGAGGGTGGAGTGGGAGATTTCAGAGAGGCAATAGTAGATATGGAGTAGGGGCCTGTGGCTTCTGGTTCCCACAACAGTTGCCCAAAACAGCAAGGTCTGTCTATAGAAATGGCAGACAGTACTTTCTTTCTCTGTGAAGGGGAAGAAAATACTGCCCACCCTTACATGAAAAATAACTGCCTTATATACATTTCTCCCTGTATCAAATGTCTGCTTCAAATTAGCCTCAGTGAATCCATCATAACTACGTAGATGTCAGCAGGGCCCTGCAACACTTTTCCCAGGGGAGAATCTCTTTACATGTGTACATCTGGACCTGCACTTAGACCTGCTTATTTATACATGGCCTATGACCTCTATACATCTGGACATGCTTTTAGGTCTATTTATCTATGCATGGCCTGTGACCTCTGCCCCTTCCTGTGTATTTTCTTCTTCTGGCACTAATTGAAACCTTCAGGGTAGGAGAGTGTGTTTATGCTCATAAGTTTGAATTCTTTGCTTGACCTGTAATTTTGCTAGGCCCCAACATTCTGCATATTCCTATCCAGAATATGGTTTCCCAGAATCCTTCCATAGCAGGCCGCATCCATTATCTTATGGCAAGCATATACTCTCATATAGCTATTGTCTTCTTGTCTGTCTTCTTGTCTTCTATGCCATCCATCCTCCTGTGTAGTTTCACCAGGCAAGAGTTCAGTCATATAAAGCCAATATATAAGCAGACCTAACTCAAATTTCCCAACAGGCCGCAGAGGCAAAGGAAGAGGCAGATGCTGGATATCGGATGGGAGGGATGGAAAGCAGCTACTGATGATATGGCGGGGGAGGTGGAGGACATTGAACATGGGGTGGGGTAGATGCTGAGTATAGGGTGGGGTATAGGGGGATGGAGGGCAGATACTGGACATGGAGAAGAGGCAGGGAAGATTCTAGATACATGGCAATAGAGAGAGAGAGGAGAGATTGTTAACACCTGGGGGAGGGGATAAGAATAGATGCTGGAGGGAAGGGAACAGAAGGGGAATAATGGAGAAGGGAAGAGAGTGGGAGATACTGAACAAGGGGCAGGGAAAAGGGAAATGGAGAGAAGGGAGATGAGTAAAAGGATGGGGAAGGAGGAGAAAGCTGGGAAATGGTTGGGAGGGCTGAGGTGAGGGAGATGAAAACTGAAGGTAGATGCAGTAGAAGAAGGAGAGACTGAGGACTGATTGATGAGGAGGGATGAAATCGGAGTGGATAAAGAAGCAGAAAAACAAATGGAAGAAAGCTAAAAGATCAATGTCAGAGATGGATGTAGGAGAGAAAGTGAAGACCGGAAGCAAGAAAAGAAATTACAAATAGACAGGACATCCTGGGAACAGTGCTAAGGGAAGACAGACAGATGAAAGCAGAAACTGGAAGCATGGTGATGAGATAAAAATGGCCACACAGCAGAGGTAGAAAAAATCATTTTATTTTCAATACAATGATTAGAACATGTCAGTTTTTGGCATTTACATCTGCTATTTTTATATTATTTTGCATAGTAAGCGAGGAAATACATCACTATTTCTATTTCTTTGGTGATTTGTCTGCCTGGGAGTGATATTGTTTCTCTCATGGGATGGATGGGGATAAGCGAATGACTCCTCTTCCCTCCCCTATCCCCATTGTACAATCCTGGAATTAAAGGGATTCTCCCGCCTCCCTCCCAGCTTTGGATAGGTGTCCCAGATTTGCCTGCAAAAACTCTGGTAACCTTAGTCTCTAAGCCTACTTAAAAACATTGTCAGATCCAAAAACACTCAGAATCTGGCTGCAACGATTCCAAGCGATGGGTGAGAATCCACCAGTACAGAGGAAGCAAAACAAGAAGAATTTTTTTTTTAAAGAATTACATCAGCAAACGAGGAAAAAGAAATGGCAATTTCACAAATACAGTAGAAAATAGAAAGTGGTACTCCAGGAACCATTCATCAATCAAAACTGAGATGCATGAGTAGTTAAAGAGAGGTAACCGGCGACCAAGGCAGCAACGGACTCTCTAGCCACCATTCCAATGGCACGCCTGCGTCTAAGGGCCACGCCAGGCGTAGGACCATGGGTGATCAAGGAAACGGCTGATCTACTGTATGTTGGTTGTGTATGTTGGTATGCTTTGTGTAGTTAATTGTAATGTAAGGTATGTACTGTATTTCCCTGTGTATGCATGTGTGATGCATGTTTCCCTTACCTTTGTGTAACTTGTGCTGTATTGACCGCTTCGATTGAAGGAAAAAGCAGGATAAAAAACTTGTTAAATAAATAAATAACCTGAAACCTAGGGCTGGCGTGACCAATAGAGCGCTGATGTTCCCAGGCCACCCCGCTGCCCCTCTCCAGGGCTTCCAGCAGTGGCATTGGCATTTAAACTGCAGGTGCTGTGTTGCAGTTCCTGCCCTGTATGATCTGCTTCTGCCCCCTCCAACTCAGACTAGAAAAGGTTACTCAGGTCAGAGATGGCTGTAAAGTTCTCATAGGAGAAAACCTCTATGCAGAAAAGTGCAATAGAGTGGCAAGTCTAATCCAATGGAAACTTTGTAAATACTACAACATCATTTTACCGGAAGAGTATTGGGATCGCAAACTCAAGAGAATTACATAAGTTTAAGTTTAGGTTTATTTGCAAATTTAACAAATAAAGCAGTTTAAGGCTCGATTTTCATCTAGGCAGGCTATGTGCCATGTCGGTGCATAGCTTGCCTGCTGACCCCTTAACCTGGATTTTCACTTCTGTGGCGACGGAAGTGAAAATCCGGATTTGGCTGGATGTGCCAGGAGCTGCTGAGTCTAAACAGGTAGCAGCAATTTTCAATGCTATTGGCTTAGTCCCTGCGCCTTAAAGATAGGCGAGGAAAAACCTCACCTATCTTTAAGGCGCAGAGGGCTAAGCGGATAGCATCGAAAATTGCTGCTATCCATTTAACCCTTTCCTCCACCCCGTTCCACCCCAGAACGCCCCCAAAACACCCCGATGCTAACTGCATAGCATCTGAGTGCATTAGAGACTTATCTGGGATCTTCCAAAGGCACTACCCATGTAGGTAGCTTTGGAAAATCCTGGATAAGTCATATGCACGGGTAACAAGGGCAGTTACTTGAAAATGCCGCCCTTAGAAAATAAAACAAATTGCAGCAATAATACAAATAAAAAGGCAGAAAAAAAGAGGTGATAGTGCCTCTGTATGTCTCTGGTGCAATCTCATTTGGAGTATTGTGTGCAATTCTGGAGATTGCACCTTCAAAAATCATAAACAGGATGGAGTCAGTGCAGAGGGTGGCTACTAAAATGGTTAGTGTCTTTGTTATAAAGCATATGAGGACAGACTTAAAGATCTTAATATGTATACTTAGAGGAAAAGCGGGATAGGAAGATTGAAAGTAAGCTCTGCAATGAGGGGACATAGGATGAAGGTGAAAGGGAATAGACTCAGGAGTAATATGAAGTAGATGCATGGAATAGTCCCCCAGTGGAGTTAGTAGAGACAAGGACAGTATCTGAATTCAAGAAAGCATGGGACAAACTCAGAAGGTCTCTAAAGAAAGAAAAAGGGACTATAGTAGTTGATATGGAAGGGCAGACTAGATAGGCCATATCATCTTTTCCTACTGTCATGCTTTTATGACAAGGGAAGGGAAAGAAAATATTAATAGGCTATAATTCCAATTCCAACTGATAAAAAGCTTGCTGCATGAAAACCAGGCATAGTGGTAAAGGAGAAAAACATCAGAACTGGAGGTCTCTGACAAAAACAAACCCAAGGTTCCAAGGTGATACCCTTGTTTCAGGAACATAACTATGATGTTGTCATCGTGTCTTCCTGGTGGCATCAATCAGGCATCGAATCTCCAGCTTCCCTACAGCTTGGGATTCCAACCCTGAAGTGAACTAGATAGTGGAGGTTTTAAATGGTTGCCATGGCAATACCCATTAGTTTTAATAGGAAAATATATTTTTAAAATAATATATATTCCCAATATTATAATAAAATCATTGAATACTTCTCCAAAAGTAACCTTTATACCCTGTTCATACTAATTCAAAGACTACGACAAATAGGTCTAATTGATATAACATTTAAATGGTTTACATCATACCTTTCTGAACAATCCCAACAGGTCAGTATCAGACCCATTTGCTCTAATTCTTACTCCCAATCTACAGGCCTTCCTCAATGATCTGCGCTTTCATCCCTGTTATTTAATATATATCTCCAACCGGTTTATCAAATCATAAAAAAATGTAAGATTGATTATGCCATCTACACCGATGACATAATGCTATTCAACATCACTATGCCCAACTTCGACCCTATAACATCCTGCTTCAAGGAAACTGCAACCTGGCTTTAAGTCTTCCGGATTAAGTATTAATTACAAAAAAACTGAGGTGTTATCACCAGAAACTAAACTTACACTCCACCACACTTATTATTTGATGATATTAAACTCAAAATCAAAGATGAGGTTAAATACCAAGAGTAACATTAGATAAACTCTCTTTCCAGACTCACATTAAAAACGCAACAAAAACAATATTTAACAAGATTCGTCTCCTCCAACACCTAAAACCACTACTGCAGAGCTCTGACTTTCAAACCCTAATGCAAGCTATGATCATCCCACATATAGACTATTGTAATAGTCTTCTGCGTGGTCTACCCAAAGTGTCCCTCCATCCACTAATAATGGCACAACATATTGCCGCAACGGATGGACCACATAACCCCAATCCTATTTGACTTACATTGATTACCTATTCAAAGCCGCATAAAATACAAGCTACTGATGACAACATTCAAGATCATTAGAAAAATAACCCCCTCAGCTCTCTCCCGATTGGTTAAAATTGCACCCAATGATCGGCAAAGAATAGGAACAACTCTCTCATTACACCACCTGAATTCTGTAAGACCAAACAATGCACAAGCAGCAGAGCATTTGAATATATTTCTGAAAAGCTCTGGAATGCTTTACCTTCTAGCCTCCGAAACATCACAGACCTATCTTCTTTCCTCAAAACCCATCTTTTCATTGAACATTTTGGCCAGAATGAAACCACAACTTATGCAGACCCCACATGAATAACAATCCCCTCTCCATCTAAGCTCCCAATCTCTTAACTCACTCTTTAGCACTCTCCCATTCCCCTTGAACTTTGTCCCTCCATCCCCTAAAACTACCCTTCACCCTGAATGGCACCCTCTGTTATTTCAATTGTAAATATGCTAAATATGCATAATTATGTAAATCTTTGATTTTTCACCACCAGTTATATTATTGTAATGTTTAATGTACCACACCACACCAGTCCTGGGCACAGTGCAGGCATGGCTATGGTACGCCATACTGTTGGGGTCGCTCTGTCAGACACCAGACCTGAGGCACACTCCACAGACATTAGAAAGGTTGCTATGATGCAGATCAATCAGCCAATTGTGCTTAACCTAGGAATTGCTATCTGCCAGTTATCATAGCAACCTTTTGATAGCTGTGTACAGTTTTCCCATGTTTAGGGTGGCATTGCTAAGGTATGCAAGTGCTAGTATGGGGAGATGCACGCAGGGCCCAACATCCTGCCTCTCCAGGAGGCTTGGGATAATGGAGCCTGTGGGTGTGGGTGTGTCTGCCCCTGTTGGCCGCTGCTCTAGGGCAGAGGTTCCCAACTCCACTCCTGGAGGGCCAAACACTGTTTGGGTTTTCATGCTGTCCCTAATGAATATGCATGAGATATATCTGCATACCTTGGGGGCGGTGCATAGAAATGCAGCACAGCCACATTTATTAGAGGCAGCATGGAACCTGAATGGTGTTTGGACCTCCAGGACTGCATTTGGGAGACTCTGCTCTAGGTAATGCGCATGTTTATGGTGGCTGTGCTCTGTAGGGTAAAATGTAGGTGTGTTGGGCATGTCTACGTCATCTGCAATAAAGGTTCTGTCTGTATTAGAATGTTTTAGTAGTGGGTAAAATATGGGGGCTGGGTTGGCAGGAACCACAGCTGGGACTTGAACTTGTGACCTTCTGCTTCTGAACACACTGGCTGTGTGCACTGCACCACCGTGTTGCCACAGAGACAGTGCATTCCCTGTCTGTTGCAGTGCATGGCACCCACCTACACAGGGCTAGGCCACTGTCTGCTCTGGGCAGCTGCCACTGCTCCCTCCACCACCAGTACCCCTCTGCCACCCTGCTGACATGCCCTTCTGCTGGTGGTGCTGGTGGAGCGCAGTCTCAGGCCATCCAGTGTGCGGGTAGGCAGTTGCCTATGGTGCGGGTTCTGGGGTAGGGGTGCCTGCATAGATGTCCACGCTTCCCCCCAGCACCGCCTGCCAATGTTCTGTGCCCTTGGGGGTACCTGCTGGGTACTATCCCCTGTGACACTGTGGGAAACACACTCATGCCCCTGCTGGGCCCTCATCAGTTGCTGTATGGCTGCTCTACTGTTTCAGCATTCCTATGGGCCACCTAGGCATCACCCTAGTCTGCAATGTGGCCCAGCTGCAGCACAGCATGTGCCGTCTGCAGCCCTCTGTGTCCCCTTTCCCAGCATCTGTCCAGTTGCCCATTCTGACATGCCTGCCCTGCTGTTGTGGAACATGTGCACGCCATAGGAAACCTGTCCAATGGAGAGGGAAACCCTGATCAACGCTATTTCACTGTGGGATCATTCACCTTGTATGGGGACGGGGCGTAGACCCTTCCAAAATTCATGAACCCTTCCAAATTTTTTGGAGCTTTCTTGGGAGTTTTTTTTTTATGTTTCCCATTAATATCACTATTGCCCAGCTTGGTTATGTTTTATTTATATTTTGTTGGGGTCATTTTCAATGTTTATTTGCCCTTTTATAACAGCACATGATACTGCCTAAATAATGAATGTATATGTTTTTTGCACCACTGTATATAGCCCACTCTGTACATAGCTCATACCAATCCAGCACACAATACAACACACACTCAACTTCACCCTCACTGCATGTATAACACACTCACTTTACTCGATTGTTTGCTGTGATACCACCTTGATTATTAAGATAAGGCGGTTTAGAAATACTGTTAATTAAATTAATTAAATTAAATTAAATTTTGTTCCGTGCACATGTATCACACTTATCACTTTTTGTAGGTTTCCCTGGTTTTGCTGTACATTGCTGACAGAAATAGTTTCTCTTCCCTTTAAATCAGCTCTAACGCCAGGGTTTCACTGGCGTTAGTTTTCAGCCTCGGATTTCACAGCGTTAGTGTGCAGAGAGCCTCTCCCCTCCCACTCTCTGCCCATTGACCCTCTCTCTCCGCCCCTGGGGAGCCTTCCTCCGCCCTCCGGGAGCCTTTCTCCATCCTCAGCGCTCATTTGCGCCGCTGCGTGCATTATCGCGTGCTAAGGTACCTCTGCGCCCAATAAAGCGCCATTATTGCGTGATAAGGTACCTTATCGCGCAATAACATCTGAGAGCGCATGTTAAGACTGCTTAGTAAACATACCCCATAGACTTCTAAAACACAGTTATAACAATTTTCCCCAGTAAAAATATTTTCTTTTACCTCCAACTATCCCTCACAGATTATCCCTGATAAGGTCCCCCTGAACCCATAAAAGTCATTATTTACAGCTTTTTACTGCGCTATAGTACTTCTGCCAAAATGGAGTATTGGCCCTTTAAACTTTGGGCTTTGAACTCTCAGGTTGATTCTCTCAGGCTCTCTTCTGACCACCCTTCCCATTCAGAAGTCTCTTCAGGGTCCAGAATGCCCTCGGCCCAACTTCACCAAATTTCTAAGACACTGTCTCTTTAAGTTTAAAAATAACCACAGAGTCGTATTGCTACAAAGTCCGTTTGACCTACCCTAGCCTTAAATCCCCAGTTCTTTCACGTTTTTGTGCCTTCACTTTTGATGCCACAGCCCTATTAAATAACCGGAGCTCAGCTAAGCACAGCTCCAGTGCCTCAGTTTTCATCACGGCTTGGCCATGCATGCAGCCCTGGACCCTGGCTCCCCCTCAATGCTGCAATTCAGCGTGGGGGGCCCTCATTCAGGCCCCTAAATACCCTGGGATGCCACGGAACACTACAGCTGCCATTTAAAAAGAATTGTGGTTTGGCCATGATTCAGCGCAGCCCACCCCCTGAGGCCCCAATATAGGCCGGACTCTGCTGGCCACGAGCCAGGCCCCTCACCAGGTAAGAAGAAGCTTTTAACCTTTGAAAGCTAGTCCAAAAATGTATCAACTTAGTCCAATAAAAAGGTAGCACCTTATTTTCTTTTTTTATTTCTCTTTTAATCTGCCAACCACACTACATTATTTAAAAAGCTAGACGTGGGCATTTCCACCCGAGGCAGGTGTAAGTGTCAGAGAACTGCTCATTTGGTCCTGACCTTGACGCTAGTGACTGAGGAGTAATTGTGCTTAGTAGTTTGGTGTTTAACACCACTTCAAAAATCTCCCCCATAAAGAGGCTTTTCTTCTCTTGGCTTAACTGGCTTTTTATGGACTCCTAGTTTTGTGAAATGGCTCTTACAAGAGTAAGTTGTGAAATAGGCACTTACATGGGTATGTTCCAGTCCTGAGTGATGAACATTTTTTGTACTAAAATGGATGTTCTTGCCTTTTGTAAATTGTACAGGAAATTGTGAACGCCTCAACATGGACATCCCTTTTCCTAGCTACATGCCCTATACAAAATCAGGTTTCAAATACATTTGCTACCAGTTTAGTAAGCCAGCAATATGCAATAAAATGTGTGTGCTACTGAGCAAAAGTGCACAAACACGAAAATACTGTAACTTAAAAAACTGAATAGTACAGTGGCAATTTCAAAACAAGGCAGATACTTGCAAAGTGCTTGGGTACTTTGGTGTGCAGATTTTGAACCAGTTTTCAAGGACAAAGTTCCTGTTACCTTTCCCTTTGAGGATGCCTACGGAACAAGTCCCAGCAGAGATTTGCCCCGGTTTATGTTGCACATAATTTTCCCCTTCCAATAAAGTGTGTAGTATTGAAAATGCAAAACTATATCTATTATAGGATTCCTCTGCTGACTCCCATCCACAGGAATGCCTCTGCTCCCTACGAGTAAAGGTGGATTTGTTGT
This sequence comes from Ichthyophis bannanicus, assembly GCA_033557465.1. Lineage (NCBI taxonomy): Eukaryota > Metazoa > Chordata > Amphibia > Gymnophiona > Ichthyophiidae > Ichthyophis > Ichthyophis bannanicus. The sequence continues at coordinate 977,784,181 of CM066033.1, forward strand.
GTTTTATCTGCAGGGAGTGTGGGCAGCTTTCAAACAATGGTACATATGACCTAGATTGGCCACTGTTGGAAACAGAATACTGGGCTTGATGGACCTTGGTCTGACCCAGTATGGCATATCTTATGTTCTTATGTTCTAATGGATTTATGAATGCAAATAATTATTTTTCGGCATGCATGGCTACTTACATTCATAAATGCACTGTCTGAAATTTTCGCCAAGTTTTAATGTCAACTTCTGACTTTAGGGTTAGAGGTTACAGTTACATTAAGCTCTTTAAATCCAAGAAGCATGGACCTGGGACCCTTGGACTCCAGAGTCCTGTGGCTTGAGATTCCAGAGTCAGGAACCCCCCGACCTAGAATGTTTTGAGACAGAGACTTTCTGATCTCAGAGCACAGAGCCAAAGAACCTCTCATCTTTAATACTTAACGTTTAATCCAGAAGTTGAAAATTTGGTATTAACATCAGAGTTATTCAATGCTGAGGTTTTAATGCACTAAATTGAATAGGGAATACTATGTGCCGTAAAAATCATTACTGTGCTTGTTTTCATATACGTGTGCTATTTTTGGTGATTGGAGAACAAAGCACTTTTTTGTACACTAAACCAGACACAAAATCAAAATGTATTTTGTGCACAGCAATGCGCACTGAACCAGTCCTAATAAGTGCTCTATCGATGGTACATTTTATTGCATCAGCCCCATAATGCCTTGTGAGGAAGATGTCTTTTATTAAAATAAGTGCAGGAGTTGCTGGATCACCAGGATTCAGCACTGACTTGATGACACACATTGCATTGCAGAGTCTACTTACTTTATTTATCCCAGATCTTGCTAGTAGCATATCCTATCCAGCTCCCCCCCCCCACCCCCCATTTCATTCTCCTTTGCTTCCTAATTGCCACTACAGAATTTCTCCTGTTTCCCTCCTGCGCTCTGTTCCAGGCCCTGACACTCTTCCAGTGTATTTGTTCTCAGTAACAATAGCTGTTCCTGTAGGATCATAGTTATTCTCTCCCTAAATCAGCTGTACTATTTCCTTCACAATGACAATTTGCTGATTTTTGGACCTAGCCCTACGTCTTTTGGTTTTCAATGAACTCCTTTTTTTCCCCAAAACCTATGGGAAGATATTCAAAGGCATTTACGCGGTTTTGCAGAATTGGTTAGCGCCGCTGCATAGCCCTGGTTTGGGCTGCCGAACGCCCCAGCACAAAGTGCTTACAATCAGGGTGTTCCGGGGATGGACCAGGGGCAGCAACTATATTTAGCTACTGCCCAGTTAATCCTAACCGGCTAAAGTTAGGACGGCTGGCATGGCTGTCCTAACTTTAGTTGGTTTTGCAATCCGGCCAGCGGCTGAATATCATCATCGACTGGATAGCAAGATCGCAGTCCAGGTCACCCTGATATTCAGTGCCGGGGCTTGGATATGGTGCATTTAAAGCGGCGAGCGCCAGCTGCGGTAAGCGTGCTGCTTCTGTTGCTGCTGAAAGTCCCCTCCCCCATGTTTTCTCCAGAGAGACTTTGATTTAACCTCTGTACCCTGGTGATAGTCAGCAGCAGCAGCTAGTGCGATGACAGCGCCTAGCCATCAGCACTCAACACTAAACTCGGATATTCAACGTCAGGGCCGTATCTGTCCACCGGCAATGAATATCCAGGTCAGTTGCACAACCCGGAAGCTAACTGTGTAGCATCGGATCATATAGTAGCAGTATCTGGGCATATTCAGAAGTACTAACCATTTTAGTGCCGCTGAATATCCCACTTAGAGGCACTTCCACGGCTTACAGGTCTGTAAACCATGTAACTGCCTCTAAATATTGGGCCCTTACAGTTCTCTAAGACAGTCAGTATACCCAGAAGGCAGTGTGCCCTAATCTAACTCCTGATCAGGAACAGCCCTATAGTGGGGTCTGAGTTGCTCTGAAAATATATTAACAATTAGTTGACAACGTTCAATGAGTGCAAAAGTATTAGTCTGCAGAAAAGACTCACTTTGACCCACCAACAGTGTATGCTGATCCTTCCCATAGCAGACTTACCCGAGTCAATGGGACAGCCTTTCAAGACAAAGTGCTCCTCATCCCAGCAGTGATTCCCGAGCACTATTGGAGGAAGGCTATCAGGTTGTAGCTCGGGGCTATAGCAGAGGCTGCAGCTAGGGCCATGACCATTGCAGCTGTCAGACAGCGAGAATGCAACTGACGCTTCCATGTTTATGCTTTCTCCATCGCAAGGACAACAGATTACCAACATTTGCAGAATCCATGTCTGTCTGTGCTGCATAGGCTCATCAGATGGGTAGCCTTTACTATTTTGCAATCATAATAATAATAATAATAATAATAAATCTCACAAACTCACTCCAACCTTTTATAAACATTCCATAAACTTTCTGTGCACTGACACTGAACCATGTAACTCTTTCAAACTCAACAAACAGAGAAACTACCTGGATTCATCCCATATCACGTGAGCAAATTTCATCTAGGCATGTTACTTCCTGCCTTTTGACTCATGTACTTTATGTAATTATCTTCCTTGCCCGAAACTCTTTGTGGGGTGTACAATTTGTCCTATCCGCAACGCTTGAGTGAACATTACAGCAGCCTGTCTAATCAGACATTGACAACCCCTACGGTTGCTCATTGTGTGGCCAGTCAGCATCAGGCTGCTCAGTTTCAGTGGAGTGTGATTGATCAGGTAGTGATGGATTGGCGTGGAGCTTTTAAACTATACTGAACAAAAATTGGTTTTCTGGTTGAAATCATTGGAACTAGCTGGTTAATCAGTGCACCCCTCTAGTTCATGATTTGTAATAGAGATAGTTAGATTGCTGGATAGGTTTTTACACCATTAGTGGTTAGTATGTGCATTTGTGAATGATATATATTGAGGTCTTTATAGTCTGGTGCTGTTTTTGAATGTCGAGAGCAGTTCAAGGGCTGAATACTTAAGCTGGCTGTTTATGGTGTGAAAGCAATTCCCTGAAGCAAGACACGTGAGTCTGAAACATGATGTCATGTCGGATGCCGTGGTGAATGTGTCATAATATAATCTCTGTGATAGAAATTGTTGGCACTTACAGATGAGACCTGTGAATGATAAATCCGGGACCTAAGCTCTTGAGGGTATATCCTGACATATGGTCCCTAGGCAAACTTCTGACAGTTTCCTGATTTGTTGTGTTTGAAACGGCTACGTGGTTCAGTGCCAGTGTATAGAAAGTTTGTGGAAAGTTTATAAAAGATTGGAGTGAGTTTGTGAGATTTATTAGTATTATTATTCTAACTCCTCTTGTGGTGAGATTCAGTGTTTGTAGTGATTTTGTAATCATAAGCATTCGTTTTTAGATAAGGGGAAAGAAGACTGTGTAGCAATTGTCACTCTTTGACCTTCAGATGTAACATGATCACTTACTTGGCGGTCTCCACAATAAAAAAATGGCATCCATCAGACTTAGTAGATCTTTAAATGAGGAGCTCCATTCTAGATGCACATATTCTTCAGCAATGGGGCATGTTACTTAGGGTAGAGCAACTGGCAGCTCTGGCTTGATCTCCCTTTCCTTCCTCCACTGCCTCCATTCTTCCTCACTGTTGAGTCATTGGCCTCATCTCCAAAGACCAGGTGCTACTATCCTAAACAATCGACAGCTTGCTTCTGCCAATTGTCGATATCAATACTTCTGTGTTTGAGGGCCATTATAAATATATCTTTGTACCATTTCTTTTGGCCACCTTTAGATCATTAGCCAACAGAGAGCTCGAAGAAGAGAACCTGGTGAGGGTGGTGATTTTCAGGCTTCCACAGAATGGTTGGTCTATTTATGTGATGTCTCAAGAGTAAAGTTTCAATAGTGGTGGATATAGCTTTATGTACAACATTCACATTTGTTTCATGGTCTTCCCATTTCATTCCAGTGATACAGGTAAACAGTCTGGGCCACTACAGTAAAGAGAGGTGGCCAGCACGGCAGCTTTATAAAACAAGACTTTTGTTGCCTCCAAAGGTCTTTGTTTTCGAAGATGCATTTGTGTGTGTTGTGTGCCATTGAGTCAATGCCGACTCCTAACGACCCAAGCCCTGGGCTTTCATGGCAAGGTGCAACAGCATGTAGATTGCCAGGACTTCTTTCTGCCCAGTATGTCTACAGCCCCTGGTATTCCAAGGGGGTCTTCCGTCCAAGAACTAACTAGGCGCGGTCCTGTTTGGCTTCTGAGATCAGGCACGTTCAGGGTAGCGAGCATCGATCATAGCTTGTTTATAAAGGGAGCTGCAAGGTGTGGGAATATCTGTTCATGGAAAGGGTGGTGGATGCTTGGCATGCCCTCCTTTTATAGATGGCAGAGACAAAAATGCTGATAGAATTCAAAAAGGAATGGGATATAGACAGAGGATCCCTAAATGGCAAAGGGATAGACACCAAACATTGAGCGCTACAGTTTAAAGCAGCAGTGAAATGACTTTTTGCACTTCTAAAAAGACATGAGGGAACCTGTGAGTACTTTACCCGGGGAAAAGTTAGGAAATTTTCAGACAGCATATTTACTTGAGTTGTCTTCCTTACCTGAATATTAGTCCCTTTATTATTTTGATACTTTTCTTATCCATTGTTTTGAATCGATTAATGATTGATTTATAGTGTATTTTGAGTGCAAGGAATTTATTTCATCATTGATTTGTATAATGGAGTTTTTTGCATTCATATTTCACTTACATCTCTGGGCTACAGTGGAGAACATTCCACAGGGCCTATTTAGTTGCCAAACAAATGCTCTTGGCCCTTGCATGGGCACAGATCTGATGTGTACAGTATGTCTTCGACTACAGAGGAGGCACAGTGACGTGGTGTTTCTCTTTGTTCAATTTGCAGGGTTGAAAGGCGATTTGATTGCCAGTCACTGCAAACTTTGCATATTTCCATTGGCGCAGTTGAACAGATTTCTTTTATCTGCTGTGATGCAACCTCAGCTGCAAGATCCTTTGATAAACAATTACAAATATTAGGACAGTCTTAAATGTTGTAGAGCTCCTATACTATGCCCTCCCAAAGCAAGATGATTTCATCAGTTAACTCCTAAAGTTTTGTGAAAGTCGAAGGATTCTGCCAGCCAGTGAAGTTCAGTAATATAAGCTTGGGATACTGATTTAGCCTTCACATTCTTTGTGCATGCGTCAATCTGTTCATCTGCCTTTCAATAAACTTCAGCCCCCCACCTAATGGTTAGAGCGGTGAACTGAGGACCAGGGAAGTCAAGGTTCAAACTCCAGTCTGGGGATATGCAGAACCAAAGCTTTTGTTTTGTTTCAAAATTTTGTAGATTTTCATATGTATCATTTCCATTCAGTAGTACAAACCATTGCACAATAGCATGCACTATTGCGCAAGGATGTGCATAGCACATGCTGTTGCTTAATAGTGTTCACTATTATGCACTAGTGTGCACTAGTGACGGGAACCAGGAAATGACAACAATTTTATCACTTCCTGTTTTGCCCAGATTGGTGCTTTCATTCCAAACAAAAGCACATCCCTAAATCCCACTGTTACTTCTTGTGACACTTAACCCTCTGTTGCCTCAGATACAAAATGAGGGCTCGCTTTTAAAGGTCAATAATGAACACCATAGCTGTCAGCCATGGCATTTAAACATCAGCTAGATGCTCAGCAGCAGTACCTGGATAGTAGCTGCTGCTGAATATCTGGACTGAGCAGCTGCTATCCAGGTAAATGCTAACCTAATCCCTGCTTTTGATGTGGTACAAGTTATCTGGATATGTGCCGGCTGAAAACTGTCACTATCTGGATAAGGTCAGCACTTACCTGAGAAAGTGACTCTACTGCCTTAGCTCCACCCACATAAAATGCTCCTGAAAACTCCCAGACAGCAGGCAGTGCTACCGGATAAGTCATATACAGGTATTTCTCATGTTACATTGAGCATACATGTGTATTTTCAAAACTCTCCCCACTGGTATTTATACCTGCTCCAAAGCAGGTGTAAGTGTCAACGATCTGCTCATTTGTACCTGGGGTCTCCACCAGTGACCAAAGGTTCAATTGTGTTTAGCTCAGTGGTGTCTAAAATTAAGGGAAAAAGTTATTTCACTTGGCTCTAACCGACTCTTCATATATGTGTAGTATTGTAAAATCTGATAACTATAGGTGTAATTTGTGAAATTGGCACCACATGATTAAATGGTGCAAATGCATATGGATGTTGCAATGTCGGCACTTACTCTTCTAGTTACTGCTACTTACATGTGTAAAGACCTGAAAGATGCCACTCTTTTTTTAATGTGTTTTTTGGTAAAAGGGCAGCTGCCCCTGGATGAGCTGTCAAATACTCGTACATGTGTATTTTCCAGTGTCTCTACGCATATTTTGCAAAAGGCTCCACATTCAGCAGAGCCTTTTGTAAAATACTTTTGAAATTGTAAATGTCCTGACTTGGATATCCAAATTCCTACCTGGATGCCCTATGCAACATGGAGCTTCTCATGAGCTTAAGGCCTGTGAGTTGGATCCACTGACAAACTCAGCAAAGGTCCAGCCCCTCCCCAAGCTTGAAATGCGTCCTGTGCGACTTGAAAACCTGGCAATCCCTTCCCCATCCAGCCACATGTTTTCACTCTTATTGGGTTTCCTGGAAGCCCAGTGCTGACATCAGCACCCCTTCTGTGCAGCTCTTGGTATGACTCTGCTCCCTTAGGTTACTTAGGTGATAGGAAGACTGTGAGAGTGGAGATCAAGGATATGTCTGGGCCTATGAGCACGTGAAATGATAGCATGAAAGAAGTGGGGCAACAGAGCAGCTGTCCTGAGCATCAGAATTCAAAGGTGTCACCGGGTCATTCTCATGTGGGTGATCTATCAAGCTAAAAATAGAATAGGCTGCTGCAGTCCCTCCCCATGTTAACCTGACCAGGCCCATGTGAAGCACAAAGATAATGTGCCAGCACCAGCACCCCTGCTGATCCAGTCTCCACCCTACTGATGCTCCCCACAGTGCTACAGCTGATAAGAGGTCAAACAGTGCACATGCATCCCATTCACACAGGTGCAGACCCTCCCTGTAAGCCACTGATGATATTCTAGATGCTCTCAGAGCAAGGGATCCCAAGACATGTACAGTTAGAGGTGTAAGCTACCAGTGGAGCACCCATGAGCTTGCGACACTGCAATGGCAGCATGGTCTGAGGACTCAAGGAGATGGCTATGTCAGTAGGATGGGAAAGACCTTGAATCTGATTCATGAGGCAGGGAGGGGCTCAGAAAGATTGCAATGATGGGCAGGGTTTGAGGGACAGAAAGAGGGAGATCAAGAGGTTGCTGGGCAGAGAGAGAGAGAAATATATAGAGAGAGGTAGATCTTAGGCATGGGTTGATCCGACTGAGAGGGAAGGGGATACTGGTGGGCAAGGGAGAGTAAAACTGAGAAGGAAGGGATGCTGGAAGGTGATGAGTGAAAAAGAGAGAGAGAGACTAAGGAGGGGAGAGAGAAAAGAATAGTGAGATGGGCCTGGGAAAGGGGCAGAGAGAGAGAGAGCTGGCTTTTGAGCAGAATGGGGTACAGAGTTTAGAAAAGGGTAATATGATAACCCATATTTTCCACAGTTAAAGTGAACTTGAAAATGGAGAGTAAGGTTTAAATTCCCCCAGACACAGAAAGAAGCGGGTTCTGGCTCTGAATATGTGCTGATTCATATGCCCTGTACTGATTTTGTATGTCTGAGCTGGACTGAATGCTTATGAGAAGCAGTCAAATTGAACAGATATAAATGCTGTAATCATGATAGTGCCATTGATGCTTGGGCTAATTCAATTATTTCTGTGTAATCTGTACTATAACCAGCAGAGGGAGCCAAAGAACTACAAGAATGTATGTTCTGCTTTGTATCCCAAAAGGAATAGAATATATTTCTTCTGCCCCCATATTATTGCAGAGTTTTTTCTAATCCATACAATCTTTTTGGGTCATGCCTTAAATGATTTATGGATAATTGCTTATATCCCAAAAACAGAAAAGGTTTATTTTATTTTCTAAGTGTGTTTTGCTCAAGCAATAGCACCTGTTGTGGAACCTCCATCTGTCTGTGTTTTTCAGTCTGTCCATACACAGATGCATTCCAGTGAAGACAGATGCAGAGTTGCACTGAGTGCTGGCAAGGAGCCCATCTCCCACCGGCAGGAGACAAGATCTGAGCTGCAACCATAGTAAAGATTTCTGTGACTGTGGGGCAGGGAGCTCATCTTCCATCAGCAGAAGACAAAGTCCAGGCTGCAATCTGAACCACAGCAAGGAGTGACTGTGATGTGGGGAGCCCATCTCCCACTGGCAGAAGGCAAGGTCCAGTTTAGAAGAGTTCAAGGGGCCAGAATCTGTAAATGTCAAGAGGCACACTCCCACTTCGGCACTACATATACACGTATTCCCACTAGGGTTGCCAACTTTTTCACCGAGAAAAACCCGAAAACCTGTGGCTCGCCATGCCCCACCCATTCTCCGCCCCTCATCCCACCCCTGCCCCGCCCCCAGTCCCACCCATGCTGCACCCCAGCCCCACCCACAAAAATTACCGAGGATAAGTGTAGGCTAACTCCCTTGGTCAGATAATAATTAAACTGGGAACCCCAAAAGCCAAACATGAAATGTAGAACACTGGAGAAATAAAACTATAAAGTAATTTCCTCTTGCACTAAACAAAAACGCAAAGATGTTAGCAATACACACTTCCTAGACCAGACATATTCCAGTTAATAAATTCAAAATAAAAAGTATTTTTCTACCTTCTGTTTGGGCATTTTATTTTTCAGTTGCAATTGCTCCAGTCACTTTCTTCTGGTTTCTTCGCGTCTTCTGCGAGCTATCCATTTGTCCTTTCTTCTCTTTTAGATGTTTTCCATTCTCTCTCTATATCTGCTTTAGCATACTGATCGTTTCCCTTTTGCTCTTTCCCCCATTTCTTTCCTTATTCCTTTATCATCCACTCAAAATTCACCCTTCCATTCTCAATCCCCTCTTACTCTCCCAATACCCGGCCCATCGTAGACTTTTCTTCCACACAAAATATAATTTCCCCTCTCCATTCTCATTCCCCATCCCCATCCCCTTCTAGTCCTCCCCCCAAATCAGCTCCCTTATACTTCTAGACCCACTCAGCATCCACTCCCTTCAAGTACCATTCTCCCATGCTCCCACATCAGCCAATTTCCAGTCCTATTCTATCCCATCACCCATTTTCAGTCCAAGCTCCCCCATCAGCCCATTTCTAGTCCTATTCCAGCTCCTCATCAGCCCATTTCCAGTCCCAGCCCCACATATGCTCTTTTCTAGTTCCATTCCAGCCCCCCATCAACCAATTTCCACTCCAAGCTCCCCGTCAGCCAATTTCCAATCCTAGCCCCCTCGTCAGCCCACTTCCAGCCCTATTCCAGCCTCCATCAGCCCATTTCCAGTACTATTCCAGCTCTTCATCAGCCCATTTCCAGTGCTAGCCTTCCCATCACAGGCCATTTCCAGTCCTAGCCCCCCCCCCCCAATCACAGCCCATTTCCGGTCCAAGTCCCCCCCATCACAGCCTCTTGCCAGTCCTAGCCCCCCTCCCCCCCCCCAACCATCACAGCCTCTTTCCAGTCCTAGGCTCCCCCACCATCACAGCCCATTTGCAGTCCTAGTCCCCCCCCCACCATCACAGCCCATTTGCAGTCCTAGTCCCCCATCACAGCCCATTTCTAGTCCAAGTCCCCCCCCAACCATCACAGCCCATTTGCAGTCCTAGCCCCTCTAATCACAGCCTATTTCCAGTCCAAGTTCCCCCTCCCCCCCAATAGCCCAATTCCAGTCCAGGTCCCCCCCCCCCCCCATAGCCCAATTCCAGTCCAGCCCCCCCCCATAGCCCATTTCCAGTCCTGGTACCCCCCCCCCCCAACCCCCAATTCCATTACCGGTCCCCCCCATAGCCAATTTCCAGTCCCGGTACACCCCCCCCCCCCCCCCATAGCCCAATTCCAGTCCAGGTCCCCCCCCCCCATAGCCTATTTCCAGTCCAGGTTCCACCCCCCACCCATAGCCCAATTCCAGTCTAGGTCCCTCCCCCCCCCCCCCATAGCCCATTTCCAGTCCAGGTCCCCCCCCCCCATAGCCCACTTCCAGTCCAGGTACACCCCATCACAGCCCATCCAGTCCTTGGCCTCCCCCCCCCCCGACCAGCCCCATGGCTATCTGAGGTGCTTCAGAGGGAGCTGGGGAAGCCCGCACGAGGCCACTGCTCCCTCTATACATTCGCCAGCGTGAAGATCCTTTTCCTTCACGCTGGCAGTTGTTTCTGTGAAGCCGCGAATGCTGGGAAAGGTTAAGGGCATTGCCTTTAACCTTTTCCAGCAATCGCAGCTTCACATAAACAGCCACCAGCGTGAAAGAAAAAGATCTTCATGCTTGCGGTTGTACAGAGGGAGCCGCCGGGGCCTCGCACGGGCTTCCCCGGCTCCCTCCCCCATGGACTTCGGGAATCGGGATAAAAAGCCAATTTTTTGCTCTGGCCGCTCCCGATCTTGCGGCCAGAGCAAAAAAACAGCTTTTCAAGGGCCGGTTTTACATCTCTGCCGGTAGCCGGCCTGGCCATGGAAAAACCGGCCAGGCCGGCTGAAAACCGGCCGGTTGGCAACCCTAATTCCCACCCTCTATCATATACATATGTGGGTACATGTCCACACACCCAACCCCTGCACACATATAGTAAGTACCCTGTAAAACACATGTATATGTGTGCAGACATAAACATACTCCCAGGGACAGCATACACGCACATACCCTACCCCCTCCACCTCCTGCACACGACTCCAGCACCATATACCACCTCTGCTCCACATACATATACCCCAGACTCCTAACAAAGCCACCTCGCTACACATACACACACATGGACTGCCTCTGCACCATCCCCCCCAAGGCACACACATATGCTCTTCTCAAGATAAGTACAAATTTATGCATGGCACAAGTCATAGCGATGCCTCATGCAGCTCCTGAGCTCCTGCTACTGTAACGAGACATATTTTACCATGTCTCTTTACTTCCTCCTCCTCCCACTCCTCTACATATGTATGGGCTTGGAAATGAAGGAAGGGGAAACACACTGTCTTGCCACAATTTTTAACTTGTTAAGATTCTATGACCTGCCTTTCCAAATATGAGCTCAAGGCAAGTCACGTATAGATATAGTTGATATAACACTGCCCCAGAGGACTTACAATTAAAGCCTCACATATATTTATTTATTTATTTTATTTATTTTAATAATCATTTATAGACCGCATCTTCCAAAGATCAGTTGCGGTTTACAATAAAACAACAATCAACAAAGCAGAAGCTTGGTTTTACATTGAACATCTTGTAGCAGTAAACAAATATTAGCTAACAGCATATGTTAATACATGTCAAAACAAAAACAGACATTATAAACTATATACATTTACAAGTTTGGGGGCACTTTGAAATTGAATTACGGTCTATTTTCATCTCAGTATATTATCTGTTTAAGTTGTTGGATTTAATCTGACTCAGTTAAGTGTCTTATTATACTTATACTTATTGTCAGAATGGCTGAGTGATGTAAGGTGCTATGCTCATGCATTTGTCCTTCCCTGCATTGTGTCTTCTGGTCTCCACTTCTGACAAACTCCTCTTTATTCAAGAAAAAATTCTTAATGACCATGCAAAGGGCTGGCACAACTATTAGACGAACTAGGCGGACACCTAGAGCACCAACAGTCTGGGGGCATCCCATTTCCACTGCTACTGTCCCTCTCTGGGACCTGCAGCAGTGGCAATGGTAACAAACAGCCCCACAGTATTGCGAGGCTGTTTCTGTTCCACTGCCCACTAGAGTTCCTGGCTATCCTCATTCCATCGACCAATGACTCAGTCAATGATGCTGATGCCGCATTTGGGACTGCTTACTATTTATTTTTTATTTATTTATTTTATTTAGATCGTTTTGTATACCGCCTTATCCTTCAATCAAAGTGGTCACAGCACAATTGGGGGATACATTTTACACGCGGGGATATGAGACACATACACTAATACTTACAGGGAACATGGGCAATGGAGGGTTAAGTGGCTTGCCCAAGACCACAAGGAGCATCTGTGGGACTAGAAACCCCAGTCCTTCCGGCCCAAGGTTGCTGTCCTCTAGTGGGATTTGAACCCCCAACCTTCCAGCCTGAAGTACCTTGCCCCAACCACTAGGCTACTCCTCCCTTACTAGAGTTCCCAACTGAGCCCTCCTTCCCTCGGACAATGACCCAATCAGTGACACTGATGCCACATTTGGGACTGCCCACTAGAGGTGATGTAGGATCCTGTACTCTTTATTAGGATTGAGCTTGCGGTGCTCTGCACTGTTTCCCAGCTGAGTCCTCCTTCCCTCGATCACTGACCCCATCAGTGATGCCGTTGGTGCATTTGGGAATGCCCACTAGAGTTCTAAGCTGAGCCCTCCTTCCCTCAATCAATGACCCAATCAGTGATGCCACTGCCATGTTTGGGACCACCCACTAGAGACAACATTGGGTCCTGTACTCTTTATCAGAATTGAGCTTGTGGTGCTCTACGCCAAAGATACATGCCCAAGGAGCAAGTTGTGCTCCTTGGGCAAGCTCCTTGGGGTAAGACCTGGGCAAATCACCAGGCATAGTATTCTGTAGGAGCATGTCCATGTCAACTGGCTGTGCCCTTTGGCTCTCTTTTGTTTTATTACTGATCGTTGCCACTCGTGATCATAAGAACATAAGAACATAAGAACATAAGAACATAAGATATGCCATACTGGGTCAGACCAAGGTCCATCAAGCCCAGTATTCTGTTTCCAACAGTGGCCAATCTAGGTCATACGTACCTAGCAGTTTCCCCAAGGGACACAGGTTCCACAATGCTTGTATTGGTTCAAGCATTGATATCCTGGGTCCCTTCTTAATAATGGTTTATGGACCTTTCCTCCAGGAACTTGTCCAAACCTTTTTTAAACCCAGCTACACTAACAGCCTTTACTACATCCTCCGGTAACAAATTCCAGAGTTTGATTACACGTTGAGTGAAAAAATATTTTCTTTTATTAGCCTTAAATAGTTTACCCTGTAGCTTCATTGCATGTCCCCTAGTCTTTCTATATTCTGATAAGGTAAACAATCGATCTACGTTTACCCGTTCCACTCCGTTCATTAATTTATAGACTTCTATCATATCTCCCTCAGCCGTCTCTTTTCCAGGTTAAAGAGCCCCAACCTTTTTAGCCTTTCTTCATAGGAGTAGCCTTCCATCCCCTTTACCATTTTGGTGGCTCTTCTCTGAACCTTTTCTAAAATTGCTATATCCTTTTTAAGATATGGCGACCAGAATTGCACACAATATTCAAGGTGCGGTCTCACCATGGAACGATATAGAGGCATTATAATATCTTTTGTTTTATTTTCCATTCCTTTCCTTATCATACCTAGCATTCTATTTGCTCTCTTGGCCGCCGCTGCACACTGGGCCGAGGGTTTTAACATGGTATCCACAAGGACGCCTAAATCTTTTTCTTGGGTGGTGGTTCCTAATGTGGAACCTTGCATCGTGTAACCATAGTTTGGGTTGTTCTTCCCTAGGTGCATAACCTTCCACTTCTCCACATTAAATTTCATCTGCCATTTTGATGCCCAGTCTTCCAATTTATCAAGATCCTCTTGCAATTTTCCACAATCCTCCTGGGTTTTAACAACTTTAAATAGTTTTGTGTCATCAGCAAATTTGATAACCTCACTCGTTATTCCACTTTCCAGGTCATTTATGAATATGTCAAAAAGCAGCGGACCCAGCACAGATCCCTGGGGTACACCACTATTCACCTTTCTCCATTGGGAAAATTGGCCATTTAGCCCTACCCTCTGCTTTCTATCTTTTAACCAGTTCCTGATCCACAGTAGGAGCTTATACCAGCAGGGCAAAAATCCCTGTGGTCTGGGGACACCGCCCTATGTCTTTTTCTCATCCTTTCCAATGTTAGCAGAGGAGCAATTTGATTCCAATATCTACAGCACAGACATCATTGCATCCACAGAACTACAACTCTTAAGGTTGGTTTGATCAACTGCAAATCTATATAGTCTAAGGGGTATGTTTACTAAACTTTCTTAACGTGCACGCCGCGCAATTATTGCGCGCTAAGGTACCTTAGCACACGCTAATGATGCTTTATGGGGCAAAAATGCGCTTTAGTGCGCGCTCATGCGCGCAGCGGTGCACACGAGCGCTGAAGGCGGGGAAAGGCTCCCGGAGGGCGGAGGAAGGCTCCCCAGGGGCGGAGAGAAGGGGTCAATGGGTGGAGAGTGGGAGGGGAGAGGCTCCCCGCACACTAACGAGGTGAAATTCGAGGCCAAAAATAACGCGAGTGAAAACCTCGCGTTAGAGCCGATTTAAAGGGAAGAGAAACCATTTCTGTCAGCAATGTAAAGCAAAACCAGGGAAACCTACAAAAAAGTGATAAGTGTGATACATGTGCACAGAACAAAAGTACAAATAAACATTGAAAAGGACCCCAACAAAATAAAAAAAATCATAATCAAGCTGGGCAATAGTGATAGTAATGGGAAACATCAAAAAACACTCCCAAGAAAGCCCCAAAAAATAAATATGAATTTTGGAAGGGTCTACGCTCCATCCCCATACAAGGTGAATGATCCCACAGTGAAACAGCACTGATCAGGGTTTCCCTCTCCATTGGACAGGTTACCTATGGCATGCACATGTTCCACAACAGCAGGGCGAGCATGTTGGAATGGGCAACTGGACAGATGCTGGGAAAGGGGATACAGAGGGCTCAGGCGGCACATGCTGTGGTGCAGCTGGGGCACAGTGTGGACTAGGCAGATGCCTAGATGGCACTTAGGAATGCTGAAACTGAACAGCAGCCAGACAGCAACTGATGAGGGCCCAACATGGACACGAGAGTGTTTATCACAGTGTCACAGGGGATAGTACCCAGCAGGTACCCCCAAGGGCACAGAACATTGGCAGGCAGTGTTGGGGGGAAGCGTGGACGCCTATGCAGGCACCCCTACCCCAGAACACGCACCTTAGGCAACCGCCTACCTGCACACTGGATGGCTTCAGACTGCACACCACCAGCACCACCAGCAGAAGGGCATGTCAGCATGGTGGCAGAGGGGTACTGGTGGTGGAGGGGGGCAGTGGCAGCTGCCCAGAGCCAACCATGGCCTAGCCCTGTGTAGGTGGGTGCCATGCACTGCAACAGACAGGCTCTGTCTGACAAACAACCATGGTATCTCCAGGGACTGCACTGTCTCTGTGAGCACAGTGTGGTACGGTGAACACAGCCAGTGTGTTCAGGAGCAGAAGGTCACAAGTTCAAGTCCCAGCTGGGGCTACTGCCAATCCAGTCCCCATATTTTACACGCTACTAAACCGTGACAGTATGGACAAACCTTTATTGCAGAGAACATACGCATGGTTCAAACGCCTATATTTTACCCCACCGAGCACAGACACCAGAAACATGAGCATTACCTAGAGCAGAGTCCCCCAAATGCAGTCCTGGAGGGCCACAAATCATTCAGGTTTTATGCTGTCTCCAATATAAGGCCATGTCCGCATGGTGGCGGAGGGGTACTGGTGGTGGAGGGGGCAGTGGCAGCTGCCCAGAGCAGACCATGGCCTAGCCCTGTATAGGTGGGTGCCATGCACTGCAACAGACAGGCCCTGCCGGGCAAACAGTCATGGTATCACCAGGGAATACACTGTCTCTGTGGCAACACGGTGGTGCAGTGCACACAACCAGTGTGTTTTGAGGCAGGAGATCACAGGTTCAAGTCTCAACTATGGTGCCTGCCAACCCAGTCCTCATATTTTACCCACAACTGAAACGTGCTACTACAGACAGAACGTTTATTGCAGATGATGTAAACATGCCCAAAACACCTACATTTTACCCTACAGAGCAAAGACACCATAAACAGGCGCATTACCTAGAGCAGAGTCTCCCAAATGCAGTCCTGGAGGGCCAAACACCATTCAGGTTCCATGCTGCCTCTAATAAAGATGCCTGTGCTGCATATCTATGCACCACCCCCATGGTATACAGATGTATCGCATGCATATTCATGAGGGACAACATGAAAACCCGAACAGTGTTTGGCACACCAGGACTGGAGTTGGGAACCTCTGCCGTAAAGCAGCAGCCATCAGGGGCAGACACACCCACACCCACAGGCTCCATTAGCCAATGCCTCCTGGTGAGGCAGGACATTGGGCCCTGCGTGCATCTCCCAATACTAGCACTTGCGTACCTTAGCAATGCCACCCTACACCTGGGAATACGGTACACAGCTATCAAAGGTTTGCTATGATTACTGGCAGATAGCAATTCCTACGTTAAGCGCAGTTTGCTGATTGAGCTCCATCATAGCAACCTTTCTGATGTCTGTGGAGTGTGCTGCAGGTCTGGTCTCTGACAGTGTTTACCACCCTGGGGAGTGACCCCCAACAGTATTGCGTACCATATCCATGCCTGCACTGTGCCCAGGACTGGTGTGGTGGCCAGGGCTGCTAAACTCCTCTATAGTAGCACAATGCTGGCATAGGTGTGGTAGTGTGTGTCTGTCTATCCAGTGTGTGGTGGCTGCAAACACTCTCCACAGCCCACACTGCCAGCACTGTTGCCAGTTTTGGCCTGCCAATGTGCATAATGAGGAGCAAGGTACCATGGGTATAGCCTGGACAGGGTGGCCTGGCCAGGATGCATATGCACAGGGCATAGGGCACTGGCTGGGACATTGTAGTGCCTGGCCACCACCTGCACAGACAGGGTGGCCACAGCATGTTCTGCTGGGAGATCACTCTCACCCTGACTGTGCAGTGACCACAGCATGGCTAGGCACCCCCCATAGTGCTATGTAGTATTTCTCTCATGTGATATTTATGGGTTTCCTTTTGGGGCCCAGTCAGTGACTTATCTGCTTGTTGTGTATGCTGACATCCCAGTTCTGGGTGCATGCATTTACACCAGGAGCATGCACTATGGACTAGCTAGCAGACTGTCTGCAGCTGGTATGTGTCTTGATGGAGCGCCTTGCAGGGTGCAGCGGCTGAAGGCTTGCTGCCGGAGAATATCAGATAGTGGTGGGGTACAGCTTAGCATATCCAGGCCTAATGTCTGTCTGCTATTGCGTTATGGATGTGTACAGAGCTGCATTGACTGCCCTGTAGGGTGTCTGTTCCCCAGCAGGACTGGGGTTGATGTCCCCTCTACTGCCACAATTGCAGGGAGGTAGAATGTGGATCTGTTGGTGGGAGACCCTGTTTACCACCCTCAGCCCTGGAGGAGGAGGGTGGTGGTACATAATCCTCCTAGGGGTCCATAGGGGCTACACCTGACTGAGACATACAGATATATCCAAGGTGTGTCTGCAGAAACTACCTATCTCACACATTAGCACTGCTGGGGACCTGCAGCATGGTCTATCTCTGCTGTGGACCTGGTGCTGGGCGCCCAACCTCACCCTCAGGGTGAGTGCAGTACCTGCACAATGTGACGGTGTGTAGCTACTCTGTGCCAGTACCACACACGGTCAGTTCCCCCTACCAGGCCGAGGTGCTCTGGGGGTGCATACCCCATCTGTAGACTGCTGATTTGCATGTGCAGTGCATCATGGGTATGGGTGGGTTAACCCTATCCTGGTGATCACAGCAGACTGTTTGTGTGGTGACTTGCAGTCCTTCTGCAGCCAGCCAGGGGTTTGCTAGCAGCTGTAGAGCTGTAGCCCACTGGTTACTTCACTGCCAGTGGAGCCAGAGGTCATGGGTTCAAACCCACAGTGGGGTTGTTTGATAGGGTTGTCCAAAGCATTATCTGTTTTTAATGTACATTAGTGCTGCCAGCAAAAACACCCTCAGCGTACTGTACCCAAAAGGTGCCTCAGAGGGCGCTTTATAGGGCGCCCTATAGGGCACCTTATGGTTACCGTCCATATAAGGTGCACTATACAGTATCCTATGGAGCGACTGATAGGGTGCCCTATAGGGGACATTATAGGGTGCCATGGCGGATAGTGCACTTTATAATGTGCCCTATGGAGTGCCTTATAGGGTGCCTTATGCGGCACCTTAGGTTACGGCACATGAGGGTGTGTTTGATGGCAGCAATTAATAAAATACCACAGGAAACAATACTTACATGTCCAAGCTGATGCCTCAGCCAGCCTTACGTATTAGGCACACTGGGGATTGAACTCATGACCCCTGTATCATCAGTCAGTGCCTTAACCATTGTGCTACACTGCTGTTCCTCCTTGCATATCAGCCCACCTACTTAAGATTTTCATGCATTTAAATGCACAGTGCTGCCATCAAAAACAGTGCTATGACCTTGCTGTGCCTCATAGGGCACCCTATATGGCGCCCTATAGGCCACCCTTTAAGCAACATTGTAGGGTGCCGTGGTGGATAGTGCACTTTAGAATGTGCCCTCTGGGGTGCCTTATGGGGTGCCTTATGCAGCACCTTATGTTACAGCGCTTTGAGAGAGTGCGTTTGCTAGCAGCAGTAATTAAAATAAAATTAAAAAGCCTCATAATGCAATATTACACATAAATGGTAGTGCCTCAGCCAGCCTTGTTTATTGGGCACAGTGGGGGATTGAACCCATGACCCCTGCACCATCTGTCAGTGTCTTCACCATTGTACTGCAGCCCTGATCCTCTGTTTGCACATCAGCGCGCCTGCTTATGCTTTCCGCGCGCGTTACTCATGCGCTAATGTGCGCGGCGCACAAGAGCACGCTCGCTAATCCCGTTTTGCTATTTTTGACCGGACCGCCCACTCCTTATATGGCATCCTGCAGACTAACGCGGTGCGCACGTTAAGAAACTTTAGTAAACATACCCCTAAGACTAGTTTATTAGGTAATCAGAAATACGGAGAGTGAGAATGGCTTGGAATTTTGCTGTCAGCCTGAAGCTTGATCTGTAACAGTTTAGCAGTATATATGTATAGAAGCTAAGGTCATATTTTGCAGAAGCAGCTTGACTTGAAACATGTAGGGGACTATTCGGATGTGCGAATAGCGGGAATGTATGTCCGGTTTGGATGTACATCCCCCGCTATTCACTGGGGCGAATTCAGAACTCCAGGCTCCCTGCACATATAGCAGCATTGTGCGGGGAGCTTTGGATGGGGGTGGGAGGGGGAAGGCCAGAGGAGGAGCGTGGATGGGGTGGAGGCGGGCTCATGACCCCGGACGTACAGGGCCGATTCCGGTCGCGGCCTGTAAGTCCAGGGCAACAAGGATGCACGGAGAACTTATTCTACCTTGGAGGTGGAATAAGTACCCCCGAGGAAGGGGAGCAGCACCAGCAGACCCCGTAACCCAGGTGAGCAGCAGCAGAACGTTCCCCACCACCCGACCATGGCCTTGGCAGACCCCTGCGGGGGTTGAGCAGCGAGGAGCAGCAGTTTTGATCTGGTGCAGGGAATCAGGGCTCCTGCATGGCGTCCTGGTACCATGATGATGGGATGTCATGGCACTAAGGCTCCATGCAGGAGCATTGGGAGGGTTGGATGGGGTGGGAGCCATATATGCAGTAGGGCTGAATTGGAGCCCATCTGGCCCATCCAAGCCCTTTGCCCTGATTCTGCTCCTGAAGGAATATATAACTCCTGCAGGTGCAGAACTAGGTGCAAATCTTGCCTGTCCAGATTTTGGATATCCAGACAAGCCTCAATCAGAATGGGTCTCAGTGTTTAATGTAGCATGTAGATAATCAGAAAGTGAAGCAAAGCATGACATAGAGTACTAAGACAAAATTATACAATGTTTTTCCTAATAAAAGAAGTGCTATGGCCTAGCTAGGGTAGAAATTATGAGAAACTGCTCAAGTTTGCAGGGCTGAATTCCTCAACTGAAGCTTTGGTAGTATTGTTATTGAAATAATTCTGTGTGTTTTGTTTTCAGTCATTCCTTTGCACTGAATTTAGAAAATTGGATCCAAAGATCAGAGGGGAGGATTTTAACTTGGCTTGCCTGGTCAGGAGTAGAGCACATAAACAGTTTGTGTCATGACTCGGACCTCCTTGATTGTGAGTATTAAGTACAGACAGACTCAGTCTAAGGCACAGGCTTTAGAATTTAAGAGAGGCAATCCATCTTATTGTATGTGTGTAAACATGATGATATTGCAAAACCCTGAAACACGATGGTATTCAGTGACTAGTAGTGAAGCATTATTGTTTCCAGTAGGAGGGACTTTTTCAGAGGAGCTTCAATGTCTGAGATATGAAATGGCAGTCATTGATTTAGGGGGACTGCATACTAGTCCTGAGTGGGTTGTCCTTACATGGTGAGAAACATGTGAAAAGACTCAAGAAAAACCAAAAAATGTTTGTATTAGAAGAGAAAGTGTATAATGATTCATTTGTTTGCTTTTTTTATGTCGTGCTTTAAAAGGATAAACGTTTTCTGGTTGTAAAAGATTTAAACAGCCTGGCTTTAACCTGGTAATTAATTGCATGCTAATTTTCTTCTTTAGTGAGTCAGAGATGATTTTGCCAGGCTTGCAAGATGATATTTGAAATGTCTGTTTTCTTATCACTGTTAGTCAGTAATATGTACAGACCACACAAAATTGTTTTGTTTTGTTTTTTTCACTCTTGGGTCTTAAAGTAATTTTAGTTGTTTTCCTGTATTTGAGTTATGTGTTTTGGCTTCCAAATAAGAGAAGCATTTTGCTTTGAAAGCTTTCCTGATCTCAGTTTAAGTGAAAAACACATATATTGTAGCACCGTGATTTTTGTAGATGCTGATTTTTGTTTTTGTTTTGGTAATCCTTAGTTTAAGTAATCATTTCAGTATTGTGATTTCCTTATATAGTGGATTCATATTGGTTTTTTTCCAGCTCAGGTACATCTTCTGAAGTTATGGAAAGTGCTCCATTACCTGATATTATTAGTATTCAATTTGTTGTACTTATTGTCTTTCCTATTGAGATTGTTGTATAAAAATGTTTTGAAAGAATAATTTTCATGTCATAAGGACTTTAGTTATACTGAATGTTTAATGCTAATTGGGACATATGTAGAGAGTAGTCATTTGGAATGAGCTGAAATAAATTTATATCTTCTACCTGCAGTTCACTTACAAATAGCAATAAGTTTTAATAATTGTTTGATGTTTCTAGAAGCTTTAGTCTATAAGGATTAGTATGGTGTGAGAGTCTATGCATGTATATCGTTGATATGAGTATATATGTAGTAGGTAGTATGATGCAAGCGATTAGAAGGTATTGAGTCTAGTGAGATATGATATTAATAGTTTGAATAGAAGGAATTTGATTGACAGTAAACTGGTGAGGGTGGTCTAGTGATGTATCAGTTTAATGAATATATAAAGGGAGATGAAATTCTCTGATCTGCAACAGTAATGTGCACGGTTAGTATTTTTTTCTCTTGCTAGCTGTATGAGTTTGTACTGTAATATGAGGTGGATTCTCTGAGTCAATGGATTGGGAAGAGGAATGTGTTGTACACTGAAGTAATAACTTGATAGAAGTAGATAGCACAGATAACAGCTTGGCAGGACTGTATGTTTATACTAAACTCTATAATGAGAGAGATTGCCACAGTTGTTCAAGGCCTTCTTGCCAGATAGCAGCAAGCCTTGTTCGAGAAGCTATTTTAAAAAAAAAGGTTTTCAGGGAAAAAAAAAATTAAAGGAAAGCATGCTAGTTTTTCTTTTCTTTGTAGATCAGGGGTGGCCAACGTTGGTCCTAGTGCACTACAATCCAGCCTGGTTTTCAGGATGTCCCTAATGAATATTCATGAGGTATATTTGCATCCACTGTCTCCCATTGTATGCAAATATATCTCATGTATATTCATTAGTGACATGCTGAAAACCAAGCTGGATCGTGGTGCACTAGGACCAGAGTGGGCCACCCCTGTTGTAGATATATAAAAAGAACAACTTCTGATTCCAATGGCAGCAGTATTATTGAGAAATAAATCCGCATGATAGTGATTTCATTAGATTATGTTTAAGACTATTACAGAGATCCTGGATTTGACAATTGTGATGGAGAGGGGAGGAAAAATCCAAAATGATTAACCATGTTTTTTACTTGTGTTTGTACTGTAAATAAGTTAATCCACAATGTGTAAGTTTTGTTTTATAGATTATGGGTCTAAGCTTATCCCATTTAAGAGAATTTGTCTGCTGATTTCATTCCATGCCAATACTGAAATGTTTGTTGTAAATAGTACCTCCGGGAGCTTCTTATAACTGCAGATAAGAACCTCTGGAGAATGATTAAGCACGTCTTTTCTTGTTTTATTTTTAGTTGTGCAGGAATGAACAGGAAGATCTTCCATGCATGTGAGGTAGCTTTTTGATATATTTAGATATCTGATAAGCTGCATGAATTTGCATGATATAACTGTGGAAAAGGAAGAACTGACCCTAGAACAAGATTGGAAACTATAGCAGAAACTGATGAGCTTCTGAGTGATAAGGTAACCTATACACGTATGGATCATCCTGTTTATGGCAATTTGGACCTGGAAGTAGACAGTGATGAATCTGTCTATGGGACCCTGGATGTAGACACAGATAGTGATTCGAGTGCAGAGAATAATGAAGAAACAGGGCTGTGAATATGCTATAGCCATATACCTTTACTTAGGTAAAAAGAAACATGTTTATTATAATCAAAGTGGCTTAATTGAAACATACATTTTTAGATAGAAGCTTCTGCCTGGTTTTCTTTCTTTGTGTGAAAGTGCTGACAGTTTGTTACAACAGAGATTAGCAAATACGTTGTGTACATAGTCACTGGTGCAAAGGGTAGTTTCTGCTTTCCAGACAGGGGCTACCTCTTTTTTGTGATAGATGATAGGCTGAAAATGAGCTAATTAAGATCAGAATGAACTTTCCGAGAATCAGAGACCTTAGGTCAACATATAACTGGAAATCAAATAAAGCTTATGAAATTACCTAAAATTTAGAGAGAATTTATAGCGTAACTAATCAGCTTTTGTAATATGAAAGACGCACAGTGACACCTACTGTCACCTGGTAATTATAATCACAGCCTTTAACTTCTGTTTTTTTCTAATGTAATCTTGCAAAGCATCAGCAGAAAATTAACCCTGTAAGCAGATTGTATTTCAGACCTATGATTTTGTAACATGAATAATATCATCCAATGTTAATCAAAATTTAACTGCGTCAGCTGATACTTCTTAATAAAAGGCAGATCTCTGGCAGAAGATCTTTGAAGAAAGTTGGAGAGGAGCCATGATTTGCTCCCTTTGACGGTCTTCCTTCTAGAGCTCTGGAATTATTATAATTGATTTTCTGTGTATGTGTCTTGTTTTTTCCTTCCTGTTAGAAGGGTTAGGTAAAACTTTAGAATCCAGGTTGGAATCCAAGTAGGAGGGCCTGCCTCAAAAAGGGCTACAACAATAACAAAGACTAAGAAAAATTATGAAGGTGTTTAAAGGAAAAGAAACCTATTAGCAGCTTTGCTAAAAATTGAATTGCTTGTCAAAGTCAAAGTAAGTTTGATTAAAGGGAATTGTAAAAAAGAAAAAGTAAAGAGAAAAGAAAATTAAAAAAGAAAGATGAAATAACCAACATGATTGTATACAGCGGATTCAGTCTGGAGGTGCAGATTATCTGTCATGTGCATTATGCCATATTGTATGTCATGAAGATTTGATGGTTTGTTTTGCTTATGTGATTTCTAGTTAGTAATACTGATATCCCATTTCTTTTTGTTTCTTATTGTGCAAGAAGCATAGTGATACATATAATATTAAAGAAAAGATGTTAGATTAGGGATTTAGCTTTTACAAATCACAAATAATGAATGATACAACTTCATTCTAACAAGTAAATTAAGTAATTAAACCAAGGTGGTAAATGTGTGTTATATATTTTCTTTTTATGTTAGTAGACTAACTGATCATTGGACACCAAATATGTTCAAAAGTTTTGCTTCCTGAAAATATTTTGGTGATTATGATAGATAGCTTCAAGCTGAACACAAATATAATTTCAGATTGACTGTATCACGTAGGAATTTGAAGAAGCATGAATCTCTATCAACAAATCGTGTTTAACTTAGGATTTGTTAGCTGACATTAATCTTAGCAACCTTTTGATATATGTGGAACGTGTTCCCAAGTTTAGGACGGCATTGCTAAGGTATGCAGGTACCAGTATTGGGAGATGCTGCTTCGCATAGGGCCCACAGCCTGACTCTCCAAGAGGCTTTGGATAGTGGAGCCTGTGGGTGCGGGTGTGTGTGCCCCTGTTGGCCACTGCTCTAGGGCAGAGGCTCCCAACTCCAGTCCTGGTGGGCCAAACACTGTTCAGGTTTTCATGCTGTCCCTAATGAATATGCATGAGGTACATTTGCATACAGTGGGGGCGGTGCATACAAATGCAGCACAGGCATATTTATTAGGGACAGCATGAAACCTGAATGGTGTTTGGCCCTCCAGGACTGGAGTTGGGAAACTCTGCTCTAGGGATTGCACATGTTTATGGTGCCTGTGCTCTGTAGGGTAAAATATAGGCGTTTCAGGCATGTTTATTCTATCTGCAATAAAGGTTCCATCTTTATTACCACAGTTTAGCACTGGGTAAAATATGGGGACAAGGTTGGCAGGAGCTACAGCTGGGATTTGAACCTGTGACCTTCTGCCCCTGAACACATTGGCTGTATGTACTGCACCACACTGTTGCCATGGGGGTAGGTCATTCCCTGGAGATATCATGACTGTTCGTCAGGCAGACCTTGTCTGTTGCAGTGCACGGCACCCACCTAAATGGGGCTTGGCCGTGGTCTGGTGTGGGCAGATGCCATTGCCCCCTCCGCCACCAGCACCCTTCCGCCACCATGCTGACATGCCCTTATGCCGGTGGTGCTGGTGGTGCGCAGTCCCAGGCCATCCAGTGTGCCGGCAGGCAGCTGCCTATGGTGTGGGTTGTCGGGTAGGGGTGCCTACATGGACATGCGTGCTTACCCCGGCACCGCCTGCCAATGTTATGTGCCCTTGGGGGTACCTGCTGGGTAATATCCCCTGTGACACTGTGGGACACACACTCGTGCCCATGTTGGACCCTCGTCAGTTGCTGTCTTGCTGCTTTACAGTTTCAGCATTCCTATGTGCCACCTAGGCATCTGCCTAGTCTGCACTGTGCCCCAGCTGGACCAAGCATGTGCCGCCTAGAGCCCCCTGTATCCCATTTACAGCATCAGTACAGTTGCCGTTTCCTATGTGCCCACTCTGCTGTTGCTGCACATGTGCACGCCATAACAAACCTGACCAATATAAATGACAACAACCCTGATCACCGCTATTTCAATGTGGGATCATTTACTTTGTAGGGGGACAGAGCATAGACCCTTCCAAATGGGATATCTTCCTTTTTACGCTTTGTCAGTAGTGTTGCTTTATGTTTATCATTAATATCACTATTGACCAGCTTAGTTATTGGGATTTCAGATGTGGTTCTGGTAATTTTCTATGTTTATTTGCCTTTTTGGTTCCTGCACATGTATCACTACTATCACTTTTCTGGGTTTCCCTGCCTTTGCTGTACATTGCTGACTGAAATGGTTTCTCTGTCCTGCAAATGTGCCTAGCGCGAGGTTTTCACTGGCACTATTTTTCAGAGCTTTATTTCACGGTGTTAGTGTGCATGGATCCACTCCTTGCCCACTCTCCGCCCATTGACCCCTTCTCTCCGCCCCTGGGGAGCCTTACTCCACCCTCTGGGGTGCCTTTCTCCTCCCTCTGCGCACCTCACTGCCACCAGAGACGTTATCGTGTGATACGTGACATCATCACGCGATAACGTTACGTATCGCACGATAACATCGCCGCTGCTACGTTAAGACGGTTTAGTAAACATACCCCGAAGTGTGAATGCAGAAAATGAATCTACAGCGACATGTTGCACTTTATGGTTTTGAAGCATGTTGTCAACCAGCTGGACGTAGTTTGGTGCTCTGTAATTGCCAAGAAACTTCTCAACAACATCCCTGAATGCCTTCCATGTGATTTTCTCAGGCCCCACTAGCAGATCTTCAAACCCCTCATCATTGATGACATGTCTGACTTATGGACCCACAAAAATGCCTTCCTTAATCTTGGCATCAGTTATTCTTGGAAACATCTGTCTCAAATATCAAAATCCTTCCCCTTCCTTGTTCATCGCTTTCACAAAGTTTTTCATCAGTCCAAGTTATATATGAAGAGAAGGCAAAAATATCTTATTTGTGTCGAAAAGTGGTTCATGTGCCACATTTTTCTGTCTTGAAACCAAACGCTTATGGAGCAGCCAGTTCTTTTTAATTTAATGAGACTCTCTAGCACGGAAGTCCCATTCTCAAATGAAACAATAGAACTTGGTATACTTGAGCTGCATTCCTAGTAGCAGTGCTACTACTTTTAGATCATCACAAATGTTCCAGTTGTTGTGCTGTATGTGTTTCAACAACAGTTCCATGTTTTCATAGGTTTCTTTCATGTGCGCTGCTTAGGCAATTGGTATTGAAGGGTGGACATTGCCATTGTGTAACAAGACAGTTTTCAGGTTTAACAGTGATGAATCTATAAAAAGGTGCCATTGTTGTGGGTCATGCACACAACCCAAAGTCATGAACAACCCATCAATGTCAGTGCAGAAAGAGAGGTTGTCAACCTGTGCAAAAAATATTTTCATATCTTCTTGGTGGGTATGAAAGACAGAAATTTTCGTACCTGGCGACAGCAAACCCCATCCTTGCAATCTTGAACCAAGTAGTTCAGCTTTTATTTTTGACAAACTTAAGTCCTTCACCAGGTCATTCATTTCTGACTGTGTTATCAGATGAGGCACACCAAACATAAACAATTCATAATCTGGATCCATGTCATTTTCCACATCTGCCTTGTGCATTGTGGCATCTTCATCTGCCTCATCTAGGCTCCATGTCTAGCTTTTACTACCTCCTCCGGTAACGAATTCCAAAGTTTGATTACGCATTGAGTGAAAAAAATATTTTCTCTCATTAGTCTTATATGCTATAGCTTCACTGCATGTTCCCTAGTCTTTCTACATTTTGATGGCGTAAACAATTGATCTACGTTTACCTATTCCACTC
Organism: Ichthyophis bannanicus; assembly: GCA_033557465.1. Taxonomy (NCBI): domain Eukaryota; kingdom Metazoa; phylum Chordata; class Amphibia; order Gymnophiona; family Ichthyophiidae; genus Ichthyophis; species Ichthyophis bannanicus. The sequence goes on from CM066033.1 coordinate 977,811,403, forward strand.
CATTTATTAATTTATAGACTCTATCATATCTCCTCTCAACTGTTTCTTTTCCATGTTGAAGAGCCCTAACCTTTTTAGCCTCTCCTCATAGGGATATCCTTCCATCCCCTTCACCATTTTGGTAGCTCTTCTCTGTACCTTTTCTAATAATGCTATATCCTTTTTAAAATACAGTGACCAGAATTGTACACAATATTCGAGGTGCGGTCACACCATGGAACGATGCAGAGGCATTATAATATCCTTTATTCTCCATTTCTTTCCTTATGATTCATAGCCTTTTATTTGCCTTTTGGCCGCCACTGCACACTGGGCAGAGGGTTTCAATGTGTCATCCACGATGATGCCTAAATCTTTTTCCTGGGTGGTGATTCCTAATGTGGAATCTCACATCGTGTAACCATAGTTTGGGTTGTTCGTTCCTAGGTGCATAACTTTGCACTTGTCCACATTAAATTTCAACTGCCAATTGATAAAATCTCTTCATTGTGCAGCCAATTTTTCATGTGTCCCCACCCCTACTGGTTACCTCACCCTCCTTCCCTGTCTCCTCTTCCTCATCCTTTTCCCAGACTTGCTCCACTTTCCACTCCCTGTCTCCATCAGAGTTGTCTAAGGCCCTGTCGTCCTCTCACAAAACCACCTGTCCCCTGGATCCCATCCCCTCCCACTGGCTCACCAAGCGCTCTCTGGCTCTCCTTCCATATATTCTTTGCTTGTTTATCTCTAGTCTCTCCTCTGGCACTTTTCCTTCCCTATGGAAGCATGCACTGGTCTGACCCCTTCTTAAGAAACCCATCCTTGACCCCACTGTTCCGGCTCACTTGCGCCCCATCTCCAACCTTCTTTTCCTCTCTAAAGGAGTGGAGGAGTGGCCTAGTGGTTGGGGCAAGGTACTTCAGGCCGGAAGGTTGGGGGTTCAAATCCCACTAGAGGACAGCAACCTTGGGCCGGAAGGACTGGGGTTTCTAGTCCCACAGGTGCTCCTTGTGGTCTTGGGCAAGCCACTTAACCCTCCATAGCCCATGTTCCCTGTAAAATAGTTATCTCCAAGTTATAATGCCCTGTTCAATGTAATTTCAGTTTGTTCAATGTAAACCGCACTGATGCAGAATAGTGCGGTATATAAGAGAATGTAAATAAATAAATAAAATAAATAAATAAATAAAGTTCTAGAGAAATTTGTTTTTTCATAGCTGTTCACATACCTCAACTCCACCTGTGTCTTACACCCTGCCAGTCCAGTTTTAGGCCAGGACATAGCACACAAACTATTCTTCTCTTCCTACTAAATGAACTTCACACCAACCATGAGCGTAGTGATATCACTTTGCCAGTTTCTTTGGATCTTTCCGCAGCCTTTGATTTGGTTGATCATCCCACTCTTCTTTCTAGGCTTCATGACTTTGGAATTAGGGGCACTGTTCTCTCCTGGTTTTGGTCTTTTCTCTCTGCACGCTCCTTCTCTGTCCCAAGTCGGCTCCACGACCTCCCCATCCACCCCTCTCTCCTGTGGTGTTCCTCAGGGTTTGGTCCTAGCCCCTCTTTTGTTTAACATCTTTCTGGCTCCCCTTGCACTCATCATCCAGCAATCTGTCTTATCTGCTTATTTTTATGCCGACAATATTATTCTACTTCACCACACCAACCCCATTATGCCTGACCTCACCCCAATAAACTCCTGTCTACTCCAAGTATCCTCCTGGTTATAGAAACATAAAAACATGATGACAGAAAAAGACCACATGGCCTATCTAGTCTGTCCTTCCATATCAACAACTACAACAGTCCACCTTTTACCTTTAGAGATCCTCTCTGTTGGTCCCATGCTTTTTTGAATTCAGTTACTGTCCTCATCTCTACCACCTCCACTGGGAGACTATTCCATGGATCCACTACTCTTTCCGTAAAGAAATATTTCCGCATATCACTCCTGAATCTATTTCCCTTCACCCTCATCCCATGTCCCCTCGTAGCAGAACTTGCTTTCAGTTGAAAGAGGCTCTCTCCCTGAACATTTATGCCATGGAGGTATTTAAACATCTCAATCATATCACCTCTATCCCGCCTTTCCTCTAAGGTGTACATATTAAGATTCTTAAGTCTGTCCTCATATGCTTTATAATGAAGCCCACTAATCATTTTAGTAGCCACCCTCTGCACCGACTCCATCCTGTTCACATCCTTTTGAAGGTGCGGTCTCCAGAATTGCACACTATACTCCAAATGAGGTTGCACCAAAGACTTATACAGAGGCATTATCACCTCCTTTTTTCTGCTAGCCATTCCTCTCTGTATGCACCCAAGCATCCTTCTAGCTTTTGCCGTCGCCTTTTCTACCTGTTTAGCTTCTTTAAGATCATCAGATACAACCACGCCTAGGTCCCGCTCTTCTTTAGTGGACAAAAGTACTTCACCTCCTATACTGTATTGCTCCCTTGGATTGCTGCACCCCAAATGCATGACCTTACATTTTTTAACATTAAATCCCAGCTGCCAAATTCTAGACCATTCTTCAAGCTTAGCTAGATCCCTCCTCATGTTATCTACACCTTCCTGGGTGTCTACTGTATTGCAGATTTTGGTATCATCTGCAAAGAGGCAAACCTTACCCGACAGCCCTTCCGCTATATCACTAACAAAGATGTTAAAAAAAGATTGGACCAAGGACAGATCCCTGGGGCACACCGCTGGTAACATCCTTCTCCTCAGAGTGAGCTCCATTTACTTGTACTCTTTGTCGCCTCCCACCCAACCAATTTCTAACCCAAGCAGTAACTTTAGGGTCCATCCCTAGGGTGCTCAGTTTGTTTATAAGTCGCCTGTGAGGAACAGTGTCAAAGGCTTTACTGAAATCTAAATACACCACATCTAGAGCTCTCCCTCGGTCCAACTCCCTGGTCACCCAGTCAAAGAAATCAATCAGATTTGTCTGACAAGACCTGCCTCTGGTGAATCCATGCTGCCTCGGATCCTGTAATCCGCTGGACTCCAGAAACCTCACTATTTTCTCTTTCAGCAGCATTTGCAATAATTTCCTCACCACCAAAGTTAAACTAACCGGCCTGTAGTTTTCAACCACATCCTTACTTCCGCTTTTGTATAAAGGCACCACATGAGCCTCTCTCCAGTCCTTTGGCACCACTCCCGACTCCAACGAGGCATTGAAAAGGTCAGTCAGTGGAGTTGCTAGAACATCCCCAAGTTCCCTCAGTATTGTAGGGTGTATCCCATCCGGTCCCATCGCTTTGTCTACTTTAAGTTGAGCTAGTTTCTCACGAACACAGTCTTCTGAAAATTGTTCAAGATGTCCCTCGCTTCTGTTCCTATTTGTGGGTGTTTTCTGAGGTCCTGCTCCTGGTTCTTCATCTGTGAACACAGAACAAAAATATTTGTTAAGCAATTCCGCTTTATCCTTATCAGCTTCTACATATTCCCCCCCTGCACCCTTGAGTCTGACAATACCACTTTTGCCCTTCCTCTTCTCACTAATATATCTGAAAAATGTCTTATCCCCCCATTTTATTGCATTGGCTATTTCCTCCTCCTTTTGAATCTTTGCCTTCTTGACTACTTTGCTAGCTTCTCTAAGTTTTTCCAAATACAGATGCCTGTCTTCCTCTCTCTGTGATCTCTTGTATTTCATGAAGGCCTCCCTCTTTTTCTTCACTTTTTCAGCTACTTCCTTCGAAAACCATAGCGGTCTCCTTTTCCTTTTGCCTTTATTTACCATTTTAACAAAAAGGTTGGTTGCCCTTAAAATATCCCCTTTCAGTTTTTCCCACTGTTTTTCTACATCCCTCAGCTGTTCCCATCCAACTAACGACTCCCTGAGGAATTGGCCCATCTTCGCAAAGTTAGTCTTCCTAAAGTCTAAGATCCTCGCCTTTGAATGGATTCTAACAGCCCTAGTCCTAATACTGAACCACACCATCTGGTGATCACTGGATGCAAAATGATCTCCCACTACAACATCAGAAACACTTTCACCATTGGTAAGCACCAAGTCCAGTATGGCCCCTTCACGTGTGGGGTCTGTTCCCAATTGCCTGAATAGTTCTCCCTGTAGAGAATCCAGGATCTCCTTACTTCTAGATGATACTGCAGCAGGAATGTGCCAATCAACATCTGGCATATTGAAATCTCCTATCAGTAGCACTTCCCCTTTCCTAGCAATGCTGCATATGTCTTCAATTAACTCTCTGTGCACCTCTTCCTCTTGTGAGGGAGGTCTGTATATCACACCAATGCAAATAGATTTCTCTTTCCCTCTTTCTAGTTTAACCCACAATACCTCCTCTCTCCCTTTTAAGCTCTGTAATTCCAAAGCTTTAATAGTAGTTTTTACGTATAGTGCCACTCCTCCTCCCCTTCTTCCTACCCTGTCCTTTCTGAATAAAGTATAGCCAGGTATAGTTACATCCAAATCATGGTTTTCTGTGAACCATGTTTCTGTAACTGCCACTAAATCCAAGTCAGCCACTCACACCAAAGCTTCAACATCAGGGATCTTATTTCCCATGCTACGGGCATTTATACACACTGCTTTCCATATGCTACGCCTGTTACCCATTTCCATAAAGGTATTTAATGTACCACCTACCTGGGGGCTTTCATTTACCTGGGGGCTTTCTTCACCCATCCCCAACGAATCTAGTTTAAAGCCCTCTTCAGTAGATTAGCCAGTCTACTACCGAAGATGTGTTGACCTTTCTTGGACAGATGGATGCCATCTCTGCTCTGCAACCCTTGGAACAGCATCCCATGGTCTAGGAAACCAAAACGCTCTCGATGACACCATCCACGCAGCCATGCATTCATCTCCAGGATGTGAGCCTCTCTGCCTTGGCCTTTACCCTCAACAGGGAGGATTGAAGAGAACACCACCTGTGCACCTAAGCACCTAACTGCTTCACCCTCTGTCCCAGAGCCATGAAGTCACTTTTGATACGTTCTGAGGTATACCTGGCAGTATCATTTGTTCCAACATGGATTAGCAACATTGGGTAATAGTCAGTGGGCTTGATGAGTCTCGGCAAACTCTCCATAACATCTTGGATTTTGGCACCAGGCAGACAGCATACCTCTCTGGACATCAAGTCTGGTTGGCAGATGGACGCCTCAGTACCCCTCAGAAGAGAGTCTCCAACCACCACTACCCTTCGTTTCCTTCTGGTCACTGATTCTGCAACTTTGGGGTACTTGAACTCTGGTTCTTCCCTTTCCAGGGATGCTTTCACCTCCTCCACTTCCAGGGCTGCATAATGGTTCTTCAATTCAAGGGCTGGAGAAGTTTATTTATTTATTTTATTTAGCTGCATTTATATCCCGCTTTTCACCGGGTCAAAGCGGTTGGGGGATACATTTAACAAGAGGGGATATGAGACACACAGACTAATACTTACAGGGAACATGGGCAATGGAGGGTTAAGTGGCTTGCCCAAGACCACAAGGAGCACCTGTGGGACTAGAAACCCCAGTCCTTCCGGCCCAAGGTTGCTGTCTTCTAGTGGGATTTGAACCACCGACCTTCCGGCCTGTAGTACCTTGCCCCAACCACTAGGCCACTCCTCCATGGATTGGTGATTTTGCAGGCCCTGGTGACTTGTGTCCAACCATCGACATTCTGTTGGCACCCATCTTCTCCTGTGCTGGAGAGCTTGGTTGCTGCAAGAAGCATCTCATCAATGTACTTCTCACTGTCTTGAATGCTCCTCAGCCTCGCCACCTCCTCTCTGAGTTCCTCCACTTGTTTCCTCAGAGCTTCAGCATGCAGGCACCCTGCACATGGAACTGGTCCTTCAACTGGCATTAGGACCTCTGTCTGGACCGAGGCAGAAGCTGTAATGGGGGCAACAGCTTTAGCAATACGATTTTTCCCAGCCATTGTTCTGTTCGTGGAGCTTAGGTATCTGTTAAAGCAAAAGAGAGAGATCTACCAAGTACCAGCCGGTTTCCCAGCTGTCCTTTCAGAGAAAAAGCAGTTAAATCTCTTTAATTATATTCAAAATGTGCTGGTCCAATTCTCTGTGATTTGTTAAAGGGGGAGGTGCCCTATAAAGCAAGACTGCTCACTAGGGGTGGGTGGGAGTCGGGGTGGGTAGGGAGGGAACTAACACCTGATTAGGTGTTAGCAGTTTCCAAACCTGAGGAGGTTACTAGAGTTCAGCAACCTACTGTGCTCAAGGAAAGTTCCCCTAAAGCACCAAAAAGAAAGTAACCTTGCTTTAAAAAATATACAAAAAACCCTTTTAAGAGCTCCCAGTCAGAGAGCTAGCAATGCAATATAATAAAAACAAACAAACCCTCGAATCCTTACTGTTTGTTGATCTGTAGAGCCCTGGTTAGGAAAGCCTCAACAGGGCAGGGCACTGGAGCCTTTTATGCAGGCCTCAGCTGCACTCAGGAAATCAGGCCCACTAACTCCTGATTAGGTGTTAGCAGTTTCTAAACCTGAGGAGGTTACTAGAGTTCAGCAACCTACTGTGCTCAAGGAAAGTTCCCCTAAAGCACCAAAAAGAAAGTAACCTTGCTTTTAAAAAATATACAAAAAACCCTTTTAAGAGCTCCCAGTCAGAGAGCTAGCAATGTAATATAATAAAAACAAACAAACAAACCCTCAAATCCTTACTGTTTGTTGATCTGTAGAGCCCTGGTTAGGAAAGCCTCAACAGGGCAGGGCACTGGAGCCTTTTATGCAGGCCTCAGCTGCACTCAGGAAATCAGGCCCACTAACTCCTGATTAGGTGTTAGCAGTTTCTAAACCTGAGGAGGTTACTAGAGTTCAGCAACCTACTGTGCTCAAGGAAAGTTCCCCTAAAGCACCAAAATGAAAGTAACCTTGCTTTTAAAAAATATACAAAAACCCTTTTAAGAGCTCCCAGTCAGAGAGCTAGCAATGTAATATAATAAAAACAAACAAACAAACCCTCAAATTCTTACTGTTTGTTGATCTGTACAGCCCTGGTTATCATCCAACTTCCTCCACTTCCTCCACTTCAATACTGCTAAATCCGCCACCATCTGGTTCACTTTCAGGTCTATTCTCCCAACCCTGGCCCACTCCCTTGCCAATCTTACCATTCCCCTCACCACTTCAATTCGCTATCTTTGTGTAAACCTGGACTCCTCTCTTTCCTTTCATGAGCACATCTCCACCACTGTCCACCATTCTTTTGCCTCCCTTCGGCAGAATCATGCAATATGCCCTTTCTTTCCTTGCCTTCACTTACACCCTCACACTGTCCCTAGTTCCCTTTCATTTGGATTATTGCAATGTTGACCTGGCTGGCCTTCCCCTTTTTCAGCTTCAATGCCTCCAACTTCTTCAGAACATGGCAGCTCGAATTCTCACACACTCCAACCGTTCAGACTACATTACCCCCCTGCTTATATGACTACAGTAGTTGCTGCTCAAATACCGCACTGATTACAAAATACTTATCCTCGTTCATCGAGCACTCCACACTGCCATTCCCCAATACCTCACAGACCTTCTACAATATCACACCCTGCCTCGTCTCCTCAGGTCTATGGATTCCAACCATTTGGTTCTTCCTTCTCCCTCCAGTGCCCACCTTAAAAACTTACCTGCCACTCTGCTTTCTTTTTCCTGGGTCCTGCCCTTTGGAACTCCTTACCTGCCCCCCTCCATTCAGAACCATCTTTTGTAAAGTTCAAATCCCTGCTCAAGACTTATCTCTTTCACAAAGCTTTTGATCTCTCGTCTACTGCCTCCTGGTTTCCTTCCCGATCCCTGCCCCTTGCCTTACTTTGTACTGTCCTCATCCTATCTTCCCTCTTCTGCTATCTGCTAATTTCTTGTACTTTCCTGTCGATAATGGTGTTCTTTTCCTTTTCTCTCATGTAGCTGTTTTATTTTATGTACACCACTCTGATGCTCTGCCTGAGCAGTATATCAAAAAGATAAAGATAAAGAACGTCCAGTCTTCCAATTTATTAAGGTCCTCTTACAATTTTTCACAATCCTCTTGGGTTTTAACAACTTTGAATAAGTTTGTGTCATCTGCAAATTTGATTACTTCACTCAATATTCCCATTTCCAGGTTATTTACAAATATGTTAAAAAGCAGCAGACAGGCACAGATCCCTGGGATACTCCACTAATTGACCCTTTACTACTATGCTGTTTTGTGCTGAAAACAGTGTAACAAAGAGAAATATTAAGCTGTTACTATTGGCAATTAAATTTCTAATTGGTTAAAATTCTATATTTTTAAACCTGTGGAGGCCAATTCCGTAGGTGCACGTCCGGGCTGCCCAGATGTCCAGAAATCTGGACGGCCCGAAGATACACATGATACTGCCCATCCAGGATGTGCCCCAATTCAGGCAACCCAGATGTCCAGAGCTCTGCCTGGCTAGCTCATCCTGGCTCCTGCATGGATCTGCAGTGCCGTGGTCAGGGGCGGCCCAAGGGGGGTGCGGGGCCATGTGCGGAGACTTGGTGCGGGGCCTCATTTGCATGAGGGGCCTCATTTGCATAAATATTTGCATAATGTTACCATACACTAACTTTTAGTAAACATGCCTCTTCATGAGTGTATGGATAAAAAAAGACTAAAAGATTTCTACATTACTATAATCCAGTGCCAACCACCAGACACATTAGGAACTACTACAAACACTGCCCATTTAGAACCCATAGCAAACCCACCGTATCCTAACAGCACTACCAGGACTCACAAAGCACCAGACCCTACCTATCAAAAGGCAACACTGCAAATATTAAACCAATACATTTCAGAGAATAACAATACATGACCTACTGAGGAAAGAGAACAAGTGGCAATGTCAAATAGGAATTACATAAACAGAATACCTCAGTTCAGTTACACATGCAGAACACAGACCATCACCAAACAAGGAATCACAATTTAAAAACAGGAAGACAATAATTAAACTGGGAACCCTAAAAGCCAAACTTGGAATTTACAACAACAATGTAGAAATAAAACTATAAATTAATTTCCTCTTGTACTAAACAAAGCACAGACGTTAATGATGCACATTTCGCAGAGCTGACATATTCCAGTTAATAAATTCAAAATAAAGAGATATCTTTGTACCTTTTGTGCATTTTGTTTCAGTTGCAATTGTTCCAGCCACTTTCTTCTTTTTTATTTGTGTCTTCTGCTAACTCTCCATTGTCTGCTGTCCATTTGTCCTTTCTTCTCTCTTCTAGTTTTTTTCCATTCTCTCTCTACATCTGCTTTAACATACTAATCTTTCTCCTTTTGCTCTTTCCTCATTCCTATTTCATCCACTCAAATTTTACCCATCAATCCCTACTTAGTCTCCCAATACCCGGCCAATTGTAGATTTTTCTTCACTCCCACACAAAATAGTTTTCCCCTCTCCATTTCACTCTCCCAGCCCCATCCCCTTCTAATCTCCCCCAACATCAGCTCCCTTCTAGTTCCAGCCCCACCCAGTATCCGCTCCCTTCTAGTCCCCGCATCAGCCCATTTCCAGTCCTGGCCCCCCATCAGCCCATTTCCAGTCCTAGCTCCCCCATCCATTTCCAGTCCTATCCGAGTCCCCTCATCAGCCCATTTCTAGTCCTTTCCTAGCCCCACCATCAGCCCATGTCAAATCCTAGCTCCCCTCCACTCAGCCCATTTCCAATCCAAGCCCCCCATAAGCCTACTTCCAGTTCTAGCCCCTCCATGAGTCCATTTGAATCCAAGCCCCCACCACAGCCCATTTCCAATCTTAGCTCCCCCCAACACCCAATTCCCAGTCCTATCCTAGCCCATCAGCCCATTTCCTGTCCTAGCTCCCTCCCCTAAGAGCCCATTCCAAGCCCCCCTTCCACTCAGCCCATTTCCATTTCAAGCCCCTTCCACTCAGCCCAATTCCATTCCAAGCCCCCCACCCCAACAGCTATTTGCAGTTCAAGCCTTCCCTTACACTAAGCACATTACCAGTCCTAGCAACCCCTCCCACCCACCCATTACCAGTCCTAGCCCCCCATAGCCTATTACCAGTCCTAAGCCCCCATCAGCCCACTCCCAGTCCTAATCCCACCAGCCCATTTCCAGTCCTAACCCCCATCACCCAATTTTCAGTTTAAGCCCCTCCATAGCCCATTACCAGTCCTAACCTCCCCATCAGCCCACTCCCAGTCCTAATCCCATCAGCCCATTTCTAGTCCTAACCCCCCATCACCCAATTTTCAGTTTAAGCCCCCCATAGCCCATTACCAGTCCTAACCCCCCATCAGCCCACTTCCAGTCCTAATCCCATCAGCCCATATCCAGGCTTAGCTCCCCCATAGCCCATCACCACTCCTAACCCCCAGCCCAGCCCAGCCCCGCCCAGGGAAAATTTAAAATAAAAAAAAGAAAAGCTGTCAGCTGTCTGCTGCCGCTGCCGGGACCGCCGCGGCAGAATCGAGTGTGCCGCGGGCCCCCCCCCCTGCACGGCAGAGCCTGCCCTCCCCTGTATCAGCTCTCTCTTTCAGCTGCAGTCACACGCGCCGGCTTTCAGAGCGCGAAGGGACTAGTTTCCCTTTCGCGGCTTTGTTAAGCCCGCGGGGGCTGATGGGAAATTCCCATCAGCCCCCGCGGGCTTAACAGAGCAGCGAGGGAGAAACTCTCCCCTCGCGCTCTGAAAGCCGGCGCGTGTGACTGCAGCTGAAAGAGGGAGCTGATACAGGGGAGGGCAGGCTCTGCCGTGCAGGGGGGGACCCCGCGGCACACTCGATTCTGCCGCGGCGGTCCCGGCAGCGGCAGCAGACAGCTGACAGCTTTTCTTTTTTTTATTTTAAATTTTACTTTTAAATCAGAATGTTTTTTGCGCGGGGCCCCCTGAAACACGGGGCCCTGTGCAAAAAACATTCTCGCTCAATGGACGGGCCGGCCCTGGCCGTGGTATCCTGTTGCCATGGCACCACGGCTCCATGCTGGAGCCTCGATCGGCCACACATCACTTGTGTGCCCCTTTCCTCACAGCCTAACCCCCGATAGGGCCTGTCATGGCCTGGGTCGGGCTGCTGGGGCCCCCTGCCCCACTCACCATGCTGGTGCCTGCCTCGCCGCGCTGTCCTCCCACATGTAGGGGACTTATTTCACCTCTGTGGTGGAATAGGTCCCCCATCCATCTGCCCAGGCCTGGATGTACAGGGCCATCACTGGAATAGGCCCTGTATGTCCAGAGTCAGGGCACGCCTCTGGCCTGCCCTCGCTCCTTCCTTGGCTCGCCCCCTCCCGCCCAGGTACAGAGCTCCCCGTACATCTTTGCAGTACATGCGGCGAGCTCATTCACTGGAATAGGGCTGGATGTTTAGCAGGGCATATACGTCGACCCCAGATATATATATATCTGCTAAATATGGGTCAGAATGACCCCCTTTGTGGTTATGAATGCATTACCTTTTCTTGAGCACAATTCTTTGGTACTGTCTATGTATTTGTTCCTTTTGTTTTGTATCTGTTTCTTCCTTTGTGAGCTGAGATGTCTATGTTAATCAGATAGCTATATTACTGATAATAATCAAAGTAATGTGAGTCAAACCTAAGATAAGAGAGCCTTCCTAAAAATATTTTGGCACACAATTGAAATGAGTTTAATTTATTCACCATAAACTGTTAGTTATGTTTTAATGTTTGTTACCCCTGAAGCTAATAAGATTAACTATACCTTGTAAATTGTCGCAGTTGTAGAATAAATCACAAACATAATTAGTGATATGTACAATTGTGCACTTGACAAGAGAGGTGTGTCTATTAGTATGTGGCCTAATATTTAATTTAGTAAATAAACCAAATAAATTAAGGAATGTAGATGCAAGATAGAAGTATGCTACTAGTTAGCTTGGTCTACATATAGTGAAATAATTTGGAATAATTTAGTGCTAGCAGTAGATGTATTGTAATTAATTAGCATTAGATAAGATAATCCTGTTCAACAATTCTATATTTCTATTAGGTAAAAGTAGTTGGGCTTGTTTGCAATTGTACGGAATTAGAGGAGTGTTATAGTCGTAAGTTTTGGTTCTGCAAATTATATATTGCGTGCACTGAATCCTATGGGCCGAAGATGACAACTACTGTGAATAAAAGGAAGTCCACAATGCTACTGAAAGCTGAATAGGAACAAATATCAGCGATTCCAGCAAGATAACTCATGAATGGACAGTCATTGAAACTCTGTCCAAGATAGCGTAGTACACAGTGAAAAGAGATGCTGCCGAAGAATTTGGAGTGATGACCAGTGTCATGATGTGAGTATGGGTGCAAACCTCTGAACTACTGAAAAATCTATGAAGGACAGTTGGCCACTACCAGAAAATAGTGCTTGCAAGAATAAATGGTAAAGCCTTACTCTCTGTACACATTCTTATTGAGACTTAGCAAGGACAAACAGTGTCACATAGTTTTGGTTAATTTACAGGATGATTGTAATCTTTTTCTATATTTTCAAATAAAGTGTATGTATAAAGACTTCTCCCAACCAGCAAAATGAAGTTCACCTATGGACCAGATGTGATGCACAGGACTCTGAAGGGGCATCAGCAAAGTCAAGTGGAAGGTGTTCCTCATTGTTGAAGAAGACTTATTTAGGACTTGGACATGTTTGAGCTACCATTACTTTGTAATGATTCTTCAAAGAATCAGAGGAGGGACTGTAGAAAGGGATTCAAAGTTGGGTACTGAGCCCTCTGAAAGATTCAGAAATATGGAGCGTGAGAATGGCTTAGAATTTTGCTGACAGCCTGAATCTTGATCTGTAACAGTTTAACAGTGTATGTGTATAGAAGCCAAGGTTGTATTTTGCAGAAGCAGCTTGACCTGAAACATGTGAGCAACTCTGGTCAGCATACTAAAAAAGGATATAGAAGAATTAGAAAAGGTACAGGGAAGAGTGAACAAAATGGTAAAGGGGATGGAAGATTACTCCCACAAGGAAAGGCTTAAAATGTTAGGGCTCTTTAGCTTGGAAAAGAGACAGCTGAAGAGAAATGTGATAAAAGTCTATAAAATGATAAGTGCAGTGGAACGGATAAACCCAGAATGGTTGTTTACTCCTTAAAAAGGTAAAAGAGGGGGGCGCTAGCGAGCCCGAACTGACATGGCAGCATCTCCCTGAGGCTCCATGCTGGGCGACTCACACGAACAGGCGGAGAGGACATGAGCCCGTGATTTGGGGGGTAAATTGCGTGGATAAGTGCGGCGGAAGAAGAGGCGAGACGGAAACGGTGTAAAAGCCGGTATGTGATCGCCGCCTCCTAAACTATGCCTCCCCGTTCTGCCGAAGTGAAGGGCCTAGTCTGCACAGCTACGGTGGAGGTAATGGCTCACTGATGCTAGCCTGATAAGGCCCGGATCGCTGGCCTCGAAGTCTTGTCTCCCTCTCTGGATTCCCCACCCAGTGTGATTAACTAAATCCCCGATGTCTTTACTGTGAGCAGGAGCTGGATCCGTGGTGCCATGCTGAGGAGCAGGGATTGATGAGCTTTCTGTTGGGGCCTTTAGCCGGGGACTGCTGCTAGCTGCTGGTTTTCTTTTCCGACTGAGCACATGGCTCTGCAACAATGAAGGTGTAGCACCATCTGGTGGCCGAATAGGGGCACAGCGGCCTAGCTCTGCAATAGAGGGTGCCATCGGCCTAAGCTGTTATCTATGGTGGTGGAAGGTAGCAGTGATTGAGATATGGCGTCCACTAGAAAGAAAATGGCTGATCTGAAGGAATTTGCCTACTGCAGTGCGCGAGCAGAGCCTCAGGAAAGAGATAAGCAGCTGACAGAGGGATGGTCTGAGAGTGGGGCAATGCCTGATTCTGGTAAGAAGGACTCCCAAGCAGTGGGTGCTCTTGTGGCTATTACAAAGGAAGAACTTAAATCCTGGTTCAATGAGATCAAAACAGACATTGCTGGGTTCAAAGGAGAAGTGGAGGGTATGTTCTCACAGCTGAGAGCTGATATAACAGAAGTAGGATGCCGGGTGGCCGAAGTGGAAGGATATCTTGAGACATTGGAGGCGCGCACAGAATCATTAGAAAAAGGGATGAAGAGTTTGGAGGAAGACAAGGAGAGTATGGAACTGAAGCTGGAAGATCTGGAGAACAGAGCCAGGCGACAGAACTTACACATAAAGGGAGTCGCTGAAATAGATGCATACCGAGATTGTATGAAAACAGCGAAAGCTATTTGTGAGGCGGTCCTGAAAGAGGCTGGGGAAGAAGTGGTGGAGGTGGTGCTGGACCGAGCGCATAGATCGATTGGAGCAGTGAGACGGGAGCAGCCCAGGGATATTATCATTTGCTTCCATGATTACCAGATTAAGGACAAAATAGCCGGCAAGATGCGCTCTGTGGGAAAGTTTAAATGGCAAGGAATTGAAGTTGCTATATATGCTGATCTGGCCACAGCTACACTGCAGCGCTGGAAGTCTTGGAGGGAGTATACTGCTCGGCTGAGAGAGGACAATATACTATATAAGTGGCTGTTTCCGATGGGACTTGCCTTCACCATTAATGGGACGACTAGACGTGCGGAGACCTTGCTGGCACTGACGGAGGCCATGAAAGAGGCGGGCATTCAACGAATTCCTGAGATGGGGAAGACGGGCAGCACACAGCAGTGAGTTCCTGACAGAAGATGGCATCGGGTGGACAGACGGGAGAGGACATCTACACGAGGGGAGATGAATACACCCTTCTGCAGTTGAGGGATAAATTTGTATGGTTGAATATAGTGTGGGGAAGGTTGATGTGGAAATATTAAAAGAGGGGAGGAGGGGAAGACATTGTATTTGGGATGGCATATGTTGCTCAGAGATGTGGGGTTGGGGGTTTTGGTAAGGTTGGCAAGAGGGGAGAGGGAAGGTAGGAGGGTGGGGGGGGGGTAGGTGATCCTGGGCTCTGGGGTGTTTCGAATGAGGGGGATGTGGGAGGAGAGAGCACGGTGGAGGGCTATAGGGGTAGATGTTGTAGGGGAAGGAGGGGAAGGGGTTGGGGGGGTAGGGGAGGGAGGGAAGGGCACTTATAATCAGATAGGTATTGGGGTGTGGGGGTAGTCTGGGGAGGGGGGCCCAATATGGAATGTTGCACACTGGAGGTAGGAGGAATTCCTGATTATGGAACATGAATTGAAGATCCTCATGCTTAATGTGCATGGTCTCAATTCCTGGCAAAAGAGACGGGCAGTGGTGAGAGAGGGTGCCCGAGTTCAGGCGGATATACTCCTGCTACAGGAGACCCATTTAAAGAGTTCTCAGGGTGGAGGCCTGTATCAGAGTAAATATGATAGAGGCTTTTTTGCTGCCGATCAAAGTGCCTACAAAAAAGGAGGTGTGGGGATACTGTTTTCTAAGGACCTCTTGGTGGATACTAAGGAAGTCATTAGAGACCGGGAAGGGCAGTATGTTCTCTGGGGTGGGCTATTGGAAGGGAGAGAGGTTACCATTTGTTGTGTGTATGCGCCTAACATAGCTCAAGGCCCTTTTTTCTACCGTATTCTCCCAATTATAGAGGAGCATAAGCGAGGGAGCTTGGTGGTGGGAGAGGACTTTAACGTAGTTGTGGATCCGTGCCTGGACTCCTCGGGGGGGGGGGGGGGGGTCAGAGTTGGGACAAATTGTGATGAAAGAAGTTGGCAAAACTAATGTCCGCTTTGGGATTCGTAGATGTATGGAGGTATAGCCATGTTGGAGAAAGAGCATATACCTTTTTCTCACATCCACACCAAACCTATAGTAGAATGGATATGTTGTGGATAGATTTTACTTGGTTAGACAGGGTGAGCGCTGTTGATATTGGTGTGGTGTCATGGACGGACCATGCTCCGGTAACACTTGCTCTTGCATTGTATAAAGAGTGTACTGGACTTCGGTTTTGGAGACTGAATGAATCGCTGTTGGCAGATCCGGAGGGGGTAGCCAGCCTGCGGGACTGCATTAAAGAGTATTTTCAATTAAATGGGGGAGCGGAAGTATCCCGGGAGATAGTGTGGGATGGAATGAAAGCGGTAGTCCGGGGGCGCTTAATAGCAATGACGGCGGAAAAGAAGAGGCAGGCAGGAATGGCGGAGGAAGGGTTGAGAGCTCAGTTACATAAGTTAATTGGAGAGCACCAGAGGACTGGGAGTCGGGCGGTGTTACAACGGATGACTAGGGTACGGGAGGATTTGGAGGCGTTAAGATTGGGGGAACTGGCCTTCCAAATGAAAAGGCTACAGCATGCTTACTATGTTGGGGGTAATAAACCAGGTCGTTTTTTAGCTCGGCAACTTAAAAGGCGGCTTGTACAGCAGCAGTTGTATAAGTTGAAAAATGAGTGGGACGTGTGGGAACATGGTACCGCTAACATTCAGGCGATTTTCAGTAGGTATTATAGTGCCCTGTACAAGGCAGAGCAGAAAGGGTCGGCGGTGGAGATTAGACAATATTTGGAGAGTATCAGTCTCCCGAAGTTGGAGGAGATGGAGCAGCAATGGATGGATAGGGCAATTGAGGAAGGGGAGGTGCGGGTGGCAATCAAGGGCCTTAAGGAGGGCAAGGCCCTGGGGTTAGACGGTCTTATGGCCCGATTTTATAAGACTTTCAGCACCGAAATATGTGGGGAACGTACCAGGGTTTTTAATGGGGTTCATCAGGGGGGGGGGGGGCACTTCCGCGGTCAATGGCAGTGGTGGGTATAGCCTTGGTGCCTAAACCGGGGAAGGATAAGGGGGCAAGTGAGTCATACCGGCCTATATCTCTAATTAATTTGGATGTGAAGATTTTGGCAAAGGTTTTGGCTACCCGCTTGCAGAATTTTCTACCTAAGTTGATACATAATGATCAAACGGGTTTTATCCCCGGCAGGCCAGCCAGTGACAATATTTGGAAGCTATTGAATGTTATTTGGGCAGCCCAGGATGGGGGGATGGACTCTTTGGTAATGGCGGTGGATGCTGAGAAGGCGTTCGATAGAGTTGAATGGCCCTTTATGTTTGCAGTGTTGCAGAGAATGGGGATAGGGGTAGGGTTTCAAAAGTGGATCGGTGTATTGTATGATCACCCGAGAGCTAGGATTCGAGTGAATGGTACATATTCAGAAGAAGTTGAACTGGGGCGGTGTGTCCCTTATCACATTTGCTGTTCGCGCTGGTAATTGAGCCTTTAGCACAAAGGATTAGAGAACAGGATTTAATTAGGGGTATCCAAGTGGGTACTGGAGAACATAAAATTTCTCTTTTCGCCGATGACGTCATATACACTGTGAGCAGACCTGTAGAGTCGTTACCAGTACTACTGGAGGAAATACGGGAGTACAGCTTGGTTTCAGGGTATAAAATGAATATGGATAAAACTGAAATCTTGAACGTAAGGATGGGTCCCAGTATGGAGGTTCAGTTGAGGCAGGACTACCCCTTCGGTGGGCAAAGCAGAAGTTAAAATATTTGGGGGTCTGGATTTGCTGTGATTGGCAGCAATTGAGAAGATTAAATTATGATCCTCTAGTTGCTGAACTTTTGAATGATCTTGTGAGGTGGGATAGGACCACTTTCTCTTGGGTGGGGCGGATTGCCATTGTTAAAATGAATTTGCTGCCTCGGATACTTTATCTGTTCTTGGTGTTACCCATTGAGGTGTCAGTGGCACAAATGAAGCTGTTGCAGCAGAGAATTTTCTCATTTATCTGGAGGAGACGCCCGCCCAGGTTAAGTAGAAAGGTGATGTTTAAGCATAGAAGAGAGGAGGGATTGGGGGTCACGGACTTGATGAGGTATTATAAAGCGGCACAGTTGTGTGCGCTTGTCTATTGGAAGATAGGTCCAGAGGCTCGAGGGTGGGTGCGTGCAGAGGAGGCCTTGAGCGGGCAGAGAGCGTTGGCGGAACGCATGTGGTTTACAGGGCGGGAGAGGGGGGACAAGGATGGGGAGGAGCCGAAGCAGAGTCCCTTTACGGAACTTACTTTAAAGGTGTGGAAACAGGAGAAGGCACAATTGGTGGGGATCAGAGTGGCTCTCCAACTTCAGAAAATTAGACAGTGTAGTGGTTTCCATGAGGGGGGGAGAGCCGAGGTATACAAAAAATGGGAGGATAAGGGCTTGGTGTGGATGGGGCAGCTGTTCACAGAGAGTGGCCAGTTGTCTACTTTTGAGCGTCTTCAGGAGCAATATGCCCTGGGGAAGGATGATTGGTTTGGTTACTGTCAATTAGCACATTTTGTGCAGTCAAGCTTGAAGGGGGTGGAAAGGGGAACAGTATGAACCCCTTTTGAAAGGGTGATACTACAAGGGGGAAATCTCGGGGTCTCGTATCGCAGATCTATAAGGGATTGGAAAGGGGGAGGTGATTATGCGGCGTACCAGGTGGCGTGGATGCGGGACCTAGATGGGTCCTGGGATGAGGAAAGGTGGCATCTGTTCATGAAGAAACTAAGAATGCGTCCAGTTCGGCAGCGATACAGGAGCATTGTTATAAAATGCTTTATCGTATGTACATCACGCCAAAACGACTGGCTGAGATTCATAAATCTAAGGAACCATATTGCTGGAAATGGTGTGGGGCTCTAGGCACGTATTTGCTTGTGTGGTGGGAGTGTCCAGTAGTGCGAGGAATATGGCAATGGATGCAGGACATTGTAGGGAATATGCTGGGGTGGAGGGGGGAATTAAGACCTGAGCAGGTGTTGCTGGGGGAATGGGGGGAGCCAGGGCGTGAAGTGGGGTATTTGTTGAAGATGATTTCTATTGCGGTCCGGATGGAAATAGCCTATAAGTGGAAAGACACTGGAGGTCCAGAAGTGGACCGAGTGCTACAGCTGATTGTATTTATATGTCAAATGGCAGAAGTGCAGGCGCGTTGGGCCAATAGGCTGAAAGGATATTATCGTAAATGGCAGCCCTTCATTCTATGGAGGAGGGGGGAGGTGGAGTAGTGGGGAGTACATGGGGGGGCCCATGCTCTAGGGCGGATTGGTTAATGAATGGTTGGACTTGATGGAATTGTGATTTAGGACCTGGATTAGGATTTGGTAGAGGGGTTGTTGATGGTGTCCAGTAAAGGGGGGGTGTACTGTTCCATGGGGGGAGGGGAGGGACGGGGAGGAGAGGGGTGGGAGGGGGAGGGGGGAGGTAGGAAGGGGACATGGGGCGAGTGAGGGGGGTGGGAGGGAGGAGGATTTATTGGTCTGGCACTGTTATAGGAGGAGGGTCTTTCCATTCAGTGTCATGGGACATGTTTATGTTTATGCACATATGCTGATTTATACGTTCTGGGGCTATAGGGGTGGTGGGGGAGGGGAGTGGATTAGATGTTGCTCATTTAATGGTATGACAGGGCACTTGTTTGATGTAACGTGGGAATGATGGAAATTGGTATCAAGTGCTGTTCTGATATGTTTCTATGAATGTGCATTACTAAAAATACTTTAATACAAAAAATAATAAAAAGCAAGTGGGGAATGAAAAATACAGTCCTAATGCTATAGGCTTCAAGTTGGGGAAAATGTTTATGTTTAAAGAGTATTATATTATTGTATTGTAGAATGTATATAAAGTTGGAACTGGTGGATTATGTGGAGGGGTATGCGATTGGCTATTGGATGAGGGAAGTTAATGTATGAAGTCTAATTCAATGGAAGAGAATGGAAATGTTGTTGTATACAAGAGTTGCTTAATAAAAAAAGTTTAAATACAAAAAAAAAAAAAGTAAAAGATAAGGGGCCACGCAATGAAACTTGCAATGCAGCACATTTAAGGTTAAACAGAGAAAAAGGTACACAGATTCCATGCTTCTTGTTCCATAGGTAAGCAATGGAGTTTAATAATGGTTTATAGATTTTTCCTACAGGAACTTGTACAAACCTCTTTTAAATAAAAGCTACACTAACAGCTTTTACTACATCCTCTGGTAACGAATTTCAGAGTCTGACTACGTGTTGATTTGAAGAAATATTTTCCCCACTTAGTCTTAAATGTTCTACTTTGTAAGTTTCATTGCATGTCCCCCAGTCTTTCTACTTTTTGAAGGAGTAAACAACCAATCTACATTACATATGGATTTTGTGAAGGAAAGCTATATCAGCACTCCGATCTCTCAGAGCTTTAAGAATCTTATGTCTCTTAATAGGACAACCAGTCCAAAAGACATTCCAAGAGACCAGTCTCACGCCCCACTTCTTCATGTCACCCCACTAATTAAAAGGTTAGCCACCAAAGGTAATGCAGTAAAAGCCAAGAAACCCTCCCTGCCTGAGCCCCCATCACCCCCAGACCCTCCAGAACAGCCACCAGCACCAGACTCTCCCTTTATCTCATCCTTTGAAAAAAACATAGTTAAAAGAAACACAAACCTCCCAATTACAACTCCCCGCCTCTCGTAGCACCCACCCTTCACATCCCTAGGGTATCCATCCAACATGTAGGTCACCAAGTATGTCTCCAGGCCACTCTCCATGAAACTATAATCTCCTCAACTTCAAGCCCCCATCCCATCCATGCCAGAACCATCCAACATACCAAGCATACCAGCACACGCTGCCCCAATAGCCTATGGCTGACCCGCATTTACACTTCCCTCTTCGATTCACCATATTGAAGAGTATTCCCCCCCAACCCAACCGGTATCCACATACAGACCAACCCATCACTAAAAGACCCCCCAACCTACACATTTCATCTAACCCCAAGACCACATAGACATTACCTACCTCCCCTAAAGGGATTCACCGCAAGACCCCCTATTACATACCATACGCACTCCCACTTACACCAAACACTCCAATATATATACTGCGTATATTAGGAAAACAGCAAAATCAGCAATTAAATAAAAACAAAGAATTTCTCCCCCAACAGATATAGATATAAAAAGACCTAATATGATAAAAATAGCAAATAGGCAATACAGAGAAAACAAGATAATGGAATCCCATAAAGCAACATAATAAAACAGTCTCCCAAGTGTTATTTGCACATTAGGAAATGAAAAAGGAAAAGAAAAGAAAATGAACAAAAAAGGGGCAAAGTCATACTGCTCCACCACCACAGCAATAGAGACCTCACAGTCAGATTATAGATAGGGGGTCCCCAATACAGGAATCTCAGTGATGTAAACAATGATACATCACAACAGACCCAAAAATGTAGTATCCACAAGCATAAGAATTCCTTAAACTGCAGACTCAAGGCACACCAAGCCACAATACCAGATAACCATCAGTTCAAACAATTTTGTGTCCTGAAACAGCTATCAGGCATGGCACAGTGAGCATATCGGGGCCATTAGTCCACCCATATCAAGCAGGGTTAGACCCCTAGAGCTCTCAGTTCAATGGCACCTGTCTAGCAGTAAGCCTAATGGTTATAACCCTGGTTAGAGGAGTAGCCTAATGGTTGAGCACTGGCTTGGGAATCAAGAAACAAGGGTTTGATTCCCACTAGTACTCTTTGTAGCCTTGGGCAGGTCATTTAACCCTCCATTGCCTCAGAAAAATCCAAGTTATCAATGTCCCTGTTTTACCAAGTTTAAGTTACGATGTAAACCACTTTGATTGAATTGATAAAACAGTAGAAAAAACCTGTTAAATAAATTAAATAAGCTGCAGAGTATCTGTCCAGGCCTCCAATCAAACAGTCAACAGTTCTCAAGCAGCCCTGAAGGCAGATATGATCTCTACTGTATATCTGCACAGCATCCAGAGAATTGAAAAGATGAACCACCCCATTATGATGTACACAGAGTATGGTAGGATATTGTAATGCAAATCAGAGCTGTGAGCAGACAGAAGAAAAAGCCTGTCAATGCTGCTGGACCAGTGATGAATACTCTTGGAACATCAGGATGTGCTTTCCATCAAGAAGAGCCAACTTTGCTTTACGTGCTGCCCGCAGAACCTCTTCTTTTTGTACAAAATTGAGGAAGCATACGAGCACCATGCTCAGCTGGTCTCCAGCCTCCCTCCGTGGACCTACATGATGGGCACATTCAATCTGAAGTGGGCTTACTGCAGATGCAAGCTGGAGGCTAGTGGCAGCTATGTCTCCAAAAACCCCTACTGCTCCAGATCTGCCACTGACCAGGGATACCAATGAAACAAATTATTTTGCCTGGAGCAATTTTCTAGATCATCAAGCTTTTCAGCTTGACGACGAACAATATCCTTTAAGGAGGTAAGTTCCTGAGCCATCTCTCCTTCATCAGCTTTTTTCTTTTTTGTATTTTATTTATCAAATTTTCAATCAAATACTTACATAGCAAGCATACAAGAAACTTTAGTACCCTTTAACATAACATAAAAGATTAAACAATTCCGAAAGAAAATACAGCCACTATCTCAAAGCCCACATTACAGGGATAACATCAAAGAAATCATCATACAAAAGGAAAAAAAAGCCAAACAGCTCAAAATACACAGCCTATATTCTATATCCTCCAATCCTCTTCCTTAACCTTAAATCTCTTGTCCCTCTCTTCCATCTAGAAAGACCTCTAATTGTAAGGAATCCATAAATACATACTGAGATCCCTGTAATTAAACATTTACAGGGATACCTAAGAAAAAACATTGCCCCAAGGGCGAACACCCTAGGTTTCAAGGCTTAAAAAGGCCCGTCTCCTAAGTTGGGTAGCCCTTGAGACATCAGGAAATAATTGTACTTCAGCGCCACAAACCATTGCTATCTTATTTTTAAAGTAGACCCCGCCTGCCAATGTTATGTGCCCTTGGGGGTACTTGCTGGGTAATCTCCCCTGTGACACTGTGGGGGACACACTCATGCCCATGTTGGATCTTTGTCAGTTGCTGTCTTGCTGCTTTACAGTTTCGGCATTCCTATGTGCCACCTAGGCATCTGCCTAGCCTGCACTGTGCCCCAGCTGGACCACAGCATGTGCCGCCTGCAGCTCCCTGTATCCCATTTACAGCATCAGTACAGTTGCCCTTGCCTACGTGCCCACTCTGCTGTTGCTGCACATGTGCACGCCATAACAAACCTTCCCAATATAAATGACAAAACCCCTGATCACCGCTATTTCAATGTGGGATCATTCACTTTGTACGGGGACAGAGCATAGACCCTTCCAAACATGATATCTTAACTTATACGCTTTGTCAGTAGTGTTGCTTTATGTTTATCATTAATATCACTATTGATCAGCTTGGTTATTGGGATTTTAGATGTGGTTCTGGTCCTTTTATATTTTTATTTGCCTTTTTTGGTCCCTGCACATGTATCACAACTATCACTTTTCTGGGTTTCCCTGCCTTTGCTGCACATTGCTGATGGAAATTTATTTTTTAATTTCTTTTTTATACCACACTATTTAGAATCAGTGCAGTTTACATGTATACTAACAGGTACTTTTTATTCCCTTGTCCCCAAAGGGGCTCACAATCTAAGGGGTATGTTTACTAAACTGCATTAGTGTGATTCGCGTTAGGAGCCGCGTTAGTAGAAGAAATGCCAAAAAAGGACATGGGCGGTACATCGTTACCAATAACGCGCGTTAACGCGCGTTATAAGGCGCCGCGCAGCAACAATCGTTACAGAGCGCGTTACTGCGCGTTAAGCTTAAGAAGGCGTGCTGACACCCAAATACAGAAACAGAGCTGTAGCACAATGGTTACTACACAGACTGATGGTACAAGGGTCATGGGTTTGATTCCCCAGTGTGCCCAATGAATAAGGATGGCTGAGGCGTCATGTATAACCCTTTGAAGGCCTACTATAATATTTTATTCCACATTCTGCAGCCAGGTTAAAGTTTGCATATGTCAGGAAAATTGTGCCCGTCTTATTCAATATGTTCCAATAGTGACGTTCCCTCTGCCATGGTTATGTATTATATACCATTTGATAGGAATATTTAGGCAGAAGTTTGGATCCCGAAAGTGTTGGGCTTGGCCTGGAAAGGGTTAAGTATTGGGCTGTGAGGAAGTTTAGTTGTACTTTAATAGTGCTGCCAGCAAACACACCCTCACAGTGGCGTAAGCTAAGGTGCTACATAAGACACCCTAGAAGGCACTCCATAGGGCACATTATAAAGTGCGCTGTCTGCCAAGGCACCCTATAATGTCCCCTATAGGACACCATATAAGGCACCTTATAAGGCGCTTTATAGGGTACCGAAAAGGGCACCGTATAAGGCGCCCTATAGGGCGCCTTATGAGCCACCCTAAGGTGACAGTACCCTGAGGGTGGTTCTGCTGGCAGCACTAATATACAATAAAAATAGACCTTGCCTAAGACAGCCCTATTGATGAACTCCACTGTGGGTTTTGAGCCCATGACCTCTAGCTCCATGGGCAGTGAAGTAACCAGTGGGCTAGAGCTGCTAATAAACACCTGGCTGGCTACAGGAGGACTGCACGGCACCACACCCACATTCTGCTGTGGTTACCAGGATAGGGTCAACCCATCCGTACCCAGGATGCACAGCACATGTAAATCAGCAGTCTACAGATGATCACAAGATGGGGTATGCACCCCACAGCACCTCAGCCTGGTAGGGGGTGATGATGGTGTGTGTTAGTGGCACAGAGTAGCTACAGACCGTCACAGTGTGCGGGTCCTGTGCTCATCCTGAGGGAGAGGTATGGTGCCCAGCATCATTCACACAGCACCTGGCTGTGCTGAGATAGGCTATGCAAACACTCCTAGGATATGCCTGTGTTCATCTGTATGTCACATCTAGCCCTTGTGGACTATGATGCACCCAGAAAAGTGCATAACCTGTGTGGGTGCCATGGTCACATGATGTAAATGAAGGGGGGTGTTGGGACCCACAGGGAGATTACATACCACCACCCAACGCACCCTCTGGGGCTCAGGGTGGGGAAGAGGATCTCCCGCCAACAGATCCACTTTCTACCCCCCCTGCAATGGTGGCAGTAGAGAGGACCATCACCCCAATCCTGCTAGGGATCAAACACCCTACAGGGCAGGCAATGCAGAGCAGTACACATCCATAACGCAATAGCAGACAGACAGCAGGTCTGGAAATGCTCAGTTGCCCCCCACCATTATCTGACATTTTCCAGCAGCAAGCCTACAGGCGCTGCACCCTGCAAGGTGTTCCAGCAAGACATGGTCCTGGAGGAGATGCATGTACCCAGAACAGGGATGTCAGCATACACACCAAGCAGATAGGTCAGTGATTGGGCCCCAAAAAAAAACCCATAAATATCACATGAAAAAAATGCTATATAACACTATGGGGGAACCTAGCCATGCCATGGTCACTGCTCAGTCAGGGTGAGAGTGACCTCCCAGCAGGACATGCTATGGCCACCCTGTCCGTGCAGGTGGTACCGGGCACTACAATGTCCGAGCCATTGCCCTATGCCCTGTTCAAATGCGGCCAGGCCAGGCCACCCTATCCAGGCTATTCCCACGGTACCTTGCTCCTCATTATGCACAGTGCTAGCAGTGTGGGCTGTGGAGGGTGTTGGCAGCCACCACACACTGGATAGACAGACACACACTCCCCACACCTATGCCAGCATTGTGCAACTATAGAGGTGTTGGGCAGCCCAGGCCACCACACCAGTCCTGGGCACAGTGCAGGCATGGCTATGGTACGCAGTACTGTAGGAGTCACTCCCCAGATTGGTAAACACTGTCAGACACAAGACCTGTAGCACACTCCACAGACATCAGAAAGGTTGCTATGATGCAGCTCACTCCGAAAATTGTACTTAACCTAGGAATTGCTATCTGCCAGTAATCATAGCAACCTTTTGATAGATGTGTACCATATTCCCAGGTTTAGGGTGGCATTACTAAGGTATGCAAGTGCTAGTATTGGGAGATGCACGCAGAGCCCAAAGTCCTGCCTCTCCAGGAGGCTTTGGATAATGGGGCCTGTGGGTGCGGGTGTGTCTGCTCTTGTTGGCTGCTGCTTTACAGCAGAGGTTCCCAACTCCAGTCCTGCGGTGCAAAACACTGTTCGGGTTTTCATGCTGTCCCTCATGAATATGCATGAGATACATCTGCATACCATGGGGTGGCGCATAGAAATGCAGCACAGGCATCTTTATCAGAGGCAGCATGGAACCTGAATGGTGTTTGGCCCTCCAGGACTGCATTTGGGAGGCTCTGCTCTAGGTAATGTGCATGTTTATGGTGTCTGTGCTCTGTAGGGTAAAATGTAGGTGTTTTGGGCATGTTTACGTCATCTGCAAGAAAGGTTCTGTCTGTATTAGCACGTTATAGTAGTGGGTAAAATATGAGGACTGGGTTGGCGGAAATCACAGCTGGGACTTGAACCTGTGACCTTCTGAATACACTGGTTTTGTGCACTGCACCACCATGTTATCACAGAGATGGTGCATTCCCTGGTGATACCATGACTGTTGGTCAGACAGGGCCTGTCTGTTGCAGTGCATGGCACCCACCTACACAGGGCTAGACCACGGTCTGCTCTGGGCAGCTGCCACTGCCCCCTCCACCACCAGTATCCCTCAGCCACCATTCTGACATGCCCTTCTGCTGGTGGAGCTGGTGGTGCGCAGTCTCAGGCCATCCAGTGTGCAGGTAGGCGGCTGCCTATGGTGCGGGTTCTGGGGTAGGGGTGCCTGCATAGACGTCCACGCTGCCCTTGGGGGTAGCTGTTGGGTACTATCCCCTGTGACACTGCAGGGGACACAGTCGTGCCCATGTTGGACCCTCATCATTTGCTGTCTGTCTCTGCTGTTTCTGCATTCCTATGGGCCAACTGAGCATCACCCTGGTCTCCTACTGTGGCCCAGCTGCAGCACAGCATGTGCCACCTGAGGCTCTCTGTATCCCCTTTTCCGGCATCCGCCCAGTAGTCCATTAGGATGTGCCCACCCTGCAGTTGCAGAACATGTACACGCCATAGGTAACCTGTCCATCAACATGGGGTGACTCTGATCTGCACTATTTCACTGTGGGATCATTCACCTTGTCTGGGGACAGAGCATACGTCCTTCCACAATTACTATCTTTTTCTGGGGCTTTCTCACTAGTGTTTGTTGCTGTTTCCCAGTGGTGTCACTATTGGCTTGCTTAGTTCTGTTTCTTTCCTCGTTTGTTCTGGTCATTTTCACTGCTTATTTGCCCTTTTCTTCCGTGCACATGTATCACACTTATCACGTTTTGTAGGTTTCCCTGCCTCTGCTGTACATTGCTGACACTGAAATGGTTTCCCTCCCCTGCAAATGTGCATCAAACGGCAGGTTTTCATTCGCGTTGGGATTGAGCCCTCGATTTCAGCGCGTTAGTGTGAATGGAGCCTCTCCCCGCCCACTCTCCGCCCATTGACCCCTTCTCTCCGCCCACTCTCCACCTTCTGCGGTGTTTTATCGCGCCGCGGGAGTTTACGATCGTTAACTACGGTTAATGCGCGTTACGTAACGTTAATGATCGTTAGCGTGTTATACCGCGCATTAATGTTACTTAACGTGTGTTAACATTACTTAACGCGCGTTAACGTTACGTAACGCGCGTTACGTAACATTACCGCAGTTTAGTAAACATACCCCTAAGTGTACCTGAGGCAATGGAGGGTTAAGTGGCTTGCCCAAGGCCACAAGGAGTGGCCATGGGACTAGAGACCCCAGTCCCTCCGGCCTGAAGTTGCTTGTCCCCATGCAGGAATTGAACCCCCAGCCTTTCAGCCTGAGGTCCTGCAAATGTGCCTTAATGTGAGGGTTTCACTAGCTTTAGTGTTCAGACCCGGATTTCACAGCGTTAGTGTGCCTGGAGCTTCTCCCCTCCCACTCTCCGCCCATTGACCCCTTCTCTCCGCCCTCTGGGAAGCCTTACTCCACCCTTCAGACCCGGATTTCACAGCGGTAGTGTGCCTTAATGCCACCGCTACGTTATCGCGCAATAATTATCATGCAATAACGTCACTTATCGCGCGATAATACCACCGCTGCGATGTTAAGACGGTTTAGTAAACATACCCCTAAGTAAACAACTTAAATAGCTAAACAAAACCTTAAAACTAAGGGGCTTGTTTACAAATCCGCGTTAGCGGTTTCCGCCCGATATCGGAGCCGCGGCCCCATGGGCCGAGGCTCCGATATCGAGTGGAAGCCGCTACCGTGGCTTTGTAAACAAGCCCCTAAGATGCAGAAAGCAGTCCAGCAGCAAGATGGGGGCTATCCAGTCTTTTGAACTGAGTTTCACATGTACGATTTCCTCCTAGTTAGTGAGCTGTCTTACATATACACAAGGTGCAAGGAGCTCTTTGCCCTCAGGGAATGAGTCTCAACGTGTGAATAAGATGAGGTGCAAAGAAGAGGCTTTTGGATTTGTTAGGAACTGGGCAACATTCTGGAGAAGGAGGGGGGCCTCTTTCAAAGGGATGGGCTCTACCTTAACCAGCATGGAACCAGGTTACTTGCATTAACTTTTAAAAGGAGATAGAGCAGCTTTTAAACTATAGTAGGGGAAAACTGACAGTTACCCAGTAGCGCATGGTTCAGAAGGATGTATCCTTGAAGGATACTAGCAAACAGGGACATTAGGACATCTCGACAGAGAGGTTCCAACAATGATAAAAGTAACCCATATGTTCTTCAGTACAGAGCCTAAAGATTCCAAATTATACTTATCAACTGATAATCATATTAATATGAATAAAATACAACCTCTAAAATGCCTGTATGCAAATGGTAGAAGTCTAAAAAATAAGATGGGAGAGCTAGAATATATAGCACTAAATGAAAAGTTAGATATGATTGGCATCTCAGAGACCTGGTGGAAGGAGGACAACCAATGGGACACTGTGATACCTGGGTACAAACTATATCGCAATGATAGAGTAGATCAAATTGGTGGAGGGGTTGCGCTCTATGTTAGAGTGGGCATTGAGTCACATAGGATTAAAGATTTGCAGGAAACAAAATATACTGTAGAATCTCTATGGATAGAAGTTCCATGTAAAAAGCAGAAGGTGATGGCAGTGCGGGTATACTATCGATTGCCTGGCCAGAATGAACAGATGGATGATGAAATGCTAAAAGAAATCAGGGAAGCTAACAAAAGTTACAACATAGTAATAATGGGTGACTTCAATTACCACAGTATCGACTCAGTCAATGTCACAGCAGGACCTGCTAGAGAGATAAAGGGGTATGTTTACTAAACTGCGGTAACGTTACATAACGCGCGTAACAATCGTAGACATTCTGCGGCGTGGTAAACACCGCAGAAGGTGGAGAGAGGGTGGAGAGAAGGGGTCAATGGGCGGAGTGTGGGCGGGGAAAGGCTCCATTCACACTAACGTGCTGATCTGAAGAGCTGAATCCTAACGCAATTGAAAAACTGCCGTTAGATGCACATATGCAGGAGAGAGAAACCATTTACGTGTCAGCAATGTACAGCCCTGTCAGGGAGCCCAAAAACTGTGATAATAGTGCTCCATGTACAGCAATACCATAGTGCCAAAGTATGAATGGCCACTATGGCGATGGTGCAAATGGGGCATAGGGGGCCGCAGGCGGGACATGTAGCATGGGCAGCTTGGGCACAGGGTGGACCAGGCAGGTGCCTAGGTGGCACATAGGAACATAGACACTGGAGATCAGCAAGACAGCAGTTAACTAAGGCCAAACACAATCCACCAATATCTACCTGGTCCACCCTAGCCAATAGTCGCTAGGGCACAGACCTGACATCCCCCTAGCCATCCCACCCCCATGTGAGGATGTCCATGTATGCCCCCCACCCCGGAACCCGCTCCCTAGGCAGGTGCCTACCTACACAGTGGATGGCCTGGGACTGCGCACTACCAGCACCGACAGCAAATGGCCACATCAGCTTGGCAGGGGGGCATGTGCCCGTACTGGAGGGGGCAGTGCCACCTCCCTGCAGTGGACCTAGGCCATGCTGTGCATCAGTATGTGGTGTGCAGTGCAACATAAAAGGTCTGGCTGAGGAAAAGTGCAGGTAGCCCCAGGGACTACCATGCAACTGTGGCAACAGTGTGGTGCAGTACACCCAGCCAGTGTGTCCAGGAGCAGAGGGTCACAGGTGCAAGTCC
The DNA here is from genome assembly GCA_033557465.1 of Ichthyophis bannanicus. Taxonomy (NCBI): domain Eukaryota; kingdom Metazoa; phylum Chordata; class Amphibia; order Gymnophiona; family Ichthyophiidae; genus Ichthyophis; species Ichthyophis bannanicus. Next base: position 977,841,375 of record CM066033.1, read on the forward strand.
CAACTGTGGTTCCTGCAGAGCATGTCCCTATATGTTACCCTACAATGCAGATACAACAGCAACATGTGCAAAGCCCAAAGCAGCGGCGAACAGGGATGCAAACACCCATTCACACAGGCTCCACACTCCAATGATGGATGGAGCGGCAGGCTGTTGGCCCCAGCATTGGGATGATGTTATCACCAGAGCACTACTACTACCCCCTGCACAGTTTAGCAATGTCAGCACTGTGATCAGGACTAGTGTGGCGGGCAGGGCTGCCAACCACTCTTATCTTTGTATAATGCTGCAAAATGAGTGAGCGTGTTTGTATGTCTATCCATTGTTCTGTGGCTGCCCACACTTCACTGGGCCCAAAATGTCCCACTGTTACCAGCGTTAGCCTGATTAGATGCATAATGAGGAGCAAGGTATTCTGGGTATGGCCCGGACAGGGCAGATTGGCCAGGATGCATCTTCATAGGGTGTGGGGCAATGGCTAGGACACTGTAGTGCCTGACCACCACCTGCATGGACAGGGTGGCCACAGCATGGCATGCTGGGAGGGCACTCACTCTGAACGAGCAGTGACCATGGCAGGTCTAGGTTCCCACATAGCGCTCTATGCTATTTGTCTCTAGTGATATATTTGTGTTCCCTAGTGCTGGGGTCCCAATCACTGAGATGCCTGCTTGCTGCACATAGTTCCTGGTGGACTGTCTGCAGTTAGACTATGCACGGTCAGAACACCTTTAAGGTACAGTCTGACTGTGCTGTCTGCTGGTGACTGACAGACAGTGGTGGGAGGCACTTGGGGTTTCCAGACCTAACCCCAGCATTGCTGCTGATCTGCCACTGTCCCAGTCATAGGTATGGCTCTGGCCCACCAACCCTGGAGGGCTGTCTCATACAAACAGGATGGAGATTGCTTCCCTGGGGTGGGGGCACTGTTCTTTAGCTACAAAAGGGTGATGTGGGCCCTTTGGGGTATGTAGTGTATACCACTGTGACCTATACAGCCACTACTACACACACCTCATGCAATTCTAGGAACCTCTCTGCCCTGATAACAGCTGCCCATGTCAGCCAGACCCTCACATGGGGTACACACTAATCTGGCTGGTGTCTGGTCCCACAGAGCCACATGTGAGTGCAGGATATAGATGGACACCAAATCACCTTCGGCAGCACTGCACGGAACACCTGTCACACACTGGTAGTGATGGGGATGTACAGCAGGACCTATCTCTAGTACCACATGTACTGCGGACCTAGTGCTGGGCACCAATCCTATCCCTCAGGGTGACCACAGAACCTGCACAATGGCATGGTCTGTAGCTACTCTGTGCCAGTATCACACACTGTCAGTTCGTCTTTCCCAGCTGAGGTACCGGAGAGGTGCACACCCCATTTGTTGATCAGCTGTAGACAGCTATTCAGCATGTGCATTGCATCCTGGGTACTGCTGTGACATACACCAATGGAGTTATAGCCTACTGGTTAATACATTGCCATTCTTGGCAGTATTCATTGGTTCAGTTCCTCATTGTTCCCTCCTCTCATGCCTGTCCTACTCAAATAGTGTGCATGCCTGTAGAGGTCATATTTTTGCAGATCTGCGCTTCCAGCCCATAATACCCTTGCCACAATTGCCAACATTCCCTTGGTCCGTCTATCTGCGTCTGTCAGCTGTGTAGAGTCCTGTCTGCCTGTGCAGGCTGCCAGCCCATGTCCTGCACTGCGCCTCATCGTGCTTGCCTCACCTGTGCCTGCTCTGCATGGCACCAACACTCCTCTGTCCACCCATCATTGTAACTATACTGCCAACTCCGCCTCCACTGGGGGACATGTATTCCCATCGTCTGCCACCAACTGTTTTTCCGGTACTTTACATTGCCAACATCCTGTGCTGTGGTAGAGCTGCCCCACCATGTTTGTCATCAGTACTGGCAGGCACATGGGATGCCCGCAGATATGGCAGGTCCAGCGGCTCCCACTTCTCCCTCCTTCACTCACTTGTTCATTGCCTTTCCTGAGTGCTCTATCTAGTGTTAGGGCTACATCTGTCTCTGTTCCGCACAGGTCATGCATGTCATCCTGAGGCACCTTGCAGTCCCTAGGGCACACTAACCTAGGACACCATAACCTTGTTAGGCCACCTTAACCTATGGTTCCATAGCCAGGGTGCCTTCTGCGGTGACTTGTCCAAGGGTGCCTAATATGGCGTTTAGCCTAGGAGACCCTATAGGGTGCCTTCTGAGGCACCTTACATGGCACCTTACAAGGCACCTTATAAGGCACCTTTTAAGGCACTTTACAAGTCACCTTACATGGCACCTTACAGGGCACCTTACTAGGCACCTTACCTGGCACCTTACATGGCACCTTATAAGGCACCTTACTAGGCACCTTATAAGGCACCTTACAAGGCGCCTTACAAGGTGCCTTGCAAGGCGCTTTACAAGGTGCCTTGCAAGGCGCTTTACAAGGCGCCTTGTAACGCTCGTTATTCTAAGGCGCCTTGTCACGCGAATTCTCTGTCAGCTTGCTGTAACAATGCAATGCCCATGCCTTTATATGGGCATCTCTACCTTTACCACGGAACCTACCGCGAATGACATTACCGCAGTTTAGTAAACATACCCCAAAGTTTCTAGATGAAATAAATAACTGCTTCTCGGAACAGCTGGTTAATGAACCGACAAGAGGTGAAACTATCCTTAGCAAAAGATAGGATCTGGTGCACGAGATAAGGGTTTTGGGGCCACTTGGCAATAGTGATCATAGCATGATTGCATTTGATTTAATAAATGGAAGGAGGATGGCAAGGAAATCTACAGTACTACATCTTAACTTTCTAAAGGGAGACTGATAAAATGAGGAAAATAGTTAAGAAAAAAAAAGGAGCAGCTGCAAGGGTTAAAGATTTACATCAAGCTGGGTTATTGTTTAAAAGTACAATCTTATGTTCTTATGTTCTTATCTTGAAAGCCCAGACCAGATGTATTCCATGCTTTAAGAAAAGTGGAAGGAAGTCCAAATAACTGCCAGAATGGTTTAAAGGTGAGGTCAGAGAGGCTGTTGTTGCCAGAAAAGCATCCTTCAAGGACATGGAAAAAGGAGCCTAATGACGAACATCGGAAACAACATAAGCACTGGCATATTAGATGCAAAGCATTGATAAGGCAGGCAAAGAGAGAATTTGAAAAGAAGATTGCTGTGGAAGCAAAAATGAATAATAAAACCTTTTTCAAGTACATTCATAGCAAAAAAATCTGTGAGAGAGTCAGTTGGATCATTGGATGACAGAGGGGTAAAAGGGGCACTAAGGGAGGACAAAGCCATAGCAGAGAGACTGAATGAATTCTTTGCGTTGGTCTTTACTGAAGAAGATATAGGGAAGTTACTCATGCCTGAAATGGTACATAAAGATGATGTAACGGAAGAAGTGAAAGAAATATTGATAAACTGGGAGGATATATTACAACTGTTTGATAAACTGAAGAGTAGAAAATCACCTGGACTGGATGGTATACATCCAAGGGCATTGAAAGAACTGAAATATGAGATTGCAGACCTACTATTAGCAATCTGCAAACTATCATTAAAATTATCTGTAGTACCTGAGGATTGGAGAGTGGCCAATGTACAGTAGTGGCCAAAAATTTAAGGCAGGCATCTTTTTCTACAATTTATTGTTAAATAATATACTGTGGAGATGTCACACATGCTTACTTATTTAATCAGCATGGCGATTAGTCACACCATGCGTCTAGCGTCCATTTTAGTTTACTTACACTCTGTAGAAGGTTTCTTGGATGAAGTTTTGAATTTTTACAATTAGGAAAAGATTGAAAGTTACATGTAAAATATACAATCAAGATGGGTAGAAAGTGCAATATTAATGACTTTGTAAAGGGACAAGTTGTCACACTCCATGCTGAAGGATATTCACAATGTGCTATTGCAAAACATTTGCATATATCAAGGTGTGCAGTTAAGAATGTTCTGAAATCAGGTGGCCGTATACGTCGTTCAAAATGTGGGCGCAGACAGATAACTACTGGACGAGATGACCGATTCCTCAAAAGCATTATTACATCTAGTCCACATACTTCATCTCAACATGTGGCTCAGTTAGCTAATGATCAAGTAGTAAAGATAAGTGCCAGATCTGTCCGACGACGGCTTGTGGATGAATTCAAACTCGTGGCCAGAAGACCTGCCAAGAAGCCTACGATGACCAGGAAACAAATTGCTGCCCGCATACAGTTTTGTAGCAAGATGAAAGACAAATCTGCTGAATGGTGGGAGAGGGTAATGTTCACAGATGAAAGTACATTTCAACAAGTACGTGGGAGTGGTTACAACTACATCTGTTGACCAGCAGGCGAGAAACTAAATCCGAAGTACACGATCAAGACTGTTAAACACCCACCATTGGTCATGGTATGAGGTGGTATCTCAGCGAATGGATGATGTGGCCTGCACATTTTTCAGAAAGGTGAAAGAGTAAATGCTGCAAAATACATATCCGTGCTGAATAGTAAAGTTAAAATACACATGAATGTTTCTGGCACAACTATATTTCAGCAGGATTCGGCACCGTGCCACACTGCAAAAACAGTCAAAAAATGATTCGTGGACAACAAGACTGAACTGCTACCAAGTTGGCTATCAAACTCTCCGGATCTCAATGTAATTGAAAACTGTTGGAATCTTATGAAGAAAAAGGTGGCAGCACACTGTCCAACTTCAGAAGCAGATTTAAAGGACATACTCAAGCATGTATAGGTCAACGAAATCACTCCGGCATGTTGTAAAACACTAGTTAACAGTATGCCTACAAGAATCCAGGCTGTGCTGAAAACTCATGGACACGCTATCAAATATTGACACATATATTGTTTCCTGAATAAAACTTTGAAAATGACATATATATCTTTGGTTGTTAAAGCTTTTGACCATGAAAGTGACAATAACACATACTTTTCTAATAAAATTCTGATATTTTGGACCCTGCATTCATTTTTTGGCCACTACTGTAACTCCAATTTTTAAAAAGGGTTTCAGGGGTGATCGAGGACACCACAGACTTATGAGCCTGATGTCAGTACCGGGAAAAATGGTAGAAACAATTATAAAGAAAAAAATTACTGAACATGTAGATAGCCATGGTTTAATGGGAGAAAGCCAACATGGATTTAGCCAAGGAAAATCTTGTCTTATTAATCTGTTATATTTTTTGAAGGTGTGAATAAACAGGTAGACAAAGGTGAGCTGCTTTATATAGTGTATCTGGATTTTCAGAAAGCCTTTGACAAGGTCTCTTATGAGAGACTCTTGGCGAAATTAAAAAGTCATGGAAATGGTTAAAAAATAGAAAACAGAAAGTAGGGCTAAATGGCCTATTTTGTCAATGGAGAAAGGTGAATAGTGGATTATTATTATTATTATTATTATTATTATTAAGCATTTATAAAGCGCTACCAAGCATACACAGTGCTGTACAGACACAAAAGAAGACAGTCCCTGCTCAAAGAGCTTACAATCTAGAAGACAAGCACATAGGACAAAATAATACGATAGGAAGAGGGGCAATAAGGGCAATAGGAGTTGAAACACAAGGGAGGGGATTAAGAATCAAAGGTGGTCTCAAAGACGTGAGTCTTGAGCTTGGACTTGAAGAGGGCGAAGGAAGAGATTGACGCAGGGACAGGGGCAGATTGTTCCAGGCAAATGGAGCAGCAAAGTCAAAAGAACAAAGCCTGGAGTAATTGAAAAAAAGAGAATGGCAGAGAGAGAAGGAAGGTAGAAGAGGAACAGAGATCATGGGGAGGGGTATAGGGAGGGAGGAGAGAGGAAAGGTAAGGAGGAGCAGCAGAGTGAATGCATTTATGTGTCAAGATAAGTCGTTCTTACTGAATGCAGTAATGGATAGGGAGCCAGTGAAGGGACTTTAGAAGAGGAGTAATATGGCAGTAACGTGGCTGGTAAAGAATTAACCATGCAGCAGAGTTTTGAATGGATTGTAGGGGGAAGAGATGAGATTGAGAGAAACCAACAAGGAGGAGGTTGCAATAGTCAAGCCGGAGATAATAAGCGAGTGAACAAAAGTCTTAGTTATAGAGGCAGAGAGGAAAGGATGAATCTTGTTAATGTTGAAGAGAAAAAAGCGACAGGATTTAGCAATTTGTTGGATATGAGATGAGAATGACAGGGAGGAGTCAAAGATGATCCCAAGGTTATGAGTAGTGGAAACAGGAAAAACAGGAGCGTTATAAACAGTGATGGAGAAAAGAGGAAGGATCGAGGACGGATTAAGGGAGAAAACTAGAAGCTCAGTTTTGGCCATGTTCAATTTTAAACAGTGCTGAGACATCCAGACAGTGATGTTGGATAAACAGGCGGAGATACGTGCCTGGAGAGAAGAAGAAAAGTCAGGTGAAGAGATATAAATTTGAGAATCATCCTCATAGAAATGATACTGAAAGCCAAGGGATGAGATAAGGGAACCAAGCAATTGTATATAAAGGGAGAAATGGAGTGGGCTGAGAACAGAGCCTTGGGGAACACAAACTGAGAAAGGGATAGCAGAGAAGGACATATGTTGAGAAAAAACACTGAAGGGGCGATTAGAGAGGTAGGAAGAGAACCAAAATAGAACTGAGCCTCTAAAGCCAAGAAAAGATAATATAGTATCTCAGGGATCTGTGCAAGGCCTTCTGCTTTTTAACATATTCATAAATGACCTGGAAATAGGAATAATGAATGAGGTGATCAAATTTGCAGATGACACAAAATTATTCAAAGTTATTAAAAAGACAAGAGGATTGTGAAAAATTGCAAGAGGACTTTGAAAAATTGGAAGACTGGACGTCCAAATGGCACATGAAATTTAATGTGGACAAGTGCAAAGTTATGCACCTAGGAAAGAACAACCCAAACTATGGTTACACAATGCAAGATTCCACATTAGTAACCATCACCCAGGAAAAAGATTTAGGTGTCATCGTGGATAACATGTTAAAACCCTCCACCCAGTGTGCAGGAGCGGCCAAGAGAACAAATAGAATGCTAGGTATCATAAGGAAAGGAATGGAGACTAAAACAAAGGATATTATAATGCCTCTGTATCATTCCATGGTGAGACCGCACCTTAAATATTGTATGCAATTCTGGTTGCCATATCTTAAAAAGGATATAGTTGAATTAGAAAAGGTACAAAGAAGAGCGACAAAAATAGTACAACGGATGGAAGAATACCCCTATGAAGAGAGGCTTAAAAGGTTAGGGCTCTTCAACCTGGAAAAAAGACGGCTGAGGGGAGATATGATAAAGGTCTATAAATGAATGAATGAATGGAATGGAACAGGTAAATGTAGATCGGTTGTCTGAGCTATCAAAAAGTAGAAAGACTAGAGGACACACAATGAAGCTACAATGCAACCCATTTAAGACTAATAAGAGAAAATATGTTTTTTACTCAACGCATAATCAAATTCTAGAATTTATTACCGGAGGATGTAGTAGAAGCTGTTATTGTAAACCATTATGAAAGAGGACCTAGAAAAACCACTGCCTGCCCCAGGACAAGCACTGTGGAACCTCTGTGCCTCTTTGGGAATCTGCCAATTACTTGTGGCCTGGAATGGCCATTGTTGGAAACAGGATACTGGGCTTGATGGACCTAGGTCTGACCCAGTAAAGCATTTCTTATGTTGTTACGTGCCCATTTTCAGATATCCAATACACAAATAAATCTTTTAAAAAATAATTCCTTAATGTTTTGAAAGTAGTATATTCCAGAGGAAAGCAGGGAAAGTGGAAGTATCATAGACATATTTAAATATCTCTATGGACTAAATGCACAGGAAGCAGGCCTTTCAAAGGAAATATGGTGGAGACTAGGACAGTAACCGAAATGACAAAATTAGTAACATAGTATATGATGCCAGATAAAGACCATCTAGTCTGTCCAGCAAGGTGGCAAGAGTGAGTGCACCCACCGCTCCATGTAGGTCACCCCTATTTGTTCAGATATAAGAGAGAGTTATGCTTATTTTGATTTTGTCCTGTTGCTATAAAGGGATCCACTATGTCTGTCCCATGCCATTTTGAATTCAGTTACTGTATTTGCCCCCACCACTTCCATCGGGAGGCATTCCAAGCATCCACCACCCTTTCAGTGAAAAAGTATTTCCTGACATTGCCTTTCAGTTTATCCCCTTGCAGCTTCATGTTATGCTCTCTAGTTTTACAGCTTCTCCATCTTTGGAAGAGGTTTGTTTGTCCATTAATACTCTTTAAGTATTTAAAGGTCTGAATCATATCTCCGCTGTCCCTCCTCCCCTCCAGAGCACAGAAGATCTCTGAGGGAGAGAAAGGAATAACAGACCTGATGGCCATTGATCTTTATATGCAGTTGTGTGCTATGTTTCTGAGTTTTCATTGATGAATAGACTGGTCTTTCTGCCATTATGCAATATGCCTGCTCCTGTATTATGTCAGCACCTATCATGAAGGATATGTTGCTTGAATTTAGAAAGATGGATTCAAGACCCTTGCCATGAAGCAGTTATTATATTTGCCAGATCAACAGTACCCTCCGAAAAAAGAAATTCAATCCAGATTCTTATGATGGAATGAATTAGTTACTGGCTAGATGGATGTATTTCTCATCTGTCATACTGGCTTTTTAAATGAATGCAATAATATTTAAACAACAAAACAGGCAGAGTAAACATGAGTCAGTCCATTTGCTAACAATTCACCTTGCCGGTTTATTATCCTTAATATAGGGAGCTACCCACATTCTCCAGTTCCTTTATTTATCAGTGGGATTTGTGAACGTAATCCCATGCCCATCATAAGGAAAATGATGAAGATGGTTTAGCAAAAATGCTTCCCGGAATGTCACTTGGGGGGTGGCAGCAAGCTTGTTTTCACATGTGTTTGTTCTTGGGTGTGTTTAAAACAAATACCGGGCAATCGGTTCCAAGGTAACACACCTATCAATATTTTTCTCTGGATTATTTATATGTACTATCAGAAGATTAAGGCTTAGACAAGCAGAATGGAAATGCTTCTTCGGTGTCTCTGTTCCCTGATTTAGTCCGGTGTGCATCCACTCTTTGACAGTGAGTAGCAGACTCTGTGGTCCTAGGCTTTAGCTAGGAATGTCAATAACAAGATTTAAATGCACAGTAATCTTCACAAATCTTCAAAATAAACAAATGAACTTTAGTATCTTCTACAAGGCAGAAACTGAAAGGGCAAATAAGTCTATGTTCTAGATGCAAGCAGAGCTTTTTTGCAGGAGCTGCTTGCCAGTACTGACACCTTTTCCCTTGCCTACTAAAACTGACACATGGTCCCCAAGTATTAATGAAAGAGGCCAAACCCTGCGTACCCCAAACACACACTTCATGTGCCACTCATGGGAGAAGCAGTGTCTGCATCCAAGGCCTGCAGGCAGAACATCACAGATCTGTGCTTGCCCAGGGGAGAATATGGAGCCGCACACCGCAGCCCCCACATAACAGCCCAGTCCCTGCAAAATGGTGGGAGACATGGGCTACAGGGGCTGAGCTTTCCAGGCGATAAAGGTAGAAAGAAACATTTTCCTTTCAGTTTAGTGATGTGAATAAGCCAGCTTTGAGAATATGAATGTGCATCACCTCTGATATCACTGTATTCTGCAAAGTCCAAGAGGAATTCATTTCTGTCTGGTGTATGGCCTGTGCACACTGTTTGGCAATGACCAGAACTTCCAAGAGCAATGCTATCTTTCAATCTCTACAACTCAGAGATAGTTTAGGGATCCTGAAACAGGTCTGATATACATTGGGAAGACTTTCATTCCACTCACCCCCCCCCCCCCCTCCTCTCTTTCCCCCAGTGACAGAGTCCAGGCTAGAATTTGTTTTCTGAACCAAAAGGTTTAGGGTCACTGGTAGCAATATCACCCCAGTAATGTGGTAAAGTCAAAAAAATTATAATACAGGCAATCTCACTTTTTCTCCTTACTCAGAACTATATTACAAGCAGTTACACTCCTTCCCTTCTCTCCATGAGTGTTGTAAATTTATTCAAAACTGTCTCACTCCTTTCTTTTCCCTTGGCAAGTTAGATGCAAGGCATTGATAAGGCAGGCAAAGAGAGAATTTGAAAAAAAGCTTGCCATGGAAGCAAAAACACATTATAAAATGTTTTCAAGTGCATTCATAGCAAACAACCAGTGAGAGAGTCAGTTGGATCATTAGATAATAGAGGGGTAAAAGGGGCGCTAAGGGAAGACAAGGCCATAGCAGAGAGACTGACTGAATTCTTTGCTTCAGTCTTTACTGAAGAAGATGTAGGGAACTTACTCATGCCTGAAATGGTATTTAAAGGTGATATATCGGAAGAACTGAAAGAAATATCAACAAACCGGGAAGATGTATTACAACTATTTGAAATATGAGATTGCAGACCTACTATTAATAATCTGTAAACTATCTTTAAAATTATCTGTAGTACTGGAAGATTGGAAAATAGCCAATGTAATGCCAATTTTTAAAAAGGGTTTCAGGGAGGATCCAGGAAACTACAGACCATTGAGCCTTACGTCAATACCAGCCAAAATAGTAGAAACCATTATAAAGAATAAAATTACTGAACATGTAGATAGTCATGGTTTAATGGGAGAAAGTCAGCATGGCTTTAGCCAAGGAAGGTCTTGTCTTACTAATCTGTTATACTTTTTCGAAGGTGTGAATAAACAGGTAAAAGGTGAGTCGGTTGATATAGTGTATCTGGATTTTCAGAAAGACTTTCACAAGGTCCCTCATGAAAGACTCTTGGGGGTATGTTTACTAAGCCGTCTTAATGTTACCAGCATCTTACTGTGACAAATGCCATATAAGATAGTGGGCGTTCCGGTCTTAAGGTAGCATTTCGGGTCATCGTGCAATAAAGTCCATTTTCGTGTGATAGAGGGAGCCATGGCATGTTAACGCGCGTTAGCCTTAATTAGGTGCTCTGACCGACAAACACAGCAACAGAGGTGTAGCACAATAGTTAATACATTGACTGATGAAACAGGGGTCATGAGTTTGATCCCCCAGTGGGCTTAATGAGTCAGGCTGTCTGAGGCACTACCCTTTACTTTAAATCAGTGCTGTCTGAGGCATTTTCTTTTTTAATTTAAATTAGTGCAGCCAGCAAACACACCCTCACAGTGCCGTAACCTAAGGTGCCGCATACGGCACCCTATAAGGCACTCCAGAGGGCACATTATAAAGTGCACTGTCCGCCTAGGCACCTTATAATGTTCCCTATAGGGCGCCTTATAAGGGGCCTTATGAGGCACCTTAAGGTTGCAGCACTGTGAGTGTGTTTTTGCTGGCAGCACTAATTTAAATTTAAAAAAAGAAAATGCCTCAGACAGCCCTATCAAATAACCCCACTGTGGGAACAAACCCATGACCTCGTGCTCTACAGGCAGTGAAGTAACCAGTGGGCTACAGCTACTAACAAACCCCTGGCTGGTTACAGAAGGACTTCAGGTCACCACACAAACTGTCTGCTGTGGTTACCAGGATAGGGTTAACCCACCCATAGCCATGATGCACTGCATATGCAAATCAGCAGTCTACAGATGATCACAAGATGGGGTATGCACCCCCACAGCACCTCGGTCTGGTAGGGGGTACTGACCGTGTGTGTTACTGGCACAGAGTAGCTACAGACCATCACATTGTGCGGGTACTGTGCTCACCCTGAGGGTGAGGTGGGGCGCCGAGCACCAGGTCCACATCACCTTTCATGGCTGAAATAGGCCATGCTGCAGGTCCCCATCAGTGCTAGTGTGTGTGATAGGTAGTTCTTGCAGACACACCTAGGATACATCTGTGTCCATCTGTATTTCTCAATCATGTCTAGCCCTTATGGGCTATGATGCCCCCAGAATAGTGCATATCCTGTGTTGGTGCCATGGTCACATGATGTAGGTGAAGGGGGGTGTTTGGACCCATAGGCAGATTATGTACCACCACCCAACCAGCCCTCCATGGTCTGGGTGGGAAACAGGATCTCCCACCAACAGATCCACATTCTACCTCCTCTGCAATGGTGGCAGTAGAGGGGACCATCAACCCCAGTCCAGCTGGGGAACAGGCACCCTACAGGGCAGTCAATGCAGATCTGTACACATCCATAAGGCAACAGCAGACAGACAATAGGCCTGGAAATGCTCAGCTGCCCCCCACCACCATCTGACATTCTCCAGCAGCAAGCACAGTAAATATCCAGTCACTGCACCCTGCAAGGTGTTCCAGCCATACACATGCTAACTGCAGACAGTCTGCTAGCTAGTCCATAGTGCATGTTCCTGGAGAAGATGCATGTACCCAAAACTGGGATGTGAGCACACACAGCAAGCAGATAAGTCAGTGATTGGGCCCCAAAAAAGAGAACCCATAAATATCACTTGAGAAAAATACATTATAGCACTATGAGGGAACTTAGCCATGCCGTAGTCACTGCTCAGTCAGGGTGAGAGTGACCACACAGCAGGACATGCTGTGGCCACCCTGTCCATGCAGGTGGTGGCCAGGCACTACAATGTCCTAGCCATTGCCCTATTCCCTGTGCAGATGCATCCTGCCCAGGCCACCCTGTCCGGGCCATACCCACAGTACCTTGCTCCTCATTATGCATATTGGCAGGCTAACACTGGAAACAGTGCAAGCAGTGTGGGCTGAGTAAGTTGTTGGCAGCCACCACACACTGGAAAGACAGACACACACTCCCAGACCTATGCCAGCATTGTGCAAATATAGAGACTTTTGGCAGCCCTGGCCACCGTACCAGTCCTGGGCACAGTGTAGGCAGGGCTATGGTATGCAATACTGTTGGGGTCACTCCCCGGGGTGGTAAACACTGTCAGAAACCAGAACTGAAACACACTCCACAGACATCAGAAAGGTTGCTATGATGTAGCTCAATCAGCAAATTGTGCTGAACTTAGGAATTGCTATCTGCCATTAATCATAACAACCTTTTGATATATGTGTAACGTATTCCCAGGTTTAGGGCGGCATTGCTAAGATATGCAAGTGCTAGTATTGGGAGATGCTGCTGCACGCAGGGCCCAACATCCTGCCTCTCCATGAGGCTTTGGATAATGGAGCCTGTGGGTGCGGGTGTTTCTGCCCCTGTTGGCCGCTGCTCTAGGGCAGAGGTTCCCAACTCCGGTCCTGGTGGGCCAAACACTGTTCGGGTTTTCATGCTGTCCCTAATGAATATGCATGAGATACATTTGCATACCATGGGGTCAGCGCATAGAAATGCAGCACAGGCATCTTTATTAGAGACAGCATGGAACCTGAATGGTTTTTGGCCCTCCAGGACTGCATTTGGGAAACTCTGCTCTAGGTATTGCACATGTTTATGGTGTCTGTGCTTTGTAGGGTAAAATATAGACGTTTCAGGCATGTTTATGTTATCTGCAATAAAGGTTCCATCTTTATTACCATGGTTTAGTACTGGGTAAAATATGGGGACTGGGTTGGCAGGAGCCACAGCTGGGACTTGAACCTGTGACTTCCTGCTCCTGAACACACTGGCTGTGTGTACTGCACCACACTGTTGCCACAGGGGCAGCTCATTCCCTGGGGATACCATGACTGTTCATCAGACAGAGCCTGTCTGTTGCAGTGCACGGCACCCACCTAAACAGGGCTAGGCCATGGTCTGCTGTGGGCGGATGCCACTGCCCCCTCTACCACCAGTACCCCTCCGCCACCATGCTGACATGCCCTTCTGCTGGTGGTGCTGGTGGTGCTGGTGGTGCGCAGTCTCAGGCCATCCAGTGTGCTGGTAGGTGGCTGCCTATGGTGCGGGATCTGGGGTAGGGGTGCCTGCATAGACGTCCATGCTTCCCCCCCCCCCACCACCGCCTGCCAATGTTCTGTGCCCTTGGGGGTACCTGCTGGGTACTATCCCCTGTGATACTGTGAGAAGCACACTCATGCCCATGTTGGGCCCTCATCAGTTGCTGTCTGGCTGCTGTACAGTTTCAGCATTCCTATGTGCCACCTAGGCATCTCCCTAGTCCGCACTGTGCCCCAGCTGCACCACAGCATGTGCCACCTGCAGCCCTCTGTATCTCATTTTCCAGCATCTGTACAGTTGCCCTTTCCGACATGCCTACCCTGCTGTTGCCACACATGTGCACGCCATAAGAAACCTGTCCAATAAAAAGGGAAAACCCTGATCAGCGCTATTTCAATGTGGGATCATTCACCTTGTAGGGGGACAGAGCATAGACTCTTCCAACAACGATATCTTTTTTTTTGGAGCTTTCTCAGTAGTGTTTTTTTTATTTTTGCCATTAATATCACTATTGGCCAGCTTGGTTATGGTGATTTTAAATTTTGTTCAGGTCATTTTCCATGTTTATTTGCCCTTTTGTTCCGTGCACATGTATCACAACTATCACTTTTTTTAGGTTTCCCTGGCTTTGCTGTACATTGCTGACGTAAATGGTTTCTCTTTCCTGCAAATGTGCCTTAACGCGAGGGTTTCACTGGCGTTAGTGATCAGACCCGGATTCCCCAGCGTTAGTGTGCCTGGAGCCTCTCCCCTTCCACTCTCCACCCATTGACCCCTTCTCTCCGCCCTCTGGGGAACCTTCCTCCGCCCTTCAGCGCCGGATTTCATGGTGTTAGGGTGCCTTAACACCGCAGACTCGTTATCGCACGATAAGGTATGTTATCACGCGATAACGCACCTTGATCGCCCGGTTTACGTACCTTATCGCGCGCTAATTCCGCCACTGCGATGTTAGCGCCCTTTAGGAAACATACCCCTTGGTGAAATTAAAAAGTCATGTGATTGGAAGCAGTGTACTATTGTGGATGAGGAACTGGTCAAAGGATAGAAAGCAGAGAGTAGGGCTAAATTTCCAATTTTCTCATTGGAGAAAGATGAATAGTGGAATACCCCAAGGATCTGTGCTGGGCCTACTGCTTTTTAACATATTCATAAATGACCTGGAAATAGGAATAATGAGTGAAGTGATCAAATTTGTAGATGACACAAAATTATTAAAAGTTGTTAAAACCTAAGAGGATCGTGAAAAATTGCAAGAGAACCTTGATAAACTGGAAGACTGGACATTCAAATGGCAGATTAAATTTAATGTGGACATGTGCAAAGTTATGCATCTAGGAAAGAACAACCCAAACTTTGGTTACACGATGCAAGGTACTATCTTAAAAATCACCATCCAGGAAAAAGATTTAGGCATCATCATGTATAATACATTGAAACCCTTCGCCCAGTGTGCAGTGGCGGCCAAAAAAGCAAATAGAATGCCGGGAATCATAAGGAAAGGAATGGAGAATAAAACATAGGTAGAATGAACTATTTGCTTAAGCATCCCCTATTGAATGTGCCACGGTGCTTCAGTCCTGTTTTAATGTAGTGATCACTCGACAGCCCTAGAGAGGAGTGGAAGAAGAGGGTATTGCCACCGCATATCCGTGGGTGCTGCCATCGCATTCTGAGGGTGAAGTGGGGGTGGCACCCAGGGATAACCGGGCAGGGGGAATATCCAGCTGTTGCCTGCTTATCCCTCAGCAGTGAAAGTCAGGTGCAGTAAAGGCTGATGAAACGTCTGCCACTGAAGCTAACTGGGCAGCGGCTGAATATCGCGGCTGCCCAGTTAGCTTCCCGGCTATCCGGCTGACCTGATATGGTCCTGGCATTGAATATCCAGGTCTTAAGTTCAACGGCAATGGCTAACCGCCCTAATTGTGCTAGCCACTACCACTGAATAGCAGGCCGTAGATTGTAAGCCCTACTGTACCTGAATGTAATTCACCTCGAGCTACTTCTGAAAAAAAGGCAAGAGCTAAATCCAAATTCCATTCCCCCTTCCCTTTTCTAGGAGCATTCTAAGAATTTGCAGTGGGAGTGCAAGTGGGAGGGATGTTCTGAGGGAGAAAGAAATGTTTCATGGTGGTTTAAAACTAAAGGGCAGTAGGGTGCCGTTACCCTTTTGGCAATACTAGAAAAGAAGGAGAGAAGATTTAAGCAGTTTAATTTAAGGATTCCACTGCCTGTCCCAGAAAAGAAAGTAATCCTCAGAGCCCATTCCCAAAGGAGAGCTGGACGTAGTGTGATCCATGTCACTGGATGTCCTAACAATTTTAATATTATAGCCTCAGAAATTAGTTCAGTGTCTGAAAGCTGGCAGCAGGTAATGTGCAAGGTGAGCATGTGTATGTACTGTAGTTGGCTTCCCCGTTTACATAAGAACATAAGATATGCCATACTGGTCAGACCAAGGTCCAACAAGCCCAGTATCCTGTTTCCAATCCAGGTCACAAGTACCTGGCAGGTTCTCAAAAAGGCACACAGGTTCCACAATGCTTGTCCTGGGGCAAGCAGTTGATTTCCCGGGTCCTCTTTAAAAATGGTTTATGGACCTTTCTCCAGGAACTCGTCTAAACCATTTTTAAACCCAGCTACACTAACAGCTTTTACTGCATTCTCCGGTGACAAATTCCAGAGTTTGATTACATGTTCAGTGAAAAAATGTTTTCTCTTATTAGTCTTAAATGAGATACATTATAGCTTCATTGCATATCCCGCAGTCTTTCTACTTTTTGATGGCGTAAACAACTGATCTATGTTTACCCGCTCTACTCCATTCATTCATTTATAGACCTCTATCATACAATAGCTGTCTCTTTTCCAAGTTGAAGAGCCCTAACCTTTTAAACCTCTCCTCATAGGGGTATCCTTATAAGGCCATATGTGAAACTATGGAGATCTGGAGTTACCAGACTCTCTAGAGTGTGGTCCAGTGTCCAGGAAGCTAATCATTTGAAGAAGCCGCCCAAGGAATTTGGGAGCAGCAATTTTTTAGTTCTGAAAATCTGTCTGAATAGGGTCAGCACTCAAGGTCAAAATGACTGGACTACAAGAAAAAGGATCCTGTCAGGTCAAGGTGGCAGCAGGGCTGAAGAACCTGAGTTTTCAGATTGTCCCCCGGTGGCTCAGAGAACCAATGACAAAAGGAGTTTTTAGGGGACATACCTACCTACTTGGCTGGGTGGAAGAACAGGAACTGGACAAGCTACTCACCAATTGGCTGTGCAGTTTTGAGGGGGTTGTATTAGATAAACTGGGTTCAGAGTGGAGAGTATGAGATATGGGAAAGAGAATTTAATATTAATTTAATTTAATTTAATTTGATTGTAGTATTTGTATTCTGCCTTTACAATGTAGTTCAAGGCGGATTACAAAATATTAAAACCAAAGATAATGGACTACAATATCATTGAAAACAATCTAACTAACACAACTGTACTCTGAGTTAGTCAAATAAACAGAAGAAAAATTTACAAAATAAAAAAAGGATTCAATTATTTTCTGAAAGCCATGTAATTGTTCTCTTGTTTTAAGGTACTAGACATTCATTCCAGTAACTTGTCAACCAATAAGTGAATAGCTTATCCAGTGTACCTTTCAGATTATAATTCCTAATGGGAGGGCAACTCAAATTATTTTAAGTCAAAGATTGTAGAAATCTATGAGAATCAGTGTATGACAACATATCCAGCTGAAGGAATACCATTCCTAATTTTGAATGCAAAACCTTAACTGTTTGAATACAGTTTTCAAATGGATGGGTAAACAGTGCAATTTCATTAAAATATTGTTACATGATCCCATTTAGTACCTTTTAAAAATACTTTAGCCAAGATATTTTGTATGATTTGCAATTCTGATAATGTTTTTTTGTGGTTGACCTAAATGGAGAAGGTTATGATAATCCAGTTGAGATACAATGATTGCCTAAATTAACTATTCAACTGAATCTCATTAACATATGATTTGATTTGTCTTAATAGAAGTAGCTTATAATACCATATTTTAATAACACTATTCACTTGACTTTCCATAGTCAAATTTGAGTCAAGAATGACTCCTAACAATTTCAGATAGGTGGCCGGAGGAACAGCATCTCCTTTCAACATAAAGGGGCTTATTTACAAAGCTACAGTAGCGGTTTCCAATCGTTCTCGGAGCCGCAGCCCCATTTAAATCAATGGCTTTAGACAAGGAAGATCTTGTCTTACTAATCTGTTATGTTTTTTTGAAAGTGTGAATAAACAGGTGGACAAAGGTGAGTCGGTTGATCTAGTGTATTTGGACTTTCAGAAAGCCTTTGACAAGGTCCCTCATCAGAGACTTTTGGCAAAACTAAGGAGTCATGGGATAGGAGGCAGTGTACTACTGTGGATCAGGAACTGGTTAAAAGATAGAAAGCAGAGGGTTGGGCTGAATGGCCAATTTTCCCAGTGGAGAAAGGTGAATAGTGGTATAGCCCAGGGATCTGTGCTGGGCCCGCTGCTTTTTGACATATTCATAAATGACCTGGAAAGTGGAATAATGCAGGGCCGGATTTACCTTGAGTGAGGCCCTATGCCAACAAAAATTGTGGGCCCCAGCAGGGGCGGCCCAAGGGGGGTGTGGGCCTCATTTGCATAAGGGGCCTCATTTGCATAAATATTTGCATAATGTTACCATATACTAACTTTTAGTAAACATGCCTCTTAATGAGTGTATGGATAAAGAAAGACTAAAAGATTTCTACATTACTATAATCCAGTGCCAACTGCCAGACACATTAGGAACTACTACAAACACTGCCCATTTAGAACCCATAGCAAACCCGCCGTATCCTAACAGCACTACCAGGACTCACAAAGCACCATACTCTACCAATCAAAAGGCAACACTGCAAATATTAAACCAATACATTTCAGAGAACAACAATACATGACCTACTGGGGAAAGAGAACAAGTGGCAATGTCAAATAGGAATTATATAAACAGAACACCTCAGCTCAGTTACACATGCAGAACATAGACCATCACCAAACAAGTAATCACATTTTAGAAACAGGAAGACAATAATTAAACTGGGAATCCCAAAAGCCAAACTTGGAATGTACAACACTGTAGAAATAAAACTATACATTAATTTGCTCTTGTACTAAACAAAGCGCAGACGTCAATGATGCACATTTACCAGAGCTGACATATTCCAATTAATAAATTCAAAATAAAGAGATATTTTTCTACCTTTTGTGCATTTTTTTCAGCTGCAATTGCTCCAGCCACTTTCTTCAGGTTTCTTCATGTCTTCTGCTAACTCTCCATCGTCTGCTGTCCATTTGTCCTTTCTTCTCTCTTCTAGTTTTTTTCCATTCTCTCTCTACATCTGCTTTAACATACTAATCTTTCTCCTTTTGCTCTTTCCTCATTCCTATTTCATCCAGTCAAATTTTACCCCTCCATCCTCAATCCCCACTTACTCTCCCAATACCCGGCCAATTGTAGATTTTTTTATCCCTCCCACACAAAATATTTTTCCCTTCTCCATTTTACTCTTCCAGCCCCATCCCATTCTAATCCTCCCCCAACATCAGCTCCCTTCTAGTTCCAGCCTCACCCAGCATCCATTCCCTTCTAGTCCCTGCATCAGCCCATTTCCAGTCCTAGCCACCCATCAGCCCATTTCCAGTCCTAGCAACCCCCAACCCAATACCAGTCCTAACCCCCCATCACCCCATTTTCAGTTTAAGCCCCCCCTATAACCCATTACCAGTCCTAACCCCCCATCAGCCCACTTCCAGTCCTAACCCCATCAACCCATTTCCAGTCAGCCCCCCATAGCCCATTGCCAGTCCTAACCCCCCCATCAGCCCATCAGCCCACAGCCCATTACCAGACCTAACCCCATCAGCCCACCTCCAGTCTTAACCCCCCCCAGCCCATTTCCAGTCCTAACCCCCCCAGAGCCCAGAACCAGACAGCCCCCATCCGCCCACAGCCCATTACCAGACTTAACCCCCCCCAAAGCCCATTACCAGTTCTAAACCCCCCAACAGCCCATTATCAGTCCTAACCCCATCAGCCCACCTCCAGTCTTAACCCCCCAGCCCATTTCCAGTCCTAGCCCCCCCATAGCCCATTACCAGACAGCCCCCATCAGCCCACATCCCATTACCAGTCTAAAACCCCCCCAAAGCCCATTACCAGTTCTAAACCCCCCCCCAACAGCCCATTACCAGTCCTAACCCCATCAGCCCACCTCCAGTCTTAACCCCCCCCCAGCCCATTTCCAGTCCTAGCCCCCCCCATAGCCCATTACCAGACAGCCCCCATCAGCCCACAGCCCATTACCAGTCTAAACCCCCCAAAACCCCTTCCCATTTCTAAACCCCCCCCCCCAACAGCCCATTACCAGTCCTAACACCATCAGCCCACCTCCAGTCTTAACCCCCCCCAGCCCATTTCCAGTCCTAGCCCCCCCCCATAGCCCATTACCAGACAGCCCCCACAGCCCATTACCAGTCTTAACCCCCCCAAAGCCCATTACCAGTTCTAACCCCCCCCCAACAGCCCACAGCCCATTACCAGTCCTCCTCATCAGCCCACCTCCAGCCTTAATCCCCCCAACCCATTTCCAGTCCCAGTCCCAGCCCATTTCCAGTCCCAGTCCCAACCCATTTCCAGCCCCAGTCCCAGCCCCCCCAATTACCAGTCCTACCCCCTCCCCCTCCCCCGGCCTAAAGTAAAATTTATTTTTTTAAAAAAAACCTGCTGGCTGCCGCCGCGGGGCCCCCTCTGCTGCCGCGGCAGCCTGGAATGACCTGCGGGGGCCCCCTCTGAAAGCTCGGTCCCTCCCTCCGTGCCTCCGCGTCTCCATCCGTGCAGGATGTGAGAGACGCGAAGGCAGACTGTCTCCTTCGCGTCTCTGTAAATCCCGCAGGGGCTGATGGGAAATTTCCCACCAGCCCTGCGGGCTTAACAGAGACGGGAAGGCAGAAGGAGACAGTCTGCCTTCGCGTCTCTAACAGCCTGCACGGAGGGAGACACGGAGGCACGGAGGGAGGGACCGAGCTTACAGAGGGGGCCCCCGCGGGTCAGTCCATGCTGCCGCGGCAGCAGAGGGGGCCCCGCGGCGGCAGCCAGCAGGTTTTTTTTTATTTTATTAAAAAAAAAAGCCTAACTACTTCAATTTTTGTGGGCCCTTTGCAGCTGTGGGCCCTACGCCATGGCGTACATGGCGTATAGCTAAATCCGGCCCTGGAATAATGAGTGAGGTTATCAAATTTGCAGATGACACAAAACTATTTAAAGTTGTTAAAACCCAAGAGGATTGTGGAAAATTGCAAGAGGATCTTGATAAATTGGAAGACTGGGCATCAAAATGGCAGATGAAATTTAATGTGGACAAGTGCAAAGTTATGCACCTAGGGAAGAACAACCCAAACTATGGTTACACAATGCAATGTTCCACATTAGGAACCACCACCCAGGAAAAACATTTACGCATCATTGTGGATAACATGTTAAAACCCTTGGCCCAGTGTGCAGCGGCAGCCAAGAGAGCAAATAGAATGCTAGGTATCATAAGGAAAGGAATGGAAAATAAAACAAAAGATATTATAATGCCTCTATACCGTTCCATGGTGAGACCGCACCTTGAATATTGTGGTCGCCGTATCTTAAAAAGGATATAGCGTTATTAGAAAAGGTTCAGAGAAGAGCCAACAAAATGTTAAAGGGGATGGAAGGATACTCCTATGAAGAAAGGCTAAAAAGGTTAGGGCTCTTTAACCTGGAAAAGAGACGGCTGAGGGGAGATATGATAGAAGTCTATAAATTAATGAACGGAGTGGAACGGGTAAATGTAGATCGATTGTTTACGTTATCAGAATATAGAAAGACTAGGGGACATGCAATGAAGCTACAGGGTAATCTATTTAAGACTAATAAAAGAAAATATTTTTTCACTCAACGTGTAATCAAACTCTGGAATTTGTTACCTGAGGATGTAGTAACGGCTGTTAGTGTAGCTGGGTTTAAAAAAGGTTTGGATAAGTTCCTGGAGAAAAGGTCCATAAACCATTATTAAGAAGGGACCCAGGATATCAATGCTTGACCCAATACAAGCATTGCGGAACCTGTGTCTTTTGGGGAAACTGCTAGGTACGTATGACCTAGATTGGCCACTGTTGGAAACAGGATACTGGGCTTGATGGACCTTGGTCTGACCCAGTATGGCATATCTTATGTTCTTATGAAAGGAGATGGATACGCTATGGAAGTGTGAGAAAGAGATGGCAATGAAGCACTGGCAGGGCCGGATTTACCTTGAGTGAGGCCCTACGCCAACAAAAATAGTGGGCCCCCAGAAAAGATAAAAACGAGCATGCCGGGTCAGCTGCGCGCTGTTGGCCCTGACGTCATAATTAAACTGGGAATCCCAAAAGCCAAACTTGGAATGTACAACACTGTAGAAATAAAACGATACATTAATTTGCTCTTGTGCTAAACAAAGCGCAGACGTTAATGATGCACATTTACCAGAGCTGACATATTCCAATTAATAAATTCAAAATAAAGAGATATTTTTCTACCTTTTGTGCATTTTTTTTCAGCTGCAATTGCTCCAGCCACTTTCTTCTGGTTTCTTCGTGTCTTCTGCTAACTCTCCATTGTCTGCTGTCCATTTGTCCTTTCTTCTCTCTTCTAGTTTTTTTCCATTCTCTCTCTACATCTGCTTTAACATACTAATCTTTCTCCTTTTGCTCTTTCCTCATTCCTATTTCATCCATTCAAATTTTACCCCTCCATCCTCAATCCCCACTTACTCTCCCAATACCCGGACAATTGTAGATTTTTTTATCCCTCCCACACAAAATATTTTTCCCTTCTCCATTTTACTCTTCCAGCCCCATCCCATTCTAATCCTCCCCCAACATCAGCTCCCTTCTAGTTCCAGCCTCACCCAGCATCCATTCCCTTCTAGTCCCTGCATCAGCCCATTTCCAGTCCTAGCCACCCATCAGCCCATTTCCAGTCCTAGCAACCCCCCAACCCAATACCAGTCCTAGCCCCCCCATCAACCCACTTCCAGTCCTAACCCCCATCACCCCATTTTCAGTTTAAGCCCCCTCTATAACCCATTACCAGTCCTAACCCCCCATCAGCTCACTTCCAGTCCTAACCCCATCAACCCATTTCCAGTCAGCCCCCCATAGCCCATTGCCAGTCCTAACCCCCCCCATCAGCCCACAGCCCATTACCAGTCCTAACCGCATCAGCCCACTTCAAGTCTTAACCCCTCCCCATCAGCCCATTTCCTGTCCTAGCCCCGCCATAGCCCATTATCAGTCCTAACCCCCCCATAGCCCATTACCAGTCCTAACCCCCGATCAGCCCACAGCCCATTACCAGTCCTAACCACATCAGCACACCTCCAGTGTTAGCCCCCCCATCAGCCCATTTCCAGTCCTAGCCCCCCCATAGCCCATTACCAGTCCAAACCCCCTCTCAACAGCCCACAGCCCATTACCAGTCCTAACCCCATCAGCCCACCTCCAGTCTGATCCCCCGCCAGCCCATTTCCAGTCCTAGCCCCCCCATAGCCTATTACAAGACAGCCCCCATCAGCCCACAGCCCATTACCAGTCTTAACCGCCCCCATAGCCCATTACCAGTCCTAACCCCATCAGCCCACCTCCAGTCTTAACCCCCCCCCCCAGCCCATTACCAGTCCTACCCCCATCGGCTCAAGTAAAATTGAATAGTTTAAAAAAAAACGCTGGCTGCTGCCGTCCCGCGGGGCCCCCTCTGCCCGGCTGAGCCCCTCCGTGCCGGCTTTGAGAGGCGCGAAGGGAGAGGGTCTCCCTCGCGTCTCTGTTAAGCCTGAAGGGGCAGATGGGAAATTTCCCATCAGCCCCTGCGGGCTTAACAGAGATGCGAGGGAGACACTCTCCCTTCGCGCCTCTCAAAGCCGGCACGGAGGGATTCAGCAGGGCAGAGGGGGCCCCACGGGACGGCAGCAGCCAGCGTTTTTTTTTAAACTATTCAAAAGCCGGCACGGAGGGATTCAGCCGGACAGAGGGGGCCCCGCGGGACAGTTCATGCTGCCGCGGTAGCAGCCAGCGTTTTTTTTTAAACTATTCAATTTTTGTGGGCCCTTGCCAGCTGTGGGCCCTACGCCACGGCGTAACTGGCGTATAGGTAAATCCGGCCCTGAGCACTGGGATAACATACATGGAGTAATGGCTAAGCTCAAGGAGAAACGATATGATTGCTTTATGAATCCAAGAAAGCACTGATGTAAGCTGCGCAGAGCAACCTTAACCAGCTATGAAATTCCGAGAAGGTGAGGCTGACCTGCATGGAAGGACTGTGAAGCAAATTCACACTTCAGTGAGCATGGGGAGAGAATTTCATTTTTTTACTAGCAGAAATGCCCTACATTGCCTAGGGAAAATATAGTAAAAGAAGTGGTGATTGATCTCTATCAATTACATGAACATAGCATATTTTATTGGAAATAATTTCTTAAAGTAATATATAAGGGAAAAGTAATGGACAGGGCTGGGCTTATAAAACACATTTACATTTCTCTTAATGCCTAATAATAATCTTTTGAACTGGTATGGAAAGTTTGGACTCTGGGCAAACTGATGTTGAGATGTAACCAATACAGTTATTTAAGTTAGAAACATACATAGAAACAGAAAATAAAAGCAGATAAAGACCATACAGTCTATTTAGTCTGCCCATCCCTTTCTGTCCCTCAGAGATCCTCTGTATTTGTCCCATGGTTTCTTGAATGTATATACAGTTCTTGGCTCCACCACCACCGTTGGGAGGCTGTTCCATCTATCTACCACCCTTTCCATAAAGAAATATTTCCTCAGATTACTCCTGAGTCTATCCTTTTCACCTTCATCCTATGACCCCTTGTTCAAGAGCTTCATTTCAACCAGAAGAGGATCATCTCCTGTGCATTTATACCACAGAGGTATTTAAATGTTTCTATCATATCACCTCTCTTTCACGTTTCTTCAGAGGTATACATATTGAGATATTTAAGTCTATTGCCATATGTCTCATGATGAAAACCACCAACCATTTTAGTAGCCACTCTCTAGACTGACTCCATCTTGTTAAAGCTGTGGTCTCCAAAGGTGTACACAGTATTCCAAATAAGGTCTCATTAGAAACTTATACAAAGGTACTATCACCTCCTTTTGTCCTCCCTATGCACACAAGCATCCTTCTGCCTTTGCCATTGCCTTTTCTACCCATGTAACTACTTTAAGATCATCCAATACAATCATCTCCAGTTCCCGCTTTTCTTTCATGCATTAAAGTACTTCACCCCTATATCATACCACGGCCTTGGGTTTTTGCAACTGAAATGCATGACCTTGCAATTTTTAGCATTACATCTAAGCTGCCAAAATTTCAACCATTCTTCAAGCTTCACTAAGATCCTTCCTCATCTTATCCACATCTTCTGGAGGTCTATCCTCTAGCAGACTTTAGTATCATCTGCAAGAAGGCATAATTTCCTGACAAACCTTCAGCAATAATGCTTACGAAAATGATAAGAAGAACAGGACTGATCCCTGAGACATGCCACTGGTAATACCCCATTTAATACCACCCTCTGGTGCCTCCCACTCAACCAGTTTCTTACTCATTCAGTTACTTTAGGGCCCATCCCAAGGGCACTTGGTTTATTTATAAGTTGCCAATGTAGAATGGTGTCAAAGGCCTTTCTAAAATCTGAATATAGCACATCTAGCACTCTCCCCGATCCAATTCTCTGGTCACCCAGTCATAGAAATCAATCATTCGACTCAGTAAATCACAATAGATTATTAAATAGATTAGAGGAGATTGGTCTACATGGGGTCACTTTAAAATGGTTCCATTCCTATTTGACAGAGAGATTTTTACAAGTAAAGATAGGGGAAAAAACCTCTATGCCCATAAGAGTAATACAAGGTGTACCACAAGGATCTGCACTTTCATCGCTCCTTTTCAATATTTATATGCAACCAATATGCAAAATTCCTTTGAAAAGTGGAATTAAGTATACAATCTATGCTGATGATATTATGATTTTCACAACTATCACTATTGAGAACCCTGATTTCTCGGGCATTACAGAATGTCTCTCAGAAATGTCCAACTGGTGTAAAACAAACAACATGGAAATTAATTTTAGCAAAACAGAGGCGTTATTTATTTCTCGTAACCATAATTTTGCGCATCCTCCTGACATCAAAATAGATAACTCAACTATTCCTATTAAATCAGAAGTGAAATATCTTGGAGTTACTCTGGATAATGAGTTGAATCTCAGATCACACATAAATAAGACAATTAAAAGCGCTTATTACAGAATGAAGCTCATCAAAAGACTAAGGCCGCTTCTTGATACTGTTCACTTCAGAAATGTTTGTCAAGCATTGATTACTCCATTACTTGACTTCTGTAATCCAATATATCTGGGTTTATCTAAGCAAGCACTTAAGCCTTTACAACTGGCGCAGAATACTGCTGCACGTATAGTTTTTGGTCTATCAAGTAGAGAACATATAACTCCCATCTTGAAAGAGCTTCACTGGTTACCTATAGCTTCACGTGTAAAATATAAAACTATAATTTATATTTTCAAGATAAAACAACAATATTCTGCAGAAAGCCTGACATATCTCATACAGTCAGATATTAGCAACAGACCTAGAAGAAGAGGATCTGACAACAGAATCAGCTTATCAAATGATGTCAGAAAAACACGTAAAGACACCTCTGAAAGGGCTTTCTCTTTTGCTGCACCTTCCATCTGGAACTCTCTACCTAATGAGCTGAGAGCAGCTCAGGACATCAATGACTTTAGAAAGCAACTGAAAACATCTTTGTTTATAGAAACCTACGGTCATGCAATTAACTAACTTAATTTGTCTGGAATGTAAATCATATACATATTGTATAATAGCTCACATTATAGTATAGCTCACTATGTAGATAATGCAACTCACTCTAACACATTATACCATAACTTTAACTTTTATTTCTTTACATTTTCTCACTAATACTCTTAATATCTTTGTTTGTAAGACCGCTTTGATTGTATGATAAGGCGGTATAGAAATCCAATTAAATAAATAAATAAATAAATCAGATTTATCTGACAAGACCTAACTCTAGTAAAATCATGCTTTCTTGGTTCCTCTAATCCCTTGGATTCCAGAAACTGCACCATCCTCTGCTTTAGCAGTATTTTCATTAATTTACTCACCACAGAGGTCAGACTAACCGATTTATAGTTACCAATCTCTTCCTTACTTCTTTTTTTTATGGATGGAAATCACATTTCCCATCTCCAGTCCTCCGAGATCACTCCCAACTCTAAAGAAGCATTGAAAAGGTCAAACAGCAGAGTCAACAGTACTTCCCTAAGTTCTTTCAACACCCTCAGGTGAATCCTATTTGGCCCCATTGCGTTGTCTATTTTCAGTTTTGCTAGCTCCTCACAAACACATTCTTCTGAAAATAGTTCAAGTTCTACTTCATTTCCATTCCTATTTATGTTTGTTTTCTGAGGTTGCATCTCTGACTCTTAAATTATATTTATTTAGGCTTATAGACTGCTTTCCTGCAAGTCAAAGTGGTGTACATTCAGGTACTGTATATATTTTCCCCTTGTCCCCAAAGGGTTCATAATCTATGTTTTTGTACCTGAGGCAATGGAAGATTAAGTGGCTTGCCCAAGGAGCACCTGTGGGACTAGAAACCTCAGTCTTTCTGGCTCAAGGTTGCTATTCTCTAGCCCCTGGCCCTCTAGTCTGAGGTAACTTGCCCCAACCACTAGGCCACTCCTACCCTGCATTTTGTTTTGTCATCTGTGAACACAGAACAGAAATACTTGTTAAGCAATTCCACTTTACGTTCATCAGCTTTTACATGTTCCTCTCCTACAACCTTGAACTTCTCTCCACCTTTGCACTTCCTCCTATCACTAACCTACATAAAAAAGTATTGTCACCATGATGTTTACTCTATTGCCTATTTTTTCTTCCATTTGCATCTTTGTTTTCCTGACTACTTTACCAGCTTCCCTTAGATTCTACAGATATTGTTGTTTCTAGTTTACGAAGGCTAACCTTTTTTGACCTTTATCAGCTGCGTTCTTTTCCTCTTTTATATACTTTCCTAACAAAAAGGTTTGTTGCTCTTAAAATATCTCCTTTCAGTTTTGCCCATTGTTTTTTCTGCTTCGCCCAGATATTCCCACAACACTAACAACCCCTTGAAGTATTTCCACATCTTTGCAAAATTAGTTTTCCTGAAGTCTAGGACCCTTGCATTTGAATGGACCATCTCCACCCATGCTCTAATATTGAAGCCCATCATCCAGTAATCATTGCATGCCAGATGGTCACCCATTACATCAGAAACATTCTCCCTTTTGTAAGTACCAGATCCAGTATCACCCCCCCCCCCCCCCAACACACCTGGGTTCTGTTACAAGTTGCCAGCTCTTCCTATAGAGAATCCAGGATCTCTTCTAAATGACCACAACAGCAGGAATATCCCAACCAACATCTGACAAAATGAAATCTCCTCCCAATAGCAATATTGTGAATGTCTTCAATTTAATTTCTATCTATTTCTTCTGCCTATGAGGGAAGTTTGTATGTCACACTATGTAAATAGTTTTTCTATGTCCTCTTTCCAGAGTAACCCTTGGTGCCTCCTCCTTCCCTCATAAGCCCTGCAGTTCTGCGGCTTTGATTTTATTTTACTTTTCACTAATAGCACCACTTCTCCTTGCTTTCTTCCTACCCTGTCTTTTCTGATTATATTATAGTATGGTATAGCTACATCCCAGTCATTGTTTTCTGTGCACCATGTCTCCTTGATTGCCCCTATATCCAAATCAGTCTCTTCCATTATAGCTTCTAAATCTGAAACTTTATTTCACATATCATAGGGATTAGTATAGACAGTCCTCCAGATGTTTCCCTTTTTTCCCTTTTCTATGCTATTTTTTTATGTTTTATCTGAGGGTTTTTACTTACCCGAGGATTTTGTACACCTATCCCCAATGATCCTAATTTAAAGCCCTCCTCGGTAGTCTTTTGTAAAAGATGCTTCTCCCTTTCTTCAATAGTTGGATGTCATCTCTGCTCTGCAGCCCTTGGAAAATCATGCTCTGGTGGAGGCAAAAAGCAGTAAAAGAATTCAAAAAAATGTGTGATATACACACAGTTCCTTAATAATAAGGGGGTGGAAAAATAGCACTGGCATAACCTGCATACAGCAGTGGTTCAGCCCAAAATAGCAAAAGATTAGCTATTGCAGTTTCAAGACTGGCTGGGGGTAACATGCACTGAGCAGCACTAGGCATGGAGTGGCAGCTATACCCTTAACACAAGGCATGCAGTGGCAGTTATAACCCTAATCATCTTATTGAGCAGACCGGATGGGTCATTTGTTCTTTATCAGTCATCATCTTTATGAGACTTTGCTATATTTATTTGTTGTCTTTAGCTCACCACTTTTCTGAGAAGTTCAAAGAAAGTTCTATTCAAGTACAGTAGGGATTTCCCTGTCCCCAGAGGGTTTACAATTGAAGTTTGCACAAGAAGCAATGAAGATCCCACATTGCAGCCATGAGATTTGAGTTTGGTTTCTCTGGTTCTCAGCCCACTGTCTAACCATTAGGCGCCTTCTCCTCAAGCATGGCATGATTTGGGACCAGTCCCTAGATAAGGAGGGGCTTGATACAGAAAGGTATTCACTTCTGCATAATATGGAAAGGGTGGGTGTAAGAAAAGGGCTTTCAGCTCTGCATAGTGCAAGTAGACTTGGCAAGAGAGAGAGGTACGGAGCGGTGTGCACAGGCGTTGCCACCTGCTTTATGGTTTCATCATTAAGGCAAACTCTGTTGCAAAATGGATACAGTATCCTTCTATATGGTAAAGTTAATGGGTTTAAGGATTTTTTATTCGAGGTCAAGTTTTGTTGGCAAATTCATACGTTACTTATAAATAAAAACTGAGGTCTTATTATTTCCCAAAAGCCGCCTGACAAGAACAAACTGCAAAAACATATTAGCTACTCCAAATGAATTCTCCATAACTAAGCAGACCACATCCAACAGGGCTTTATCACTTTATGCAGTGAGCTTATGGAACTCCCTCCCAGAGGATATCAGAAATACGAAGGATACCAAGGACTTCAGGGCAAAGTTGGAATTCCTGTTTATTGAACATTTTGGCAGTATCACATCGTAAAACATGTACTATCCGCCCACTCCAGCACCAGACAATAAATAACGAATAATGCTGCACAACCACGAAGCATGACCTCAACTTGCAAATAAGTTACTCTTGTAAATAAGCATGCAAAAGAGCCTTCCAACTCTATGCACCTTCCATATGGAACAGACTGCCGGACCAACTCAGGAACATCACGGACCTCAAGACATTCCACAAACAGTTAAAGGCACATCTGTTTACAGAACATTTCAATACAAGCAATTAACCCCCCCCCCCCCAGAAGAACATTGCACAATCACCTATCACTACTGTTGTATAATCAAAACTGCATGTTATATAGTTAAAAGCTGAAAGCTCTTTGATTGCATGCTGTACATAGTTCGATAACACTGTTCAATGTAAGTTACATTTTGTTCAATGTAAACTGCCTTGACCTGGAGAAAGGCCGTATATAAATACAGCTAAATAATTAAATAAATGAAAACATACTGTTAATGGTTACGTGTGAAATTTCCCGCATGATGTGCAACCCCACCCTTTCCATGATGTTATAATGTATTCAAGTTATTGAGTTGAATGTAAACGTTGTTACAATGTTGCAATGTAAACTGTTGAGTTTAATGTAAACCACTTTGACTTAAGGAAAAGGCGGTATATGTTGTTGTTGTTGTTAAGTGCCGTCGAGTCGGAGTCGACTCATGGTGACCCTCTGGATAGCTATCCTAAATTGTGTTCGATCTTCAGTCAGGCGGCTCATTGTTGACAGACTGGCACCCGTAGCTGCTGTTATTGTATCGATCCATCTCATTGCTGGCCTTCCTCTTTTGCGTTGACCTTCCATCTTGCCAAGCATGATGTCTTTCTCTAATGATCTCTCTCTCCGCATGATGTGTCCAAAGTATGAAAGTCGAAGTCTTGTCATCTGAGCTTCTAAAGAAAGCTTAGGTTTGATCTCCTCTAGTACAGACTGGTTTGTTCTTCGGGCAGTCCATGGTATACACAGTATTCGCCGCCAGCACCATAATTCAAAGGCATCAATTTTCTTCCTGTCTATCTTTTTCACTGTCCAGCTTTCACATCAATATGATGTTATTGAAAATACCATGGCTTGAACAAGTCGAATCTTTGTATGGAGAGAGACATCTCTGCTCTTGAGAATCTTATCTAGGTCTTTCATAGCCATTCTGCCAAGAGCAATGCATCGTCTGATTTCTTGACTGCTTGTTGCTTCTTTATTGATAGTTGATCCAAGTAGGTTAAAGTTATTCACGATTTCAATTTCTTCTCCTTCGACGATGAACCTGTTGATTATGCCAGTTGTCATGATCTTTGTCTTCTTTACATTAAGGTGCAGGCCCATTTTGAGACTATGTTCTTTGATTGTGAGAAGCAAATGTTTCAGATCATCTTCACTTTCCGCCAGTAATGTGGTATCATCAGCACAGCGAAGGTTGTTGATGAGTCTTCCACCAATCTTCACATCTCTGTTGTCTTCATACAATCCTGCTTCTCTGATGATTTGTTCTGCATATAAATTAAATAGGTATGGGGAAAGTATGCAGCCTTGTCTTACACCTTTGCTTATTTTAAACCATTCTGTTTCTCCTTGTTCCGTTCGAACTGTTGCTTCTTGATCAATGTACAGATTGTGCAAAAGAACGATCAGATGTTCTGGTATACCCATGCTTCTTAATGTGGCCCAGAGTTTCTCATGGTTTACACAGTCAAAAGCTTTGCTATAGTCGATAAAGCACAAATAGATATCCTTTTGGTATTCTTTAGTCTTTTCAAGGATCCATCTCACATCCGCAATGATGTCTCTCGTTCCTCGCCCTTTTCTGAACCCTGCTTGCACTTCAGGTAGTTCTCGTTCCAGGTATGATTGTAGTCTCTTTTGAATAATCTTCAGTAGAATTTTGCTGGCATGTGGGATCAGAGCGATTGTGCGATAATTTCCACAGTCAGTTGGATCACCTTTCTTTAGTACTGGTATAAACACAGATCTTTTCCAGTCAGTTGGCCATGATGCTGTCTTCCATATTTCTTGGCAGAGCCTTGTAAGTACAGTAACAGCTGCATCAGATTGCTGTAATACGTCTATGGGAATGCAATCAATGCCTGGTGCTTTGTTCTTTGATAAGGCTTTCAATGCTGCTTCAACTTCTTCTTTCATCACCAATGGTTCCAGATCACAAGGTACAGGTTGAAACGGCTGTTGGTCCACTTGATCTTTAGCATATAAAAACTCTGTATATTCCTTCCATCTTTTCTTGATCTTCTCAGCATCATTCAACATAGAACCTTGAGCATCTTGTAACATTCCAATTCGAGGCTGGAACTTTTTCTTTAACTCTCGTAGCTTTAGGAAAGCTGATCTTGTTCTTCCTCTAATAGTTTCTGCTTCTATTTCCTTGCATGCGTCATTGTAGTACTTTTCCTTGTCCTGTCTTGCTGCACGTTGGAAATCTCTGTTGAGTTCTGTGATTGTCTTTCTTTCTCCTCTGGCTTTAGCTTCTCTGCGTTTCTGGGCAATTTTCAGAGTTTCTTCCGTCATCCATTTTGGCCGTTTTTTCTTTTTACCTTTTGTAGAGACTTCTTGCTTTCTTCCAACACAACCTTCTTGATGTCATTCCATAACTCTTCTGGAACTCTATCATTTGTATCTAAAGCAGCAAATCGATTTTGCAGGCAGTCTTTAAATTCCAGTGGTATATTTTCAAGGTCATATTTTGCTGCATTCATGAGTGGTTTGCTCTTTTTCAGCTTTAGCTTGAGTTTGCATACTAGTAGTTGATGATCTGTACCACAGTCAGCTCCAGGTTTTGTCTTTGTTGATGTTATAGAGCTTTTCCATCGTTGACTTCCACAGATGCAGTCAATTTGATTTTTATACAATCCATTGGGTGAAGTCCATGTGTACAGTCGCCGCTTGTGTTGCTGGAAGAAGGTGTTCGAGATGAATAGATCGTTGGTCTTGCAGAATTCTATCAGTCTTTCTCCAGCTTCATTTCTGTTGCCAAGTCCATATTTTCCAACTACTTTGTCTTCTTCTTTGTTGCCAACCTTTGCATTCCAATCACCCATGACTATCAGGATATCCTGTTTGCATGTTCTGTCAATTTCAGCTTGTACTTGTTCATAGAACTCTTCAATTTCATTCTCTTCTGCAGCTGTTGTTGGGGCATATACTTGAATTATAGTTGTGTTGATAGGCATTCCTCGTAGACGAATAGAGATTAAGCGTTCGCTGACTGCATTGTATTTCATTACAGTTCTTGCAAGTTTCTTCTTTATTATAAATGCAACACCATTTCTTCTTTGTCTTTCATTTCCAGCATAGTAGACCATGTGATCATCTGATGCAAAGTGCCCGATTCCAGTCCATTTCAGTTCGCTGACACCCAACAGATCAAGTTGTACACGTTCCATTTCATTCTTGACCACCTCCAACTTCCCTTGGCTCATGCGTCGTACGTTCCATGTTCCAATGTGTAAGACATCTTTACAGCTTCTGACTCTCATTTCATGCGCAGCTACATCAGCAGTCAGACGTCCCGAGGGCTTTGATCCAACCACATCATAAATGCTGGCTTTACTCTGAAAGGTCTTCAGCTCTTCCCCAGTAGCTAGTTGAGTGCCTTCCAACCTGGGGGTCTCATCTTCCAGCACTACAGCACAATTTGTTTTGTTGTAACTATCCATTGGGTTTTCATGGCAAGATACAGAAGTAGATTGCCGGGCCTTTCTTCCGCGCAGTTTAAGTTTGGTGTTGTTGCCGTTGTCACAGAAATGTGATCCTCCGCCGTCAACACTATCCCATTATGCTGCTGCCCAGATGGGTGGTTTGTCTTGGTCTGGCATCTCAGCTGAGAACTGTCCATCTTGGGAGACCCTGCCAGTAGTTAAACTACCAATAGTTTAGCTCTCAGCATCACTGATGCACACAAGCCCTCACAGCACGACAACCTGCAAACCAAGTGAGGGAAGGCGGTATATAAATTCTGTTAAATAAATAAATTTTCAGTTGTAGAAATGGTACTATTCTGTAATTCCTAGGTAGGGTCACAGGAACAGGGACCTGGATAGGACCCACAGATAGGGCCGCTTTAACCTAAGGGCAGAAGGGGCAGCTTCCCCAGGCCCTGCACAACAGGAGCCCATCTGCTCATAGATAAAAGTAACCCTGAGGTTACCAGTCAGTAGTTCCTCCATTCTCTTTCTTCTCTGAGGCCCGGGCCTGACCGGGATATGGGATTTAATAGTGCAATATGCTGGAATCACCATGAAAAAAAGAGCATCCAGTTGCATGTTCTCTGTGCTGCCCCTTCACTCCACCTTGCTAGACAGGCCAGCTAGTCCAACATCACCACGAATCAAAGAGACATGCATGTATGCAGCCTGCAAGGGACACATGGTGGGCAGCTCATGATGCTTGCATCTATACAGTATGGGTATTGGGCAATGCTACACCTGCACTGGGTGTTTACTGGGCCCGCCTGACAAGGTGATGACATTAGACACTTGCTGTTTGGCAAAAAAAGTAAGCTAACTTGTGGCCATGCACATGATCTGAGAAATCGCATGCACATACCTTGGCTTAAGAGAGAAGTTAATCACTTTCATGGTATGTGCAAAACTTGCCCCAGAAAAAAGCTCCAAGAAGGAAGACCAAATTACTTTGGAAGTGTAGGGAAGATGATCTTCTCCTGCCGCTTGAGTTAACTCCCTGTTTCTCTCTGCTTTATCTCGTATGCTTTTGAAATGCAACTGTGTTGACCAACATTCTAACAGTTAATGGCTTCTACTGTAAATGTTTCTTATCGTTTTTTTGGGGGGAAGGGGTGTTTGGAGGCTCAGTTCTCTGAAAATATTGACCCAATGGTTTCACCCCTGTCTGAGATATTCACATTTTCTTCCTGCATGCCACATTTGGTGATTTTTTTTTTGTCTCTTTTTTTTACTTATTATGCCTATGGACAGACAGATGAACAGACAGATGGACATTTTTCCACTGTGCCAAGGCAAGCTCCCTTTTAGAGTTCTTAAAATTAAAAGTGCATAGGAAGCTTTTCAAGGTGTGCAGAGAAATTCCTTTTGCGGGGTACTGTGCTGAACCATCAGATCCCATCCGCTGCTGTTTTATCAAAATACTTAAAATACTTTATAAAAATGACTCTTTTAATGGTGCATTCGAATCACTGATCAGTGGAAGAACAAAAGTAACAATTGAAGGGGGCCCATCCTCAAACATTTGCCCAGGGCCCCATAAGTGGCTAAAGCAACCCTGCCCACAGAGGAACGGTGTGTCACGCCCATTTGTTACTCTCACCTCCAAAGGAAGAGCACTTAGCAGACATTTTCACATAGCTTTATTTTGCTTCTGGAAGACATTTCAAAAAGGTGAATTTTTCACCTGAATTTAAAAATGGTGAGGAAGCATGACTCAGGGAGTCTTTGGGGTATGTTTACTAAACTGCGGTAATCGTGAATAGTGCGTGTTATGTAACGTTAACGATCGTAAGCGCAGCATAACGCGCTTTATACTGCTCTTACGATCGTTAACGTTATATAATGCACATTATGATGCGCTAACGATCGTAAAGCCCCGCGGCGCGGTAAAACAACGCAGAAGGTGGAGAGAGGGCGGAGAGAAGGGGTCAGTGGGCGGAGAGTGGGCGGGGAGAGGCTCCCCTCACACTAACGCGCTGAATTTCAGGGCTGAATTCCAACGCGAATGAAAACCTGCCGTTAAAGGCACATTACAGGGGAGAGAAACCAGTTCAGTGTCAGCAATGTACAGCCCAGGCAGGGAAACCAAACAAAAGTGATAAGTGTGATACATGTGCACAGAACAAAAGGGCACAGAAACACTGAAAATGACCCCAACAAACTGGAAAAAAACAATAACCAAGCTGGCCAATAGTGGTATCAATGAGAAACATCAACCCCTCCCCCCCCCCCCCGAGTAAGCTCCATAGAACAGATATAAATCGTGGAAGGGTCTATACTCCGTCCCCATACAAGGTGAATGGGCCCACAGTGAAATAGCACTGCTCAGGGTTTTCCCCACCATCGGACAGGGTTCCTAAGGCATGCACATGTCCCACAACATCAGGGTGGGCATGTCGGAACGGCAACTGGACAGATGCCGGAAAAGGGGACACAGAGGGCCGCAGGCGGCACATGCTGTGGTGGAGCTGGGCCACAGTGCGGACTAGGGTGATGCCTAGGTGGCCCATACGAATGCTGAAACAGCGGAGCAGCCAGACAGCAACTGCTGAAGGCCCAACATGGGCACGAGTGTGTTTCCCAAAGTGTCACAGGGGATAGTACCCAACAGCTACCCCCAAGGGCACGGAACATTGGCAGGCTGGGCTGGGGGGGAGCGTGGACGTCGATGCAGGCACCCCTACCCCAGAACCCGCACCATAGGCAGCCACCTACCCGCACACTGGATGGCCTGAGACTGCGCACCACCAGCTCCACCAGCAGAAGGGCATGTCAGCATGGTGGCTGAGGGATACTGGTGGTGGAGGGGGCAGTGGCAGCTGGCCAGAGCAGACCGTGGCCTAGACCTGTGTAGGTGGGTGCCATGCACTGCAACAGACAGGCCCTGTCTGACCAACAGTCATGGTATCACCAGGTAATGCACCATCTCTGTGATAACATTGTGGTGCAGTGCACAAAACCAGTGTATTCAGAAGCAGATGGTCACAGGTTCAAGTCCCAGCTTTGGTTTCCGCCAACCCAGTCCTCATATTTTACCCACTACTATAACATGCTAATACAGACAGAACCTTTCTTGCAGATGACGTAAACATGCCCAAAACACCTACATTTTACCCTACAGAGCACAGACACCATAAACATGCACATTACCTAGAGCAGAGCCTCCCAAATGCAGTCCTGGAGGGCCAAACACCATTCAGGTTCCATGCTGCCTCTGATAAAGATGCCTGTGCTGCATTTCTATGCGCCACCCCCATGGTATGCAGATGTATCTCATGCATATTCATGAGGGACAGCATGAAAACCCGAACAGTGTTTGGCACCGCAGGACTGGAGTTGGGAACCTCTGCCGTAAAGCAGCAGCCAACAGGGGCAGACACACCCGCACCCACAGACCCCATTATCCAAAGCCTCCTGGAGAGGCAGGACTTTGGGCTCTGCGTGCATCTCCCAATACTAGCACTTGCATACCTTAGTAATGCCACCCTAAACCTGGGAATATGGTACACATCTATCAAAAGGTTGCTATGATTACTGGCAGATAGCAATTCCTAGGTTAAGTACAATTTTCGGAGTGAGCTGCATCATAGCAACCTTTCTGATGTCTGTGGAGTGTGCTACAGGTCTTGTGTCTGACAGTGTTTACCAATCTGGGGAGTGACTCCTACAGTATTGCGTACCATAGCCATGCCTGCACTGTGCCCAGGACTGGTGTAGTGGCCTGGGCTGCCCAACACCTCTATAGTTGCACAATGCTGGCATAGGTGTGGGGAGTGTGTGTCTGTCTATCCAGTGTGTGGTGGCTGCCAACACCCTCCACAGCCCACACTGCTAGCACTGTTGCCAGTATTGGCCTGCCAATGTGCATAATGAGGAGCAAGGTACTGTGGGAATAGCCTGGATAGGGTGGCCTGGCCTGGCCGCATCTGCACAGGGCATTGGGCAATGGCTCGGACATTGTAGTGCCCGGTACCACCTGCACGGACAGGGTGGCCATAGCATGTCCTGCTGGGAGGTCACTCTCACCCTGACTGAGCAGTGACCATGGCATGGCTAGGTTCCCCCATAGTGCTATATAGCATTTCTCTCATGTGATATTTATGGGTTTTCTTTTGGGGCCCAATCACTGACCTATCTGCTTGATGTGTATGCTGATATCCCCGTTCTGGGTACATGCATCTCCTCCAGGACCATGGACTAGCTGGCGGACTGTCTGCAGCTAGTATGTGTCTTGCTGGAACACCTTGCAGGGTGCAGCGGCTGGAGGCTTGCTGCTGGGGAATATCAGATAATGGTGTGGGGGCAGCTGAGCATTTCCAGGCCTGCCGTCTGTCTGCTATTGCGTTATGGATGTATACCGCTCTGTCTGTTCCCCAGCAGGACAGGGGTTGCTGGTCTCCTGTACTGCTGCCATTGCAGGGAGGTAGACTGTGGATCTATTGGTGGGTGATTCTGTTTCCCACCCTGTGCCCCAGAGGGTGGGTTGTGTGGTGGTACATGCTCTGCCCATGGGTCCATACACCCCCCCCCTTCACCTACAGCAGGTAACCATGGCACCAACACAGGATATGCACTATTCTGGGTGCATCATCGCCCATAGGGACTAGACATGATCGGGACATACAGCAGGGCACAGATGTATCCTAGGTGTGTCTAACGGAACTACCTATCACACACTGATGGGTACCTGCAGCATGGCGTAGTAAAGCCATGAATGGTGTTGTGGACCTGGTGCTGGGTGCCCCACCTCAACCTTAGGGTGGGCACAGTACCCGCACAATGTGATTGTCTGTGGCTTCTCTGTGGCAGTACCACACACGGTCTGTTCCCCCTACCTGGCCGAGGTGCTGTGGGGGTGCATACCCAATCTTGTGCCCATCTGTTGACTGCTGATTTGCATGTGCAGTGCATCATGGGTACAGGTGGGTTAACCCTATCCTGGTAACCACAGCATACAGTTTGTGTGGTGACATGCAGTCCTGCAGCCAGCCAGGGCTTTGTTCACAGCCTTATAAGGTGTCCTATAGGGGACATTATAGGGTGCCTTGGCGGACAGTGCACTTTCTAATGTGCCCTATGGAGTGCGTTATGGGGTGCCTTATGCGGCACCTTAGGTTATGCCACCGTGAGGGTGTGTTTGCTGGCAGCACAAATTAAAATACATGTCAAATGCCTCACCAATCACAACTTTAATGTAAAGGGTGCTGCCTCAGCCAGCCTTATACATTAGACCCACTGGGGAATCGAACCCATGACCCCTGTACCATCCATCAGTGTTGTAACCATTGTGCTACAGCTCTGTTACTGTGATTGTATGCCTGCACGCCTTCTTAAGATTAATGCGCGGTAACGTGCCCTGTAGCGCTCGTTGATTTATGGCACCTTGTAACGCGCGTTCGCGGCAACGATGTACCGCCCATGTCCTTATTTGGGATTTCTGTCTCTAACGCGAATCGCACTAACACAGTTTAGTAAACATACCCCTTTGTGTATTCCTGGACGTGAATAGGGCATGCTGTTTAATGTAAAGAAAGAAGCCAGTTGATACTTGGTCAAAATTATGTTACTTATTATGTTGATAAATGTGGTTTTTGAACCAGAGTACGATCATCCAACTTTGCAAAAGGAGAAATTAGTTTACTTTCATTTATCATTTTTCTGATTCGTGGTTAACAAAATATGCTAACCTCCTTCCGCACTCCATCCTAACTGGATGTTTATTGCTTTCCCAACCTAGGCCCTCCTGCCTACTCCAGAAGGCTCACTGACAGGGCGGGACTGCCCACATCACAAATAACCCTGCACAACGGAGGGCTTGAAGAGAAAGTGGTAAGCTCTCCAACTTAATTTGTGTGCACTCCAGTTGATACGGGGACAACTTTAAGCATTTGGCCCTGAAAGAGACCCATGGCACCATGAAGCATGAGTAACCTATATCCCTGGGGCATTATATAAACGTAAACCTTTTTTCTATCTGCACTATCCAATGAAAATCAACAAAATGGGTTTATTTTAAAGCTGTTTAGCCCTGGTTGCATTTAGAACATGGTCAGCAAAGACGACATCAATTATTTGTGCCAATTCCCCTCTCAAAGAAGGAGATATATGAAATCTAATGTGGAAACAATCCATCAAGACCTACAATGAGGCTTTGGGCCTGTCACCTGGACAGAATATTGAGTGAACAGCAAGTCTCTCAGGACAGGCATGTTATGGAAAGTGTTCTATCATCAAAATCAATTCATTAATAAAAAAAAACCTGCAATAATATATGACAGAGGGTTTCAGTTTTAGCACATAGGCCACCAAGGGTAATTTTTCATTCTAGGCCAGCAACTATATTGAGTCTGTTGGCTCTCTGGAATAGTATTCATTGGGATGGGATGTTTCATATTAAAAAAGATAAAAGCATTATATTGCTCATGAAAGTCTGACATTCGCAAATCACATTTTTTGTGTTTAAGATTGTGTCTTTATGCTAGACTCAGAGTTCATGTGTATTGAGCTTCAAGGAAGCCACAATTTATGGCATCTGGGTAATTTTAAATGAGAGTTTATGGTACTTCAGTCCAACAGAGGCCAGTTCTAAACAAGGAAGACAATTACCAGGTTAAGTATCAATGAAAAATAAAGATTGTATCTCTGTAAATGAAGAAGATCCATTTCCTTGGCCTGCTTTACACTATGTTGAAGCCACATTGTGGTAAAATATATAACCAACCCAATTTTTGGTCAATATACTTTTCAAGGTTTATGGCATTGGATTTAACTCTTGTTTTCTTTTGACCCAGCACTTTTCTTATGTCTTCATACTGCCAGTTCATTCTGAACCAGGGCTGGAATCTGGCACCATAGAAATTTCATTCACAGTTACGTGAGGGGTTTTCACCTGAATTATATTTCATTCTAACTTACACTTCAGTCCAGTCTTTGCAGTAATAGTCTTGGGCGGGGGCCCGGCATCAGGGCCATTTCCAGATCCCTACAATCATGGGCCCTGGATCCAGCAATGATCATGCGAGGGATGTGAATGCTTCATCTGCAGTCCCAGCCAGCCCAGGGAGTGAAAGATCCAACTTGAGGCTCAAACCATGGTGGTGCACAACTACCAGACTGTAAGGAAATGTCATGGCAAATATAAATTACATTTCCCATGTCATCTTTAACCAAGCATGACAGGAAAACACTTGGGGGGGGTGGGGGGTTCCAGTGTTATTAAGAGTTGTCAGGCATAGGCCAGCCTCAAACCTGTGTCCCTTGCGTTGGAAAGCACCAATCTTACAGGAGAAGATGTACTGCCTCTTCATTAGCCATGTCTTGCATTTCTGGTGATCTTAGTTCCTGTTACCTGACCAGCCCAGGGCAGACTTGGGTATTTCTGCCCCACCTCTGGACACCTCTTGTTTCCTGTTGGCTCATTGTTCCTGTCTTGCTGCTTTTTCTCTGAGGCCCTCCATTTGATTCCTGATGTCTGAGGATTCCAGCTTCT
The DNA here is from genome assembly GCA_033557465.1 of Ichthyophis bannanicus. Lineage (NCBI taxonomy): Eukaryota > Metazoa > Chordata > Amphibia > Gymnophiona > Ichthyophiidae > Ichthyophis > Ichthyophis bannanicus. Next base: position 977,882,745 of record CM066033.1, read on the forward strand.
TTTCAAGTTCAATCACCTCTCAGTCTTAAAGGACTAGAAAAGGGGACTGTTATTCTGGAGAGAGATCTGCAATTGTGAGTATATACTTCTGGGAATTTTCTGAAAGAAATTCTTTCTATTAAAGCTAATTAATCTGTGAACCACTATCTTTTGTTAAATCAGTCAGGGCCTAGTAGCAGCAGTTTAAGTTTAAATTTAAAACCTCTACCATGCGACAAGGATGTGGTTATGCTAAAAATCCCATGCTAACCACTTAGCGTAGGTTGAAGTGGAGACTGGGCAGTTTGTGGAAGAGTGTGCACATTTCATTTAGTGCAAGCATCTTTAGCACATGCTAACCAGCACTGTGTAGCACTATACAAATGATCGGTAGTAGTAGTAGTGTGATAGGCTATGGCCTAGCATAGCCTGTAAATGTATGTTATGAAGCCTGTAGGTTAGGCCTGAGTTCCCAAACCCCACTTCAGAATATTATAACTGAGCAGAGCTAAAAGCCAGAGAAAATAGAATTCTGCTTCAAGCTGCTTTTGCTGATAAGAATGTAAAACTTTTCCATTGAGTTTGTTATATTATCCACAGATGTATTTCAGAATCTTGCTTTTCACACAGTGTCTGTGCTGCGAGTAACCTTGTAAGCAAAACGCAAGGCAGAATGTTATGTCTAGATATAGAGCCATGACTAGGAAGGCCTCAGAGCGGGGGGAGATGCGGTGTGGGCCCGGTCAGAAATGGATGGGGGGGTGAGGGGGCCACCAGGACCAATGAGGAGTTTGCCTGTATAGAGCTAATGAAGAAAGCTATAAATGCTGTTGTTTTATTGAACGCCATTGCTCAGACCATTTTGAAAGTGACATTTGACTGTCTGAGTCTGTGCACAAAATAAACTGATTTGAATTCTAGAAATAGACTCCTGGTGTATTCATTGCGTGCACTTCGCTACTACAGTAGTATTGTTGCACATTGCATGTGTGGACTTACTGCCACCTCAGTGGGTGGCATTAAGTGCACCTACATTAATCATGGCAAACTACTTAGTGCAGGGGGGGCTGGAACTCACACTAACTACAGGGGGATATGCTGACACGCCTCCTTTTTTTTTGCACAAGGCCAGCGCCACCCCCATACTAAATTTTGGGGATGAATGAATGCTAAGCTACCGCATTTTAGAAAACTTGCCCCTCTCTGCGACTAGCCACCGTACCATGTTGCTGTCACCACAAAAATAATTTAATTATGAAGTATTTTCACCCAAAAAAATCTCACTAGACTTCACAATACTTATAAGCAAACATGCAACTGCTTTTCAGTTGAATACTCTGTATTGTCCGAAAATGAAGGTAGCTGAACTAAGTGACAGGCTCCATAGGACTGTGCCCCAGTGACCTGTGCTGGGACCAGTGCTGTTTAACACTTACATAAATGATCTGGAAGAAGTAACAAGGGAGGCAATCAGATCTGTAGATGACACAAAATTATTCAAAGCTGTTAAAATGCAAGTAGTGGGTTAGGAACTGGAGAAGGGCTTTGCCAGACTGGGGAACTGGGCATCTCAATGGCAGATGAAATTGAATAAGAACATGCAAAGCGATACAGGAAAAATAATCCTAACAATAGGTTCATAATACTGGGATCCATATTAGGAATCACCACTCACAAAAATGATCTTGGAGTCACCGAGAAAGTGATTTTCTAAAACATTTCAGCATGTGACCCAGTGCTTAAATGCAGAAGTAGATTTCTCTAAAATTTCCCACCCAGGATACATGTAAAGTTACACTCCTACAGTCTGTACATCATTACCTTCACTGAGCAGAGACGTTCCTGGTTCAAAGTCGGGGAGGGGTTTGCATTGATGTGCAGACTGTTGAAAATACACACAGAAATGTACCCAGAAAATCTGCATGTAATAAAGAGCAGGGATAAATGTAATGTATAAATTCCTTTAGGTCACCTTCAAAGCCAATGTACACATACTTTTGAAAAGCTGCCAAAGCCCAAGTGGGGTAAAATATAAGTATATATTGTATGCACATGCACAATTATAAAATTAGCCCAGTTGTGGACATAATGTTGAAATCCTCAGTTCAATGTCAAAAAAAGCAGGTAGAATGTTATGTTAGCAATTATTCCAAAAGGAATGCTGAATGCAAAGGGTGTATGCCTCTGGATTGATCAAGTCTGGTTGCCCTATCTCAAAAGAAATATACCAAAGCAGAAAAGGGATCTAGAAGGGCAACAGAAATGATAAATGGCTTCCCTACAGGGTGGAGACAAGAAGACTGAGAGGGAATATAATAGAGGTCTACAAAATCATGAGTGGAGCAGAGCAAGTAACTATGTTAAAGGGGATGGAAGGATTGATTATTTATTTATTTGTTTATTTATTTAACAGGGTTTTTTATACTGCTTTATCATTTCAATCAAAGGGTTTACATTTTAACTTAAACTTGGTAAACGTACATTAAACAGGGACATTGATAACTTGGATTTTTCTGAGCAATGGAGGGTTAAGTGACTTGCCCAAGGCCACAAGGAGTGCTAGTGGGAATTGAACTCTGGTCTCTGGGTTAGGACAGGCTAAAAAGGTTAGGGCTCTTCAGCCTGGAAAAGAGATGGTTGAGGGAAGATATGATAGAGATCTAGAAATGGAGTGTAACAGGTAGATCGATTGTTTATGCCATCAAAAAGTAGAAAAAGTAGGGGACATGCAATGAAGCTACAATGTAACCCATTTAAGACTAATAAGAGAAAATATTTGTTCACTCAACTTTGGAATTCGTTACCGGAGGATGCAGTAAAAGTTGTTAGTGTAGCTGGGTTTAAAAAAGGTATTGACAAGTTCCTGGAGGGAAGGTCCATAAACCATTATTAAAGAGGACCTAGAAAGTCCATACTTACCCCAATACAAGCATTGTGGAACATTTGCCCTGCAGATACCACACAGGGCAGGCCATTACCACACTGGGCCACATTCCCTGAATCTGCAGGTAGCGTGAGTAATCTCACTTTGCCTTCCGATGCAGGGAATGTGGGCTAAAGGGAGGGAGAGGGATGTAGGGAAGGGGGCCTATGGGGAGGAGAGGTGCCATGCTGTCGCTCTGTCCTCCTTGATCTGCAGCGACAGCATGGCATCCCCCCCATAGGCCCCTTTGTGCCCTCCCCCCCCCCCCCCGATGGACAAATGCTGCTGGTGCTGTGGATTGGAAGATCCATGGCACCAACACATTGACCTTCAACCCCTTCTTTCAGAACTCCAACATCCCCCCCCCCCACCCCCAGTGCAGCTCCCAGCCTCTAGGGTTAGGCTGTCTGGAGGCTGTCCAGGCCCTCCCCTCCATTCCTGCCCTCTCTCCAGCACTCTGCAAAATGGCACCAGTTTCGCAGTGCTGCCCCTTAGCAATAAGACATGGTGGGGGGTTATCAGAGAAGGGGTATGTGCATATGTACAAGCAGGATTTGTTCAGTGCTTCCCTCACTTCCTCCCACTGATGTATTTTTAGGGAAGTTACTTATCTCCTTTTGCCACACTGCCATACTTAGGTTATAATCAAATCTGATTTTAGACTTATTTCATGCCTGTCTATAAAATGTACCCAAAGAGGGTCATTTAATAACAGGTTACATGTGTGAAAGCATCATAGGTGCCTATTTTAAGCCTATTTTATAAAGACACAAAGGTGCCTATGTGCCTATATAAAATCCAGAAGAAATAGTGGCTAGATGGAAGCCATGGACATATGTACCTGCTCTATAGCAAATACAGATGTTAGGGTGCAAAGCGCATATTTTATCAAATGCGCATGTGAATGGCGACTGCCTGTGATCAACCCAAACCCCTCCCCTGCACATACCCTCTCTAAAGTCACTTAATTGCACCTTAAATAATTTTTATAAGTGAGGTAATTGCAAAAAAGGCCTGTTATATATCCGAAAAAATGCTTTACAAACTTATCTCTAGAGTGCATTAAAACAAAATATATGTCATTCAAATCAAAATATATTATAATGCAGCAAAACAACCAAATACATGAAAAACAGCAGAACACAAAACTGTTAAAACAATGTTCTCCATCTCTTCTTTTGATTTATTTGCAAAAAAAATCCACAGTTAGAAATCAAGCTAAGAATTTGTCTTTTAAAGTAAAGCTGAACAACAGCGGAGAGCAGAGACCACAGCCAAACACTGTGTAGTTTATCAGAGGAAACTTTATTGAAGACCCAACTTCAAGCCCTTCCAAAAGATACAATTGCCCCTCTTTGTTATATGTTTCTTTTAGACAAGTTTTTTCCCCATTTTTTCGAACAGTTGCTCTCTTACTCCATTTCTTCCATTAGTATGCGTTTACCTCATACTCATGAGTGATAGCACACTTATTGCACAGTAAAGTGTTTTCTCAAACATATACCGGTATATATACCTATTATTATTGTTTTATATATATTTTTTAGAGGTCTTTCTTAGTATTTTTTACCATATTTTTGGTATGCTATCTGTATTCCTTTATTAGTAATTTGGCCTATTTATGTAGATATATCCTTTTATTTGCATTTTGTTTATGGAGTTTTTATATTAACATTTTATTATTGTTGCATCCTTTTGCAAGTTTACGTTCTCCAGTCACATTTAAATATATATATATTTTTTTATAATAACTATTACAACTATATATTTTATAACACCCTCACTTGGTTTGCAGCTTGTCGTGCTGTGAGGGCTTGTGTGCATCAGTGATGCTGAGAGCTAAACTATCGGTAGTTTAACTACTGGCAGGGTCTCCCAAGATGGACAGGTCTCAGCTGAGATGCCAGACCAAGACAAACCACCCATATGGGCAGCAGCAGAATGGGATAGTGTTGACGGCGGAGGATCACATTTCTGTGACAATGGCAACAACACCAAACTTAAACAGCACAGATGAAAGGCCTGGCAATCTACTTCTGTATCTTGCCAGGAAAACCAATGGATAGTTACAACAAAACAAATCGTGCTATAGTGCTGGAAAATGAGACCCCCAGGTCGGAAGGCACTCAACTAGCTACTGGGGAAGAGCTGAAGACTTCTCAGAGTAAAGCCAGCATTCATGATGTGGTTGGATCAAAGCCCTCGGGAGTCTGACTGCTGATGTAGCTGCGCATGAAATGAGAGTCAGAAGCTGTAAAGATGTCTTATGCATTGGAACATGGAACATACGAAGCATGAACCAAGGGAAGTTGGAGGCGGTCAAGAATGAAATGGAATGTGTACAACTTGATCTGTTGGGTGTCAACGAACTGAAATGGACTGGCATCGGGCACTTTGCATCAGATGATCACATGGTCTACTCTGCTGGAAATGAAAGACAAAGAAGAAATGGTGTTGCATTTATAATAAAGAAGAACTGTAATGAAATACAATTCAGTCAGCGAATGCTTAATCTCTATTCATCTACAAGGAATGCCTATCAACACAACTATAATTCAAGTATATGCCCCAACAACAGTGGGAAGTGGTTGGGGCAAGGTACTTCAGGCCGGAAGGTCGGGGGTTCAAATCCCACTAGAGGACAGCAACCTTGGGCCGGAAGGACTGGGGTTTCTAGTCCCACAGATGCTCCTTGTGGTCTTGGCAAGCCACTTAACCCTCCATTGCCCATGTTCCCTGTAAGTATTAGTGTATGTGTCTCATATCCCCGCGTGTTAAATGTATCCCCCAATTGTGTTGTGACCGCTTTGATTGAAGGATAAGGCGGTATACAAAACTGTCTAAATAAATAAAATAAAATAAATAAACAACAGCTGCAGAAGAGAATGAAATTGAAGAGTTCTATGAACAAGTACAAGCTGAAATTGACAGAACATGCAAACAGGATATCCTGATAGTCATGGGTGACTGGAACGCAAAAGTTGGCAACAAAGAAGAAGGCAAAGTAGTTGGTAAATATGGACTTGGCAACAGAAATGAAGCTAGAGAAAGACTGATAGAATTCTGCAAGACCAATGATCTATTCATCTCAAACACCTTCTTCCATCAACACAAGCGGCGACTGTACACATGGACTTCACCCAATGGATTGTATAAAAATCAAATTGACTACATCTGTGGAAGTCAACGATGGAAAAGTTCTATAACATCAACAAAGACAAAGCCTGGAGCTGACTGTGGTACAGATCATCAACTACTAGTATGCAAACTCAAGCTAAAGTTGAAAAAAAGCAAACCACTCATGAATGCAGCAAAATATGACCTTGAGAATATACCACTGGAATTTAAAGACTGCCTGCAAAATCGATTTGCTGCTTTAGATACAAATGACAGAGCTCCAGAAGAGTTATGGAATGACATCAAGAATGTTGTGTTGGAAGAAAGCGAGAAGTCTCTACAAAAGGTGAAAAAGCAAAATCAGCCAAAATGGATGACGGAAGAAACTCTGAAAATTGCCCAGAAATGCAGAGAAGCTAAAGCCAAAGGAGAAAGAAAGACAATCGCAGAACTCAACAGAGATTTCCAACGTGCAGCAAGACAGGACAAGGAAAAGTACTACAATGACGCACGCATGCAAGGAAATAGACGCAGAAACTATTTGAAGAAGAACAAGATCGGCTTTCCTAAAGCTACGAGAGTTAAAGAAAAAGTTCCAGCCTCGAATTGGAATGTTACAAGATGCTCAAGGTTCTATGTTGAATGATGCTGAGAAGATCAAGAAAAGGTGGAAGGAATATACAGAGTTTTTATATGATAAAGATCAAGTGGACCAACAGCCATTTCAACCTGTACCTTATGATCGGGAACCATTGGTGATAAAGAAGAAGTTAAAGCAGCATTGAAAGCCTTATCAAAGAACAAAGCACCAGGCATTGATAGCATTCCCATAGAAGTATTACAGCAATCTGATGCAGCTATTAACGTACTTACAAGGCTCTGCCAAGAAATATGGAAGACAACATCATGGCCAACTGACTGGAAAAGATCTGTGTTTATACCAATACTAAAGAAAGGTGATCCAACTGACTGTGGAAATTATCGCACAATGGCTCTGATCCCACATGCCAGCAAGATTCTACTGAAGATTATTCAAAAGAGACTACAACCATACCTGGAACAAGAACTACCTGAAGTGCAAGCACGGTTCAGGAAAGGGCGAGGAACGAGAGACATCATTGCGGATGTGAGATGGATCCTTGAAAAGACTAAAGAATACCAAAAGGATATCTATTTGTGCTTTATCGACTATAGCAAGGCTTTTGACTGTGTAAACCATGAGAAACTCTGGGCCACATTAAGAAGCATGGGTATACCAGAACACCTGATCGTACTCTTGCACAATCTCTACATTGATCAAGAAGCAGCAGTTCGAACAGAACAAGGAGAAACAGTTTGGTTTAAAATAAGAAAAGGTGTAAGAGAAGGCTGAATACTTTCCCCCTACCTGTTTAATTTATATGCAGAACAAATCATCAGAGAAGCAGGATTGTATGAAGACAACAGAGGTGTGAAGACTGAAGACTCATCAACAACCTTCGCTATGCTGATGATACCACACAGGGCCGGCCCGTCCATTGAGCAAGAATGTTTTTTGCACAGGGCCCCGCGTTTCAGGGGGCCCCGCGCAAAGAACATTCTGCTTTTTTTTTATTACCTTTAAAAACAAAAACCTGGCTGTAGCTGCTGCCGCTGCCGCGTCCGTCGCAGCAGCGGCAGAATGGCGTGTCCCGCGGGGCCCCTTCTCCTCTTCGAGCCCTCTGCAAGGGCTTTCAGATTCGCGAAGGGAGAGTTGTGCTCCCTCGCGTCTCTGTAAAGCCCGCAGGGGCTAATGGGAAATTTCCCATCAGCCCCTTTAGACGCGAGGGGCTGATGGGAAATTTCCCATTAGCCCCTGCGGGCTTTACAGAGACGCGAGGGAGCACTCTCCCTTCGCGAATCTGAAAGCCCTTGCAGAGGGCTCGACGTGGAGAGGGGCCCCGCGGGACACGCCATTCTGCCGCTGCTGCGACGGACGCGGCAGCGGCAGCAGCTACAGCCAGGTTTTTGTTTTTAAATTTGCGGGAAGGGAAGGGAAGGGAAGGGAAGGGGGGGGGGCTGATGGAGGCTGTCTGGAAATGGGGTGATGGGGGGTTAGGACTGGAAATGTGCAAGGGGGGGGGTTAGGACTGGAAATGTGCAGGGGGGGTTAAGGACTGGAAATGGGCAAGGGGGGGGGGTTAGGACTGGAAATGTGCAGGGGGGTTAGGACTGGAAATGTGCAAGGGGGGGGGGTTAGGACTGGAAATGGGCTGGGGCTGATGGAGGCTGACTTGAAATGGGCTGGGGGGGTTAGGACTGGAAATGGGCTGGAGGGGGGGTTAGGACTGGCAATGGGCTGGGGCTGATGGAGGCTGACTGGAAATGGGCTGGGGGGGGTTAAGACTGCTAATGGGCTGGGGCTGATGGAGGCTGACTGGAAATGGGCTGGGGGGGTTAGGACTGGAAATGTGCAAGGGGGGGGGTTAGGACTGGAAATGTGCAAGGGGGGGGTTAGTACTGGAAATGTGCAAGGGGGGGTTAGGACTGGAAATGTGCAAGGGGGGGGGGGGTTAGGACTGGAAATGTGCAAGGGGGGGGTTAGGACTGGAAATGGGCTGGGGCTGATGGAGGCTGACTTGAAATGGGCTGTGGGGGTTAGGACTGGAAATGGGCTGGAGGGGGGGTTAGGACTGGAAATGGGCTGGGGCTGATGGAGGCTGACTGGAAATGGGGTGTGGGGGGTTAAGACTGCTAATGGGCTGGGGCTGATGGAGGCTGACTGGAATTGGGCTGGGGGGGTTAGGACTGGAAATGGGCTGGGGGGGGTTAAGACTGCTAATGGGCTGGGGCTGATGGAGGCTGACTGGAAATGGGCTATGGGGGGGGTTAAGACTGCTAATGGGCTGGGGCTGATGGAGGCTGACTGTAAATGGGCTGGGGGGGGTTAAGACTGCTAATGGGCTGGGGCTGATGGAGGCTGACTGGAAATGGGCTGGGGGGGTTAGGACTGGTAATGGGCTGGGGGGGGTTAAGACTGGTAATGGGCTGGGGGCTGATGGAGGCTGTCTGGAAATGGGTGATGGGGGGTTAGGACTGGAAATGGGCTGGGGGGGTTAAGACTGGTAATGGGCTGGGGGTTGATGGAGGCTGACTGGAAATGGGGTGATGGGGGGTTAGGACTGGAAATGGGCTGGGGGGGGTTAAGACTGGTAATGGGCTGTGGGCTGATGGGGGCTGTCTGGAAATAGGGTGATGGGGGTTAGGATTGCTAATGGGCTATGGGGGGGGGGTTAGGACTGCTAATGGGCTATGGGGGCGCTAGGACAGGAAAAGGGCTGATGGGGAGGGGTTAGGACTTGAGGTGGGCTGATGTGGTTAGGACTAGTAATGGGCTGTGGGCTGATGGGGGGGGGTTAGGACTGGCAATGGGCTATGGGGGGCTGACTGGAAATGGGCTGATGGGGTTAAGACTGGAAGTGGGCTGATGGGGGGTTAGGACTGGTAATGGGTTATAGGGGGGGGCTTAAACTGAAAATGGGTTGATGGGGGGCTAGGACTGGTAATGGGTTGAGGGATTGCTATGACTGGAAATGGACTGAGTGGACGGGGAGGCTTGAACTGCAAATAGCTGATGGGGAGGGAGCTTGGAATGGAAATGGGCTGTGAGGGAAGGGAGCTAGAACTGAAAATGGGCTGATGGAGCAGCTAGGATAGGACTGGAAATGGGCTGTTGGGGGGAGCTAAGATTGGAAATGGGCTGTGGTGGGGGCTTGAATTGAAATGGACTCATGGAGGGGCTAGAACTGGAAGTAGGCTCATGGGGGGGCTTGGACTGGAATTGGGCTGAGTGGAGGGGAGCTAGGATTTGACATGGGCTGATGGTGGGGCTAGGAAATGACTAGAAATGGGCTGATGGGGGGCTAGGATTGGAAATGAGCTGATGAAGGGACTCAGACTGAAAATGGATGGGGGAGCTAGGACTGGAAATGGGTTGATGGGGGGCTAGGACTGGAAATGGGCTGATGCAGGGACTAGAAGGGAATGGATGCTGGGTGAGACTGGAACTAGAAGGGAGCTGATGTTGGGGGAGGATTAGAATGGGATGGGGCTGGGAGAGTAAAATGGAGAGGGGAAAAATATTTTGTGTGGGAGGGATGAAAAATCTACAATTGGCCGGGTATTGGTAGAGTAAGTGGGGATTGAGGATGGAGGGGTAAAATTTGTGTGGATGAAATAAGAATGAGGAAAGAGCAAAAGGATAAAGATTAGTATGTTAAAGCAGATGTAGAGAGAGAGGATGGAAAGAAAACTAGAAGAGAGAAGAAAGGACAAATGGACAGCAGACGATGGAGAGTTAGCAGAAAACATGAAGAAACCAGAAGAAAGTGGCTGGAGCAATTGCAACTGAAAAAAATGCACAAAAGGTAGAAATATATCTCTTTATTTTGAATTTATTAACTGGAATATGAAAGCTCTGGGAAATGTGCATCATTAACGTCTGCGCTTTGTTTGGTACAAGAGGAAATTGATTTATAGTTTTATTTCTACAGTGTTGTTGTACATTCCAAGTTTGGCTTTTGGGGTTCCCAGTTTAATTATTGCCTTCCTGTTTCTAAATTGTGGTTCCTTGTTTGGTGATGGTCTATGTTCTGCATGTGTAACTGAGCTGAGGTATTCTGTTTATGTAATTCCTATTTGACATTGCCACTTGTTCTCTTTCCCCAGTATTCTCTGAAATGTACTGGTTTAATATTTGCAGTGTTTCCTTTTGATAGGTAGGGTCTGGTGCTTTGTGAGTCCTGGTAATGCTGTCAGGATACGGTGGGTTTGCTATGGGTTCTAAATGGGCAGCGTTTGTAGTAGTTCCTAATGTGCCTGGCGGTTGGCACTGGATTATAGTAATGTAGAAATCTTTTAGTCTTTCTTTATCCATACACTCATTAAGAGACATATTTACTAAAAGTTAGTGTATGGTAACATTATGCAAATATTTATGCAAATAAGGCCACTTATGCAAATGAGGCCCCGCACCGAGTCTCCGCACATGGCCCCGCACCCCCCTTGGGCCGCCCCTGATACCACATTACTGGCTGAAAGCGAAGATGATCTGAAACATTTGCTTCTCACAATCAAAGAACATAGTCTCAAAATGGGCCTGTACCTTAATGTAAAGAAGACAAAGATCATGACACCTGCATAATCAACAGGTACATCATTGAAGGAGAAGAAATTGAAATCGTGAACAACTTCAACCTACTTGGATCAACTATCAATAAAGAAGCAACAAGCAAACAAGAAATCAGACGACGCATTGCTCTTGGCAGAATGTCTATGAAAGACCTAGATAAGATTCTCAAGAGCAGAGATGTCTCTCTCCATACAAAGATTCAACTTGTTCAAGCCATGGTATTTTCAATAACATCATATGGATGTGAAAGCTGGACAGTGAAAAAGATAGACAGGAAGAAAATTGATGCCTTTGAATTATGGTGCTGGCAGCGAATACTGTGTATACCATGGACTGCCCGAAGAACAAACCAGTCGGTACTAGAGGAGATCAAACCTAAGCTTTCTTTAGAAGCTCAGATGACAAGACTTCGACTTTCATACTTTGGACACATTATTCGAAGAGAGAGATCATTAGATAAAAACATCATGCTTGGCAAGATAGAAGGTCAGCGCAAAAGAAGAAGGCCAGCAATGAGATGGATCGACACAATAACAGCAGCTACGGGTACAAGTCTGTCAACAATGAGCCGCCTGACTCAAGACCGAACACAATTTAGAATAGCTATCCAGAGGGTCGCCATGAGTCGACTCTGACTCAATGGCACTTAACAACAACAACATTTTATAACAACTATTACAACTATATACTTTTATAACAACTGACAATGCAGAAGAAGAAAGACCGCCCCGTGGTTCTCTCCCGAGTTACGAACATCATTCTGCCACCTAAGGAAGCTTGAAAAAAGATGGCGACGCTCACGCTCCACCGATGACCTGGGCACTTACACCTCCCACCTGAGGGAACACCGTAAGGAAGTCTCAGAGAGAATGAAACGATACCACGCAGAAATCCTGCAGCGCTCCTTGAACAAACCACAGGACTTATTTAACTTGGTGAGGACCCTCACAAAGGAACCATCCCCCACCCAGCTAGGCATTCCAGAGCCACAAGAATATGCTGACTACCTACAGTCAAAAACAATCCAAACCGACAGATCTGCACCACCCGCCCCTGGGAATGGACTACACCACCCAACGCCACTAACCACCTTCTCTACACCATTAGAGAAAAACATTGAGGACACTATCACTACGATTAACACCACCACAGTGCCGAACAACCCCTGCCCAGCGTTCTGGATAAAAACACTGCGCAAGGAATTCAGCCCCTCCTTGCCAAACTCATCAATCTCTCCTTTTCAACGGGATCATTCCCACGAAGCCTGAAGCAAACATCCATTAGACCACTCCTAAAAAACTGCAAACTGGACCCCCAGAAGGTGGACTCATACAGGCCAATCTCCAGCATCCCACTAATGGCCAAAATAATTGAAAAGCTCATCCAACAACAAATCCAACACCATGTTGAGACCACCGCACCCTTAGATCCATGCCAACACGGGTTCAGGGAAGCGCACGGAGTTGAGACACTCCTGATCACTCTCTTCAACACACTAACCACCGGATTGGACAACAGCAGACAAGGATACGCCCTAATCTTTCTGGACATTGCCGCAGCATTCGACTCCGTTGACCATGATCTGCTCATAGGGCGCCTTGCAGAGAAAGGGATCCAGGACACAGCCTTAAGCTGGTGCAAATCATACCTGTCGGACAGATGGCAGCACGTACAGACCGGCCCCACAGCCTCCAAACATTTCCAGCAAAAACAGGGGGTTCCACAGGGCTCCTCCCTCTCAGCGTTGTTCTTCAACATATATATGCAGCCCATCTGTGCACTCGCCCGCTCTTTTGGCACCTCATGCCTCGTATACGCAGACGATGTCTTACTCTACATGCCATTCTCAACTGACCAGCCGGATTTCTCACCACTAACTACCTGCTTCGATGCTATCACCGACTGGCTCCACACGCAGAACCTCAGAATAAATTTCAAGAAAACTGAGGCACTGTTCATTATCAGGAACCAAGACTTCTCTCCTCCAGCAGCACTAAAAGTAAGAGGTGCCAAGCTACAAAGCAAGCCCACAATCCGCTACCTAGGGGTTACACTTGACCGACAGTTGGATATGAAAGCCCACATAAACAATACGGTCAAAGCAATATACCACAAATTATGGAGAATCCAACACCTATGACCTCTACTGGAACCAGACGACTTCATGACAATCTACCAGGCACTGGTAATCCCCCACTTTGACTATGCCAATGCCATCCTACAGGGCCTACCTAAAAATACACTGAACCCACTGCAGCTGGCAATGAACGCAGCCACCAGAATCTTACATGGAGCCACCAGGAGGGACCGCATAACCCCAATCCTGAAGCATCTCCACTGGCTGCCAGTCCATTGCAGACTCACCTTCAAAACCCTACTGCTGACCTTCAAAGCCATCAACAGCATCACCTCCTCCTCCATCACAGACCTCATTCTCCCCACTCCCCCAAACAGAGCTAGAAGGTCAGTCACAGCCAACTCACTAAGTATCCCTAGCAAGATCACAAAGTGTTCCCAAGCAACAAGAAACAGAGCCTTCGTGTACTATGCACCCACCTGTTGGAATGCCCTCCCGCCTGGACTCCAGGCCATTACGGACCTTACCCAGTTCAGAAAAGCACTGAAACACCACCTCTTCAACCAGCACTACTCCCATAATGAGGACATACAACAGCCAACTACCCTCAACCATCAAAGCAGCCGCCCCAAAACACCTACAACGCACAGCCCCAGCCTGGCACAGTAGCACCACCAGACTCCCGGTCAGGCACATGTATATAGTCACCTAACCTTGTAAATAGTAGCTGGGCAGCACGGTCGCTACTGCACTGCCATCGACCCTACTGCCTAGCCTGTATTATAGCTATCTAAACGAGTAGCCAAGCTACAGCATAACATTTACATAGTTACCTCAGTTAGTCCAAGTTGCAAAACCCTGTTTTTTGTAAGTCCAGTATGTGAACCGCCTGTACTGTACAAACCTGCTGTTAATGTAAACCGAACTGACTTTAAAAAGCGCGGTATAGAAAAGACGTTAAATAAATAAATAAAATAAAATAAATAAATTACAGATTGGATTGGACACATTGTACAACTGATGATCCCTTTGATGGTTTCTGTATGTTATGTCCAATAGTTTTTCATTATTTTATATGCATGTGTATTTTATTTATTATGGTTGTTAAAATGTTAATATATTACAATTGACTATAAAGGTTGCTTTCATGTTTTTATGTTCTCATACATATATATATATTTTTATGAAGGATTGTGTTTTATATTTATATTTTTATTTGCAGTCCACCAACGTTTACTTTTGCCTACCGATTTTCACTATTGCATTGTGTTTGTTCTACTTTTCCTCTTGTTTCAATTTTGCTTTTATTTCTGATATTTAATGCCTTTTCCTGTCCTACGGTTTATGTATTCGATACACACTATCCATTTATTTGTTTTAGATTGGGAAAGTTTGGTATTGTTCCGCCCTTCTGGACGGTCTCCACGTTCAGACCTTTATTTCTTTGGTAATGTATTTTATTTTGTATCCTTTCATACATTTTTTGTTTGTATATGTACATTGTATTTTACTCATTTTAATTGTATGCTTATGTGTGTTTTTAGACCCCTGATGAAGGCCTAGGACCGAAACTTGTTAAGTTGGGTCTTCAATAAAGTTTCCTCTGATAAACTACACAGTGTTTGGCCGTGGTCTCTGCCCTCCGCTGTTGTTCAGTATTCTCCTTTGCGGAAGGCCTACTTCTCCTGGTTTTTGGTTTTAAAGTAAAGCCACAATTGTGGCAGGATCTGTCTCAGATCATCAATTGAATTGTTGGATGTACTTTGAATTCTTTTTTACTCAAATGCACTGGGAAAAAAAACATTTGATCTAGGGAAAATTCAAAATTTTAATTAAGTTAAACCTAGGACTACTGCTAATGCATATATTTTTTTTTTAGTTAATTAGTATTTAGCTCACACTTTTTTCCAGTAGAGGTTGAAGGCAAGTTACATTCAAGAACAGTCTTTGGTTTTCCCTGTTTCCCCTAGGTTTAACCAAAAATAACTATATCATGTTGAATGTCATTGTTTTGAATGCGATTGGCCAAAATTTCATGATTGTAACATATACTTTTTTTCTGTAGGTCTGAAGCCAAAATGTCATAAACTATGGAGATTTCATGACAAGAGTGCCGAGCAGTGATGAAATATTTTTTCTTAAAAGGGAACTCAGCCAAACAAATCTACGATGGTATGTAGGTTACATTAGGTGATAAGTGTCCTTCCTACTTTACAGTCAAGAACTAAGTTGCTAAGTTTAGGACAGGACATTTCAGCACTGAAGATGAAGAACATCCTGGGAGACCGTGAGGTGACAATTCCAGAAAATGTGGATGTTGTTCATTCCACGATCCTCAGGATCGAAGAATATCAACTAAGCTAAGAATATAGCTAAGCTTGAAGAATGGTCTAGAATTTGGCAGCTGAGATTTAATGTTAAAAAATGCAAGGGCATGCAATCCAAGGGAGGAATATAGTATAGGGGTGAAGTACATTTCTCCACTAAAGAAGAGCGGGACCTAGGCATGATTGTGTCTGATGATCTTAAAGTAGCTAAACAAGTAGAAAAGGTGACAGCAAATGCTAGAAGGATGCTTGGGTGCATAGGGAGAGGAATGGCCAGCAGAAGAAAGGAGCTGATAGTGCCTCTGTATAAGTCTTTGGTGCGACCTCATTTAGAGTACTGTGTGCAATTCTGGAGACCGCACTTTCAAAAGGATATAAACAGGCTGGAGTCAGTACAGAAGGTGGCTACTAAAATGGTTAGTGGTCTTCATTATAAAGCATATGAGGACAGACTTAAGGATCTTAATATGTACACCTTAGAGGAAAGGCGGGATAGAGGTGATATGACTCAGACGTTTAAATACCTCCGTCGCATAAATGCACAGGAGGAGAGCCTCTTTCGCTTGAAAGCAAGCTCTGCTATGAGGGGACATGGGATGAGGGTGAAAAGGGATAGATTCAGGAGTGATATGTGGAAATATTTCTTTACGGAAAGAGTGGTGGGTCAGTGGAATAGTCTCCTAGTGGAGGTGGTAGAGATGAGGACAGTATCTGAATTCAAAGAAGCATGGGACAAACACAGAGGATCTCTAAAGGAAAAAAGGGGACTGTTATAGTGGTTGATATGGAAGGACAGACTAGATAGGCCATGTGGTCTTTTTCTGTCATCATATTTCTATGTTTCTTAAAAAGATAGCAGAGACACTGAAGGTATCCTGAGATTGTATGGGCTATATCATCCTGCTGTTACTCACGAAGGGTGAATATGGGCAATATTCAGTGATGGAAATGTGCTTGATGATTACCTGGAAAAGGATGCAACCATCACAGCAAACTACTATGTTTCACTTCTAGTCAAACTGAAGTGGGAATTGGTCTCCAAATGTTGAGGCAAGCTTTCAAAAGGCGTCTTGTTTCTGCAGGACAATGCCTCTCCTAACACTGCAGCCATCACGCAGCAGAAAATGTCTGATCTATGCTTTGAAGTGCTGAAACACCTAGCATACTCACCTGGCATCAGGGCCGGATTTACCTTGAGTGAGGCCCTACGCCAACAAAAATTGTGGGCCCCCAGCAGGGGCGGCCCAAGGGGGGTGCGGACCTCATTTGCATAAGGGGCCTCATTTGCATAAATATTTGCATAATGTTACCATATACTAACTTTTAGTAAACGTGCCTCATAATGAGTGTATGGATAAAGAAAGACTAAAAGATTTCTACATTACTATAATCCAGTGCCAACTGCCAGACACATTAGGAACTACTACAAACACTGCCCATAGTAAACCCGCCGTATCCTAACAGCACTACCAGGACTCACAAAGCACCATACTCTACCAATCAAAAGGCAACACTGCAAATATTAAACCAATACATTTCAGAGAACAACAATACATGACCTACTGGGAAAGAGAACAAGTGGCAATGTCAAATAGGAATTATATAAACAGAACACCTCAGCTCAGTTACACATGCAGAACATAGACCATCACCAAACAAGTAATCACAATTTAGAAACAGGAAGACAATAATTAAACTGGGAATCCCAAAAGCCAAACTTGGAATGTACAACACTGTAGAAATAAAACTATACATTAATTTGCTCTTGTACTAAACAAAGCACAGATGTTAATGATGCACATTTACCAGAGCTGACATATTCCAATTAATAAATTCAAAATAAAGAGATATTTTTCTACCTTTTGTGCATTTTTTTTCAGCTGCAATTGCTCCAGCCACTTTCTTCTGGTTTCTTTGTGTCTTCTGCTAACTCTCCATCGTCTGCTGTCCATTTGTCCTTTCTTCTCTCTTCTAGATTTTTTTCCATTCTCTCTCTACATCTGCTTTAACATACTAATCTTTCTCCTTTTGCTCTTTCCTCATTCCTATTCATCCACTCAAATTTTACCCCTCCATCCTCAATCCCCACTTACTCTCCCAATACCCGGCCAATTGTAGATTTTTTATCCCTCCCACACAAAATATTTTTCCCTTCTCCATTTTACTCTTCCAGCCCCATCCCATTCTAATCCTCCCCCAACATCAGCTCCCTTCTAGTTCCAGCCTCACCCAGCATCCATTCCCTTCTAGTCCCTGCATCAGCCCATTTCCAGTCCTAGCCATCCATCAGCCCATTTCCAGTCCTAGCAACCCCCCAACCCAATACCAGTCCTAGCCCCCCCATCACCCCACTTACAGTCCTTAACCCCCCATCACCCCATTTTCAGTCCTTAACCCCCCATCACCCCATTTTCAGTTTAGGCCCCCCCTATAACCCATTACCAGTCCTAACCCCCCATCAGCCCACTTCCAGTCCTAACCCCATCAACCCATTTCCAGTCAGCCCCCCATAGCCCATTGCCAGTCCTACCCCCCCCCATCAGCCCACAGCCCATTACCAGTCCTAACCCCATCATCCACCTCCAGTTTTAACCCCCCAGCCCATTTCCAGTCCTAGCCCCCATAGCCCATTACCAGACAACCCCCATCAGCCCACAGCCCATTACCAGTCTTAACCCCCCCAAAGCCCATTACCAGTTCTAACCCCCCCCCAACAGCCCATTACCAGTCCTAACCCCATCAGCCCACCTCCAGTCTTAACCCCCCCAGCCCATTTCCAGTCCTAGCCCCCCCCATAGCCCATTACCAGACAGCCCCCATCAGCCCACAGCCCATTACCAGTCTTAACCCCCCCAAAGCCCATTGCCAGTTCTAAGCCCCCCCCAACAGCCCACAGTCCATTACCAGTCCTAACCCATCAGCCCACCTCTAGCCTTAACCCCCCCCAGCCCAGCCCAGCCCAGCCCATTTCCAGCCCCAGCCCCCCAATAGCCATTACCAGCCCTACCCCCCCAGTCCATTTCCACCCCCAGCACCCCCAATTTCCCATTACAAGTCCTACCCCCCCCCCCATCGCCCATTACCATTACC
This sequence comes from Ichthyophis bannanicus, assembly GCA_033557465.1. Classification (NCBI taxonomy): domain Eukaryota; kingdom Metazoa; phylum Chordata; class Amphibia; order Gymnophiona; family Ichthyophiidae; genus Ichthyophis; species Ichthyophis bannanicus. The sequence continues at coordinate 977,901,407 of CM066033.1, forward strand.
AGGCCTACCCCCCCCCATAGCCCATTACCAGTCCTACCCCCCCCCCCAGCCTAAAGTAAAATTCAATTTAAAAAAAAACCTGGTGGCTGCCGCCGCGGGGCCCCCTCTGCTGCCGCGGGGGCCCCGTCTACAAGCTGAAGCGGTCCGGTCCGGTCGGGTCGGGTCGGGTCTCTCTCCCTCCCTCGCTGCAGGCTGCGAGAGACGCGAAGGGAGAGCGTCTCCTCGCGTCTGTGTTAAGCCCGCAGGGGCTGATGGGAAATCCCATCAGCCCCTGCGGGCTTAACACAGACGCGAGGAGACGCTCTATCTTCGCGTCTCTCGCAGCCTGCAGCGAGGGAGGGAGGGAGAGAGACCCGACCCGACCCGACCCGACCGGACCGCTTCAGCTTGTAGACGGGGCCCCCGCGGCAGCAGAGGGGGCCCCGCGGCGGCAGCCACCAGGTTTTTTTTTTTAATTGAGTTTAAAAAAAAAACTGGTTCTTTTTTTGTGGGCCCCTGCCGGCTGTGGGCCCTACGCCATGGCGTACATGGCGTATACGTAAATCCGGCCCTGCCTGGCATTGACACTTCTGACTATTACCTGTTCCCTAACCTCAAAAAACACTTAAATGAAGAAAGGTTTAAAGCACTGAGGAGGCTGCATCAGCTGCTGATGAGTGGTTTGCAGAGCAAGCATCAGAGTTTTATCTGGAGGGCTTCAAGAAGTTGAATCAATGAAGTTATAAGTGTGTGGAGCTCTGGGGAAAATATGTTGAGTAAATAAATATTTTCAAACCTGTGGCTTTTTGTTTTCTTTACAAAGCCAAAGACTTATCAGCACCTGCTATTCCTCAGAGGCAATGCTGCAAAGCATCAAAAATGCTGCTAGCGTTGACGCCTACCCATATGGGCTTCCAATGCCACCTGAAATGTCACCATTGGAGGTGATATAGCCCGATCGGAACTTCTTTTCACCCTAGTGCACCTCCGAAGAGCATCTCTCCCATTTGAATAGCGCACCTTATCCCACCGAGTACTCTCCTGGCCACATCCACTGCAATCACTTGGTCAGGTAGCTATTCCTCAGCCTGGTGCCATACTCCAACACCCTCCTCCAGCATACTATCCCCCGGCTTTTCATTCTCTTCACCACCACCTTCATGCCCATTTGGGCCAGCTTTCTCCTCCACCCGATCACCACAATTACGACACCCTTGACCAGATCAGTCAAGCAGAACCTTTAGGGGAAATAGACAGGAATGAGTTTGACCAATATCTGACAACAGGATGACTATGAATGGACACAATCAAGCGACTCAGAATGTAGGCAGCCATACCTCTGAAAACAGCCTCATATCTGTTCTAGCAGACGCCACTGCGACTTATTACAACTACAGCATATCTTAGGCTAAAATCAAACTGTAACTGGAAAAGACAAACAGTATTATTGGCATTAGTTTCTGAACCCAAGCTTGTGGAGTGTTCTCAGGGTTGCTAAGATCGAACAGAAGGACATTCTTTCTTTTCACTCATAGGTAACAGGTTTTATAACAAAAGCTAATTGCGCAGTCTTCGGCCTCTACAGATCTCTGTAAAATCGCTTTATTGAGTTGCACTGCAAAAATCTTTTCTAATTTGTCATCTTTATAACTGTTTTCAGCCTCAGTTCATTTTTTACTTAAATGCTACGGTAAAAACAGGTTAAAAACCTCAAATGAGATACTCTGTATAAATGCACAATGTCAAAGGGGTATGCGTCCATATATTTATATGACCCTCAATTGCCTCAGAAGTCCCAGGTTATCAATGTAAACCGCTTTGACTAAAATGATCAAGTGGTATAAAAGCGCTGTTAAATAAATAAATATGTATGCATATATGCTGCATACGAAACAAGTATGAATATATTAGTTTAAAATTCCTGTGTGACAGAAGATATGAGGTTATGATCTGTGAACTTTACTGAAACTCTTTCTTTTGCAACTGAGAAAATAATTAATGCTGACAATGTTATTATGTCAAACATCATTTTGAAGGATAAAACCTTTAAAAATAAATTTCCCTGCCCCCAGAGGGCTTACAGTCTAAGTTTGTACCTGAGACAATGGAGGGTTAAGTGACTTCTCCAAGGCCACAAGGAATGTCAGTGGGATTTGAACCCTAGTCTCCTCTAGCTCTAGGCTGCTACTTTTACTAGGCTACATAGCACTATTCTGCACTGCTGTGCACATAAGAAATAATCCCTGTTCTGTGGACAAACCATCAAAATCCACCTAACTGGAAATTCTGATCCAAACTGTCATGTCTTTGATTTTGACCTCCGTACTGTGCCTTTAAGAAAGGCTGAAACATATGCACATCAGTTATACCACAATATCAAGCTATTCCACCCTCACTTCAACTTCATTAAGTATTTCTTGCCTTTCATTTCTTCTGCAAGGACTGCAGAAACTGGAAACTTTGATCATTATTGGCTGGAAAGGTGCATCAAGAAGAGGAAACAAGGGAATGGGAAAGATAGGGGGTGGGGGAATAAAAGTCTACCAAATGCAATACTGTGGCCCAGAGTAACTAGGGATCAGCTGTAATGGCAAAGTTTCAAGTTGATATATGGTGCCTCCGTCATTATTAATGGTTTGCTGATTTTTACCTTTAAAACTTTGGGTGGATTATTTATTATGTCAGAGTAGAGCTTGCATGATGTATGAAAGGTGCAATAATCTTTGCCCATACCCTTTCTAATGCACTGGGTCTGTAGCTGTTAATTAGGATTCATCCAAGCTACCCTATTAAGCACACATGCCATACTCGGATAATTTTCAAACTACAAAACTGCAAGGCTGGGAGTCGCAGAAAGCTTTGCTTTCAATAAAAGCACATCCCAGTTTTCACAGTGAGGGAGAATGTTGAGAGAAAAAGGTTGGGTTCATTTTTCTTTTAACAAAACAGATAGTCACTATTCAGTCCAGGAACATCTCAAGAGAACCCTGTGGGAGGTAAAGCCTCCTTTCATCATGTATATGGCCTGCCTGCCTTCCTACTGTACAAGACTTAAAATGGACTGGAAGATATGTTAATGCTAACAAGATTTCAGAAAAGAATATCAGTAAAAATCCGGAGAAGTCAAAACATTCCATGCAAACAAATGTCTTCATGTTTTTGAAAGACAGTATTAAGACTTTGAAGCCCTGCGCTAAATAGATGGTTGAAACCTATAAAGATCTCAGACTGTCTCTGCTCTCTTCCAGGCCAGCCTATTGTCTCCTTCCTTTCCAAAATGACCCTGACCTACTGTATTCTAAACAAGAAAAAACCAAAGAGGACAAGAAAAATGTTTTAATGAATGAAGACAGGGTGGTGGGAAAAGGGAAGTACAATCTAATAACTGCAGCAACTCCTCTTCCTAAGAGCACATTTTGTATCTTCTATTGGGGGGGGGGGGGGAGAAGAAGATGGCACGCTGTGGTGTTTGTACAACATAGATACCTTGAGGACGTCATCCACATCTGTTGAGCTTCTGCGTATCAACTCCTGATGATCAAATCCAAACCTTCATAGAGCACATAGTTTTTGAATTTTGCCATGGTCCTAACCATGCAGACTATGGCCAAGGCATACAAATTGTTTTTTGAGGTTTTAATAGAACTCTCCTAATAAGAAGGATGCCACTGAGGTCTGTGGAGGTCAGTGGTGGGAATGATGGTGCCAGGGCCGACCCAACCACTAGGCAAACTAGGCAGTTGCCTAGGGCAGCAACCTCTGGAGGCAGCAAAATCAGCCCATTCAAAGCTAAATAAAAGATTCTGACAGCCAGAGAGGATTGCCTAGGGCTCCAACACTTTGGACCAGCTCCAGAGCCAGCCCTGGATGGTGCCCTCTCTAAAATGAAGGTGGATGGCAGAATCTGTGTGAGCCGAGATCAGCAGCAGCCCTTTAAGTCATCATCCCAAGCATGACAAGGGATAGGTCTCCATTGCTGAGAACATTAGTGCTTAAAAACTCCCTCAATTCCAGAAGGCATAATTTGAAATAAGGCCCGTGGTTGCAGAGTTGTCAAGTTACCCTGGTACAGGAGTGAGATTTTTTGCCAGTTCTGGTTTTAAATTTGTATTACAATGCAGTATGGTATTTGTAGTCCCTGATTTTACCCATGGAAATCAGAACTGCGGGTCCCATAATGCATCACAATGAGCTTGTCAGAAATACAGGACTGGCTTAAAATCTTACTCACAGAACTGGGTAACTTGGCAACTCTGTGGTTGCTGTAACATTAAACATATTTTCCAATTATCTTGCTAGAGTTCTCACCATAATTCAGGGTTGGAGACTCCATGTCAGGTATTCAAGTCACTAACAAAATCAGTTCTTGAAAATCTCCAGCAGAGCAGTAAAAGAGCTTGTAAAACACCTCAATTAAAATACAGATAAGCACCACTTCCTCGGTACGTTTTCACCACTTTTCTGGCTTATATTGTATTCTGCTCTTATTTCTGTGCCTTTTCTGTGCTGATTTCCAAGTGCCCTAAATGTGCATGTTTGATTACACTGGAAAAGTTTCGAAGGAATAGTATAGAAGACACAAAAACATTGATAAACACAGATTTTTTGTATCCTCAAACAACGCCTAATTGGCTGGAAAATAAACATCTAGGACTAGAAGTCCTCAGTAGATGAAGACACAAGTGGGTCTTTATCTAGGAGTCCTTTGTTTTCCGTGAATCTCTTGTGAGGTACCAGGCACAAACTCCCAAGAGGCACTGTAATATCTAGGGAAAACATGCTTAGAGTGCTGCATTATTATATCAGAGATACTGAAATTTCTATAGTTCTTTTAATAGCCATTTGCAGATTCAGTTAAAGGTAGCCTGATTCTGGCCTCCCTTCAAGAAGCACTTCTCAGGCAATGATAATATACCACAGAAGGGATGAGCCAGTACTGGGCCTAGTAGTTACCAATGGGGAAAATATTTCTCATGCCCAAGCTGGTGGTCACCTGAGCTCCAGGGTTCATTAGTGCATCTTAACACAAAGCACTGGCACAAACACGGGGTCTTAAACTTCAAGAGTACCCACCTTGTTAAGGAGTTGCTGGCAGAGTGGGAACATCTGCGATACAAAGATCTGCTTCAGAGTGTCACCTGTGATGGAGTAGACAGAAGTGATCTACAAAAACCTGGAAGAGTAGACAGACGCTTGTCAGTTGCCAATTACGCTTCAGTGCAAAAAAGTGCAGTCACAGTCATGCATAAACAAAAAGGATACCATAATAGCAAAACAATGGAAACAAAGCACTGGCTATCCTGCACAAAACAGCAGAGAAATGATTCTTCCAAGAAAACATGAGGGCAACTGGCATGGAGGAGCAGTTACAATCCCAGAACAGGAGGCATGGGGGGAGGGCTTTTTTTTTCTTTTTCTTTTTTTAAATTTAATCTTTTATTATATATTCCAATATACATTCATGAAATTGAATGAAGAAAATAGGCAAATCAAAAGAACTAAGAAGTAAAAATCATATTAAGGAAAATACAACATAAGCCAAAATCAGCCCACAATTAGTAAAGAGAGGCTTCAGGAAACATTAACATGAGAAAAGAAAATCAATACATAGCAGTGTGAGACTTATGCATCAGACAAATGGGAGCCAATAATAACCACAGGATCCTCCCGAGCAACTAGAAATTCCATTAGCTGTTGGGGGTTCAAAAAACAAATATAACTTCTCTTTATAGGAACCTTGACATCTCGCAGGAAATTTCAAAACAAAAGATCCGCCAATAAAGAGGACCCTGGGTTTCATCCACAGGAATTCCTTTCTCCTTAGCTGGGTATCCCTAGCAAGATCGGGGAAAATGCATACATGAGAACCCAAAAACTGCTCACTGAAATTTCTAAAATATAAACGGAGAATTAACGATTTATCAGATTCAAGAGCTAGAGTAACAAGGAGGGTGGAGCGAGCCGTACTAGTTCCAGAGAACTTTCTAAAAACCCCGTAAGGTCTCCGGGTTCTACTGGAACTTGCCCAACAGCTCCCTGTTTGCCTCAGCCCACATCAAGATACTGAACCCTGGTCAAAGGTGGTACGTCCTCCTTAGAGATCTTCAAGACCTCCTGGAAATACCTACGAACCATCTCCATGGGCGAGTGTAGTGGAGACCTAGCAAAGTTAATCAGTCTCAAGTTATTCTTCTGGACTTGATTTTCCAGATACTCCAACCTCCTAGAAGTCACATTCCTATCTTTAATGTGGACACCGTGCAATTCCTGGAGCTGTTCCAGATTTCCTTCCAGCGTCACTAACTTCCCCGCATGTTCCTGCTGAACTCTAGAACCTTCTTGAATATGTGTATGCAAAGAAACAGTCTCAGTACTTACAAAAGTTGAAATAGCCAAAAGAGAGGAATTCATGGTAGAAATAGCATCCCATAGCACCTCCAACGTAACTTTCTGGGGCTTTACCAACACGCCAGCTCCACTGATGGACTCCGAAACACCGCCAGCCTGGGTTACACTGCCCTCAAATAGGGGAACAGCCTCCGTTCTTAATCCTACTTCAGACGGCGAAATCAAGTGAAAACATCCAGCCACTGAGCCCTCTTCACTCCCCTGATCCGGTGTGCTAGTCTTCACGCCGTCGGGAAGCCCTCTAGAGGCCGTTGCAACACTTCCGGGGCATGGCGGGGAGGCCCGCTGTTCAGGGGCAAGCACTATCCCTAATGCGCTCAGGTCCGGACAACACTCCAGACCCGCTGTAGATGCAGCCCCAACTCCAGGGGTTCCAAACCCACACATCATCAGCATTTTCTGCCCAGTGGCACCAGAAATCGCCTCACCCAAGGATAGGGAAGCTTGTTTACGTTTCCTTCGTCCCATCTCAACTGAAGGAACAAGACCGTCACACGAAGAACGCCTCCGAGATGGCCGGATCACCCGAGGTTAATCACCACCGCCATCTTGCCTCCCGGGGGGAGGGCTTTTAATCTAAGTTTGTACCTGAGGCAACAGAGAGCTAGACGACTTGCTGAAGGTCACAAGACTTGCAGGCTGATGCAGAAACCCCACACTAGAGCCCAGTGTTTAAAACTCTAATGTAGGGTTTCATAGCACAAGTTTAACGCTGACTTTTTGCACTGTGATGCAAATTAACCAGTGAGCAAAATGTCAGCACTAAACTGAAAGAGCAAGCCAAAACGCATGTGCACAGAAGAGGGCTCAAGTCTGGCATTTTATCCCAGACAAGCAGGATCATCTGACGTGAAGTTTGACACTCCACCTCAGATAATCCAGGCATTGGGGAAAGCTTGTGATGCCATCGACATCATGTCGGGGGGCTAGTGCCCCCTGACAGAAATAAAATCAATAGTGGCCTGATGAGCCCCAATCCCCCCACTCCCCAAAACAAAAAGTACCTGGTGGCCCAGCGGCCCCGATCCCCCAACCCCCAAAACAAAAAGGACCATGGTGGCACAGTAGACCTTAACTCCCCAACTTCAAACCCTCCCCCATAACTTAAATGTTGTGGGGCAGGAGTGTTACCCACATTATTTTTTTTTATTAAGATTTTCAAATATACATCCAAGCATTAAGATGAATAGAGAAAAACAATGACATTAAATAAACCTAATAGGAAAAATACAAAAAGAAATACATACAGCCACAATGCTAGTCCACAGTAAAGGAAATTAAAGGGGGGGGGGCGGGTACCAAGAAATCTCATCAACACTATCTGGAGAACATCAGCTGTATGGGAAGAAACAGCATCCTAAACTAGCAAATGTTCTCTAGCATTTAAGAACTCAACGAGTTGCCTAGGCTCAAAAAACAAATACACTTTACCTTTATAGGAAACATAGCATTTAACAGGAAATTTTAACTGGAAGGTAGCCCCAGTGGCCAAAACCCTAGGCTGAAGGCCCAAGATTCCCCTTCTTCTCAACTGAGACCCTCGAGATAAATCTGGAAACATCCTAACATTAGACCCTAAGAAAGATACGTTAAACTTCTTAAAGTATAAGTGGAAAATTAATGCTTTATCTGACTCTAAAGCCAGAGTAACAAGGAGGGTAGATCTGTCTATTATTACTTCCAAAGAGCTTTCCAAAAACCCCGTCAGATCTCCACCCCCTAACGAAACTGAAACCGGGCCGGCACTCTGGTTTCCGACCCCAGCAGGCAAGTACTGCACCTGAGTCAAAGGAGAAAAGTGCTCCGTTGGCAGTTTGAGCACTTCTCCAAAGTACCTCCTCAACATCTCAACTGGTGACAAAACTGGAGATCGAGGAAAGTTCAGCAATCTAACTTTATTCCACCAAATTTGATTTGCCAAATATTCTGCCTTCCTGGCGAATACAGACTTGTCCTTAACTTAAGCCATGACCAAATCCCGGAGTCGACCCAGTTCCTGTTCCAATAGGAGGATTTTCCTTCTCTTGCTGCTCCTGAATATTGGAGATACTCAAGAAATTAATTTTAACCTCAGTCAGCTTCAGTAGTTACAGGACCCACAAGACGAATTAGAGAAGAATTCACCTGTGCTATAGTTTCCCACAGGGCGTCCATGGTAATAACCTTAGACTTTATCAAACCTTGAACTCTGGAAGGTAGTGGCTCACCAGACTGCCCTGCTGGAACAATGGCAGATGAGGGAACCGACTCAATTGCACCATCACGCTGAAATTCAACCTCTGGAGAACCCACTTCCACTGTAGGAGTGCCCTTTTCACGCCCCCCCCCCCCTCATCAGCAAGCCGGTGGGGGGCACAACTCCAATCAGTCAATCACTTCCGGGTCTCGGCGGGGGAGTTTGCAACTCTGGCGAAAGCTGCACTCCTGAAATACACAGAGCCGACAGATCACCCACTGGCTCTGTCGAAGATGCCACTCCAGGACCAGATGAAAAGTCTCACAAATCAAGTGTTCACTGCTCAGAAGATGCCGAAGCAGGACACAAGGGTAGGTTCACCTGCTTGCGTTTACGGCGGCCCATGTTCGAATCTCCAGTCAAACTTTCAGGCAGTCACTCAAGATCAAAAGCGGCTAATCAGCGGCGCTATACCCTGCCGCCATCTTACTTCGCCCCTGTCTCGTTGCCCACATTTTTAATTAATGAAATAAAATAAAAATATCCTTTACAAAAGACATAAACTTAAAATTCAAGGGAGACATCACAAGAAACTAAGGGCCAATTATATAAGGAACCATATACAGTTGTGCACCATTTATGTATGTATGGTTTTATGCTTTATTTAGGGCTTAATATTTATTTTATTTGTTTATTTATTTATTTAAACAGTTTTTCTGTTTCTGAATACAAAACGGTTTACAAATGTAAAAACCACAAGGAAGCAGAAAGGAACGCCAATATAAAGGATTGAACAGGTAAAGGCATGAAAACAGATTGGGAGAATAGGAAGGAGAACACACTCTGTATTTCTAGGGCCATTAACTCCCAGAGGTCACCATAAAAATGATGAGTTTTTAGGAGACTCCAAAATTTAGGATAAAACAGTTCAGCTCTAAGATTAGGAGGGAGATTATTCCATAGAAAGGAACAGTGAAGTAAAAAGCTAAGGAACGTATGGACTCCAGACAAGCATAGGAGCCTGATGGGACTGTGAGTCTATTATTGTGGCTTGACCTAAGAGAAAATCCTGGGCAATGACAAATAATCAGGGAACCCAGACAAGAGGGAGAAGAAGTATGAAGAGCTTTGTGTGCCAGAATGAGGGTCTTGAATTGGATACACGGAATAATAGGGAGTCAGAGAAATTGAATAAACATGATGAAATTTGCATGTGGGCCAGGATTCTAAGAGCAATATTTTGAATTGTCTGTAAATGACAGAGAAGATACTGAGGGAGCCCTAAATAGATGATGTTGCAATAGTCCAATCTAGAGGTAATGAATGCATGAACCAAGATATGGAGAACAGAGATAGCAAGAAAAGTACATAGGGCATGGATTTGACACATTGCTGGAAAAAAAGCAAAAAGTGAAGGGACAAAATAATCAATGATTTTGTCCCCTCACTTTTTGCTTTTCTTTGGGTTCTTGTTGTGGGGGGGGGGGGGGGGGTGGCCCTTTTTGTTTTGCTTTTTTGTTCCTGATTGCATGACTAAGACAGTGAAGAGGGATGGAGTCAATGCAACAAGATCACTGTCTCCCTATGTATTGACCCAAAAAAGGCGACACCACTATCATCCAAAGTGCCCTTGGGCACTGCAGCCTGACCTAAGATTCCCAAAAAGTGAATGAGTGAATGTTATTTTGAATTGTCTGTAAATGACAGAGAAGATATTGGGGGAGCCCTAAATAGATGATGTTGCAATAGTCCAATCTAGAGGTAATGAATGCATGAACCAAGATATGGAGACCAGAGATAGCAAGAAAAGTACATAGGGCATGGATTTGACACATTGCTGGAAAAAAAGCAAAAAGTGAAGGGACAAAATAATCAGTGATTTTGTCCCCTCACTTTTTGCTTTTCTTTGGGTTCTTGTTGTGGGGGGGTGTCCCTTTTTGTTTTGCTTTTTTGTTCCTGATTGCATGACTGAGACAGTGAAGAGGGATGGAGTCAATGCAACAAGATCACTGTCTCCCTATGTATTGACCCAAAAAAGGCGACACCACTATCATCCAACGTGCCCTTGGGCACTGCAGCCTGACCTAAGATTCCCAAAAAGTGAATGAGTGAATGTACCCTTTGTGGCAATCAAGACCTCAATCCTGCCATTGCAACAGTGCCCACTGTCCGTCTGGTGTGCCTAGAACAGGATAAAGACTCACTGTGCCAACACAGAACCATCAAGCTATGTGTCGACAGCCATGTGTGAAGTTGCTTTAAAGAGATGTTAAATGCAAGTGACAGATCTAAGGGGCAATTTGAAAGGCCCCCTCTATCAAACCAAGGGCTGTGTGAATCACACAGGAAATTGGTAAGACTTTACCTTAGAAGCACAGGTCAGGGCACCGTGTAGGAAATCAGCTTTTATTGTCTTCTTTCCCTTCTACACACCCCAACTCCCACCCCTCCTGGGGGTATCTTTAGCTTTATAGGCTCCTAAACCTATTAAAAGGAAGGAGGTGCCCATATTTATTTTCAGGTGTGGCTAGTTATCCTCATCAGGAATACATTAATTAAGGACCTGACATCAATTAATCTTGAGGCGAACAAAGTCCTTTAAATGTATTGGGCCCAATATTCATTTGCCCAGATTGTCAAAGGGCTATGCGCAGATGGGTGCATAGCCCTTCCCACCAACCCCCAAACCCGATATTCAATGCCATGATGACAGCATTGAATATCCTGTGATTGCCAGGAGCCATTCAAGCTAACCGTGCAGCAGCGATATTGGCTGATGCCCGGTTAGTGGACGGCACCTTAAAGATAGGTGAGGGGTTTCCTTGCCTATCTTTAAGGCACCGATCACTATCTGGGCAGCAGCCAATATCGCTGCTGCATGGTTAGCACCATTCTCCACCTCCGCTCCACCCCTATATGCCCTCAACACGCCCCGATGCTAACTGGATAGCATCGGGGCACTTAGAGGACTTAAATGGGGATATTCAACAGTACTAACCATTGAGGTGCCACTGAATATCCCCATCTAAGGCATTTACAAGGTTTACTGGTCTGTAAACCATGTAAATGTCTTTTGAATATTGGGCCCATTAGGTATAGTTCTTTTAGTATAAATACTGTATCCCCAGCAAACAAGTTAAATACCTAAACAAAACCTTAAAACTAAGGTGCAAACAGCAGTCCAGGAGCGAGATAGGGGCTTTCCAGTCTTTTGCATTGAGTGTCACATGTATAATTTTCTCCCAGTTGGTGAGGGGTCTTACATGTCCACTAGGTGCAAGGAGCTCTTTGCTCTCAGGGAATGAGTCCAATCTCTGTAGGATAGAGTAGCAAACTTGGAGGACATAAGGAAGACAGAGAGGTATAGAAACGAGACCTATAGGGAAGTAGTACTGAAGTCCCACTTCCAGTATGGCAGCCTCCCTTGTTGCAGGACAGCATCATCCTGGTGTGGCAGGAAATTATCCTGTAGCTACGACCTGTCCTCCAGGTGATGTAAAACCCTCTCACGCTGAAGAGGTTTCTCCAGGGCCATGTGCCCATGAGGGAAGGGTTAGGGCAGCCATTATAGTTGGTGATACAATCATTAGGCGTGTAGATAGTTGGGTGGCTGGTGGCCGTGAGGATTACCTTGTGACATGCCTGCCTGGTGAGAAGGTACAAACCTCGCATGCCACCTAGACAAGGTTTTAGATAGCGCTGGGGAGGATTTTGCTGGCTTGGTAGATGTTGGTACCAGATATATAGGAATGTGTGGTAGGGAGGTTCTGGAGGCCAAATTTAGGTTTTTAGGTAGGAAGCTGAAATACAGAACTTCCAGGGTAGCATTCTCAGAAATACTTCCATTCCACATGCAGGACCCAAAAGACAGGCAGAGCTCCAGAGTCTAAATGCATGGATGAGACAATGGTACAAAGAGGGTTTTGAATTTGTAGGAACTGGACAACATTCTGGGGAAAGGAGGGACTTTTCCAAAGGGATGGGCTCCACCTTAACCATGGTGGAACCATGCTGCTGGTATTAACCTTTAAAAAGGAGATAGAGCAGAAAATAGGGGAAAGCCAAGAGTCTCCTAAGAGCACATGGTTAGGAACGATGTATCTCTGAAGGATACTAACAAAAGATTGAAGTTAGGGCATATCGACAGAGAGGGTCCAATAAAGACAAAAGTAACCCAAATGCCCTTAAGTACAGAGCTTAAAAATTCCAAATTACCCCTGCCTACTGATAACCAGATTAATATGAATAAAATACAGCCTCTAAAATGCTTGTATGCAATGCTAGAAGTCTAAAAACTAAGATGGGAGAGTAAGAATATATAGCACTAAATGAGAGGTTAGATATGATTGGTATCTCAGAGACCTGATGGAAGGAGGACAACTAGTGGGACACTGTGATACCTAGGTACAAATTATATCACGATGAGAGTAGATCAAATTGGTGGAGGGGTTGCACGCTATATACACTTAGAAATACATATGTTTTTGTTGATCTTATGTAAATAGTTAATGGAATGGTTATACAAACAGAGTATCCCAGTTATCCAAGTTCTTAAACTGTTATCTGTAAACTCATACTTGTTTAATAGTACTGAGATGTTTTTGTTCTATGTAAACCGCGCTGATGCCGAATAGTGCGGTATAGAAGAAACTTTAAATAAATAAATAAATCTTAAAGGGGCATTGAGTCACACAGGATTAAAGTTTCACAGGAAACAAAATACACGATAAAATCTCTATGGATAGAAATTCCATGTTAAAAGTGTACTATTGTTTAAAAAGACAATGGTAGTGGGGGTGTACTACCCACTGCCTGGCCAGAATGAACAAATGGATGATGAAATGCTCAAAGAAATCAGGGAATCATACAAATGTTACAACACAGTAATAATGATTGGTGATTTCAATTACCCTGTTATCGACTGGATCAGTATCAAAGCAGGAAATGCCAGGGAGATAAAGTTTCTAAATGAAATAAATGACTGCTTCTTGGAGCTGCTGGTTCATGAACCGACAAGAGGAGAAGCCATTTTGGACCTAGTACTTAGTGGAACACAAGATCTGGTGCAAGAGATAAGGGTGTTGGGCCACTTGGCAATAGTGATCATAGCATGATCACATTTGATTTAATAAATAGAGAAAGGAAGGCAAAGAAATCCATAGTACTGGCTTCCAGTTCTGGTCTTGATGTGAGAGGTGGTGTGCAAGTACAGCTCTGGACCCAATTATTAAAAACCGCTTCTGTCCTGTTTTCTTCTGCAACCAACGAAGCTGATGATATTGGACAGGATGCAGCCAGACAAGTCAAGTGTGAAAACAGACGCCCAGAAAAGTAAAACACCAGCAGCGAAAAACCTGAGCCCCCAATCTAAGATGGCAGTGGTTACAGATAGCGAGCAGGAAGGCCCTACGGGGGATGCTGTGGGTGGGATGGCAACACTATTAGTGGAGATTCGGACGTCCAAACTTGAAATTGTAAGCACTGTCTCTGCACAATTCGACGAGTGCTTTACAACCATGATGGACTGGGTAACTGAAGTAGAGGACAGAGTGGGGCAATTGGAGGACCGGGAGATGCAGGGTGGCAAAGAAATAGAAATGTTCTGGAGGGCTGTCAGATGTTTGGAGACAAAGTCGTAATATCATGAAAATCATAATCGGAGGCAAATTTTTCGCATTTTCGGAGTCCCCGAAGGGGTTGAGATACCTGATGCCAGAACTTTTGTGCAACAGTTACTTTGGACATGTTTTCCCACCAAACTTGCAGAGCCGCCTATGAAATTGAGCATGCTCGTAGGGAAACCAGACCCAAGCCACCTCCAGAGAAATGCCTACGAGCACTGATTGTATGCCTACTTCGCTACCCTGAAAAGGATTATATTATTAGACAGGCCCGCAAGTCCAGGACAGTGTGCTACCAAAGCTGGACTATATCTATCTTTCCCAATGTCAGCACGGAGACTGCTAGAAAGCAGAAAGCCCTTCTTCCCCATCGAGATGCGTTACTCAAGGCAGGGCTCAGAGAGCTCAAAGTGGCAGGGCTCAAAGCGGTGATAAATGGCGACTTATAGCCATTTATCGTGGAGAGCAGATCTTTTTGCAGTCCCCAGAGGAAGTGAAAAAACTCTTGGATCACTTGGGTGTGAGGCAAAGCAATGGGAGAACTTCCCCACAGGCGTCACCAACCATCCAAGCACAGAGAAATCAAGAACCCCTGTGCAGTGCATCGCCGCCTTCAATGTCCAATGCTAGCACACCAGACTGGCTCCGCTCTGCATCCCGGACGACCTCAGCATCTCAGCAGGGCGATACATCAACAGGGCATGCAGACTGTCATGAGCAAAAGGACATGTCCCCAGAACAGCCTTAGTGATCATGTGACACCTTCAAGCTGGTAATCATACTTTGCCAGTAGACTGTAGTCCAAATCTTGGCCTCAAGTGGGACTAACATCTCCTAAGTGGTCAGCGCTCCTACAAACCTGGCCGCAAAGGAACAGGACAGTCCAAACCCTCCTGTAAGAGGGGTGTATTGTGGGAGGAGAGGAGGTATAATGAAAGGGCATACACCTGCCTTAGGGGTAATCTTTGCCGGAATCTAAGTCATTCATACTATTGTAGTGAACGTAAGCCCTTTACTGCTCTCTTATTGTTAAAAAAAGATTGCATATGTTTCTGTATATACATTGATTTATGTTTCTGGGGATACAGGAAAGGGTTGCAACTTGTGTGGGTGAATTGGGTGTGTGCGGTTTGTGTTTTGGCATGAGAGGGGATGGGTGAAAGGAGCAGTGAGTCAGTCTGCGGGCCAAGAGAGTGTATGGGATTTTCAGGTTGCAGCCCTAATTTCTGGAACCTGACTCTTTTCTGAAGTACTGCATGGCTCTTAAGCTGGCTACCTTAAATGTGGGTGGTCTTAAAGGTCCTGTTAAGCAGAAATGGGTCCTTAGTTACCTACAGAAAGAACAAATAGTCATTGCACTCCTACAGAAGGTGAGACTGGTCCCATCAGAAGCAGCTAAACTGAAGGGAGGATACTGGGAACAACTTTTCTTCTCCACCTATAACTCTAAGAAGCGTGGAGTAGCCATCCTAATAAGTAAGCGCATACCCCTAGTGATGGCGGACCTGGGGGGAGATTCCCAGGGACAAATGGTTTGGGTGGTGGGGCATCTAGGTAACCAGTTGATATCCCTATTGAACCTATATGCCCCTAATGGACCTAAAGGCTCCTTTTTCCAGCAGTTGTTCTGCACTTTCTCAGGGAAAGCTAGGGTGGGAGCGACATGAATTGCATCCTCAGCTCCATAGATAGATCAAGCCCAGTGCAACAGCTGCGTCCACTCCCCGAAGGGGCAGCACTCCATAAGGCACTATCAAAGAGAGGATGGATAGATGTGTGGACTGCAGTCCACCTGAATGAGCGGGACTACACACACTGTTCTGCCAAGACACATGGGTACTCAAGACTTGAATTATTCTGCAGGCAGGAAATGGAGCAGGCACGAGTGGTGGATTGATGGATTATGACCACCCTAGTCAGTGACCACACCATGGTCTGCCTAAGGCTCGACCTGGATGGAGGGCTCAACCAGAGGGGGCATGGACCTGGAGGGCAAATATCCGCCTATTACAAGGGATGCAGTGCAGGACCTCATGTGTGAGTGGTGGGCAGACTATATCAAGTTAAATGATATTGAAGAGATATCAGCAGCACTGCTGTGGGAGGCTGGAAAGGCCTACATGTGGGGCTGGCTGCTTCAGCTAACCTCATATTGTAAGCGACAAAGGAATGCAGAACTCAACCATAGCGTCCTTTTTTGAGAGAGTAACTTTGCCGACCCTATCTCTGGAGTGAGCAGTCATTTTGGATAGAGATGTTACTGTAGCAGAAATAGAGCTTGCCATTAAGTCGCTGTCCGCTGGGAAGATGATGGACCCTGATGGCCTTCCTATGGAATGGTAAAAGGGAATTGCGGATTCACTGATACTGATGCTCCAATGGGTATTTAATGAAGCTGTAAATATGGATCAACTACCACAGAGTATGTATGATGCAATGATCTCCCTCATCACAAAAGAGGGGTGGCCACCGATTGAGTGTGGCAGCTATCGTCCGAACTTTATTCTAAACAGTGACGTCAAAATTTTTTCCAGGGTCCTTGTCAATTGGCTGGATGTGGTAATATCGACACTGGTACACTCGGATCAAACTGGCTTTATCAGGGGATGGCAATTTTATGATAATGTCCATAGACTTTTGAACATTGTGATGTATACAGCCTGCAAGAAGAGAACAGCCTGGTGTGTGTCACTGGATGCTGAAAAACCATTTGATAGGGTTGAGTGGGAATATTTATTTGCAGTCATGGAGTGATTTGGGTTGGGAAGTAGGTACGTAGCTTGGGTGAGAGCTTGTATTCCGCCCTGATGGCTCAAGTAGTGATTAATGGAATACATTCCGAAGCCTTTTGTTTGCAAAGGAGCACGTGGCAGGGTTGTCCCCTTTCACCTCTAGTTTTTGCTCTGGCAATAGATCCTCTGGTCTCCCTGCTGCGGGCTGCACTAGACATCCAACCTATAGTCATTGGAGGGGTCCCACCCACATCTCGTTTTATGCAGACGATACCTTAGTATTTTTGGAGAACCCGACAGTCTCTATGGGGGAGTTATTGTGTGTGCTCAAGATTTCTCCAGAGTGTCTGGCTATAAAGCCAACCTCAACAAAACGGAGGTACTTCCTTTGGGAGGGGTGGATAGGGTTTACCAGTGAGATGTCCTTTCAAGCTAGCGGTGTCCTCTATCAAATACCTAGGAGTGCGAGTTTCAGACAAAATCGGGGATCTTTATAAACTTAATTATGAGACCCTAGCCCCAACCATTGCCGAAGAATTGGCCCGTTGTGATGGCCTCATGCTGGTCTGGCTCAGTCGGGTGGTGGCCATAAATATGACAATTGTTCCTAAAATTGATATACCTCTTCTTTCAATTGCCTATTCATGTCCCTGTGTGCTTCTTCAAGAAGCTGGAGGAGAAGCTCAGTAAGTTTATCTGGAAAAAACCCAAAGCATGCGTCGAGTGGAAACATGTGATGCCGAGTGTAGATGATGGTGCGGTGGGCTGTCCAAGTCTGTCACTATATTATGAAGTGGCAATACTGAGGCTACTGCGCTACCACTAAGTCTGACCACCAGCCATACATTGAGTGGCAATGGAGCATACTTGAGTTGCACCTTTTTCAATTTTTGAGTTATCCAGGAGAAATATGGGGGGCCACGACTGAGCTCACTCTCCTTGGACTCTTGATGCATACACATATCCAGGTCTATTGGAAAGAAGGAATGGGAGACAAAATATTCCTCCAAGCACTGCTGGCAGACCTCCTCCTCTTCAGTGCCCCCCCCCCTTTAGGCAGCTGTGTGGCACCAAAGGATCAAGTGGGATTTGTAGGTTTACATATTTAATTAAGGATGATGTATGTGTCAGTCTAGCCCAATTGAGTGAGGAGAGCGATAAACAAATCCCATTCTACCAGTACTTCCAATTACGGCACTTTATTATGGATACTGGAAGATGGACCCAACTTATTTGTCGACCCACGGACCTAGAACAAATTCTATTCAACAGTCACATGCTGGAAAGGGCTGCTGTCCCGCATCTATAGGGCCCTGTTGGCTCTATATATCACATGGAGTCCTGGCACCAGCTGTTGAAATAAACGTTCATACCCAGGGAGTGGCACACCATACATCAGAGGGGATATAGATGTGTCTGGAATACGAGCTGTCAACAAACACAATATCAAGTGCTGCACACATACATGACACCAGTTAGGCTCTACCACCTGGGATTGCGAGTGGACGACAGCTGCTGGAGGGGCTGTGGACAGAGGGGTACCTTCTTTCATCTTTGCTGGGAATGCCCATGAGTCGGTGACTTCTGGCAAACTGTGATTATAGCCATTAATACAATCATTGGGGGGAAGCTGCAAGCTTTACCCTCCGGTTGCCAGCTGGGCTTTCTGAATCAAGATTCAGGTGTACCAAAAACGTGCCGGCACCTGACAGAATTGCTCCTTTTAGGAGAACACATGGTAATAGTGCATCATTGGAAGGACAAAGGGGGCCAACAGTTGGGAAAACGGAGATCCCAAATAAATGAGCTAATGAATATGGATCATTTAGCAGCGATAGTTAAAAATCAAAAGGACAAGTATGAAGCCCTGTGGAGCCCATACTGGTGGTGGAGCTCTGAGAGAACATCCTCCCCTGTGGGACGATGAAGGCTGATAAGGCTTCACTATCTCCCTACAGGATAGCATCAACTTAACCAACATCTGTTATTTATTAGGTGAAGACCCTTTTGGGGGAAGGTCTGGGAAGCGAAGGGTGTGATTTGCTCTCTGCCAAAGTGCAGCTGGGCTCTTTGAAGCAGGCCTATCTAATGTGTTACCATACCACGCCGTGTTTTCCCGCCCAGCATACACACCACTGTCTTTTTGATATATTGCTATACTGCTATACCAAGCTGTATTTGCCCACACCCGCTGTGAAGTTAGGAGTGGAGGGACCTAGTTTGAGGGGTTCGTCTTTTATTTAAGGGCCAATGTACTCAGCTTGCCAACCATTCAGGTGTTCATCTGTGCATATCTGTATATGTTATTGGTACGCATATCTACCAGTATTGTAATCCCCAAATTTCTAAATAAAGAATGATACAAAAAATAAATAAATAAAAGAAGATATTGATAAAATGAGGAAAATAGTTAAGAAAAACTAAAAGGAGCAGCTGCAAAGTTTAAAGATTTACATCAAGCATGGGTGTTTAAAAATACTATCTTGGAAGCTGTATTCCATGCTTTAAGAAAAGTGGAAGGAAGTCCAAAAAATTGCCAGCATGGTTTAAAGGTGAGGTCAGAGAGGCTGTTGTAGCCAAAAAATCATCTTTCAGGAAATGGAAAAAGGAGCCAAACAACATAAAGGCAAGGAGTGGTCTAATGGTAAGGACAAGGTACTTCAGGCCAGAAGGCTGGGGGTTCAAGTCCCACCCAGGGAAGGCAATCTCAAGCCAGAGGGACTGGGGCTTCCAATCCTATAGGCACTCCTTGTGGCCTTGGGCAAGCCACTTAACTCTCCACTGGTTTGATTGAAGGATAAGGCAGTATAGAAAACCAGTTAAATAAATAAAACTGGAAACAACATAAGCACTAGCAGTTTAGATGCAAGGCATTGATAAAGCAGGCAGAGAGAGAATTTGAAAAAAAGTTTGCTGTAGAAGCAAAAATGCATAATAAAAACTTTTTCAAGTACATTTGTAGCAAAAAGCCTGTGAGAGAGCCAGTTGGACCATTAGATGATAGAGGGGTAGAAGGGGCACTAAGAGGGGACAAGGCCATAGTGAAGAGACTGAATGAATTCTTTGCTTCGGTCTTTACTAAAGAAGATGTAGGCAAGTTACCAATGACTGAAATGGTATTTAAAGGTGATGCATTGGAAGAATTGAAAGAAATATTGATAAACCAGGAAGATGTAGTATGACTATTTGATAAACTAAAGAGTAGCAAATCACCAGGAATGGATGGTATACATGCGAGGGTGTTGAAAAAATGAAATATGAGATTGCAGGCCTACTATAAGTAATCTGCAAGCTATCATTAAAATCATCTATAATACCCAAAGATTGACAAATGACCAATGTAACGCCAATTTTTAAAAAGGGTTCCAGGGATGAACTGGGAAACTACAGGCCAATACCTGGCAAAATGGTAGAAACCATTATAAAGAACAAAATTACTGAACATGTAGATAGTCATGTTCTAATGGGAGAACATCAACATGGCTTTAGCCAAGGAAGGTCTTGTCTTACTAAACTGTGATATTTTTTTGAAGGAGTGAATAAACAAGTAGACAAAGGGTGAGCCGGTCGATATATTGTATCTGGATTTTCAGAAAGTCTTTGAGAAGGTCCCTCATGAGAGACTCTTGATGAAATTAAAAAGTTATGAGATAGGAGGCAGTGTACTATTGTTTAAAAGATAGAAAGTAGAGGATAGGGCTTCCCAATGGGGAAAGGTGAATAGTAGAGTACCCAGGGATTTGTGCTGGGTCCACTGCTTTTTAACATATTAGTAAATGACCTGGAAATGGAGATAATGAGTGATGTTATCAAATCTGCAGATGACACAAAATTATTCAAAGTTGTTAAAACTCAAGAGGATTGTGAAAGATTGCAAGTGGGACTTAATAAACTGCAATACTGGACATTCAAATGGCAGATGAAATTTAATGTAGACAAGTGCAAAGTTATGCACCTAGAAAAGAACAACCCAAGCTATGGTTACACAATGCAAAGTTCCACATTAGGGACCACCACCCAGGAAAAAGATTTAGGTATCATCATGGATAACACATTGAAACCCTCTGCCTAGTGTGCATCGGCGGCCAAGAAAACAAATAGAATGCTAGGAATCATAAGGAAAGGATTTGAAAATAAAGCAAAGGAGATTATAATGCCTCTGTATCAATCCATGGTGCAACTGCACCTTGAATATTGTGTGCAGTTCTGGTGACCGTATCTTAAAAAGTATATAGCAGAATTAGAAAAGGTACAGAGAAGAGCCACTAAAACAGTAAAGGGGATGGAAGGATACACCTACGAAGAGAGGCTTAAAAAATTAGGGTTCTTCAACCTAGAAAAAAAGACAGCTGAGGATAGATGTGATAGAGGTCTATACATTAATGAAGAGTAAGCGTATATCGATTGTTTATGCCATCAAAAAAGACTAGGGGACATGCAATAAAGCTACTGTGTAATCCATTTAAGACTACTAAGAGAAAATATTTTTTCACTCAACGTGTAATCAAACACTGGAATTCCTTACTGGAGGATGTACAAAAAGCTGTTAGTGTTACTGGATTTAAAAAAGGTTTGGACAAGTTCCTGGAGGAAAGGTCCATAAATCATTATTAAAGAGGACCCAGGAAATCCACTGCTTGGCCCAATACAAGCATTTTGGAACCTGTGTGTGTCTTTTTGAGAAACTGCCAGGTACTTGTGACCTGGATTGGCCACTGGCCCATTATGGCACTTCTTATGTTCTCATGTTATGTTCAGCCTTGGGCATCCTCGTTGCTGACTCAGAGGCAGGCTGTCACCATAAAATTCAGGCAAGTGAATTAATTTAACCGCAGAATGGCTTTCCTTACCCTCCCCAGGTGAGTGATGGGCAGTCTGGGTCCCTAAGTTGAGGTCTTCTTTGCCAAACAATCTTGTGCCAGGTAGCATGAGAGATTGCAGGTGCCATGGAATTTGTGCTATCAAATTTACTGCTCACTTGTACTACTACCTACCCTACATCAGCCAAGCCAATCTGGGAATTTTGCCACCAGGGCCTGATGAGGGAGCATGGTGTAGCCATGGTAGGGGTGAGATGAACAAGATAATCATGCAAGGTAATCATTGGCGTCATGCAAAGAAGATAACATTGGCCCCATTCATGATACTTAAATAGTTGCAGTCCAATGTCCCACCATGGCCTGTCTCTCCCAATCCCCGTCCCACCTAAGCCTGCTTTCTGACCCTTTTGCCTATTCCTTACCTCTAACTTGTCCTTACTCTGTACTTATTTGTCTCATTGTGTAGGCGGCGGCGTCCTCCCCCCCCCCCCCATACCTTTTCACATTCTCTTCTCCACCGAATTTCATTGCCTTTGTCTGTTTGTGTCCAGACTCTCAATAGAAGAAAGCTACTGCTTTTCCTCAAGGGTAAGCAGCATGGGATCTTGCCACTTTTTAGAAACCTGCCAGGCACTTGTGACCCAGATTAGCCACTGTTGGATACAGGATACTGGGCTTGATGGACTCACTATGGCAATCTTTATATACTTATGTAGCATGGCTATTAAAGGACACAGAGTAATTACTGGTGGAGTCCCACATATTTGCACCCTTTAGCCTGTGGCCAGTGTGCTGCACTTTCTCCTTAAGGCCCTGATTCCAACCCCAGCTTTTTGTATGTCACCCAGTACCAAGCACTTCTCCCCTTTTATGGGTAGCAGCTGTTCACTTTATCCCCAGCTCACGACTGTGTTCCCATGCCCTGATTCTTACCTGTTCCGTGCAGGTGCCAGGTTCAGGGTCCTGTTCTGGCGAACTTTCACAGGAATCTCTGTAGTCATCTGCTGTTATGAATGATGTTCCCTGGAAGTCATGCATGGGTTGAAGTCAACAGCAACAGTCTGCGGGGTGTGGTCACTACCCAGAATGCACCCTGCTTTCTTTTTTTCCTTGATAATCAGGGCAAAAAGGTACTGACACAGAATCTGATCATTCACTGGCTGGTTATATGCATAAGCCGAAGTGCCAATGTGCTGCCTGTAATGGACTTTTGAACTGTGGTGTGGAGAGCTGTTCTTGGAATGAGCACTTGCTGAGTTGTGGTCTCAAAATTCCTTCTTCCGTTGTCTAAGAATACTAAATTTGCAATTTCAGAATTACTCTCCAATGGCAAAGAAAGAACAGAAACCTTTTGCAGCTATGAGATGGTGGAATCATGCTTAGTTTACTGTAGGCTGAACTACAGGCTTGATGGTACCATTTTGCACATAATGGAGGCAAGGGAACCAAGGTCCACTCTGAATGGGCACACTGGCAGCAGCCTCTAGCTTTGCTGTCTCTAGCCCGATCCTGGGACTGCTGGAATGATCCCTCTACAATTAATGCAAGGCACGCCTTTCTATGGTCTAACAAAAGACAAGTGGGAGGAGGAGACTGATGAATGCTTGTTTACTAAGAACATCTGAATTTTATCTGTATCACTCAGATTGCTGCAATGAACATAAATTTTCCTGCAGAACATAAGAAGGATATATGACTCAAGATTGCAGCTATAGCAGACAGCAGCATTTACTGATCAGCATGCCCTGCAAAGAGAGACCCCCATGTCCTCCCATTTTATTTAACAAGTATTTTTTATACTGCTTTAGCATTTCACTTAAAATGGCTTACATTGTAACTTAAACTTGGTAATGTACATTAAACAGGGACATCGATAACTTGGATTTTATGAGGCAATAGAGGGTTAAGTGACTTGCCCAAGGCCACGAGGAGTGCTAGTGGGAATTGAAACCCTGGTCTCTTGGTTTCCAAGCCAGTGCTTTAACCTTTAGGCTGCTCCTCCACTCCATAACTAATAGCTCTGCCCCACTGTCTTGGTACTGTATCTTTCCTGACCCATCCTATGGGTCCTCCAACTCCCAGCATTACTATTGACAATTCCACAGCATCTTGTGGTTGGTTGTGAGCCAGAAGGAGTGGAGAGCAAGTGTCAAGTACCTACTGCCAAATTTTAACCTTATTCCCCACTGCAGAGTCACACAGGAAGCTTTCAGAACTGGAAGTTTATTGGTAGTTCTCAAATGAATGATTACATAGAAATCTAGAAAATGACGGCAGATAAAGGCCATATGGCCTATCCAGTCTGCCCATCCATAATTACTAAGCTCTACAATAGCTCTAGTAGGTCTTCCAAAACCTGACCTGGGGACCGTGCAGCCAGTCACATTTTTAGGATATGCATAGTGTATACTGGATCTCCATATGCAAATGTATCTCATGTATATTCATTGAAAGTTGGTTGCCTGTTGGCTCCCCAGGACAGATTAACAACGCCCTGGATTAGAATAATGTGCACTATGCCATCACATGATGAAGTTATTTATACAACATTAGCCGTATGAGGGAATACCGCATCACACACAGTTTTTGAGCATGCATCTTACCTTTTTTTAAATGTTTGGTCAATACTTTTTGACATTGTGTGGGCTTGAAGGCCTATACCACATGTGCATTGTGTCTGGTGTTAAATATACTATATATATATATATATATACACACACACACATCTACATACACACACACACACTGTGATATTTATATATATATATCCATACTACAGGGAATGTTTATTAATGGTTAACACACGTGTGGTAATGTGGCATGTGGTAGGAAGGGCTTTTCTGTTCAAATATCAAACAGACAGCAGTTCAGGGAAACAAAACTTGTTTTTATTCAGACCCAGTTTGTTACACCTTCACAAAGCTGGTCTCCTGGCCCTTTCTCCAGCCCAGTTAAAGTTCATTCCTTGCTTAGTTAAAATTCCTACCTTTGTACAGCTTGCCTTGAAAGGATTCCTGGCTCCACGGGCCTCAAGAGGAGCCTGCTGGGTTTTAACCTCTCCTTGTAAGCCATGCCCTCCCATCCTTGAATTTAGGGCTGCAGACTCACTTAAAGGGGCCTGTTGATAATCCCTCTGGAGAAGGACAGACAACATTTTCTAGACCCTATCACACACCCTCCCTCTCAGTTCAACAATGCCCCATTGAAACTCCCACTTGGGAAAGGAAGTCCGCATTTAGGTGAGTCCAACCAGCCCTGTGGTGGACCTGGAATTGGTAGGGTTGGAGACTCAAGAATCAATGCATAATACGGCCTTTGGACTCTTTATCCTCTTGCTGGGTCCTTCTGAGGTTCCCTGGGTTTTCCCCCAGTCCCCACTCTGGGAAGGGGAAAATCATATTTGTATTATTACCATTGAGCTCTGAGTTATCCTCAGGGGTTTCTTTCCTAGGATCCCCCTCCCCGCATCCCTCCCCCAGAGCCACCCCTAGATTCTGTTGGTAGCATAGCTTTTTCTGGTGATGGTGACTCCGGGACTTAGCAGGCTTGGGAGTCTTGACATATAGATCCTGGTCTTCCAAGAGGAAGATCTCTGGGAAATCTTCCTGGTCCGACTTAGAAAGCTGTCAGTCTGCCGGGCCATATCGCTCTAACGTTTGGGTAGTCTCGGCCAATCACCACTAGATATGGTAGCCAGGGCAGCACCATGACCTTGACCATGACTTGCTCTGCTGGAGTTTTAAGTGAAACCTGTGCCGTTTGGTACTGCCTCTATTCTCCATGCACACAGACCATTGTTACCGTCTCTGCATAGTCAATTTGAAACCGGGTTACAGTTTCCCAGTGAATAAGAATCCACACATTTCCAGAGACTATCGAGGCCTGGAGGCTGATCCCCTCAAGCCCCATGGGAATCATAAAGTTTTGTGCCCCTAGATGGGGATTGTCCACCAAAGTGCAGATGTGAGGGGTGGTTAGGCCAACCTTTATGGGCTCTTCCTCACCCAGAGGACATACCGAACAAAGTGTCCCCAGACTTCACAGCTAAAACAGGTGAAGGAGTCATGGCTGGGGCCATACCCTCACTTAGGAAAGGACATTGGGGGTTGGAACATGGGCGCCAACATTGTTATGGCTTCCCCTTCTATCCTCCTGGGCTGAAAGGCAACCTTTTGTCTTTCTCCCTGTGTACTTCATTCACTGACTGGGCTTCATAATACCTCTCAGCTATTCCCAGTGCACTCTCCAGTGTAAGCTTGGGATGCTGACGAACCCACTGTTTCACCGGGGCTGTCAAGCCCTCCACAAACTCTTCCAACAGCACAATCTTGGCTATCTCAGGCCTGGTCTTTCCCTCCGATTGCAGTTCCTTCAATCCAGAGCGGAACCTCTGAGGCTCTCTTTTATCTGGAATCCCCCCTTTCTGAAGCACTGTCAGTAGGCCTCTGGTGTACAGCTAGCCTGTTCCAATATAGCGGCCTTGACAGCTACATATGTTGCTGGCCTATCAGGGTTGGCATCCTAGAATACAGCCTGACTGCGGTTCATAAGCAGATTCTCCAAATTAGTAGTCCAGGATGCCTCCGGCTACCCGGTCATGCGAACAGTTCATTCAAAGTTTACAAAAAAGTAATCAGGTTCATCTTCTGCCATCATTTTAAGAAGTGCTTGTGCTGGAGGGTGGAGCTGCCCATCCAGCTGTGTGCGTTGAAACTGCTACTGGCAATGTAGTTGTTGCTGCTGCTCTTCTACTAAAATCTGAAGGAGCCGCTCCATTCTGACTTGTCACTGTTCTCTCGCAAACAACCACACCCACTCTTCAGTAGCTGAGTGAATCCAGCAGTATTCCAGCTCCAGCACATTTTTAGCAGCCTTTAGTGGCCAAAACAAAGCCTGCCTGTCTGACACTAACTAAACCTTCTTCAAGTTGCCTAACTAGGGAAGGACTAACACTCTTAGCCCACACAAGCAAACAAAATCCCCTGACCTGTTGTAGAAGCCCAGCCCTGAAGGAACGTGGATTTTCCTTCAGTCATGTATAGAGAAAATTCCCAAGTTGCCACCATATGTAGTAGTGTGGCGAATGGGTGGGAATGGGTTTTCTTTCAAACACCAAAGAGACAGCAGTTCAGGGAAACAAAACTTGTTTTTATTCAGAACCTAGTATGTTATACCTCCACAAAACTGGTCTCCCGGCCCTTCCTCCTGCCCAGTTAAAGTTGTATAGTTTGCATTGAAAGAATTCCAAGTTCCACTGGCCTCTCTCCCTCCTTCAGCCTGCTGGGTTTTAATCTCTCCTTGTGAGCGTAAGCTCTTCTGGCCTTGAATTCAGTGCTGCAGGCTTTCTTAAAGGGACCTGTTGATAATCCCTCAGGAGAGGGATGGGCAACACTTTATAGACCCCATTACAGCACATTAAGTAAAGTTAGCGTGCGTTAAGTGCTGCAATGGGCAATAGAAATGAATGGGCAATAGCAGCACTTAACATGTGTTAACATTACTTAAAGCACATTAACATTTAGTAAACATGCCCCTAAAATTATTTGCTGCTACTGTCTGAATAAGGTACTGCATACTGCAAAAGTACGGATTCTAGAGACAACTGAATAAAATAATAGTGGCATAAAAATAGAGATGATGAATAATAAAAACAGTTTTCAGTTTGTACTTCCGGATTTCTAGAAACAAGAGTGGACAAACATAAAATTTATTTACATAACACCTCTGTCAGAAGATACATTTCTGTTTCTTGACTAACAAAGCAGAATATGGTTGAGCTGTCTAGCTTCTTTTATTGTGATATACAATTTCAAATGAACATCTATATCTAGGACCTACATCTATGTGTACATATGTATATAGACCTAGACAGTGATATAGATATAGACATAACTTCATCCTAGGTGCCTA
Source organism: Ichthyophis bannanicus (assembly GCA_033557465.1). Taxonomy (NCBI): domain Eukaryota; kingdom Metazoa; phylum Chordata; class Amphibia; order Gymnophiona; family Ichthyophiidae; genus Ichthyophis; species Ichthyophis bannanicus. The sequence goes on from CM066033.1 coordinate 977,929,053, forward strand.
TGTCAAAATACCAAAAAATGCCTATTTTACGTCAGTAGGCAACATTGGTGTTTATGTGCCTTTACAAAGCCGGCATTTAAAACTATCCCCAACCGCAAACAGATTCTCATGCAAAAATGTATACCTGCTCTGAAGGTGTAAATGTGTGTATGTTTTGTATGCATTTACACGTGTATGTTATAAAATATGAGCGTACAATGCAACTCCACCTCTGCACTATTCAGACTATGCTTCTGGGAACACAAACATAGATGCATTGTTTACGTCATCAGAATCCAGAAAGACTAGGGGAATACAGAAAGACTAGGATAACCTATTTAAGACTAATAAGAGAAAATCTTTTTTCACTCAACGTGTAATCAAACTCTGGAATTTGTTACCGGAGGATGTAGTAAAAGCTGTTAGTGTAGCTGGGTTTAAAAAAAGGTTATCACTGCTTGACTCAGTACAAGCATTGTGGAACCTGTGTCTTTTGGGGAAACTGCTAGGTACTTATGACCTAGATTGACCACTGTTGGAAACAGGATACTGGGCTTGATGGAACTTGGTCTGACCCAGTATGGCATATCTTATGTTCTTACATGTGATGTGCTTATAAATATGCATGATCTTGTCGACCTGCATACTTTTATACACATATTCAGTCTGCAGTTTTATAAGAGCCAGTCTCTGTATGTAAATCATACCTTACACCTGGAAAATGTATTATAAAATTACTCCAATAATGTTGAATTTAGTATTCATGTATTAAAGTATGAAGCAATGTTGCAAAAGTGCTCTTCCCACAAAATTAACACAAAATCCCCGTAAACATACAAAAATCAGGCATTTTGCACTATTTTTCAAATAAAGTGAACTTTTACGAAGTCACTTCGCAAAAGTACACTTTGCAGTGGTAACCATTCACATGAAGTTCTACCTCACATAAAAGTATATTTAAATTTAGCATTCATGAGTTGCCATGATGCATTATTTCCTGAAAGTGGGAAAACAAATGGCTTTGCGATCCCGTCTTAAAAAAAAAATAAACAGCTACACCTCTGCAGGTATAGTTATTTTTCCCAAGGTCACCCAAAGAACCTCAAAAAGAACTTTAAATTACAGTCACATGACAGTGGCTATAATTTAAAAGGGCCACTGGGTCCTGTTTGAGAAGCTCTGTCAACCTCCTCCGGGAAACCCCAAACCCTGGTGGGCCAGTGGTCTGTCCCGAGCCCTGATGGGGGGCTTAAATATGTTAATATGAGTCCCCTGACCCCTCCCTTGAGGTAACTCAAGCCTAATGGTCTAGTACCTCCTAATTTCCACCCCAGCCTTCATTCAGGTTAAAATAACCCCCATAGAGACCCTGTTCACTTCATACTAAAAAAGGTCAGCTGTGACTCCTCCACCCCACCAATACTCTGAGAATGGATTGGGATATTGCGGGGAAGGGGGGGGTCACCAATACTCTGAGGATGGGTTGGGATATTGGAGGGGTAGAGGAGCCACACCTGACCTTTGGGGGACAGAGGCGGTCCCCACTTCCTCCTGCCCCAGCAGCACCATCTTGGAAAATTGTACCACTGACCCCTAGCAGTTATACCACAATACTACTGCTAGAGGTGAGGCAGCAGAAAGATCTTGGCTGTGGCAACACTTGAACATTTTCTTGCTAAATTTACCCACAGATACAGATGAGCCAGGCTCTCATTTGCACTTCCATAGCTAAATTTTGCAATTTTTCATAGGTTAGTACATGAGGCCCTTAGTCTTTCTAAAACAAACAGTTCTAAAAATTTAGATCATCTTCATCAATGCTGCGATCATCAGGGATTTCTACTTTCTTTAAAAGTGCGTTGTTATTATTAAAGATTATGCTATCATTATGATAAGAGCTATCAAGTACATTTGCCTTTCTTCTCTGCACTGCACTTGAACTCATGGAGTCTCTATCATCATCCTCTGATAAGCTATCAGGGTACATTTGTGTAGACTTACAATCAGAATTGTTCAGATTTCTTCTAGTGGGACTGGCCTTTGCATTCATAAGAACTTTTGTCTTTTCATTGTCAATGTCCTTTGCTGAACCTACTTGAATTTCTTGTGAGCAGTTTCCTCTAAATGACTTGCAAGGAAATGCAGATGTTTTTATTGCACCTTCATGATCTTCATTTCCATATTTGCTAAATAAACACTTAAAATTCTCATTTCTTTTTATTTCAACAACACTTACATTATTTTTTTCAGATTTCTCACTAGCTATCTCCTCTTGGCTAGACACCCAATCATGTGGAAGAGACACTTTTAACTCATCTCTATTTCGAGTTGCTGATAAAATGTCAGAATGTGTATGATGTTCTGTATCTTGTTCTACAATCAGATTTTGTTTCTGATCCTCCTTTGTCACAGTGCAATGAAATTTCCTTTCACCTTCATCTGCAGTTTCTCTATCTCTGTGTTCAGCAGTGTCACGCACTTCAGGAATTTTGGTATAATGAGCTGCGTTTTGCATGTTGTCTCTAAGTGCTACATTATGTTCTTTGCTCATTCCATCTTCCATTTCATTCTCACAATTTGACCATTCTATGGTTTCATGATCTTTATTTTTCAGTTCAGTTCCCTTTCCTTTTATATTTTCTTCTCTTTCCCTGTACTTTTCATAACCACACTTGGCCTCATGTCCATTTAAAGATGATTTATCGTCTTGCTCATTTTCTTCATCTTGACTATCTCTCTCTTCCTGATCGTCATGATTGTTTAGCTTTTCTTTTTTATCATGTGCAGAATCCTCTCTCAGCATGCTAGTTTCAGGACTGTAGTCACACGCGGTATCTTTATTGTTTGGATCGGTTTCATTTACCGTATTTGTGTGCTCATTTGGAAAAGCTTCATCTTTAGTCTGAATAGAAAACAAACTTGATGGTGGTTTGTTTCTTGCTTCCTTTTCTTTTTTCATCCTCAGAATTTGCTGTAGATCGAAAGCTTTTACAATAGGGGCATTGACTGCTATTGCATGTTTGACTGGTTTGGAAGCTATCTTTCTTAAGCACGTTTCACAGGGGCAGTAATCATCTCCAGCTTCCTCTCCACTTGCATCTTCTCCGAAGGATGCACTAAAGGTAAGGTCTTCAACATATGCATCCACTGATACTTGATTTGCTCCCAGCTGCCTGTTATGAACCCTTCTCACAGCAGAATTCTTTTGCATGCTCTGCAAATGTCGTCGCCTCTGTTCTGTAAGTTGTGTGCATCCCTTCCTGTGTGCCTCAGCTGGAGGTTTTGGGATCCTCTTCTCCATCTTGCTTTTGATTTTTTTTAGTTCTTTTTCTACACACTTCTGTATTCTTTTGCCAACATCATGCTTGAGTTCAGCAATCATTTCATCCAGGCTTTCATCATTTTCCAAGTTCCATCTGACTTTAAATTCATTCATCGCATCCACATAATGAGCCATGAACTCTTTTTCAAATTTTTTTAGCAATTTCAATACCCATCTAGAGTCTGCTTCATATAATTGCTTCTGTATTAAAGGGTCATCTTTCACATTTGATTTTGAAATGTCGTGGACCGTGGATTGGCCCTTACACTGAGGACTGGCACCAGCCATGTCCTGTGATCCAGATTCATTAAGATCAGATTCTTTGTCATCACTACTTACATTTCTCTCATCATCCTCAGTGCTTTTATTACTTTCAGTAACATGAATTTCTTCTTTATCTGTATCTTTCAAACTCTTTTCTGGAGCTAGCAGGTCTAATGCATTATGTTCTTTCTCTGCTTCAGTTTCATCCAATTGGTTTCCATTTTCTTCTCTTTTGTTTCCATTCATATGCTTGTCAAAATCATTTAGATTATTTGTATTCTTATTTTGCTGATTATTATTTTCACTGTCTTCATTGGTTTCTGTATTTGGATAAACAGTCTGCAAAGAGTTTTCCAAAGCTGATTCTCCTTTAACTTTATATTTATTAGAGGATGTGGAAAATGTATGGAATTGGTCTTTCTCATTATCAAGATCACCTGAATTAATCAGATCAGGCTCATTAAGACATGTAGCATTATTCTTCATGGTTGTAATTGATAAGGATGAATTATATTCAGAAAGTCTTTTAGGCATTACTGAACAGTCCACAGTACCAGCTACACTTCCCTCACCTGATCCTCCAGACCCACTGTTGACATCAACTCCAGAAGACGACACAGGGGTTAATTCATCATCTCTTGAATAATGGTTTGATAGTTCTGAAGTCATATTTGGTTGAACTGGAATTGATTTATCTAAAATTGTTCTATTTTTTTCATCTCTGCCTCCCAACCAAAGTTCTTGAAAGATGCTCATCAACTCTATACATCTAGATTTATTTAAATTCATTGGAACTGATGAGCTTTCATCCCGATGTTGAAGACTGGCAAGGCAAGTGATCAGAACATTGGCTGAACTGCTTAGCTTTCTCCGCATGGCAACGGATACTTCAGGCAAGCTGTTGGACCTCTCAAATGCTGCTTCTTGTAGAGGACTGAATAATGCCTTCATTATTTGTACAGAAGTATGAATAGTCTTTGGCAAGATATTTCTACCATTATGATAAGGTGGTGCCATAGTAACAGGCCTACATTCATTTTGATTAACATTCATTCCTTCTAATGAAATATCGCAATCTTTTTTTCCATGATCTACCAGATGCTCTGGATTATTATTATCAGCAGCAGCATTTATATTTTCTAATAAACATGTTTCTTTCATATCCAAGTCACAGTTTTCTATTGCTTTTGCCATTAGTTTACTAGACGTTCCCTCTTCTGGCAACTGATTATCAAAGAGCAGCAAGTCGCTGGTGACATCTTCATACCGCTCTGTGAGATTGTCTTCTACTCCATATTCCACAACCATTGTTTCAGAAGGAATCTTCCTCAGCCACTCATGAACTACTTCTTCTGCAGATAAGTTGGGTAGTGAGGGAGGCATTAAGTCATCGCCTAGCTCTTCTTTATCCTTCTTTTCAAGCAATATACTGTTCTTTCGCCATTTCTTTGAGTTCACTTCTTCGCTGCTGCTGTTCTTTTCTGACATTTTTGTTTTATTCATTGTATCAGGGTTGACCTTTGACATGAAAACTGATGTATGCCCTAAAACAGATCGCCTGGAATGATCGGGCTTTTCTACATGTATAATAGCATTTTGTTCTAAATCCCTGGATGAGATAGAGATAGAACAGTGTTTCATATGAACCTGCCTTGCGTTTTTGCTGATTGGATTTTCCTGTGATGCAGAAGAGCAGTGCTCACTGTAGGTATAGGCAGAATCAGAGGTTTCTGATTTATTATGACATCGCTTATCTTTTTTCTTGCATGGTTCGGTCAAATTCATGATACTGTATTTTGACATGCCATGCCCACTCCTTAGACATTCCTCTTTTTCCCCAGGTTTATTTTTTATGTCAGCATGAGAATAAATTCGTGAACTGATACTTTGGAGTACTTCATTTCCTGGATGATTGTTACATTTGTATTTTTGACTAAAAGATTTAGCCTTCCTTGGCGGCCTTGACACGGCAGATTCAGAACGAACACTCGTATTCTCTTCTTCATCTTTTACAGGGAGCATTGAAAAGTTTGAAAGAGAGGCTGGCGCTACCACATCCTCTTCACAATGACTCACTGTTTTGCTTTTTGAGAACCGATGTTTGGGTGTGATGTTTGGTAGCCACTGGTATTCATTATTAACAGGAGGTAAAATTGCTTCACTTACAGTTAACGGTTCAGAATGAAGAGAACTTGAAGGACAAAAACTGAGAGGTCTTTTGGATCTCTTTTGCTTTTTAAGAGTTGCTTCTGACTCTTCTGGAAAAACAGATAATTCAGTTTCCTTTAATGCTGATCCAGTAGATGACAGTGACATTTCAGATTGTTCTTTGCCATTATCATCAAACATTTTTATATGAGTACATTTGCTCTTGGGGGACTTTCTAGAATGAACAAGTTCACTTAAATGGATTTTGTAACTCTCACTGTCTCTAAATTTCATACTTTTTTTCTTATTGCAGTCTATAGAATGGAAAGATCCTTGGGTAGAGCACCTTTCAGACTGACCAAGAAAGAATCTCTGAAATTCTGTTAACTTACGCCCATCTTTTTCATCTTCTTTTCTTTCAGCATCATTTATCTTACGAGAAGAATGCTCAGACATGGAATTAATTACTTGTTCACGTTGGTGTTCTGTAATATGATCACTGTTTTCTATTGCTGTGGTAAATACTTTATTAGCAGCAAATAATAAGCATGCATTGTTTTCCTCTTCCTTGTTACAGCTGGGATTAGATGAAGCCCTTCTTGTTTGACCACTGTTTTTTGTATGGAAGTCCTTTTTATTTTTCCTAGAATGAAAAGATGATTGGGCAATTTTAGTTCCCTCCTCAATACCATCCGTGTCCTTAATTTCACTTTTTGAGCATGGTGATGGGAAAATTTCAATTTCATCATCCAAATTTTCAGCTTCATTTTGACATCCAATCTTGCTACTGCTGACCTCATCAATAAAATCTTGTGCTTTTAGCATTCTTTGATTTATTGCCTCTGAGATTATATATGAATATGATTGCTTCTGATTGTCATCTAAGTTTATCATTCTAATTTCCTGCATGTCATCTTCATTTGAGGCAGTTCTTGAAATATCACTTTGGCTATTATGCTGGCTTATGATACTGTACTGCACTTCAGTTTTTCCATTCTCTGCAGTCTCTGAATAACAGGACAAGTGCTCAGTATATTCTTGACTAGAGACAGTGCAAATACTATCCATGGGGGACTTTGGCTTGCACACCACTCTTCTATATGAAGAGGTAGTGGAACCTTTACTTTGGGTTTCCCAGGAATTTCTCATAGCAGAACGATCTTGCTGGGAACCATCCATGGGATTTTTCCAAATATCATATGACTGACACTGTTTTTCACAGCTCTGACAGTTCGTGTCTTCAAATTCTACCTCATTGTGTTTGGAAATGTAAGAGTCAGCATCACATGGGTAAAATGAATCCTCGGTCTCTGAAAAAGCCTCAGGATCCATTCTTTCCAAGGGTGCCACATCCTCTTTTTCACCCAGACAAAACTGCTCACACTTCCCCTTGTGAAGCATGCTAGATTTCTTTATTTGTGTGGACCACTGAAGAGTTTCATCATTTAGTAAATGGAAACAAACTTTCATCTCTACTGATAGACTGCCATCCTTGTTAATATGGACTTTCTTCTCAATATCATCGTTTGTTAAGGAATGGGCCATAGCTTCTGTCCTTGCATGTTGACAGGCACCGGTAAAAGAGGTACTGTTCCCTGGTGACATAGTAAGATCATTTATGGAAGATTTTTCTGATGACAATGAAAACCTCATCCTATTGCTTGATGAAGATCTTGGGTGTATCACACTTTTTTTCGTTTTCAATCCAAAGTTCACTGGACCGCCACGTCATTTTAGAGTGCATTTTTTGACAGAAAAGGAAATTGAAAAAAGAGAACTTGTTAGACTTCAGGTAAACATGAAACACAAGCTTACCATCAGCTGATCTGCAACAGAATCATGTCCTAAACATAAAAGGGGGGATTTTATAACTAGCCATATTAGTGAAAAGCACATGTATATTTTACTATGCAAATGTTGTTATATTTTCAAAGCAAAAATATGCACATGCTTCCGCTTTGAAAACTATCCCAGGAAAACTATGCACATGATTTAAAGCCACTCTCAGGAATGCCTCCACATCCTGCTGAGAAAATTACATGTATATAGGCTGCATATGCATACCAGTAACTGCACATAAGGCGGGCAACATTTTGGTTGGCTTCGGAGAAGGACAAGGACGATCTTCCACATGCCTTTCCCATCTTCTATGTATATGAGTCTGTATGTCAGGCGCCTTCTCTGGCCCTTTTCAAATCCAGGCTGAAAGCTCACCTCTTCAATGCTGCTTTCGGATCTTGACTCACCTGGTTCTCTTTTGTGTTTCCTTACCATTCCCCCTAGATGTATCCCATGTCTACAGCTACTGTGTTGTCTGCCTTGACTAGATTGTAAGCTCTGATGAGCAGGGACCGTCTCTTACATGTGTCTGTGCAGCGCTGCTTACGTCTTGTAGCACTATACAAATGCTCAGCAGTACTGTCACTGTTTTGCTGTGATCTCATGAATAATTGTCTACATGCTAATGATGTAATTCTTCATTGCCATCCCCAGCACTTAATAAGGCTGATCTGATGGAATCATTTAACTCATTTGTGGCCTTTTTGCTGACTTTGAAAGTATGAGGATAATCTTCTCTCTGTCTGCATGAAGCTTACCTGTCTTCCTTGTATTGGCTCGAGCCATATGCTGATGACATCATTCTTCATCACTGACAGAAACACTTTACAAGGCTGATCTAGAGGCCTTCTTGATTTTGAATTTTTGGCTGACTTCAGAAGAACAAGGACCATCTACTGTCTGTCTACCTGCCTAGCTGAAGCTCTCCTGTCTACTGTTGCCATTGCCACATTTCCTGGGTCTGCGGTGCAGTGGCATCAATCAACCCCTGGACCTCCCCCAGCTGATGACTGCAGCAGTGGCTTAAAAAAACAAACAAGCAAAAGCACGGGGTCCCAATTCCAACATGTTTGTCTCTCACCGGTTCCGCCCCCCTTCTACTATCACTACTACTGCTACTAATAATAATTATCATTTATAAAGTGCTACAAGGCATACACAGCACTGTACAAACATAGATAGAGACAGTCCCTTCTCATGAGAGCTTACAATCTAATTAAGACAGACAAGACAAGGGATAAGAATACGGGAAAAGGAGGATAAGGAGACACAAGGAAAAAGGGAGTCAGGACCCAAAAGCAGCTTCAAAGAGGTGAGCCTTTAACATGGACTTGAAAGGGGACAGAGATAAAACTTGGCATACAGATTCAGGGAGTTTGTTCCAGGAATAAGAAGCAACAAGGTGAAAGGACTGACGTCTAAAGTAAGCAGTGGAAGAAAAAGGCAAAGAGAGAAGCAAGCCTTTTCCCTTTCCTACCCTGGTAGGACTGTGACCTTTCCTATCTGAGATTGTAGTTCTTTTCCTTTTCCAGTCTCAGCCATTCTGATTTTGGTTATTTGTAAACCGCCCTGATGCTATGAAGATGTGATACAGTAAGTGGTAATAAAAAATAAAGAAAGAAGAGCGGATTCACGAGGAGGGGTGTAAGGAGAGAGAAGAGAGGAAAGGTAGAAAGGATCAGAAGAATTAATGCACTTATAGGTCAGAAGGAGAAGCTTGAATTGGATACAGAAATGGAAGGGAAGCCAATAAAGTGATTTGAGAAGACAGGTTATATAAGAATATCAAGGCTGATGAAAAATTAGTTGCGTAGCAGAGTTTTGAACAGATTGAAGGGTCCAAAGGTGACTAAGAGGGAGACCAGCAAGGAGGAGGTTGGAATAGTCGAGACAGGAAGTAATTAGAGAATGGACAAGTGTTTTAATAGTGTGTTCAGAAAGGAAGAGGCGAATTTTGTTAATTTTGTTAAGAGGAAAAAATTACAGGTTTTAACTAATCTGTTGGATATGTGAGGAGAAGGAAAGGGAGGAGTCAAAGATGACACCAAGTTGCAGGCTGAGGAAACAAGAAGTAAAAGAGTGTTATCCACAGACATAGAGAAAGAAGAAAAGAGGGAGGAAGGTTTAGGGGGAAAAATAAGAAGTTCACTTTTGGCCATGTTTAATTTCAAATGGCAATGAGACATCCAAGTGGCAATGTCAGACAGGCAGGCAGAGATGCAAGACTGGAGTGTCAAAGAGATATCAGGTGTAGAAAGATAGATATGAGAATCATCAGCATAAAAATGATACTGAAATCTATGGGAGGAGATGATAGCACCAAGGGACTGGGTGTAGAGAGAGAAAAAAAAAAAAGAGGGCCAATAACGAATCCTGCACAGAAAGGCTGATCAGAAACAGTTGCTGAAAGGCACGGGCAGGCCCAACTCTTCCCGGCTATATTGAGTGTCCACTCCTTGGTACTCTGGTAGCATTGGCGTCCCAGGAGGCCGGTAAGAGTTCACTTTCTCTCTCGTATCTTGGCAGATCTTCTGACGTGAAGTATGTGTCAGAAGGGGCCGGGACCAACAGAGACAAGCACACTGGAGACGAGACCCGTGCTTTTGCTTGGGAATTTTTAAGCTGCTGCTGTCTCTCTCAACGTTGGTGACAGCTGCAGCTTAAAACAGGAAAATTTTAAAAAATCCAAGCAAAAGTGCAGGGTCCCAATTCCAGTGTCCTTGTCTCTGCCGGTCCCGCCCCCTTCTGATGTGGAAGAATGTGTCAGAAGGGTACGGGACTGGCACAGACAAGCACACTGGAATCGGGACCTCACATTTTTGCTTGTGGTGGCAGTTTGGGGGTAAGATGAGAGAACAGCCACTTTGAGCATTGGCGGGGGGGGGGGGGGGAAGCCAGAGGTGGAGAGTATATGCTGCACAAGGGGCTAGGAGGGGGACAGATTCTGCGCAAGGGGGTGGCAGGGGGAAGATGCTGGATACGGGAGACAGATGCTGGACAAGGGGAGGCAGGGAGAGAGATGCAGGACACCGGAGCCTGAGGAAAGATGCTGGACATGTGGATGGGACAGGGGGACAGATGCTGGCCGCAGAGGGAAGTCAGAAGGCAGATGCCAACCATGGGATGAGGGGGCAGTGGGCTGAAGGTTGCTAGAGGAAGGATGTAGAACAGATGCTAAGCATGGGAGGATAGGGGTAATAGGGCAGTTGGGGCTATAGGGGAAAAGGGCAGATACAGGACATGGGGTATGGAGAGCAGATGCAGGACATAGAAGGATATGGGGAGAAAGGGCAAATGCTAGACATGGGGGCATGGAGGGAAGATGCTGGGCGTGGGGGGAATAGGGGAGAAAGGGAAGATGCTGTGCATGGGTGGTGCTGGTAAGCAGCACACTGAGGAGAGATGCTGTACATGGGGAGGGGATAGGGACACAGAGGGAAGAATTTGGGCAGGGGAAAGATAGGGCCATAGAGGGTAAGTTCTGGACATGGGGGGAGGAGGATAGGGACAGGAGGGGAGATGTTGGACATGGGTAGGATAGGAATAGGGACAGAGGGTAGATATTGGGTATGGGGGGAGAGAGAGAAGGAGAGTTAGTTAAAGACTGGGAAATAACAGACTGGGGAAGGAGAGAGAGAGAGAGAGAGAGGGAATGGGTTAAAAAAAGTAAAATTGAGAAGTGGTTGGTAAGAAGAAGGAGTGAAATTTGGATAGAGAAGCAGAAAAATAATCAGAGGAAAATTGAAAAGAAGAAATCAGTGTTAGAGACTGACCTAAGGGAGGAAGTGAAGGCAGGAGGAGAGAGAAGATAAAAAAAAGAATTCTATTTTCTGTTTAGTAATTGGAATGTCAGTTTTTGGAATGTACATCTGCCAGAACTGATATTAGACATGACTGGGGTCCAGCCCAGGCAAAAATTGGGAGCGGATCCTAAACACTATTAGTCCTTCGTCAGCATCAGACTGTTTGGAGGCCTTATCTGTCTTGGGGGTCCAGAGCAATTGCCCTAGCTACATTCCTCCTAACACCAGTCCTGACATCTGCTATCGTTTTTTGTACCGTACAGGGGGAATGCATCTCTTTCTGTTTCTCTGCTTTTGCGCTGCATTGCATGGAGGGACTGACTTTTTGAAGTTTCAATTTCACTTTTGTGTATTTCATGTTTTGGTAACTTATTTTTATTTGGTGAAGTTCCATCTGTGTTCCACATGTGTGACTAAGGCTGGATATTCCAGAGTTGCAAAGTTACCCAGTTCCCAGAGTGAGATTTCTGGCCAGTTATTGTTTTAAATATGCCCTTGCAATGCAGTATGGTAGTTGTAGTCCCTGACTTTACCCACTGAAATCAGTGCTGCTGATCCCATAATGCCTGAGAATGAGATGGTCAGAAATCCAGGACTTGATTAAAATCTCACTCCTGGAACTGGGTAACTTGGTAACGCTGTTATTCTATTATCATTCTATTTAGGAATGTGTAGTAATTTGGCTTGTTCAGCTTTCCTAATAGATTTACTGATGTTCTAGGACCCAATGCAATATTTACAGTGCCGCCTTTTCCTTAGAGTCCTTGGGTGACTTTTGGAAGTTAGTGCTGACATTTACTCTTGGCTCTGAAGAATTATTTTTTGTTTTACTTTCCAATAGGCTTAGTACAGTACTTGGAGGGTTTGAATTTCTGTTACTGATATCTTTGTTTTGTATGGTTAGTTGTATGGGGACGTGACCTAGGGGGGGGGGAGTCTGTGGATGCAGAATAAATATTTGGATTTAATACCATATGGGTGAGCATATGCGTACTGGGGGGCTATGACTGAATGAATGTGGAAGAATGCAACCTCTTGTACTCCTTCCCCAACTTTGAAATAGTATTTTTAAACAACATGTATGCTTGATGTAAATCTTTAACCTTTGCAGCTGCTCCTTTTAGTTTTTTCTTAACTATTTTCCTCATTTTATCATAGTCTCCTTTTTGAAAGTTAAAAAGTAGTACTGTGGATTTCCTTGCTGTCCTTCCTCAATTTATTAAATCAATGATCACTATTGCTAAGTAGCCCCAACAGCCATCTCTTGCACCAGATCTTGTGTTCCGCTAAGGACTAGGTACAAAATTGCTTCCCCTCTTGTTGGTTCACTGTCTTTGCCCCTACCACTTCCATCGGTAGAGCATTCCAATGGAAGTGGTGGGGGCAAAGAGAAGCAAAAGGTCTATTATAACAAGCAGGCACGAGAGAAGAGTCTTAACCCAGGAGACCTGGTATTAGTTATTCTGGCCACTTCCAATTATAAGCTACTTGCCTAGTGAAGAGGCCCTTTTAGGATGTGCCGAAAACTGGGACCTGTAGATTATGAAGTGGAGCAGCGGAAGGGGAAGGTGCAGACCTTCCATATCAATTTGCTCAAACCCTGGATGTGTCAGGAGGGGCTAAGAGTGCAAGTAAGTGAAGAGAAAGATGACCTGGGTCTGGAGATTGCCCAAACAAAGGACCCCATGGAAGTGAGTTGATGGGAGACCAGATGAGACAGGTGAAGCACCTGCTAGCCCAGTTCCTGGATGTATTCTCACCCTTTCCTAGGAGAATCCATCTCAAAATTCATAGAATTATCACCCAGGATGGTGAAATCGTAAGGCAACAGCCATACCGCATTCCCCAAGCCAAACAAAGGTAGATTGAGAAAGAGGTAGAGGATATGTTGCACTTAGGGTTCATCAAAGAGTCCAACAGTGAATAGTCTAGCCCGATAGTCCTAGTGCACAAACCTGATGGAACCACTAGGTTCTGTATTGATTTTCAACAAGCGAATGCCATCTTAACTTTTGATGACTACCCCATGCCCAGGATAGAGGAACTGGTAGAGCAGTTGGGAGGGGCTACATATATTTTAACCCTTGACCTAACTAAAGGATACTGGTAGATTCCCTTGGAACCATCCTCTAGAGAGAAAACAGCTTTTCAAACACCCCAGGGGCTATACCAGTTTACTGTCCTCCCTTTTGGCTTGCATTGGGCGCCAGCTACATTCCAGCATATTATTTATAAGGTACTTAAATCACATCTAGAGTATGCAGGGGCCTATTTTGATGATGTGGCTATTTATTCTAGGACTTGGGAGGAACATCTAATACACCTACATAAGGTGCGTGAATCCTTAGGGTGGGCCCGGTTGACAGCTAACCCTAAGAAATGCCAGTTGGTGAACCAGGAGGTAAAGTAGTTAGGCCACCAGGTAGGAAATGGGGTAGTGTGACCCACCCTTAGCAAAGTACAGGCAATTCAAGGGAAGACTGCCGAAAACCAAAAAGCAAGTTAGAGCATTTTTGGGCCTACTGGGTATTACCGGAGGTTCATTCCCCACTGCAGAACTGGCCGCTCCTCTTACCAATCTGCTGAAAAATAAATCCCTTAACTAGGTACATTGCGGTACATGGGAAGAAGAAGCCTTTGTTAACCTCAAGCAGGCCCTGTGTAAAGAACCAGTGTTAAGAAATATAGATTTAAAAGAGCCATTTGTGTTACAAATAGATGCATCTGGGGTAGGTATGGGAGCCATATTAAGCCAAAATGTGGCTGGAGAAGAACACCCGGTCATGTACCTTAGTTGGAAGCTAGGGGAGGCAGAGACTAGGGGGTATGTTTACAAAGCAGCAGTAGCAGCCTCCGAGCGATATCGGAGCCTGGGCCCCATTGAATTCAATGGGGCTGTGGCTCTGATATCGCCCAGATGCTGCTACTGCTGCTTTGTAAATACACCTCTAGGTATTCAATCACGGAGAAAGAGTGCCTTGCAGTCAAGTGGGCTGTAGATGCCTTATGATACTATTTGCTAGGTAAGCATTTCACCCTCATAACCGACCATGCAACCCTAAGGCGGCTACATTCTACGAAAAACACCATTGCCCGCTTGACCGGATGGTACATGGCTTTACAGGTCTATGACTTTGAAGTCGAACACCGGGCTGAGATACAAATGCAATTTCCTGTCCTGGGAGGGTGAAGGACCCCCAGACTGGGTTGACCCCATCATACCCTGACCCAAAGAGTCTCCACCAAGGGACAGGGTGTACATCTCATCAATGCTGGAGTCCCGGGGGACCCCAGCCAGTCCCTGCTCTGGAAGTATGGATCCATCTATGAGGAGCCCCCTAGAGCAGTGGACAAGGACGAGCTGGAAAATGAGCAACAGCTAATCCCTGAAGAGAGCCCCATGGACATTCAGCTGGTGGATAACCTGCCAGACTTGGGGTGGTAGTAGCAACAAGCAGCTATGTGGGAGGAGGCAGGGTGTCCAGGTAATTCCACACTTGGGATGCACCCCGACTGAATCTGAGATTTACAAGGGGGGAATTTATTGGGATATTGGACATCTATGTTTGTATAAACTGAAGCACATTGGAAAGACGGCATTTGCATATTTCTGACCTAATTTTCATAGTGTTCACATTGTGTGTTGATACAAAGGACCCTGGTGAGGGCCTCTTTGGACCCAGGGAGGGGACAGTTGCCCAAAAGGGGGGGGGGGAGACATACCCCAGTGTGGGAAGGGATCCCACCAAACATGGACTTTGGGACTATTGGATCACTCATCCTAACATACAGGGGAACCACAGAGATAGACCTCCCTGCTAAGGGAGGCCAAAAAGGATGGTCCACAGACTCTTCTTAGAGAGCAGACTATGCCAGGAGGACTACCGGAGGGACCTGAAAGGACTACCAGATGCCTGCCTGCTGGACTTGGAGACAGACAATACTGGATTGAAACCGATTTGGAGCAACACCAGTGAAATGTCAATTTTTAAAAAGGGTTCCAGGGGTGATCCAGGAAACTACAGACCAGTGAGCCTAACATCAGTACCAGGCAAAACTGTAGAAACCATTATAAAGAACAAAATTACTGAATATGTAGATAGTAATGGTTTAATGGCAGAAAGCCAATATGGATTTAGCCAAATAAAATATTGTCTCACCAATCTCTTATATTTTTTGAAGGTGTAAATGAGCAGGTAAATAAAGGTGATGAGCCAGTTCATATAGTGTACATCGATTTTCCAAAAGTCTTTCACAAAGTCCCTCTTGAGAGACTCTTGGGGAAATTAAAAATCCATGGGATAGGAGGCAATGTATTATTGAGTATTAGGAACTGGTTGAAAGATAGAAATCAGAGGGTATAGATATAGTACATCTGGACTTTCAAAAAGCCTTTGACAAGGTCCCTCATCAGAGACTTTTGGCAAAACTAAAAAGCCATGGGATAGGAGGCAGTGTACTATTGTGGACAGGAATTGGTTAAAAGATAGAAAGCAATTTTCCCAATGGCCAATTTTCCCACTGGAGAAAGGTCAATAGTGGAGTACCCCAAGGATCTGTGCTGGGTTTGCAGCTTTTTGACATAGTCATAAATTACCTGGAAAAGGGAATAATGAGTAAGGTTATTTGCAGATGACACAAATTTGCAGAGGACACAAATTTGCAGAGGATACAAAACTATTTAAAGTTGTTAAAACCCAAGAGGATTGTGGAAAATTGCAAGAGGGTCTTGATAAATTGGAAGACTGGGCATCCAAATGGCAGATGAAATTTAATGTGGACAAGTGCACAGTTATGCACCTAGGAAATAACAACCCAAACTATGGTTACACGATGCAGGGTTCCACATTAGGAGCCACCACTCAGGAAAAAGATTTCGGCGTCATTGTGGATAACATGTTAAAACCCTCTGCCCAGTGTGCAGCAGCAAAGCAAGGAGGAACAGCGGAAGTATGACCACAGCCTACCAGATGGTAATAAATATTCTTTATTAAGGTCCTTAATAAAGAATATTTATTACCATCTGGTAGGCTGTGGTCATACTAAGAATATCTTCTTTTTCTTCCCCCCCCCCCCCCTCCCCAGTGTGCAGCAGCAGCCAAGAGAGCAAATAGAATGCTAGGTATCATAAGGAAAGGAATGGAAAATAAGACAACCGCACCTTGAATACTGTGTGCAATTCTGCTCAACGTATCTTAAAAAGGATATAGCATTATTAGAAAAGGTACAGAGAAGAGCCCCGAAATGGTAAAGGGGCTGGAAGGATACCCCTATGAAGAGAGGCTAAAAAGGTTATAGCTCTTCTGGAAAACAGACGGCTGAGGGGAGATATGATAGAGGTCTATAAATAAATGAATGGAGTGGAACGGGTAAACGTAGATCAATTGTTTACGCCATCAGAATATAGAAAGACTAGGGGACATGCAATGAAGCTACAGGGTAACCTATTTAAGACTAATAAGAGAAAATATTTTTTCACTCAACGTGTAATCAAACTCTGGAATTTGTTACCAGAGGATGCATTAAAAGCTGTTAGTGTAGCTGGGTTTAAAACAGGTTTGGACAAATTCCTGGAGGAAAGGTCCATAAAACATTATTATTAAAAAGGGACCCAGGCTATCAGTGCTTGACCCAATACAAGCACTGTGGAACCTGTGTCTTTTGGAGAAACTGCTAAGTACTTATGACCTAGATTGGCCACTGTTGGAAACAGGATACTGGGTTTGATGGACCTTGGTCTGACCCAGTATGGCATATCTTATGTTCTAAATGGAGCTCTTAGATTGTAAGCTCTTCAGGGAAAGAACATTTTATCTTAGGGGGTCTTTTACTGAAGGGCTCTAGCTGTCAGCAACGGGACTGATGTGCATTGGACATGCATTAATAGCTAGTGCAGGGCCCTGACAGTTACAGTAGCACTGTCGGATTTTGGTGCTAACAGGCCATAGCGCATTAAGATTGCAAGTGGGAAGGTTAGAAGTAGGGAGTGGGATTCTCCAGTCCTGTGGAACTTCTCCTGTCTCCAAGGATCTATTAAAAATGTCCTTCAGACTTCCGGTGACATCATTGGGCTAGATGGCAGCATGAGGTCGGAGCTCTGCCGCCAAAGCCTGCCATCAAGGAGCAAAAATCCCCAATGCGGAGGGCAGAAGTGGTGCTTTGAAGCGGAGGGAGTAGAGAAGGTACCCGGCTGCTAGCGGGAGGAGGAAAAAGCCGCAACGCCTGAGGGATCGGCAGAGCGAGCGGGTAGATAAGCGGCCCACCCCAGGAAACACATGGCAGTGCAGAGAGGAGGGCTGAGAACCACGCGCTGATGCGATCCCGGGAAGGTGGCAGATGAAGAGCAGAGACGCAAGATCGGCGAGGCAGCAGAGGGGGAGTCAGTGGAGACAGTGGAGTGAGGGAAGGAAGAAGCTGATTCAGGCAAGCCATGGTGAGGAGCAAAAGCCTATAAACCAATATAGCAGGACCCAATATAAATAAAGAAGCACAAGCTAAGAAAAGGCTACCTCTCCTATACTGCTTAAATATTGAGAGAAATGCAAATTTATTTATTTATCTGTATTTATATCCTGCTTTTCACCGGGTCAAAGCGGTCAATTGGGAGATACATTTAACACGAGGGGATATGACACACATACGCTAATACTTACAGGGAACATGGGCAATGGAGGGTTAAGTGGCTTGCCCAAGACCACAAGGAGTGCCTATAGGACTAGAAATCCCAGTCCCTCCAGCCTGAGATTGCTGTCCCCAGGTGGGACTTGAACCCCCGGCCCTCCAGCCTGAAGTACCTTGTCCTAACCACTAGGCCACTCCTCCCAATGTGAAACATGAAATAAAGGGACGACATAGCACCCGGAGATCCAAAAGCAGAGAAGCTCAAAGGGAGGAAGAAGCTGTAGCCCCAGGGGACCGAGCATCATCGAAGTCCGAGAGGCACATGAGGGGCAGAAGAGGGTAAGATGGAGAAGTCCAAAGGTGGACTATCAGCGAAAAAAAAATTGGCGGAATTCAGATCCTCCTATGCCCCATCGAGAGGAGAGAAAGAAAGGGAGAAGGAAGGGAAAAAGGTGGCGGAGCAGGAGACTGAGTCACTGGAGGAGTTGGAGGGTCCCTGGAGCCCGGGGGTAGCCGACATGATTAAGATGTGGCTGAATGAGCTGAAAGAGGAACTTAAAGTGGAAATCAGTGGAGTAAAAACTGAATTAAAAGAGACACTGCAATCTTTGAGACAAGATATAGTGGACCTAGGAACCAGGGTCGAAAAGGCAGAAAATCAGTTGGAACAACAGGTGGAAGCAATGGAGGAGCTCCAAAAAGGTTGGGAGGGGTTAAAGCAAGCCCAAGAAGAATTGAAAGAGAAGGCAGAAGATCTGGAAGATCGATCAAGGTGAAGTAATATAAGAGAGAGAGGCATTCCAGAGAACTCCCTATATAAAAACTGTGAAGAAGTTATTACAAAAGTGCTTGGAGCACTGTTACAAGTGGCAGAGCTGGAAGAAAGGTGTGGGGGGTGGGGGGGAGGGACTCTGAAAATTGAAAGGGTGCACAGGGGGCTGGGGCCCATAAGAGACAACCGACCAAGAGACATTGTGGTGTGTTTGCAATCCTTCAAAACCAAGGAAAGCCTCTTGAAGGCTGCGCGGAAAATGAGACATTTTCAATGGGAAGGTCACGCGGTGGAATTGTTTCAAGATCTATCAATGAGCACGTTGCAGCATCGGAGAGAGATGAAGGAGGTGATGGCCTACTTGAGGAGGGAGGATGCACGGTATAAATGGCTATTTCCTTTTGGCCTACTGATTACTGTGAATGACAAGTCAAGAAAGGTGAAGAACAGCGAGGAGGCCTGGGGTGTGCTTAGGGATTTGGCACTGACTAACTTACCAGTGGATATCGAGAGCCAAGCGAGAACAAAGAATGCTACAACTTCTGGATCTAGGGCGGTGAGTCAGAGATGGTGAAGAGCTCCCACCAATGGTCGCAGGCTAGCGAGAACGACCAAGGGCAACCAGGGAACGAAAGCGGTGGTGAAGGACATCAGCTAAGGAGGAGGATTTCGAGTAAATTGGTACAAGAAGAGTCAACAATTGAACTGGCGTGAAAGACATTTTGAGTGAATTGCAAGGAATCTTGTCTGAAGGGAGGGGAGGAGGGTGGGGTGAAAGGGAAGGGGGAGGAAGCACGGGTAATAATAATGTTTTTCATGTAAGTTAATTTTGGGCTGGGAAGGTGGGGTAAAATAGAGGGCGGTAGGAGATAAGGGGACGAGTTGATTGCATAGAGGAATCGAATGAGAAGGGGGGGAGAAGCGGGAAGGGGGGCGATAAGGGGAGAGGTAGGCCAGGATTGAAGGAGGGGTTTGGGCATGAGGGGGGAGGTACAAGTAGTAGGGCAAAGGTGGGTTGAGTTCCGATAATCAGTCACCACTTATGGAAGGTGTGTCGCCACTAAGGGGACGAGGGAGGGGAAGGGAGATGGGGAGGGAGGAGGGAAGGGAGGGAGGGGAAGGGAGGGGAGATGGAGGGGGAGTGAGAAAGCAGGCAAGAGAAGATGAGAAGAACAAATTTTCAAGGTGAGTTAAAAATAGTTACTTTAAATGTAAAAGGGCTTAATTCGCCATTTAAAAGGCAGAAATTATATAAAGAACTGTCACGCCAAAAGGCGTCGCTAGTGCTCATACAGGAAACACATTTAACCCGGGCGACAGAACACCTGGATAAACCTAAGGGATATGGGGAATGTGTTCAAGCATCAAACACAGTAGAAAAGAAGAAAGGAGGAGTGGCAATCCTAATTGACTCAAAATTAAAGATGGAATTACAAAAAGTAGTTAGAGATAAAGAAGGGAGAGATGTATTAATGCCTTTAAAAATAGGAAATGAGTGGTATTGTATAGTGAATGTCTATGCGCCTACAGGGGTGCAGGGAGAATTTTGCACAAAGCTCAATGAAGAGGTGGGAAAATTAGGAGAGGGTAAACTTATATGTGGGGGTGATTTTAATTTAACCTGGAACCCCGCCAGTGACGCAATGGGCAAAAGAGAAGGGAAAAAAGCGGATAGGAGTAAATATTGCAGTTTTGTAGCACAACATTGCTTGATAGATGCATGGAGATTTCAACACCCCTGGAAAAGACAATTTTCATATTTTTCTCATGTACATGGTTCATACTCTAGAATAGATGCCTTTTGGGTAACTAAGGAGGTTGTGGGTAGGATTATGGGGGCAGAGATGGATTCAATAACATGGTCAGACCATGCTTTAGTAGAGATAAGGATGACAATGGAGGGGGGGAGAGAGGTAATCAGTTTTGGAGATTAAACGAATCTCTATTGGAAGATGAGAGGGCTAGAGAAGAAATAGAGCGGGAAACAAGGGAATATTTTAGATGTAATGATAATGGGGAGGTGGCACGGGGTGGAGTCTGGGATGGATACAAGGCGGTAGTGCGGGGAGTGCTAATTAAATGGGGGGCACACAAAAGGAAGGAAAGAGAAGGGAATTGAGAGAAAGGTTAATGAAATTGGAAGAATTAGATGCGCAAGATAGAAAAGGAACATATAGAGGCCAAGTGTTGGCAGTAAGAGATCAGGTGAATGCCATGCAAGCATAAAATATAAGGTATCATATGCAGATACTGAGACAAGAATTTTTTGAGGGGGGCAATAAAGCTGGGAGATACGTGGTGCAGAAACTGAAACAACGGAAACTAAGATCACAAATATTGAAAGTTAGTAATTCTGGGGGAACGTTGGTCCATAGGGATGGAGATATACAGGAGGCCTTTAAGAAATTTTATCAATCGTTGTATGAAGCAAGAACCCCTCCAGAGCCGGAGAGGATACAGAGTTATTTAGATTCTATAAAGCTTCCGAAACTGAAAGAAGAGGAACAAAAAGAGTTAAATAGAGCTATAACACAAGAGGAAATAATGGCAGCGATAAAAAAGTTAAAATCAGATAAGGCACCGGGACTAGATGGGCTAATAGCGAGGTTCTATAAAAGATTTGGAGAGATATTACTTGGACCTTTAGTGAGGTTGTTTAATTTGCCAAGAGAGGGAGGGATGCTAGCAGATACCATGGGGTGGGCAGGAATAACAGTCATACATAAAGAAGGAAAGGATATGCAAGAGTGCTCATTGTATAGACCAATATCCCTGCTCAACTTAGACACTGTGTTATTGGCTAAAATATTGGCTATGCGACTAAATAAGGTGATCGGGAAAGTGATCCATCACGATCAAGCGGGATTTATCCCAAGTAGGCAGATAGCAGACAATATCCGGAAGATATTAAACATTATTTGGTCAATTGAACAAAGTAAGGAGGAGGCATTGTTAATAAGAACATAACATAAGATATGCCATACTGGGTCAGACCAAGGTCCATCAAGCCCAGTATCCTGTTTCCAACAGTGGCCAATCTAGGTCATACGTACCTAGCAGTTTCCCCAAAAGACACAGGTTCCGCAAGGCTTGTACTGGGTCAAGCATTGATATCCTGGGTCCCTTCTTAATAATGGTTTATGGACCTTTTCTCCAGGAACTTGTCCAAACCTTTTTTAAACCCAGCTACACTAACAGCCTTTACTACATCCTCAGGTAACAAATTCCAGAGTTTGATTACACGTTGAGTGAAAAAATATTTTCTTTTATTAGTATTAAATAGATTACCCTGTAGCTTCATTGCATGTCCCCTAGTTTTTCTATATTCTGATAACGTAAACAATCGATCTACGTTTACCCGTTCCACTCCGTTCATTAATTTATAGACTTCTATCATATCTCCCCTCAGCCGTCTCTTTTCCAGGTTAAAGAGCCCTAACCTTTTTAGCCTTTCTTCTTAGGAATATCCTTCCATCCCCTGTAACATTTTGTTGGCTCTTCTCTGAACCTTTTCTAATAACGCTATATCCTTTTTAAAATACGGCGACCAGAATTGCACACAATATTCAAGGTGCGGTCTCACCATGGAACGGTATAGAGGCATTATAATATCTTTTGTTTTATTTTCCATTCCTTTCCTTATGATACCTAGCATTCTATTTGCTCTCTTGGCTGCCGCTGCACACTGGGACGAGGGTTTTAACATGTTATCCACAATGACGCCTAAATTATTTTCCTGGGTGGTGGTTCCTAATGTGGAACCTTGCATTGTGTAACCATAGTTATTCCACTTTCCAGGTCATTTATGAATATGTCAAAAAGCTGCGGGCCCAGCACAGATCCCTGGGGTACACCACTATTCACCTTTCTCCACTGGGAAAATTGGCCATTCAGCCCAACCCTCTGCTTTCTATCTTTTAACCAGTTCCTGATCCCCAGTAGTACACTGCCTCCTATCCCATGACTCCTTAGTTTTGCCAAAAGTCTCTGATGAGGGACCTTGTCAAAGGCTTTCTGAAAGTCCAGATACACTATATCAACCGACTCACCTTTGTCCACCTGTTTATTCACACTTTCAAAAAAACATAACAGATTAGTAAGACAAGATCTTCCTTGTCTAAAGCCATGTTGGCTGTCTCCCATTAGGCCATGACTATCTACATGCTGAGTAATTTTATTCTTTATGATGGTTTCTATCATTTTTCCCAGTACTGACGTGAGGCTCACCAGCCTGTAGTTTCCCGGATCACCCCTGGAACCCTTTTTAAAAATTGGTGTTACATTGGCGATCCTCCAATCTTCAGGTATTAGAGATGATTTTAATGATAGTTCACAGATTACTAATAGCAGGTCTGCAATCTCATATTTCAGTTCTTTCAACACCCTTGGATGTATACAATCCGGCCCAGGTGATTTGCTACTCTTCAGTTTATCTAATAGTTGTAATACATCTTCCCGATGTATCGATATTTCCTTCAATTCTTCCGCATCTTCAAATACCACTTCAGTCATGGGTAACATCCCTACATCTTCCTCAGTAAAGACCGAAGCAAAGAATTCATTCAGTCTCTCTGCTATCGCCTTGTCACCTCTTAGTGCCCCTTTAACGCCTCTATCATCTAATGGTCCAACCGACTCTCTCACAGGTTTTTTGCTACGAATGTACTTGAAAAAATCTTTATTTCGCGTTTTTGCATCCGCAGCAAGCTTCTTCTCAAATTCTCCCTTTGTCTTCTTTATCAATGCCTTGCATTTGACCTGCCAGTGCTTGTGCTGTTTCCAGGTTTCGTCGTTTGGCTCTTTTTTCCATTTCCTGAAAGATGCTTTTTTGGCAACAACAGCCTCTCTGACCTCACCTTTAAACCATGCTGGCAGTTTTTTGGACTTCCTTCCACTTTTCTTAAAGCGTGGAATACAGCTGGTCTGGGCTTCCAAGAGAGTATTTTTCAACAACACCCAAGCTTGATGTAAGTCTTTAACCTTTGCAACTACTCCATTTAGTTTTTTCTTAACTATTTTCCTCATTTTATCATAGTCTCCCTTTCGAAAGTTAAAAGGTAGTACTGTGGATTTCCGTACTATCCCTCCTCCACTAATTAAATCAAAGGTGATCATGCTATGATCACTATTGCCAAGTGGCCCCAACACCCTTATCTCTTGCACTAGATCTGGTGTTCCACTAAGGACTAGGTCTAATATGGCTTCTCTTCTGGTAAGTTCATGAACCAGCTGCTCCAAGAAGCAGTCATTTATGTCATCTAGGAACTTTATCTCCCTAGCATGTCCTGCCGTAACACTGACCCAGTCGATACCGGGGTAATTGAAATCACCCATTATTATTACCGAGCTGTAACTTTTGTTAGCTTCCTTGATTTCTTTGAGCATTTCATCATCCATTTGTTCATTCTGGCCAGGCGGTCGATAGTACACCCCCACTGCCATCGCCTTCCCCTTTTTACATGGAATTTCAATCCATAGAAATTCTACATCAAATTTTGTTTCCTGCAAAACTTTAATCCTTTCTGACTCAATGCCCTCTCTAACATAGAGCGCAACCCCTCCACCAATTTGATCAGCTCTATCATTACGATATAGTTTGTACCCAGGTATCACAGTGTCCCACTGGTTGTCCTCCTTCCACCATGTCTCTGATATTCCAATCATATCTAACCTCTCATTTAGTGCTATATATTCTAACTCTCCCATCTTATTTTTTAGACTTCTAGCATTTGCATACAATCATTTTAGAGACTGTATTTTATTCATATTAATTTGGCTATTGGTAGACATGGGTAATTTAGGATCTTTAAGCTCTGTCTGCTCTGTACTCGAGGGCATTTGGGCTACTTTACTCTTTTTTGGAACCTCTCTGCTTTTGGTAGTATCCTCGAAGGATACATTCTTCCGAACCATCCGCTCTTGGGCGACTGTCGGCTTTCCCCTATTATCTAGTTTAAAAGCTGCTCTATCTTCTTTTTAAAGGTTAATGCCAGCAGCCTGGTTCCATCCCGGTTAAGGTGAAGCCCATCCCTTCGGAAGAGCCCCTCCTTTCCCCAGAATGTACCCCAGTTCCTAAAAAATCCAAATCCCTCATCTCTGCACCATTGTCTTATCCACGCATTGAGACTCCGGAGCTCTGCCTGCCTTTTGGGTCCTGCACGTGGAACGGGAAGCATTTCGGAGAACACTACCCTGGAAGTTCTGGATTTCAACTTCCTACCTAAAAGCCTAAATTTAGCCTCCAGAACCTCCCTACCACATTTTCCTATGTCATTGGTACCGACATGTACCAAGACAGCAGACTCCTCCCAAGAACTATCTAAGACCTTATCTAGGTGGCGTGTGAGGTCCGCTACCTTCGCACCAGGCAGGCATGTTACCAGGCGATCCTCACGTCCACCAGCCACCCAGCTATCTACATGCCTAATGATCAAATCACCAACTATAACGGCTGTCCTAACCCTTCCCTCATGGGCACATGGCCCTGGAGAAACTTCCTCAGTGTGAGAGGGTTTTACATCACCTGGAGGACAGGTACTAGTTACAGGATCACTTCCTGCCACACCAGGGTGATGCTCTCCTGTCACGTGACCTCTCTCCTCCATGGTAACAGGGATGCTGCCAGACTGGAGGTGGGACTTCAGGACTATATCCATGTAGGTCTTGTCTATGTACCTCTCTGTCTTTCTTATGTTTTCCAAGTCTGCTACTCTAGCCTCTAGAGAACGGACTCGTTCCCTGAGAGCAAAGAGCTCCTTGCACCTAGTGCACACGTAAGACCTCTCACCAACTGGGAGAAAATCATACATGTGACACTCAATGCAAAAGACTGGAAAGCCCCCATCTCGCTGCTGGACTGCTGTCTGCATCTCAGTTTTAAGTTTTTGTTTAGATCTTTAAGTTCTTTACTTACTAAGGGCTGCTATGGATATTTATACCAATAAAACTGTACCTAATACGTTTAATATACCTTGTTCACCTGAAGCTTAATTAATCTCAGGTCCTTAGTGTATGACTGATTTGGATAACGAGCTTCACCTGAGAGAACCTCCTGTCTTTTAAGATGTGTAAGTACCTATAAAGCTACGATCATCCCAGGGGTGGGTGGGTGTGGGGAGGGAAGGAAATAACACTTATTAAAAGTGGGCAGCTACACAGTACCCTGTCCTGTGCTGCTGAGGTAAGCTATATTCTTATTTGATTTAAATTATAGCTCTTTGCTGCTGCTAGGCTCTAACTTATTATGAAATTTAAACTACAAGCTCTCTGCTGGGTTCTAAATTTAACCAGAAAGCTCTCTTCTGTGTTTTAAATTTAAACTAAAAGTACTTTGCTGATACTAGGCCCTGAGTGACTATTAAATTAAAACTACAAGCTCTCTGCTGGGTATGAAATGTAACCAGAAAGTTCTCTTCTGTGTTTTAAATTTAAACTTAAACTGCTGCTACTAGGCCCTGACTGATTTAACAAAAAATAGTGGGTTCACAGATTAAATAGCTTTAATAGAAATAATTCCCTTCAGAAAATTCCCATTAGTATATACTCACAATTGCAGATCTCTCTCCAGAAGTAACAGTCCCCTGTTCTAGTCCTTCAAGACTGAGGATCACAGAGCTCTGGTTGAGCTATTTATGCCTGTGCTGCTGAGGTAAGCTGTGACCAACTTCTGGATGATTAACAGTCCTTGCTTGGATAGGAGTCTTTCAAAATGGCCTTTTGAACTGCCACCTGGTGTTGCTGAAAAGGCTTTTGACCAGGTGTCCTGGCCTTTTTTATTTCAGGTCATGGAAAGAATGGGGTTGAGGGAGGAATTTATGGGCTGGGTACGAGCGTTATACCGAAACCCGAAAGCCTGTGTTTGGGTGAACGGAGGTTATTCTGCTTTTTTCGAGCAGGGGAGAGGGACGAGGCAAGGGTGCCCTTTATCACTGCTACTATTTGCCCTATCCATGGAACCTTTTGCGGAGAGGGTAAGAGAGAGGACGGAATTGAAAGGCTTTGTAGTAGAACAGAAAGAATGGAGAATTTCATTGTTGGCAGATGTTATAATCATGAGTGTATCTCACCCAAGTTTTTCTATACCAATATTAATGTGGGAATTAGAAGAATATGGAAGGTTGTCAGGTTTCACTATAAACTGGACAAAATCAAAAATATTGAATTTGTCAGTAACAAAGCAAGAACACAAAGTTTTACAAAAGAAAATTTATTTATTTATTTAGCTGTATTTATATCCCGCTTTTCACCGGGTCAAAGCGGTCAATTGGGGGATACATTTAACATGAGGGGATATGAGACACATACGCTAATACTTACAGGGAACATGGACAATGGAGGGTTAAGTGGCTTGCCCAAGACCACAAGGAGTGCCTATAGGACTAGAAATCCCAGTCCCTCCAGCCTGAGATTGCTGTCCCCAGGTGGGACTTGAACCCTCGGCCCTCCGGCCTGAAGTACCTTGTCCTAACCACTAGACCACTTCTCCCTAAAAATACCCATTTAGGTGGGCCAGGGGAAATATTTTGTATTTGGGAATTAAAATAAGCAATAGGTTTGAATCATAATATGATTTATATTATCAAAAATGATTGGGGCAAATTGAAAGCTTGTTGAATAGGTGGGGGCAGGGATATCTATCTTGGTTTGGGCGTATAGCAACTATAAAGATGAAGCTATTGCCTAGATTTTTGTTCTTGTTTCAAACATTGCCGATATTGGTACCATTTAGGAAACTCAAGCATCTGCAAAGAATGATTAATAGATTTATATGGCAAAATAAGGGCCCTGGGGTTGCTATTTCAACCCTACAAAGAGCTAAGGGAGAAGGGAGGGTTAGGAGTTCCTAATTTTCGAAACTATTATGAGGCAGCACAATTGAAAGTGACCTAGATTGGCCACTGTTGGAAACAGGATACTGGGCTTGATGGACCTTGGTCTGACCCAGTATGGCATATCTTATGTTCTTATGTTAACGATATACAAATGGCAAAGAGGAAAAGAGATACATTGGGTCCAAATGGAAGAAGATTCAGTAAGGGGAGTGGGACTGGAAAGGATGGTTTGGAAGGGTAGTAAAGCACAGTTACTTACCTGTAACAGGTGATCTCTGGGAACAGCAGGAATAAGTCTTCACATATGGGTACGTCGGTACCGACGGAGTCTGCGCGGGAACGCTCCCCAGCGTCCAATCAGAATGCTTTTGGGAGCATCCCAACACGTCTGCATGCTGCCTTCCCGCCTTTCCCAACTGCCTCTCCTCGGTTAAGTTTTAAAGCTGAGACCAAGAGAGAGAGTGAGAGAAAGGGAAAGATAGAGATAGAGAAATGTAACTCCTAGGGGAGGTGGGTGGGTTGTGAAGACTTATTCCTGCTGTTCCCAGAGATCACCTGTTACAGGTAAGTAACTGTGCTATCTCCAGGAACAAGCAGGAATGAGTCTTCACATATGGGGACTCCCCAAGCTAAGATGCCCGGAGGGAGTCCTAGCATGTTGCGAATCTAGAATGAGCCATGCTACTCCTCAGAACCTCAGGCATCCTGGGGATGGAGGGTAGAAGTTGAATTACAGAAAGGTCCTGTGGAACAGCTGGACTAGAACAGGACTGTGGAACAGCTGGACTAGAACAGGAGTTCTAATATGGACCTCCCTTGGTGGTATTGTAAAAAGTCTATTGAGGTTCATATGGATCTGTTAGAAGAGCCAGTAGAAGATCCTCAAGGAGTACCTCACTGTGAATTAGAGGTAATAAACTGTAGAAAAAACAAGTGGAGGTCAGAACCCTTCAGGGTGAGAAATAGCCCCAGGGGAAACTGGGGAAGTACAATGAGGTAGGGCTTCAGCGGGAAACGCAGAAGGTACTATTAGACAAAGCTTAAGCTCTTTTGGCTGAAGAACAGTACAATCCTAGGACCAAAAGGAAAATAAGTCTGACCGATTTGGACTGACAACAGAAATAGTCCATGTAGGAGAGAAGGGATATAGAAGACCCCTGTATCCGATAACAAAGTAAGGACAGACTTATGAAGCGTTACAGCTTTAGATTAACTGAAGATCCGAAATGTCTTTCCTAAATGAGGTCAATTAGGAAAGAAAAAGGTACATGGAGAGCTTCAGAGGTACCTAACCCTGAAAGGTTATGGTAAGAAAAAATTTGCTAATTACCACAGGGAGTGGT
The DNA here is from genome assembly GCA_033557465.1 of Ichthyophis bannanicus. Lineage (NCBI taxonomy): Eukaryota > Metazoa > Chordata > Amphibia > Gymnophiona > Ichthyophiidae > Ichthyophis > Ichthyophis bannanicus. The sequence goes on from CM066033.1 coordinate 977,957,975, forward strand.
TGTATGTGTAGAACTCTAAGCATGCTGGACAACATTGATAGGGGTAGTGCCCATCTGTCAGAGTCATATAGGAATATATGGATATATGAACCTAAACAGACAGATAGATAAGTACGTAGATACATATCTACCTAAAAGAGATATCTCGACAGATATATATATATATATATATATATATATATATAATTATAAATATATATACATATAGGAGTATATATGGATATATATATACAGAGATATACATGGGCAGAAGATGCACAGATACATATATATAAATATGTAGACATATAGACACATGTCTCCACGTATGTAGATGGAGACATGCCTATATAACTAGATCCCCATAGGAATATGGGGAGAGAGAAAGATTCATCTAATAGCAAGAAGGGTGATACCTACTTGAATAGATGCATAGAGAATCTTCTTTCCCTGGTTATGATTGACAGAGTCAGAGGAATGGTCTCCCTGACAAGAAGGAGTCTAGATTCCTTTAAGAATTTGAGCTCTTGAATAACCAGGATGGCCTACGTGAAAAATGCAGAGAATAACTTCAGTCTGCAGGCAGCAAGTCCAGATCTCTCTAGAACTCCAGTATGGTAAATGGATAGAAGACGCCAATGGAATAAGATACCATATTGACCCGCCTATGAGGGCAAGATGGGTATCATGCGTCCTTCAGTTGAACATGAGCGTCCCATGAAGTATCGGGAAGGAAGCATATAAGGACGAGCTGCAACTAAAAGAAAACTATCCCTGGTGAGAAGTCCAAAGAAGATGTGGACCAAGCCTGGGAATTGGCCATTCTTTAGGTTTTCACGTGATGTAAGGCCTGTGTCCTTTGTTTTGAAAAGAGATTTTAGATGAGATGGTAAGGGTAGAGAACACCTACCAGTCATGGGAGCATGACTGGGTGAACCTCTCCTAACCATCTGGGATTATCTGCTAGACAAGATACTAATGCTCTCTAGCAAGGGCCCATAGTGCAAAGCTACTCTGTAGAGTTGCAGAGAGCATGTTGCAGGTTGGTTAGAAGAAAAAAACTGGCTGTTTAAAGCCAGTAGGTAACTTAAACTATTCTGCCAAAAACAAGGGAATTGGAGATGGTGAAGAATAGAAGTCAAACCAACAAGCCTGTGATGATAGGGTTTCCAAAAAAGGTTGATAACCTGTTTTGGGTTACAACCCAGGCCGGAAGGATTGCTAGTGGAGGACAAACCCTGGTTGTGTGGTGAACAAAACCAGTGGTTTAACCACTAGGAACTGCTGCATTTGCAGCAATTACCAGGGCAGCGGAAAAAAATCTCCTTTTTTTTTTAGATTGGAAAAAGAAACAACAGACATAAGCAGGAGTGGTAAGACTTCCTTATTGTCTGATAAGCTGCTCTAAAGTAAGAATGTGAAAGGGGGAGACAACTATGGAAAGGAAACCCCTTCCTGGAATAGGAAGAGAACCATAGGGGCTTACCAGTGTAATAGAACCACTCTTACAAACCGAATGTTGTAGTAAGAGGGCAGGTAAGACAGAGTTGAAGGAGACTCACGATGTAGTAAGTCTCTGAAAGGTAAGATGATACATGCTAGTACAGGGAAAACTGCCCTATTGATAGTTGTTACACCTCTTTTTCCCAGTAGGAGGAAGAGAAACTTGTTAACTATAGGCATGATCATCATAAAAACTCTTAGAGCAAAAAGAAAGGATGTCTCGTGAAAAGAGATCCATGAGAATTTAGGATGAAATTAGTGTAGATGCTTCAAGTGAAAAGAAGCAGACTACAAACTCTAACCGCCAAACAGGAGATGTAATGATAATCTATCAGAAACCCTGCGGCTGCTGGGTTTGCTGAACCTGTTGAGGTTGTGGTTTCTTTAGCCCGGTCCGATGTTTCCCCTGTCTGGGAACATCTGTATGATGGGTAGAAGATGGATAAAACGTTTTCCCCTTAGGGGAACAAAGTTTGTTAGGAAATTTCTTACCAACTGGGAAAGAGGAAGACGTAGACAAGCCTCTGAAAACAGCAATGTCAGTGGTTAACCGAGCAGCTTGGAGTAAAGACTCCTTGTTAAAGAGATTTTCTCCAGTGCAAGGAGTATTTCCCAGTCTTTCTTGTACCCATTTGTCCAAGTCTGATACTTGGAGCCAGGCTTTACTTCGTGCCCCTATAGCTATAGCAGATGTTCTGCTAACAGACTCAAAGGAGTCTAGGGAAACACGAGTAAGGAACCTAGAGATATTTTGAGTACGACTAACCAATAAGGAATAGTCTGCTCTTTTGGGCTCTTGAAGAAAAGGGGACAAAAGTAGTAATTTATTTGTGACTTCTTCAAGAGATAATCTCATATAGAAAATATATGAGAGAATTCTTGCTGAAAGCATGGATGCCTGGAAGGTTTGGCATCCAAAGGCATCTAAAGTCTTAGACTCACGACCTGGCAGATAAGAAGAGTGCTTTTTAGTACTCTTAACACGCCTCATTGCTGATTCTACAACAATGGAATGATGAGGAAGTTGAGTCTTTTGAAAACCTGGAGAAGGGGGCACCTTGTATAGAAGATCAGTTGCCCTAGAAGGTGGGGATACCGTTAAAGGAGTTTCCCACATTCGAAAGAGCAGATCCTGAAAGGTCTGATGCAAAGGAAGCATGATGTCCTCCTTTGGACTCCAGGGAATATACAGAGATTCTGTATTCCCTGGTGCAGGATCTTGACCAGGTATAGAAATGGCAAGTAACTTTGCCATATCAAGCAGGAATGCTTGAAAAGAAAAATCCCCAGAGGGAAGACCTCTAGAAAGAGGAGTACAGGCTAGATCTGTTGAAGAACTAGCATTAGCACCCAGGGATCTATCCAAATTCATTGGAATAGAAGACCCTAAGGGGTGGAGCATCGGACTGTCCTTACAGGATGGTCGCCGGTACCGCAGGAGGTCGGTACCACAAGCAGTCGGTAGTGCATCGTCCATGCTAGGGATCGATTACAAACTCGGTACTGAGGGAAGCGAGCCTGTTGAAACAAGCATGGAAGGTACCGAGAGCGATGCTAATGTAGATACCGGTACCGACTCCGGTACCGTATCTGATACCGATACATGAAGACCAGTCGGTGACAACTCTAGCGGTACCGAAGAAACTGAGAGTGCCCGACATGGATCATCGTAACCGTGCCTTCGGTACCGTCCGGTGTCGGTACCAAGGCGAGTCGGTACTCAGTCATCCAGACTGGAGATCGATTCCAGACTCAGCATCGAAGGAAGTGAGTCTATCGATGCACATCTGGAGGGTACCGACGTCGGTACCAGTACCAGTACCGGGATCGATACCGATACTGGAAGATCGGTCTGCAGCGTCTCTAACGGGCCCGAAGGAACCGAGGGCGCCAGACTGCGATCTTTGGTGAGGAATGTTTCATCCAACACCATTGCCGATGCCAGGGTATGGGTACCGCTCGAAGCGGATGCCACCACCGAGCATGGCTCAGGTATGTTCGGAGAGGGGTGAACCTCAGGAACAACCTGAAACCCCATTAAGGATTTGGAGGTCGAAGACTCCCACCGGGGTTTTAAAGCCAGTGTGTCCGCGAGGGTAAGGCCAGAGGCATCTCTTTGCTGTGCATGAGATCTACCACTCGAGGACTGGCTAGTCTTAACAGACTGTTTTTGGGTTACCTGATCCTGCGAAGAAGAAAGGGTGGTTGGTGCCCTGAAGTTGAATGGGGACCACGTATCGAGGTGAACTCGATGCTGAAGACTTCTTCCGACTAAACTGTTGCAGGAGGGACACTCCAGCAGATAGTGGTCAGGACCCAAGCAGGGTAGACACCAATTATGAGTGTCTAAAATCAATTTTGTACCGCCACAGTTTGAACATTTCTGAGGGATAGTGGCTGGCGCTTCCATGAAGGAAAGTGAGTAGGCCTAGCAGGCCGAAAAAACCGTCAGGCACTAACAAGGAAAAAAGTATTCCTTAAAAGGAAAATTTACAAGAAAAAAGAAAAGAAACACCGGCGGTACCGGTGGCGTCGGGGAAGGCAGACGTGACCACAAGAAAACCAAAAAATAAAAGAAGAATTTTCTGCGGTGACAGGAGGACGTCCTGCCGGCTCCGTGGAAAAACGAAAACTGAGGAGAGGCCGTTGGGAAAGGTGGGAAGGCAGCACGCAGGCGTGTTGGGATGCTCCCAAAAGCGTTCTGATTGGATGCTGGGGAGCGTTCCCGCGCAGACTCCGTCGGTACCGACGTACCCATATGTGAAGACTCATTCCTGCTTGTTCCTGAAGATAGCTCTTGAAACCAAATCCAGGAACCCCATCATTGCACATTTCCTGAATGTTTGGAAGCAAAACAGGAAATTATTAATACAAGACAAAGGATACATGCAGGGGATGACCTTAGAGGCATGTTTTGAGAAGGGACAGGGGCCAGGGGTTAATACATTGAGACGATGGGCAAAGTTAGGACTCACATATATTTCCCAGATAGTGGTTAAAGAGGGGATTAGAGAGTTTGAGGGTATTAAGGATTTGTATGGGTTATCAAATAATGATTACTATAGCTATATCCAGGTGAGTCACTTTGTGCGGCAACAGAAAGTATGGAAAGATTTGTGGAACAATCGGGGGTGGTTTGAGGCCCTTTGCTCAGGACATTTAGGCCCAAAAGGAGCTTTGTCCAAGATTTATAAAGGGTTAAAGGAGGGAGGAGAGGGCAAACTAGATTTTATGCTGAAATGGGAGAAAGACTTAGAAGTCCAATGAAATGAGGAGAAGTGGGACAAGGTAATACAGACAGTGGTACGGATATCTATAGCCACTCAAATAAAAGAAAATGCTTATAAAGTGCTGTATCAGTGGTATTGGACACCGCTACATAAAAAGCCGCTGTGACTGGCACAATCGGAACAGTGCTAGAGGGGATGGCACTGTCATCCATATTGCCGTAGTCTACAGACCTCTGACTCAAATTGAAGAGAGAGATAACGAATTGATTATAGATATTGCCAAGTTAGCAACAAAGGGGGAAGCAATCATATTGGGTGACTTTAATCTATCTGATGTGGATTGGATTACTCCTTCTGCACATCTGGAAAGAAGCAAAAAAATTGTGAATGCTCTCCAAGATGCATTACTTAGACAAATGGTGATGGAACCAACCAGGGAAAGCTCAACGCTGGATGTAGTGCTCACCAGCAGTGATAACATGTCGAATGTCTGCGTGAGTACCCCTGTGAGCAACAGCGACCATCACACGGTGTGGTTTGAGATAAAAGCCATGGTACAGGCCAATCATAGCAAGCTCAAAGTCCTAAACTTCAAAAACACTGACTTCAATAAAATGACCGAGTACTTAAAGGAGGAGATGACGGGGTGGAAGGAGATAAGGGAAGTGGAATTGCAATGGACTAAACTAAAGGCGGCAATAAAAGGGGCAACAGATAAATATGTAAGAAAAATAAATAAAAACAAGAGGAGAAGGAAACCTATTTGGTTTTCCAAAGAGGTGGCTGCTCAAATAAAGGCAAAAAACACAGCTTTAACAAAATTCAAAAGCTTGCAAACAGAAGAACACAGAAATGAATACAGGATCAAGCTCAAAGAGTCTAAAAGAGAAATAAGGATAGCAAAATCAAAGGCAGAGGAAAAGATGGCTAAAGATGTTAAAGGTGGCGACAAAACTTTCTTCAGGTATATTCGGGAAAGGAAGAAGATCAGAGTTGGAATTGCAGGACTCAGAAGTGCTGGGAAAGGACTTGTGGAAAGTGATACTGAAAAAGCAAAATTGCTAAACAAATACTTCTGCTCTGTTTTTACTAAAGAAGATCCTGGAGATGGACCAGTTGTTACTCCCAAATATACAAATAGGAATGAAGTAGATACCACACCATTCACAGAAGATGAGGTGTTAGAACAACTTGCTAAACTGAAAGTGGACAAAGCCATGGGACCAGATGGGATACATCCCAGGATACTGACAGAGCTCAGAGAGGTTCTTGCAGGACCGTTAAAGGATGTCTTCAACAGATCCTTGGAAACAGGAGTGGTTCCTCAGGACTGGAGAATGGCTAATGTACCTCTACAAAAAAGTGATGACAGGGAAGAAGTGTCCAACTACAGGCCCGTGAGCCTTACCTCGGTGGCAGGAAAAGTAATGGAGGCGCTCCTGATAGAGCGAATAGTGAACTTTCTCAAAACCAACAGGTTGCAAGATCCAAGGCAACATGGTTTTACCGAAGTACGGTCTTGCCAAACAAATCTGATTGAGTTCTTTGATTGGGTGACCAAGGAACTAGATCTGGGGCATGCAATGGATGTCATCTATCTGGATTTCAGCAAAGCCTTTGGAGGCTTGTCAATAAACTCAGTAGCTTGGGGATGGGTCCCAAGATAGTAAACTGGATTAGAAATTGGTTGACTGACAGACAACAGAAGGTGATGGTACATGGAGCTCACTCGGATGAGAGGAAGTTGATTAGTGGGGTGCCTCAGGGTTCGGTCCTGGGCCCGGCACTGTTCAATATATTTGTGAGTGATATTGCTGAAGGAATGAATGGAAAAGTCTGTCTTTTTGCAGATGACACAAAAATTTGCAACAGAGTGGACTCCCCCGAGGGAGTGGTTAACATGAGGAAAGATCTACAAAAGCTGGAAGACTGGTCTAATGCTTGGCAACTACGATTTAATGTGAAAAAGTGCAGTGTCATGCACTTGGGTAGCAGAAATCCAAGGGAAAAGTACACGATAGGGGGTGAGAGGTTGGTATGCACGGTTCAGGAGAAAGACCTTGGTGTGATTATTTCTGATGATCTCAAGGTGGCAAAACAGTGCAACAAGGCGGTGGCAAAAGCCAGGAGGATGTTGGGCTGCATACAAAGAGGGATTACCAGCAGAAAGGAAGAGGTACTTATGCCGACGGGACTGGCACAATCGGAACAGTGCTAGAGGGATGCTCAGAGAAAGGTGATATGATGCACATGTGGTGGAAGTGTGGAAGGATTCAAACATTTTGGCAACGGTTTTGGATATACACGAAATGACAGGACATAGATTGCAAAGAAAGCCAGAGGTATGCCTACTACATCAATTGGAGGAGGATATCTCGGAGAGGGAAAGGGGGGTACTGCATCACTGTATAGTGGCAGCAAGAAGTGAGATAGCAAAATACTGGATAGGGTCAGTCAACCCACAAAGTGAAGGCTTCGTTAGAAGAGTAGCGGAAATGAGTTTGATGCATAGACTAACGGGGCTGAGACAAGGGAGAGGAGAGCAGGTTGTGAAACAATGGAAGAGAGTTTGGAAATGGATGGAAACCTGGAAAGGTGGCAGGAAGGTATGGAAAGAGCAGAAAAGCAGTGGAGCAGAGCAAGTATAAATCTTAACACAAATGCAAGGCTAAGACACTAAATGGTGAAGGAGTGTATATATTTGAAATACTTATGAGAAAAACGATGTGAAAAACGCATGAGTAAATGACGGGGGGAATTGAGAGAGTAGGGAGGGGAGAAGGGGAAGGGGGGAAATAACAAAACTGCCTAAAATACATGTTGTAATAATTAGTAGGAGCTAAAACTAAGTTGGCTTGTAAGAGGGTTGTGGAAAGGCTATAAAATTGTGTGAAGCAGATGTTTGTATTATCTATTGAAATACTTAATAAAAAGTTAAATGGAAAAAAAAAGTGGGGAGTGGGCTGGCCAAGTACTGCAAAGGGGTGCAACTGTGCTACCTGCATGGTGGGCAAATAGTGCGGGTATACTTACTGCCACCTCCATAGTTGGTGTTGAGTGCATCTGCTCTATTATGCCATACCAGGGCCACATGCGCCACAATAACTGTTGGGAACATGCTTTCCATGCTTCTAGTAGTTAACACTGTGGTGTTGTCCTAATGTGCCAGGGATTTGCATGTTATCGGTGCATTTGGGGCAACACCATAGCACCCTTTAGTAAAAGAGCCCTTAGTCGTAGATGTCTGTGTATCCCAATTGTGAATAATACATATCATTCAGTTCAAAAATAAAATGCTAAAATCTACATTTAGCAAATCAGTCTGAACATGTTACACTTAGGGCTAACAGTATCAAAATATGGCTATCAACCGCAACAGCCTAAATACACCAATAAAGACCTATGAGAGAACAGAAATAAAATATTGCCAATGTGCCAGGTGAGACTCTTTCCTCTGGAGATGACTGCAAATAGGAACTGATACTGATCTATAACCATTCAAAACTGTAGAATAATAACACAGGTACACTAAAAAAAAATTTTTTTAAACTGCCTCTAATGTTTCGATTGATTTTTACGTTTTTTGGTGCGCTGAATCCAAATCTGGTAACCAATTTGCTCCATCACGTACAGATTGTTTGCTACATTGGGTTAGCAGTTTGAGGTGAACGTTTCAGATTGAGTGCGATCGAGATAAAAGTTTCTTGGATGAATTCTTTATACTAATTGTTTAGTAGTTATTCAAATAAGAATAAAGAAAATTGTAACAAGGCAGCACATAAGAATAGAGTAATGTCAACAAAACACACTGTGATGGTAGCAAAATTGTCTGCACTTAAAACAGCCATATACATGTGCACAAACATTGAGCATATAAGAGCGAGGTTAGACACAAAGCAAAGCAAAGAAATGTGCAAAAAATGTTGTACAGGTATGTATGTAAGAATAGAAAACGCAAACCGCACCATTGCAATACATGAAGACAAACACCCGATGGTGTGAAAATAAAATTCTAATAAATGAGATCCGACACTGTGGTAATAACTAGCAAATTTTTATTTCAAAGTTTAGTAAAAACACGATATTTGTCAACACAGTTTAGATTTTAAAGTCATTCTTGGGTCAATCAATCTCCTGGTGGGCCCGTTTCTTCTTCCCCCGAATGCTTCTCTTGGTGCGCTGCTTGGCGTATTTTTCATCTGGGGTTTCCCGCAGCAGCAACCAGCAGAAATCAGCCATCATAGTGGTGTTCCATCTTCCTTGGTACCTTCTCTCTGCGTCCTTGATGTCCTGGTGAAACCTTTCACCTTGTTCTTCACTGTACGCCCCCAAGTTTTCGGGAAAGTAGTTCACATGGGAGTGCAAGAAATGGACTTTCAGGCTCATGTTACAGCCTTGTTCTTTGAAGGCATTGAGCATCCTGGCAACAATATCCTTATAGTTCTCATCCCGCCTGTTCCCCAAGAATTTGAGAACAACATCCTTGAAGGAATCCCAGGCTTCTTTTTCCTTCTCAGACATCGTTTCAGCGAATGCTCCATCTGAAATGAGTTTCCTTATATCAGGGCCAACAAACACTCCTTCCTTTAGCTTTGCTTCAGAAAGTCGGGGGAACTTTGAGCAAAGGTACCGAAAGCACTCACCATCTTTTGGAAGGGACTTGATGAATTGCTTAATGAGACCCAACTTAATGTGGAGAGGTGGTAATAGAATTTTATCACGAGGTACCAAGCTCTCATGAAGAACATTTTTCTCACCGGGTCTCAAATACTCCCGAATTGGCCAGTCTTTTTTCCCCCAGTGTAGGTCGCGGGCCCGGCTATCCCACAAGCAAAGGAAGCAGGGATATTTGGTGAAACCGGATTGCTGCCCTAATAGCATGGATAGAATTTTAAAGTCTCCACAAATCATCCACTTATGCTCATCATAACGAATCTTCTGAAGAATCAGGGCCAAATTCTCATATTTTTCTTGGAGAATAACAGAGTGAGCAATAGGAACTGAAGCAAATGTGTTGCCATTATGAAGAAGAACACCTTTTATGCTGTCTTTTGACGAATCAATGAACAGCCGCCATTCAGCAGGATCATACTTGAGTTTAAACTTTTCCATCACTCCGTATATATCGTTGCAAAATACCAAATCTTCCTCTTTGCTGAAATACTTCAAAAATTGTGTCTCGCAGTTGCGGTACCAATAAAAAGTTGTTCCTGGTGACAATAGATTTTTCTGTTTAAGCCGAGAACCTAGCAGTTGGGAAGCATCTTTTGGGAGTCCTAAATCCTGGACTAAATCATTCAATTCAGCTTGAGAGAAAAGTTCAGGTTTCGGATCTGGTTCAGTTTCAAACTCGGAAGTACTGGACTCATCGGGAAAAGCCATCTGATGAGTCTCATCATGATCAGAACCGTCCACACAAATATGTTCCAAAGATTTTGGTGGTTCAGGCACAGGTACTTCGTTGCTATGAGGCATAGGCCTAATTGCTGAGGGAAGGTTGGGGTAACTTATTACGTTCTTATTTTTTAAGTTGTATCCCTTCACAATGCAAGAGCAAAAATAGCAGTCACTGCTGTGGTCTCTTTGTTCACGCCACATCATAGGTATTCCGAAACGAAATGCTTGTTTTTTACCTTTCATCCATAAGCATAGATCTTCCTCACATGTCTTGCACACTTTGTGAGAAGCCCACGGTTTGTCTTGATCGCCTAACTTCAAACCGAAATAGGCGAAATATACTTTTTTAATAAATGCAGAAATGTTCCTCTGCCGCTTTTTCACGGTATATTCCCCACAAATAAAACAAAAACTGTCCGGAGAGTTGACGCAACCTCTGGCTCTGTGAGCCATCACAAATACACAGCACTGCAAACTACAACTGTAGTGAACCACTTCGGAATAAAGCTGGATTACGACTGAGCAAACAAAAGGTAATAATGAACTTGCAAGAAACTGAAATTTGACAGGAACGTTCATGTCGCAACCACCGTGTTTGAGCGAGCGAACGAGGCGAGGCGAACAGGAAAGAACATGCGCCAGCGTGAGTATTGGATTTAGCCCCCCGCCTCCCAATTGTCCTGTTAATGTATAAAATGAATACAAAACACTCTAAAATATCATGAGGGAGTGTTTCTAGTTAGTTAACCATTACAACCTCTATTTTGGGCCAAGAAAATAAACTGCAGTCGGTTAAAAAGAAATTATGTGAACATTCCTTATATGGGTAAGAAATCTAATTTTGCAAGAAAACGTGACGTGATGGAACATTTTGGCTATTTTTCCTGGATTCAGCACCCCAAAATCTATAGGAATCAGTTGCAAAACTGGAGGCAGTTTTTTGGTAGTGTACCTGTGTAATATATCTGGAAAAGAGTGCATTACTGTTCATCTCTCTAATCTGTTATGTAACTCATAAAAAGCTCCTTGCTGGATAATTTTCTTTTCTCCTATTCATAAATGAGCAGTGACTATATAAGACAAGGTATAAATAAATTTGCTGTGACATACAAGCCTCCATTCTTGCTGATGCTGTTTCTTATAAAGTAGAACTAACCATTTTTCTTATTGTCAATTGATTCATTTGCTGTGTTGCCATGTGACCTTAACCCCAAGCCAGGCAATTTTTCAGTAGAGCTTTGTCTTGAATTTTCAGTCGCTATTGGTTTAAATGGTTCCCGGCCCACACATATCAATACATCGGGGCAGTGCACCATAGCTTGTACACTGTCAATCTGGAAAACAGAGAAAAACTTGTTAACAACATACTGTGAAACTTATCTGTATTTTTTTATTTGCCCTTTTCTGCAAACGCTCTATACTTGCTGCTTGCAGCTCCGCTTTCATCAGGTATACATTAAGCACACCTTCCAATATCTTTCCGGTTATCTCCAGGTTGTTTTTGTATATATCAGATACTCTGGTGGCTGCCCGTGAATGAGAGACTAAGATGCAGATTTCTCAAGGGCTTCTTATTGTCAAGGATGTGTGAAAAATATTTTAATTTTGAAAATAGTTTCATGAATATTTCACAAAATTTGTATGTTCACAAATCTAGTCATCACAAAGTTTAACAAAAAATTTCCATATTTGAGATGGAAAGTGGCAAAACCTGCTAGCCTTGCAACATTTTGGGGTCCTTTTACTAAAGTGCGCTAATCATTTAATGCGTGGTTTTGTGCATGGTAACTGCCTGCTCGGGCTTATGGTAACTGTTACCATAGGGGCATGACAGTTACCACATGCCGATTCGCACACTAACTGCCATTTTCACCTTAGGATACTGAATGGGTGGGGTAGGGGTGGAGGGAGGCCTGTTGACAGTATTCCAGTTAGCATGGTGGGACATATCGTGCTCTGTCAATGTTGCCATTGGTGCTAATACACCTAACGCAAACTCAATAGCTGCAGTTAAATGTGCCTGCGGTAATAGTGCCATCAGTCAACTTTACGCTTGAAAAGCTTCTGTAATACTACTCTGTTGCGCTTTTGTGGAGGCGGTACACAGTGATACAGAGTACTGACATCTTTTCCATTGCATGCTAATACTGACCCATGGTCCTCATGTATTAATGAAAGAGCCCTGCATATGAGTACTGGCATCTTTTTTTCTAGGAAAAATGCATTGCTACTCAGGAATACGAATGACAAGCAACTGATTTGAAAGAAAAAATCAGGTCAAAAGAGTATCCTAATAGATGCATACGGGGGTCCTAGCCCTGAGCCTGAGCAACTGATAGAGTATCTCTTTTAGAAGCACTATTTTCTAGAGATAATTCTAATCTAGTATGTACAATTCATTTTTCTTATATTTCTCATTACATCAAAAAGATTTTTTGAAAATATTGGCACATAGTACAAGGTCGTGATTGTTTTAATAACAAACAATTGTCATTTGCAGATACAGGGGATGCAGTCTGAGATAGATATTGATTCCCTCTGTTCGTCCCATTGGAAGAAAGAACACCACTGCTGTGGGCCACTAAGTGTGGAAATTGCTCTTTTTCTTACCAGATGATGGTGACTAAAATGTTTGTTCATCCTGTCACTCAGCAGAAATGGGATCTGAGAAGCTTTTCTAACTGCAAAACAAAAAATGTTGCTCGTATAATCTTAGGATCTGTCCATGTGCTCTACTATACATAGGGAAAGCAAAGAGACCATTCCCTACTTGCCTCACTGAACACAGACATTGTATTCACAAGGGTTACTTTAAGGCACCCTTGGTGGGACATTATAAAGAATAAACACATTCTTGTGATAACTCCAGTTTTGTGTCCTACATCTATTAGAGCTCTCTTGGTGGGGCGGCGAGTTGGACAGACGTATAGGGGGTCTTTTACCAAAGAGCACTAGCTGTCAATGTGCATGCTATGTAGCTAATGCTGAAGGTGCACTGGGACACGTGTTGACAGCTAGTGTGGGGCCACGACAGTTCGGGACGATTTCTGCACTGTGAATTGCGTGTTGGGGTGGTAAGGGGGTGGATTAGGGGCAGAGAATGGGCGTGATGAGCATTGCACGATTAGCATAGAGGTAAACACCATGCACTAACTGCAACCCTTGAAATTGGCGCGAGTTCACCTAATGCCATCTCAGTAGGTAGAGTTGAGTGCATCTGCACGATTTGTATGCTGCGTTAGGGGATAGGGCTCCGTGTTTACTGCTGGAAACATTCTTTCAATGCCCCTGACAGTTAATGCAGTGGTGTTGCCATGGTTTTGGTGCTATTTGGCATGTTAGTTGCGACACCATAGCACCCTGTAGCAAAAGGGCTCTTTACTGCAAAATTAGTGCGGAGGCCCATGCTAACTTTATGGGGCATGTATATCCATCCCCTTGCCATTAGTGCATTGCTAACATGCAGCACCATGCTAAGCAACACATGGGTGCATTGAATGCCACCCATTGAACAATGTGCACCCTTCAGAGTTGAATCAAGATATTGATTATGTTGCCTTTTTGTAACTGGGGAGAATGTCTCCCCAATCTGGTCCCATTTTGGTCTTTCAGCACTTATAGGTGTTTATTTTTTCATTTTTAATATATTTATTGTTCATGTTTGATAGGTTTATTTATTATGGTATTATTAATTTATGTGATAATTGCCTCATGCTAAAAGTTAGCACAAGCTTCATGCTAAAAATCCCATGCTAACTGAGTAGCAGGCCATTGGAGGGGATTGGGTGGACTTGAGATGTACTGTGGGTATGCTGCATTGCAGTTAACACGGGCATTATTGCACATGGTAACTGCTAATGTTGCCATTAGCACTAGTACACTTAACACCACCTCAGTGGGTGACATTAAGGCCCCGACTCTGGAAGGCAACTTGCGGGGCTGCATGTCCTGATGGGCGTGCAGCCCTGCAAGTCGTCCTGCCTGTATTCCCCCTCCAACTCTCTCTACAAGAACAGAGCTGCAGTATGGGGAGATCCGGCGGGGAGCAGGAGGGGGCAGAGTGTGGGTGGAGCAGGGCAGGCCGAGGCAGCAGGACATACAGAGCCAATTCAAGTCAGGTGGAATAAGCAGCTTGGACTAGGGCAATCAGGGCCAGACACCCCCCCCCCCCCACACCAAAGGCCAGGGCCAGGGGCAGGTAGATCCCCACTGCCTGATCGTGGCCCCAGCTGCCCAGCCTTGGGTCAGGCGGTGGGGAAACAGGGGGTTGATGCTGCAGGAGTCAGGGGAGCATAAGAACATAAGATATGCCATACTGGGTCAGACCAAGGTCCATCAAGCCCAGTATTCTGTTTCCAACAGTGGCCAATCTAGGTCATACGTACCTAGCAGTTTCCCCAAAAGACACAGATTCCACAATGCTTGTACTGGGCAGGTGGGGAGGATATCCCTACAGGTATACAGGTGCACACCAGGCTGTGTCAGGGCCTGATCCTGCACCCGCGAGAACGTCTTGCTCCCGCAGTGCAGAATCAGGTCTAATGGGACCATTCTGCTTAGGGCAGTCCAGATGGCCCAGACGTGCCCCTAAGGGAATCAGGCTCTATGTGAACTCACATGCCAGTTAGTACGGTGCTGAGCCAAAAAGGATGCCAGGCTCCCATTGCTAGGCATCTCTCCAAGTGGCTCCACCAGAGGGGCAGGGGAGTTTTTGCTTGACTGACAAACTAATCAATCAGGCTGACAGGAATGCCTGGACCCACTGAAGAAGAGGAGGGACAAGCAGTACCCTTACTCTTCCTTCTACAACCCATTATGGAGGTAAGCATGCAAAACGGATATGCTGTGAGCAACGACACTAGCGATCCGCCATATTCACTTTTTGCTGTTCTAATTGATAGTTTGCCCTCCACTTCCTTTCCTTTTTTGGTATCCATATGGAGGTTTTCATACCATTCTTTTTTTAAAATGTGTACTTTAAAAAAAAAAGGAGTTTTTTTTACATTCGTTTTTGTGGGTTTTTTTTAACATTTTTAAAATTGACCCTATTTGAGCTGCCAATCGTCCAAAACTCAGCATTTAAAAACAACGGGCCCAATATTTGAAAGGCATTTCCATGGTTTACAATGCAGTAAACCATGTAAATGCCTTAAATTGGGATATTCAATGGCACATGGTTAGTGCCATTGAATATCCCCTTCTAACTCCCCTATGATCCCCGACGCTATCCGGTTAGCATTGGGGATGGCAACAAGCAATAACTGGGCAGCAGATATATTGCATTCCCGGTTAGCAATCTGGGGGGAGGAGGGGGGACTGACTGCCTATCTGCTAGTGCAGGAGCTAACTGGTCAGCATGCAATATCGCTGCTACCTGGTTACCTAATGCGGCTTCCGGCACGTGCAGCGATCCCCGGATATTCAATGCTGGGGCCACATATGACCCTGGCATTGAATATGGGTTAAGAGTCGGCAGACAGGGCTATGCACTGTAGTGCCAGAAGAATATCGGGCCCAGCAGTTTCTTTCAGGGTCAGAACACTGATGGCTATACAATGACCCTGTTCTTGATGTTTCTATGCATCTTTAAGGTGTTTATATGTAATTTTGTACTGATTTATGTTGCATTTTTGTCTGCCCTATTTTACTTTCACTTCACTTTAAATCGCGACAAAAAATCAACAAGTGAAAAAAGAAAAACATGTAAATAGATCCAAAAATACACTCAAACAACAAAATGCTGGACTGAAAAAAACTATTCTATTAATAATAATAATGAAGAGAAAATGGAGGCATCAACAGGAATCAAAATAGACCCCTAACCTCTGGTCGTATGATAGTTCCAGCCTCATCATTTGTCTCCAATTCCCAAAGAAGCCTAAGAATTTTTTAACATATTTCAAAATTATTTTTTTGTGCACTAAAATAATGCATTCAATAAATAGTACACAAGTATATCAAAAACCAAAAAGAGAGAAACATAGAAACATAGAAATATGACGACAGAAAAAGACCACATGGCCTATCTAGTCTGTCCTTCCATAACAACTACAACAGTCCCCTTTTTACCTTTAGAGATTCTCTGTGTTTGCCCCATGCTTTTTTGAATTCAGTTACTGTCTTCATCTCTACCACCTCTACTGGGAGACTATTCCATGGATCCACTACTCTTTCCGTAAAGAAATATTTCCGCATATCACTCCTGAATCTATCTCCCTTCACCCTCATCCCATGTCCCCTCGTAGCAGAACTTGCTTTCAATTGAAAGAGGCTCTCTCCCTGAACATTTATGCCATGGAGGTATTTAAACATCTCAATCATATCACCTCTATCCCGCCTTTCCTCTAAGGTGTACATATTAAGAGAGAGCCATTTAACTTTCATTGAGCACCCTTACGGCGTCTGGTGCAAGGCTTGACAAGAACAAAAATTTCACAAGTGGCAAGGCTCCAAAACTGGAACAATCAGCAACGGAAACAAAGTAACTTCTTATAGATAGTAAAAAAGAAACTATGTAGCCATGCTCGACATTAATGTTTCAACTCAAAAGCAAGCTTGCGTCAAGAGCTACCACACAGTCAAACTGCACCAAGCCGACACTCACAACAAACTGAGAAAATGCCATTAAATACCAAGAGCTCAGATGCAAACGCCACAAGTAGTGTGCAAAGGATGACATCATCTTAAAGATACCTATGCTCCAAACTCAACCTTATTCAAAAAAACGGAGTTGCCATGGAACAAAAGGGGAAGGGGATCCACCTACACCGCACCAGCCCAAAATCTGGAAAATGCCCATCAAATAGTCAAACAGCTACTGATGTTGTCAATAAAACATGTTCCACTCAAGTTCCGCATTTAAACCGGCAGTCACTGTTGCACTGCTTTGTAGGTCTCACTTTCATGTATGGCTTTTAGAATCATTGTTTCTCCACACGACCTAAACTACTTTGGGGCCCTTTACTAAATGGTGCTATGGTGTTGCATTGTTCATTTCTGTTATATTGTAAGTTCCGTGTAGATTGTCTTCACTGAACAGTTACTGTTACATGTAAACCGCGCTGATGCTGAATAGCGCGGTATATAAGAAAAATAAATAAATAAATAAACACACCAATAATGCGAAACCATAGTGCGTTTGGTGAACCACCACTGTGTTAACTGTCAGGGGCGTGGATTGCATACGCCCAGCAGTTAATGTGGCGCATCTTACCCTCATGTAGCACGAAAATAGCACAAGTGCACTTCTACTTATGAAGGCGATGGTATGCGCACCCCCACTGATCACTCACCTGGCAATTAGCGCGGTTTCACTAACTGCAAGAAGCTCATCCTGAGCACTCCCCACCCCTAACCTGCCCACTTGCAACCTTAATGCACCATGGACAGTTAATGCTGAAATTCAGCCATGTTAAGTGTCATGGTGCCACACTAAAGACCTGATTCTGTAGTGCACGTCCTAGCCCTCGGAACCAGACACACAGAGGGAGTTGCGATTCTGATCCCGTGGGGCATGTCTAGCCTCGCGGGATCAGAATCGCAAACAGGCCTGTACGAGCAGGCCGGCACCATGATTCAGCCCGGCCTACACATACAGGCCTTGCCCGATTAATTCAGTCTGGGATTTACAATGGAGCTATGTCGCCATGGGTCTGGTTGCCATGGCACTGCTGCTCCATTGTAAAACCATGATCCCTGGCCGCTGGCTGCAAAGATGCTTTCCCTGCAGCCCAACCCTCGACCTGGCCTCCTAAGGCCAGGGTCAGGCTGTGGGGAAGCTCCTGTGCCCTTTCCCGCCACTTCCCAGCCCCAGGCCTGCCAGATGCACCCGAATGGGGAATTTATTCCACCTCCAAGATGGAATAAGTTCCCCATCCAAGCCATCGGCCCCGGACGTACAGGGCCAACATTGGAATCAGCCCTATATGTCCGGGGCTGATGACCACCCACTGCCTGCCCTAATGCCACCCCCGATCTGTCCCTTCCCCGCCCCCGTCTAACTTCCCTGTACAACGAGCGGGGAAGATAGACGGAGTTAGGAGTGGGAACAAATAGCGGGGATGTTTATATTAGGGGCTGTCTAAGTTGCAGCTATAGTGTACTGTTCATAGGCATTGTGTGGGGTGGGCAAGAGGCAGAACCCCCACCTCAAATGTTGCAAGTGCAAATGCTGAATTGGTCCCTCTCTTCCAATATGACTTGCTTACCCTTTGCACCCCTCCCCCTCCCTCCAAAAGTAAGCAGGCAGATTGCATCTATGGTTCAGCTGGTACAAAATACTGCAGTTGCTCTTCTGACAGAGAAAAAAACATCATGATCATGTCTCTCTTCTATTAAAACAGATTCATTGGCTTCTGATTGAATGTAGTATTTATTTCAAACTTATTTTTGGCATGTTTACTTTCCTCGTAAATTCCCTCTTGGGCATTATAGTCTAGGAATGTGCACAGCTGAAAAAAAAATGACTTGTGCTCATTTTAAACAAATGTTTCCCCATTTTCAGGCAATTTTTTGGGCTCATTTCTGCTGTTCATATTTGTGTGCATACAGTATATTGCTTGCAAGCACAAAGTTAAAAACAAATGCAATTGATTGTACATGCATTAATTCATAGGTAGACATGCTCTCAGTTTGCACAGGCTTTCACTTTTAAGGCACCCAAATGAACCAAATGAATTCTCACAAATGCACGCCCCTATTATGATTGGTTTGGCAATTTCTTTTGCAAAAGTTGGAGCATTTGCAACTGGAAAGTATGTGGCAGAGGACATTTACCGCTGCCCCTTTCTTTGAAATGCATGATCCCTAGAATTGCAACTTAAACAGGATCATCCATCCTTCCATGAGAAAATTGAAGCTTGGTTATTTGCCAAGGCTTTTACCTGATAAGGTTGTTGGAAATGACTGCTTTGAGAAGCTTAGGTGCAGGTTAAGATCTTAAAATCCATTTTGGGGATTAGGGGCATAGTGATTTTAAACATGGGGTAGGGAAGATTTTATTTAATGGTTTTAAGAATGACAATAGGAGAAATGAATGTATTGGTTAAATTCTTTGATGCTGATTATTGTACCTTGCTTTGATCATCATTGATGAAGTGTGTCCTCCAGTGTAATTAAATATATAAATAAAATCAATAGACAAAGTTGAAGAGAATTCTGTTGTACCTGCCAAAAATATTCCCGGTTTTATCTCATGCACCTCCAGGCTTCCAGTTCAATCAAAGCCAGGGCTGGGATTTGGAACCAACACCCATCATTCATAACTACCTGGGGATTTATTTCCTGTTTTATATCTGCTCCCAACTCACTAAGTCCAGTCATGGCACCAGAAGCCTTCCAGAACCCCACAATCATGTGTCCTAAATACGGACTCCAGCTGTTGCTGTTATTCAGTGACTGGAACTTCCTCTTTCCAGGGGCTGTGAATGTTACCTTCGCAGCATACTCAGCCCTGGCCAATCCAAGGAGCAGAAGATCTGACCTTTGAATTTGAATCCAGGTCCTCTATGTGACCATAGTGCCAACCTCATTATTGAGATTTTAATATAGTAGAGTATGACCACTTTAATATTATAAGCACTAATTTGAGCAGTTCTTGCCCTTTTCAGTGTTTGGTCCTTTGACAGAGAATGTTGGCAGACAACAGGAGAAAACTGAAGAAGACTTAATAGCCGGACCCACAGTGCTTCCTCTAGAAAACAAGATGAGCATCCCATGAGCACTCTGACTGGCTGAGGACAGCTGTGTGCATGTGTGTGTACGAGTGTGAATCCTGATGAAAAACAGACACAAGCTCAATATTAAGAGTGTTTATACATTTAGCAGCAGCTGCTAAACTTATAAACCCCCTATCTGTGAATTTTTAATAGCACTATGCAGAGAGTGTTGCTGAAAATTCTTACAGACTGCCTTGGTACTAACTGGATAGTGTCTAAGCAGAGTGTGGGCATTCTGCGTATCTACAGCAAAAAGGCCGTCCTAAATAAAATCTCATAACTATATGGACAGGTGGTTATTTTAGAAGCCTTATTCACAATTTGCACATGGAAAATCCAGCACTTACATGTGTAAATGGCATCAATATGTAAATGGCAATTTTAGAAATGGCTACATTTGCATGTGGATGTCCATAATACATATAGATTGCATGGAAGTGTCTTGGGACACGGTTAGGGCATGGCCTGAGTGGGTCAAAATATCTACACATGTATTTCCCATTTCATATAGGGAATGCAATCCGTGTCCAAAATTGCCCAGGCCAGGACTTACAGCTGTTCCCCGGAACATACAGGTTTTAAAAGAAAGAAATCATGATCACTGGAGATGCAATGATGGAGGGGGAAAGGGAACTGGAGAAAGGTGAGGTGAAAATGTTTTTGGAAGAGGAAGGAGAAAGGAGGTGAGAACCCCAAGAAAATGTAAACTGGGAAGAACAAATAGGAAAAAAGGCAGAGAAATACGTAAGATGGAAACAGAGGAGGGAAGCTACCTGGATCTCAGCAAAGCCTTTGATACTGTTCCTCAAGGGAGGCTTATCAATAAACTGAGCAGCCTGGAGACGGGATCAGAAATTGGTTGACTGGCAGATGGCAGAAGGTGGTGGTAAACTGAACTCACTCGGAAGGGAGTGGAGTGGAGTGGAGGAGTGGCCTCGGGAGTGGAGGAGTGGCCTAGTGGTTGGGGCAAGGTACTTCAGGCCGGAAGGTCGGGGGTTCAAATCCCACTAGAGGACAGCAACCTTGGGCCGGAAGGACTGGGGTTTCTAGTCCCACAGGTGCTCCTTGTGGTCTTGGGCAAGCCACTTAACCCTCCATAGCCCATGTTCCCTGTAAAATAGTTATCTCCAAGTTATAATGCCCTGTTCAATGTAATTTCAGTTTGTTCAATGTAAACCGCACTGATGCAGAATAGCGCGGTATATAAGAGAATGTAAATAAATAAATAAAAAATAAAATAAATAAATAAATAAGGAGGGAAAGTGAGTAGTGGTGTGCCCCAGGGATCGGTCCTGGAGCCGGTACTGTTCAGTGTGTTTGTGAGTGATATCAGGGTCATATCAAGCCATAAATGTGCCCTGTGCGACTTGCACCTCTGGCACAACCCACCTCCAGTTGTCATTTTCCTCATGCCCAGCATCTCCCCATCTTACCCATGCCTGCATGCCTGCCTTTGCCCTACCACCACCACTTTTCATGTCTCCTTAGCAGCGACAGTAGCAGCAGCGGAGCAGATCTCTAATTGAGGGAAAAAACTTTCTGACTCCACACTAGCATGTTGGCCCGATCCCTTCCTCCCCTGACATAGGCTCTCATCAGAGGAAGGAGGGACCAGACCAGTCATTCATGCACAGAGTTGCAAAAATCCGCATTTGAATGGCTGGTCTGCCTTTCTGTTCCTTGAGAAGAGCAGTGCTTTCCAGGGCTCTCCCAAAAGGTGATTTTTGCTGAATTTGCTGCTGAACTGTGAGTTCTATCTGTCTGTCTGTTTGTCTTCACATATTTATCTATCTATTTGCCCTTCTTGGTGGGTTCCCTTACCTACTCTTTTGCTGTGTGCCCACTGTTCAGGAACAGCCTCCATTGCTGTAGAGTTTTAAACTATCTTTCTCTTAGTCTATCTGAGTGACTACCCCTCCCCCCTTGCTGAGGCATTGTTGTAGACCTTCATTTCCTGTTGTGCATGTGGGCTTGCTCAGATTGCCTTTCTGTTCCTTGAGAAGAGCAGTGCTTTCCAGGGCTCTCCCAAAAGGTGATTTTTGCTGAATTTGCTGCTAAACTGTGAGTTCTGTCTGTCTGTCTGTTTGTCTCCACATATTTATCTATCTATTTGCCCTTCTTGGTGGGTTCCCTTACCTACTCCTTTGCTGTGTGCCCACTGTTCAGGAACAGCCTACTGGCCAGAGACACTTAGGTTCCCGCCCACCCTACCCCTCACCCCACCCACCCCAGGGGCTAAATTGCCTATATAGTGGTCACATACGTGCCATCTGTCGTTCCTAACTTGGATAACACCCACATCTTCTTCAACTTTTCTTATTATTATTCTCCCCCTTCTGGGACTGCTTAATCAACATATCGTGTATTCAGTGCAATAACTGTGGTACTTTCATTCAAAGAAGAATCATTTGGAGCCTAAGAGCTTGTCCTATATGCCTAAAGTCAACTGCCATGCATGAAGAACTGACTCTACTAAGGAAAGACCTAGCTGCCATGCATAAAGAAGTGTCTCTACTGAGGGAGGAACTGGCTGCAATGAAGCGCACCTCTTCTAGGATACAAACTGAACAAAGTCCACCACCGCTCCACAAAGAATCAAACACCCCAGGAACAAATGGATCACAGTGGGTTCTGGAAGATTGCGACCTGTAATGCAGAGACATCCTACACATCAAGAGATATCCCTGCACAATGCCTTCTCTGCCTTGGCTAATGAGGATGCCCAATCCAAGGAAACTGAAGGGCCCTTAAATGAGTCAGACAATGCCCAATCTCCTGCTAAAGCACCAAATATGAAGAAAACCTCACCAAACAGAAAACTATTACTACTTGGAGATTCCATCATCAGAGGCACCAACTTGGGAACACAGTTCAAAGGAGAGAAGATAGTCATGTGCCTACCATGCTCTTCAGCCAGCAGGAATACAAACCAAGTTGTTGAAATACTTAGCGCAAAAAGTGGGCACTCCAAACCTGATGTTATTATCCAGTTGGGCACAAATGACCTGGCTAGAAACAGTGCTTTACAGCCCAAAAGGACTTCCAATCTCTGGGAGAGAAACTCAAGCCCATTGTTAACACTGTTGCATTCTCAGAAGTTCTACCTGTTCTTGGTAAGGGGACAAAAAGGCTGCATCGCATTAACAGCTTTAATACATGGCTCCAGACCTGGTGCAAACAAGAAGGATTCAGATTTATTGGCAACTGGGGCAACAGATGGACCAACAAGAGACTATACTGTGCTGATGGACTACATCTCTCTGTCGCAGGGAAAAGAAACCTAAGTGAAAAATTCAGGCAGTATGTGGATATGCATTTAAACTAGGAAAAGGGGGTGACGGATGTGGAAGGTCAACATCTGCATGCCACCCCCTGCAAAAGCAGAACAATATCAGAAACAGCCACACTCTTAAACCACACATCAAAAACAAGTGGGAAGAAGTGGGCAGAATAAAATCAATGCAAAATACACACAAGCCAGGTAAATGCTGGAAAACAATGAGCACAAATGCTCGAAGCTTAGCCAAAAAAATTCCAGACCTCGTAGCCCTAATGGTGGAAATGGATTTGGACATTGTGGCCATTACAGAAACATGGTTTAATGAATCACATGATTGGGATATAGCCATAGCTGGCTATAATCTATTCAGAAGAAACAGAGAAAATGGAAAAGGAGGAGGAGTAGCCTTGTATGTCAAAAGCAGTATTAAAGCTACTGAAATGCAGGGGACATGGGAAAAAGAAGAAGCGCTCTGGATTGCGTTGGAAAGAGGAGATGGCACTGTCATCCATATTGCCGTAGTCTACAGACCTCCAACTCAAATTGAAGAGAGAGATAACGAATTGATTATAGATATTGCCAAGATAGCAACAAAGGGGGAAGCAATCATATTGGGTGACTTTAATCTATCTGATGTGGATTGGATTACTCCTTCTGCACATCTGGAAAGAAGCAAAAAAATTGTGGATGCTCTCCAAGATGCATTACTTAGACAAATGGTGATGGAACCAACCAGGGAAAGCTCAACGCTGGATGTAGTGCTCACCAACAGTGATAACGTGTCGAATGTCTGCGTGAGTACCCCTGTGAGCAACAGCAACCATCACAAGGTGTGGTTTGAGATAAAAGCCATGGTACAGGCCAATCATAGCAAGCTCAAAGTCCTAAACTTCAAAAACACTGACTTCAATAAAATGGCCGAGTACTTAAAGGAGGAGATGACGGGGTGGAAGGAGATAAGGGAAGTGGAATTGCAATGGACTAAACTAAAGGCGGCAATAAAAGGGGCAACAGATAAATATGTAAGAAAAATAAATAAACACAAGAGGAGAAGGAAACCTATTTGGTTTTCCAAAGAGGTGGCTGCTCAAATAAAGGCAAAAAACACAGCTTTCACAAAATTCAAAAGCTTGCAAACAGAAGAACACAGAAATGAATACAGGATCAAGCTCAAAGAGTCTAAAAGAGAAATAAGGATAGCAAAATCAAAGGCAGAGGAAAAGATGGCTAAAGATGTTAAAGGTGGCGACAAAACTTTCTTCAGGTATATTCGGGAAAGGAAGAAGATCAGAGTTGGAATTGCAGGACTCAGAAGTGCTGGGAAAGGACTTGTGGAAAGTGACACTGAAAAAGCAAAATTGCTAAACAAATACTTCTGCTCTGTTTTTACTAAAGAAGATCCTGGAGATGGACCAGTTGTTACTCCCAAATATACAAATAGGAATGAAGTAGATACCACACCATTCACAGAAGATGAGGTGTTAGAACAACTTGCTAAACTGAAAGTGGACAAAGCCATGGGACCAGATGGGATACATCCCAGGATACTGAAAGAGCTCAGAGAGGTTCTTGCAGGACCGTTAAAGGATGTCTTCAACAGATCCCTGGAAACAGGAGTGGTCCCTCAGGACTGGAGAATGGCTAATGTACCTCTACAAAAAAGTGGTGACAAGGAAGAAGTGTCCAACTACAGGCCCGTGAGCCTTACCTCGGTGGCAGGAAAAGTAATGGAGGCGCTCCTGAAAGAGCGAATAGTGAACTTTCTCAAAACCAACAGGTTGCAAGATCCAAGGCAACATGGTTTTACTGAAGGATGGTCTTGCCAAACAAATCTGATTGAGTTCTTTGATTGGGTGACCAAGGAACTAGATCTGGGGCATGCAATGGATGTCATCTATCTGGATTTCAGCAAAGCCTTTGATACTGTTCCTCATAGGAGGCTTGTCAATAAACTCAGTAGCTTGGGGATGGGTCCCAAGATAGTAAACTGGATTAGAAATTGGTTGACTGACAGACAACAGAAGGTGATGGTACATGGAGCTCACTCGGATGAGAGGAAGTTGATTAGTGGGGTGCCTCAGGGTTCGGTCCTGGGCCCAGCACTGTTCAATATATTTGTGAGTGATATTGCTGAAGGACTGAATGGAAAAGTCTGTCTTTTTGCAGATGACACAAAAATTTGCAACAAAGTGGACTCCCCCGAGGGAGTGGTTAACATTAGGAAAGATCTACAAAAGCTGGAAGACTGGTCTAATGCTTGGCAACTACGATTTAATGTGAAAAAGTGCAGTGTCATGCACTTGGGTAGCAGAAATCCAAGGGAAAAGTACATGATAGGGGGTGAAAGGTTGGTATGCACGGTTCAGGAATAAGACCTTGGTGTGATTATTTCTGATGATCTCAAGGTGGCAAAACAGTGCGACAAGGCGGTGGCAAAAGCCAGGAGGATGTTGGGCTGCATACAAAGAGGGATTACCAGCAGAAAGGAAGAGGTACTTATGCCACTGTACAAGTCACTGGTGAGGCCTCACTTGGAATACTGTGTTCAGTTTTGGAGACCACATCTTGCAAAAGATGTACAAAGACTGGAAACTGTTCAGAGAAAGGTGACCAAAATGATTTGGAGCCTGCATGAGAAGCCTTATGAGAAGAGACTTGAAGACCTAAATATGTACACTTTGGAGGAGAGGAGGGACAGGGGAGATATGATTCAGACCTTTAAATACTTAAAGAGAAATGATGAACAAACAAACCTCTTCCAAAGATGGGGAAGCTGTAAAACTAGAGGGCATAAGATGAAGCTGCAAGGTGGCAAATGGAAAGGCAATGTCAGGAAATATTTCTTCACTGAAAGGGTGGTGGATGCTTGGAATGCCCTCCCGTTGGAAGTGGTGGGGGCAAACATGGTGATGGAATTCAAAACGGCATGGGACAAACACAGTGGATCCCTTTACAGCAACAGGATAAACACAAAATAAACGGTATCATCTAACTTCTGAACTATCTAGTGTCTCAACAAATAAGGGTGTCCTACATGAAGTGGTGGGTTCACCCCTAAACAAAAACAAAAATATGGGGAGGGGTGGCCTGCACAGTGCGACAGATGCACCTACTCTTGCCATCTTGCTGGGCAGACTAGATGGACCATGCTGGTCTTTATCTGCCATCACTTACTATGTTATTATGTTACTATGGTCTGATCCCGCCCTCCTGTGACGTGAGCCTATGCCAGAGGAGGGAGGGATTAGGCCATCATGCAATCATGGAATCGGGAAGACCCAGGTGTTTCTTCTCAATTAGAGATCCGCTCTGCTGCTGACACCGCTGCCGCCAAGGAGACACAAAAAGCGGCAGCGCTGGGGCAAGGGCAGGCAGCAGGTGGGAAGGGGGAACCAACCCCAGCAACCCCAAATGTGCCCCTATTTTTTGTACCTGTGCGGTGTTGTCGATATTGCTGAAGGGCTGAAGTGAAAGGTCTGCCTTTTTGCAGATGATGCAAAGATTTGCAGCAGAGTGGACTCTTCTGAGGGAGTGGATAACATGAGAAAGGATCTGCAGGCACTGGAGAAACAGTCTGGTGCTTGGCAGTTGAGATTTAATGTGAAGAGATGCAGAGTCATGCGCTTGGGATACTATCACTTTATATTGTTATATTAGATTGTGAACGCGGATGAGTATTAGATTGTAAGCTCGGATGAGCATGACTCTGATGAGCAGGGACTGTTTATCATATGTATATCTTTTATAAGCATGTCATACCTGTACAGAGCTGCGTGCTTGGCGCTATATGAGTGCTAAATAGTAATATAAAGATCCAGGAGAATAGCGTGTAGTGGGGGGCGAGGGGTTGGTGTGCATGGACTGGGAGAACCACCTCGGGGTGGTTGTTTCTGGGGATCTTGAGGTGGCAAAGCAGTGTGATGG
The DNA here is from genome assembly GCA_033557465.1 of Ichthyophis bannanicus. Classification (NCBI taxonomy): domain Eukaryota; kingdom Metazoa; phylum Chordata; class Amphibia; order Gymnophiona; family Ichthyophiidae; genus Ichthyophis; species Ichthyophis bannanicus. The sequence continues at coordinate 977,985,004 of CM066033.1, forward strand.
GGCGGTGGCCAGGGCCAAAGTGATGCTGGGATGCATATGGAGAAAGGTGGCCAGCAGAAATTAGGGGGTATTGGTGTCCCTGTGCAGGTAATTGGTGGGGCCTCACTTGGAGGGTTTTGGGGACTGTGTCTCACAGGGGATATGAAGGGACTTGGGAGGTTCAGAGGAATTTGCGCTGGGGGATGTCTGAGAAGTCTTGGGACCTGGGTGTCTGTGCCCTGGAGGAGAGGAGGGACAGGGGAGATATGATAGAGATGTTTGAACGATTGGGGGTGTTGGTGAACAAACAAACCTTTTTCAAGGTGGGAGAAGCTATGGAACTGGAAGGCATGGGATGAAGTTGCAGAAAGGTAGACATAGAGGCGGCGGTGGGAGGTGCTTTTTCACTTGGAGGGGGCAGGTAGTAGATGCTTGGAATGCCCCCCTGATGGACGTGGTGGGGGCAGTTGGGGTGATGAAATTCAAAGTGGTATGGTACAGACACAGTGGATCCCTTTATAGCAAGAGGATAAAATCAAAGCAAACTTAAATATCTTTTATACTTCAATAAACTGAGGGGAGCTATCCTACACAGAGCGGCAGGTACATCCCTAAACACAGGCTTACAGGGGGTTGACTTGTACGGAGCAGCAGTTATAACCACTCTAGCCACCTTGCTGGTCAGACTAGATGGATCATACTGGTCTTTATCTGCCATCATGTAGTATGTTACTATATTTGTACGTGTAGGTTTGCAAAATGGCCCACATACACGCATAAGTTCCAATGCTTACATGTATAAATTGCTGAATTTTCACCTTTGATTTTTCCCATGGGTAAATTTGCAAAATGGCTTCTCCAGCTCCTCATATCAGAACTTACACTTGCACACCCACATTATTTTAGAAAAGGTTCTGCGTTTAGCAAAGCCTTTTGTAAAATACTGCCGGAATTGTGTGTCGTGACCTCGACATCTCAGTTCCAGTCTCCATGTACTATCTAAACTGTGTCGTCATGTGGCTAAATATTGCCATTATCTGTATAACTGGTGACAGTCAGCAGTCTGTAAGCATATTCAGTACCACTGACCACGGAGGTCATTTTAGTAGCACAATTCATGATTTCCATGACTGAAAATTCCCATTCAGATGTTTAAATCACATAGCCATCTACTAAGTCATTTTAGAAAGCCCCAAATATGCACGTGTCTAGAACAATCATGTCCACGTTACATGGGGGTGAGCCAGGGACGTGCCAGGGGAGAGGCAAAAAAGATACTGATCTGCACAGAATTTTAGACCAGCGCCGAACATCTCAATTCACTGTCACGGACATGCATGACTATACCTTCTCCAGGACATGCCTAAGGCTCTGAAAAGTGCTCATTTCAGCAAACCTACAACTGTAAGATGAAGAGGGAAATGCCCCTTCACTCCTCAATATTTTTTGCTCCTTCCAAAAATGTGGCAGGAACTAAAAAGCAATTTTGACTAACTCCTGTTTGCAAAATGGCCAAGAGGTGTATAGGGGCGATATACATGGGTGCATTCTGAAATTGTGTCTCAGACACGTCTATGCACCTGGAATGGCAGACAAGTTTCTGAAATTGGCTGAAAGCCTGAATGTGTCCAACCCACTACTCTGCATGTCCCAATTTTGCCTTTTATGTGACAGACGTGTGTCTTTCAGGATGGAGACAGGCTGATTTTAAAAGGCACTTACATGTGCCCACCTTCTCTGCTACCTCACCCCTAAATTTCAGGGCTTCTGACTTTTGTGTGCTGCCAAGTCGGTGCTGAATCCTAGCAATCCCTGGGTTGTTTTGGCAAGATATGGTCAAAAGTAGATTTAAAGGCCTTTTCTTCCAAGGCAATGGAGGGTAAAGCAACTTGCCCAAAGTCACAAGGAACTCCAGTGTGATTTGAACCCAGATTGTTTAGGTACTAGGCTGTTGCTCTAACCACTAGGCTACACCTTCTGATTTGGACATCCCAAATTTCACAATCACAGCCTTTCTAAACTATGCCTTCAGATGTATAGCAGTGGTGAACATTTGTGTGGGCTTTTTAAATACCACAGCCACTGTTTTAAAAGAATACTCATCACACTGACTAAACATTAACTCTACCGTTTCAAGTATAAGAATAATTTAAGAATACCGTTTTAAGTATAAGAATAGCAAATGGGCTATTTGTAAATTTACCCTCTTTCCGTCCAGAGTGTAGAATTTCTTCACAGTACACTGTAGAATCTGTGAAACATTCTCAAGTAATGTTTTCAAATTGCAAGCATTTCTTTGATTCAATATAATTGAACTCCGGATGGTAGGATCTCCATTTTTAACAAACGTAATTCTTTTATGCCTCTTAGTGGCATGGTGAATGTGAGATACTAAATGGTCCTCCTTCTGGAGCTCCTGAGGATCTCTTCTCTGGGTATTGGTGAAATGACCATTCCATTGGGGCTCCACCCTGCATCCAGTGGCACCGGGACTAATAGGCTGCACATATTTCTTATCAGAACAGAGGTAGCAGGCACCATCTTCCAGTTGTTCCAACTTATTGATGCAGTGTGTTCCCCGAGGTGTGGTGATGGTCCGTACTCCAAATGGCAGAGGAACCTTGTGGGAAAGGTCATCCATGAGCGCATTGAAGCTTTTAAAGCTACGTTTGTTGATGGCCATCTTGACACCAGCAAACTGTGGGTCTCCACTCTTTAAGAATATTATCTTCTTGGCAGGGGTAACCTGAGTGACAGCATTTGCTCGAACCACAGAGGGAAATTGTTGCTCATAGCTGGGAAGGCAGTTTGCAGAGATACTGTGGTTAGCAACAGCCTGATTCATTCTGTGCAGTTATAGGACTCTAGGAAAATAGGAAAAAAATACAAGAGTTAGAGATGAATAGACACTTAAATAGTTGCTCCTGCCCCACTGTCCCAGTGAATATGATCTCTCCATCAGTAGCATGTACTTTTATATACATAAATCCTCAGACAATATAAGTGACGTTTCTACATGTAAAATGCTATTTTATTCATATATGTGGCTTATACAATTGTCCCTCTATGCTGAATGCTTTTATTAATGGAATAAATCCCCAAATTCCTTAGATTACCAATTAATTTATTGAGTAGCATCGTGTCTATGAACTTGAAAGACCATTTAAGAAAGGCAGATACTGGGGTGGCAAGGCAAGGTGTAAAGTGGGAGGGAACTAGAGTAGCAAAATCCACTTTGACACTCAAAATCTTTAATAAAACCAAAAGGGTTTTTTTTGTTTTATTAAACCAAAAAGAAAAAAATTTAAATGGACAAATGAAGCCTTTTTCACAGGTCAATTTTCATAAATTTCCCCATTAACACATGCTAACAGTCAAAGATTAGGCATCATAAGTGGAAAACTTCCAGGCCAGCGGCATTCTTGGCACTTAGTGAAAAAGCAGCCATGCCTCTAGCACAGTGGTTTTCAACCCAGTCCTCTGGGACCCCCAGGCCAGTCAGGTTTTCAGGATATCCACAATGAATATGCCTGAGATAGATCTGCATGCACTGCTTCCATTGTATGCAGATCTATCTCATGCATATTGTCACCCAGCAGACCTGGTTGAGAGGAAGGAAAATGCTTTAAATAAAGAAAAAGGTACATACAAGCTGCAATATCTGGAGGAACCAGATAGAGGGAGCAAGAGGGACTCCAGAGTGACTGAGGAACCACGCCCCACTGATCATGAGGTAATGCCAGCCAGCTTCCAATCCTCGAGCACAGAAGGACTTCTTAAGGAGGGTGTGGAAGACTGGAGGCAGAGCAGCGGGAAAGGCAGCGGAAGGAGTGGCAGTAGAAGGAGAGCAGCTGGAGTGAAGGCTGGAAAAGAAGCAGCCAGAGTGAAGGCAGCTGGAGAGACAGCTGGAAAGGAGGCAGCAGGAAGGAAGGCAAGACAGAGGAAAAGAGGTTAGAGTGCAAACCTGAATATTCCACTGCCAGAAGATCATCCAGTGAAAGGTGATTGCCTGAGAGCTAAGGAGGAACCTGGGAAGGTCTCAGCTCACAGAGGAGTAAAAGCTGTTTGCCCAGAGTGGCAAAGGCATTGCTGAAGCTGTTGTCCAAAACCAACAGGGTCACAGCCTGAAGACCTAAGCCGTGCTGTACAGGCAAGCCAACGGAGAAACTGGTGCAGGCCTCAACCTTCGCTGGAAACAGAGAAGCCAAACTCCCAAGGTAAAGCTTTTTATGATACAGGCTATAGGAAAAGTTTACCTGATAAGAGAATTTTGAATAATAAGTGTTTTTATAAAGCTGCCATAAAACCTCTAAGGAGAGAGGAGTTTCCTCAATATAAAACAGCACAGAGCCGACGCCCTATGAGTTACCCAGAACATTGGGCTGTGCTAGAAGAGCTATATAAGAAGCCTGACTATAACCTACCTGAACCTAGGGACTCAGAGTCAGAGGCTTCCGCCTATGAGCCAATGCAAGTGGAACTGGCAAATGAGGTTTCAGATACAGAAATGGACTGTACGTACTGTACCACGGGAAGCCTAGAATCTTTGCCAGGCTTGTAAGCTGTATGTGTTACTGCCTAGAACATTCCTGTTGTGTGAATACCAGCGCTACTGTGAAAGTAACAGTTTTGCTTTAAACTTTTGTTTTACTTTTTCTTACCTGAAGTAAGGACATTTGCGTTGTTGTTATTGCCCAATCCTTTGAACCCTTGCAAGAAGGGGAAATAAAAGCCTTTATTTTCCCACCACTTGTGCAGTTGAATTCTTTGGAAGATTAGGATCCAGGAAACTAACAGGACCAAAAGCCTATTGGGCCTCTGGATTACTGGCCAATCTCCTCCCTATATAGTTATGTCCGACCTGCCCTGACCGCTACTTAACGCCAGGGTAGTGCTCGCGACAATATTCATTGTGGATATCCTGAAAAGCTGACTGGCCTGGGAGTTCCAGAGGACTGGGTTGAGAACCACTAGCATGAGGCAATGGTCGCTACTAATCATGCAATGGCTGCTAATACAAATGCAGTTAACTACATTTCTGGAGTGTCATTAACCAGTGCATTTCTCCTAGAAAAAAAGGTGCCAATATTTATATGCAGAGCGCTTTCATTAATACACGAGGACCATGGGTCAATCTTAGCAGGCAATGAAAAAGGTGCCAGTACTCCAATACATCATGTATTCCCTAAAAAAAAGCCCTGCCATTAACTGTGCTGCATTATCTGCAACATTAACTGGAGGGCACACTGTCTGCCCATTCCCTGCCTGTTAATCAGATTCTCTATGTTAGATATTTAGCATGGTAGTCAACATATTCTCACTGTTAATGCAGCATAGTAACTGTTTCTTGCCCTCCACATTAACAGATGATGAGTTTTAAAACCCACGTTAAACATCTAATACAATTTAGTAAATAGGAGTGGAGAAGTAGCCAAATGGTTAGAGGTTGTTGTTAAATGCTGTTGAGTTGATGTGAATTTCTGGTGACTCTATGGATAGTTGTCTCTATCCATTGAGTTTTCTTAGTATAGTGCAACTGGAAGTAGATTCCCAGGCCTTTCTTCCATGCAGTAAGTCTACAGGACCTGGCATTCAACAGAGCTGAAGGCCTCACGCACAACCCTAAGGAAACTTGAGAGATGATGGAGACGCTCACACTCAGAGGAAGACAACCATTGCTGGCATCAACATGACCACTGCCCAAACTGATCCATGCCCTGCGTTCTGGATCAAGGAACTACGAAACCACCTGAGCCCATTCATATACAGCCTCAAGGAACTTTCATTCACAACAGGAACTTTCCCACGTACCCTCAAATGCACATCCATAAGGCCATTGCTAAAAAACAACAAGCTTGACCCTCTGAAGCCAGAATCCTATAGGCCAATATCAAGCATACCGTTGCTGGCAAAAATAATGGAAAAGGAAGTACAAAGACAAATCGAAGAGCATATAGAAACTAACGCACCACTGGACCCTTGTCAACACGGCTTTAGAGAAGCCCATGGTGTGGAAACACTGCTCACCACTCTCTTCAGCAACATATTAACAGGCATCAACAATATCCGCCAAGGGTTCGTCCTGGTCTTCCTAGACATAGCAGCGGCATTCGACTCCGTGAGCCACGAACGCCTCCTGGAACGACTCAAGGGTAAGGGAATTACCGATAAAGCACTTGAGTGGTGCAGATCCTACCTTTCTGACAGGTGGCAGTAGGTACGATCCAACAATACTGCATCAGATCTGTTCCATCAAAAGCAGGGGTCCCACAAGGCTCCTCCCTCTCCGCCCTCATGTTCAATATATACATGCAGCCTATCTGCAACCTGATACGGTCCTTCAGTATCAACTGCATGATATACGCGGATGATGTGCTGTTATACATGCCTTTTACAACAGAGAACTCCGACCTCACTCCATTAACAAACTGCATAAATGAAGTATCCAACTGGCTGCAATCCCAAAGCCTCAAGATCCAACACAAGAAAACGGAGGTGTTGTTCATCACAAAAGACCGAAACTTCATTGCTCCGTCTTTCTTGAAGGTGAAGGAAGCAGACCTCCAGACCAAACCCACTATCAGATACCTCTGCGTCACTCTAGACCAGCACTTGGATATGAAGGCGCACATAGGAAACATTGTAAGAGCAGTATACCATAAAATCCGTTCCCTTAGACACCTACGATCCCTGCTAGAGCCGGATGATTTCAGAACCATCTATCAGGCCCTAATCATACCACATTTTGATTATGCAAACTCAATCTTACAAGGGCTCCCTCAAGCCACCTTGCAATCACTGCAACTGGCAATGAACGTCGCAGCAAGAGTCCTACACAGAGCATCCAGGAAAGACCATGTCTCACCCATCCTAAAACAACTCCATTGGCTTCCGATACGAAGTAGACTCACTTACAAGTCATTACTACTTACATTCAAGGCCATCAAAGGGCTCTCATCTGCGTCATTAACGGATCTGATCCAGATGACACCTCAAAATAGGGACAGACGGTCAGTAACACTCAACACACTTGTAGTCCCAAAATCAATATCACAATGCACCAAAGCAACAGCAGACAGGGCTTTCAAGTTCTGTGCCCCAAGGTGCTGGAACAGCCTCCCTCAAGACATCCGAGCAATCCCGGATCTATTGCAATTCAGAAAAGCCTTGAAACACCACCTCTTCCTCTTGTATTACCCAGTAACCAATGCAGATATTTCAACCACCTCACAGACCTCCCAAAACCCCTAAGGCTGAAACCAAGAAGAGTTCATGATTATGTTATAATTTGTAAAAGAGTTCATGATTATGTTATAATTTGTAAATAGTTACCCCTGTTATCCAAGTTACTTTTGCCTGTTCAACTGTAAACACAAAGTACCATCAGAAATGTGTAAATTCTTTGTTCATTGTAAACCGCGCTGATGCTGAATAGTGCGGTATAGAAGAGACTATAAATAAATAAATAAAAAATAAAAATTCTAAGGTGGCTTCCCATCCAAGTTCTAACCAGGCTCATGCCTACTTAAAATCACAGCACACTATAAACTAGGGAGGCCAAGTTCAACTCCTACTGCCAATCCTTGTGATCTTGAGCGAGTTGCTTAATCCTCCATTGCCTCAGGTACAAACTTAGACTTTAAGCCCTCTAAAGATAGGAACATGCCTACTGTACTTGAATATAACTCTGCCACTGTCCTGATTTTCTTTCCTCTCATGCCCTTTTGGATCCACTGCAATCTAGCTTTTGCTCTCTACATTCCACAGAAACTGCTCTTGCCAAAGTTTCCAGCAAATTGTTCCTTGCCATATCTAAAGGCCTCTTCTCGATTTTCATCCTTCTTGACCTTTTTGCTGCCTTTGACACTGTTGATCACCAGCTTCTCCTCAATATCCTAAACCCTCGTGGATTTAGGGGCTCTGTTCTGTCCTGGTTTTCTTCTTATCCCTCCCATTGCACTTTTAGTGTATGTTCTGGTGAATCCTCCTCTACTGCCATCCCACTTTCAGTTGGTGTACCTCAGGGCTCTGTTTTGGGACTTCTCCTTTTCTCTCTCTACACTCAGTCCCTTGGCAAACTTATTTCCTCCCATGGTTTTCAGTACCATCTTTATGCTGACAATTCTCAGATCTACCTTTCTGCGCCTGAAATCTCTCCAGGAATCCAGGCCCAGATCTTTGCCTGCTTATCTGACATTGCTGCATTGTAGTCTTGAAGGAGTACCAAAAGGGATTGCTACGGCTGCACTTGTAACTATTTATCTTCTGGAATATACTCTAAATCTTGGGGAAAAGGGGAGTTCTTTGGGTTAAATCTGGATAAATCTGTGTATATTAGAATTCAGTGTTATTGCCAAGTCAGTCAGGTCTTAGTACCACCAGAAAGCTTTTCATTTATTATTTATTTAACTGGTTTTAATATACCATTTTTCTACCAGTCAAAACGGTTTACATAGAACAATTCGAACAGTTTACAATGAGTGGTTTACAAAGAACAATTTGACATGCAAAATTACATCTAACTTGTTAATATAGAACAGTAGTTAACAAGAGGGGTGGAGGGAGCATGCGGGGGCATTATAACTAGAACTTATATACAATGAGCTTGTGATACAGCAATGGACTTATTGGACAGCAAGCTTATTTTACATTGATTAAATAAACAAAGGACTTGTATAGCTGTAAATGGTAAGTTGTTCTTTTTGGTGTTAAATGATTATGGGGGGGAAGGGGGAAATGAGAGTGAGTGAAAGTGAAAGATGGTCATGTTGGGAGTGCGTTGGAGGAGATAATCCACAGTACTCTTCAGAAAGGTGTGTTTTTAGTTGTTTTTAAAGACATTGTGGGATTGGATGCTCCATAGTGTGGGGGGAAGAGAGTTCCATAGGGTGGGAGCATAGAGTTCAAAGGCCCTCTTACAGGCATGTTGCGAGCTCTTATGTGTCTGGGGTGGGGGGAGAAGAAGGTTAAGTGTGTTTTGTGTGCATAGTCTGTTGGGAGTTTGGAAGTCTGATAAGCGTTTGGAGATGTTCAGATGTAGTGTTGATACTAGCTTTATGGATAACAGTGAGGACTTTGTGTTTGATCCTTGATATAATGGAAGCCAGTGAAGGAATTTCAATATTGGAGTGATGTGGGTGCATTTGGAGACTCTGGCAATGGTGCATGCTGCTGTGTTTTGGGCACGCTGTAATGGAGCGATGGTAGTTTTGGGAAGCTCCTATAGGATGGAATTGCAGTAGTCGAGCAGGGGTGTAATGGAGGCCTGGCAGACTGCATGGAAGTTGTCAGGGGAGAGGAGGGGGTGTAAGTCACGGAGGGTTCAGAGCATGAAGAAAATGTTCTTGGTATTTATTTATTTATTTCTTGCTTTTATATACCGCGCTCTTTAAAATCAGTGCGGTTTACAGGTAACATCTATGCATCTCAGGATGTCTGTTATGCACTTACAGTGAACGGGAGATACAACTTGGATTTCAATCTGGAGGAACTATTTACAGTATCTACAACTATGTACATTATAGCTATGAATTGTCTTGTGGTTTATCATTGTTTAGCTGGGTGTAAGGTGGCTAAGGTTGGGCTGTGAGTAGTGTAGGAGAAAGAGGTGGTGTTTTAGTGCTTTTCTGAATTGAGCAATATCGGTAATTGCTCGAATGGAGGTTGGGAGCGCATTCCAGCAGATGGGAGCATAAAACTTAAAAGCTCTGCTCTTCGTTGCTTGGGTGCATTTAGTTATTTCGTTGGGGGTCTGAAGGGTATTGATGGCGAATGACCTCCTCGCTCTGTTTGCTGGGGTAGGGTGGAGCAGATCCGTTAGGGAGGAGGAGGACATGTTGTTGATGGCCTTAAAAGTTATCAGGAGTACTTTATATGTAGTCCGACAGTAGATTGGTAGCCAGTGCAAGTCCTTTAGAAGTGGGGTGATATGGTCTTCTCTGGAGGCTCCGTGTAGGAAGCGTGCCACAGTATTCATTGCTAGTTGTAACGGGCTTAATGTGTTCTTGGGTAGGCCATGAAGGATCGCATTGGCATAGTCAAAGTGGGGGGTCACAAGGGCCTGAAAGACTGTCCTGAAGTCGCCTGGTTGCAATATTCGTATTTTATGGTGGATCTGCCTGATGATGTTGCTGATGTGCGTTTTGAACTCGAGCTGCTGGTCTAATGTGATGCCGAGGTAGCGGATAGTGGGTTTGCTTGTGAGTTCAGTGTTTCTTGTCTTTAGTGCCGGTGGAGGGGAGAAAGATTGATTTCTTGTAATGAAGAGTACGTCTATTTTGCTGAAGTTTATCTTGAGGCCCTGTGCATGGAACCAGTCTGTTACAGCCTCAAAGCATTTTATTAGTGGGGATAAATCCGGATTGTCAATCGAGAATGGGATGAAGAGTAGTACATCATCGGCATAGATCAGACATGAGACGCTGAAGGAGCGGATTACTTCACATATGGGTTGCATGTATATGTTGAATAAAAGGGCAGAGAGTGAGGAGCCTTGAGGTACACCATGTTTTTGTTGGAAAGGTTCAGAGGTTGCAGTACCTGTAGGAACCTGCTGCCATCTGTCGGTTAGATATGATTTGCACCAGCTCAATGCTGAGTCGCTGATTCCCTTATCTTGAAGCCGTATCAGGAGTTGATCATGGTTTATGGAGTCAAACACGGCGGCGATGTCCAGGAAAATCAATGCAAATCCTTGTTTGATGTTGTCGGTATCTGTGATCAGTGTGTTGATTAGTGTGGTAAGGAGAGTTTCCATGCCGTGTGATTCTCGAAAGCCATGTTGGGATGGGTCCAGGGGAGCCGTGGAGTCAATGTGGTCCTGTATTTGGCACTGAACGACCTTCTCGATTAGTTTTGCTAGCAGCAGGATGCTCGATATTGGTCGATATGATTCCACCTTCTGGGGATTTAGTTTGGTGTTCTTCAGAAGGGTCCGGATTGATGTCTGCTTGAGGCATGATGGGAATATACCTGTGGAGAAGGATATGTCCATGATCTTGCATAGTATAGGGCTGATTTCCTTATGTAGTGTTCTTATCCAGAATGCTGGACAAGGGTCGTTTGGTGCAGTGGTGGCATTGACGATAGTGATGATGTCCTCAATTTCTGTAGCTGTTGGTGTCATGATAGTGGTAAGTGCCTTAAGTTGCTGATATTGAATCCCGATGTTTCTTAAGGTGTGAGGTGTATGCTGTCAGGTCTGTTGGGGACCATGTACGTCGCCATTTTCTTTCTAGTATCCTTAGCAGAAGTAGTGAGGTTCTTAGTTCAGTGGTGTACCAATGTGCAGGTTTTCTACTTCCTGGACGCTTGCCTGGGGCGAGTGGTTTGGTTTGGGCAGGTTTGCAGGCAAAGGAGCTCAGGCCGTTGTTCCAAGAGGCCATTATATCTTCGAGGTTCGGAGGTGCAGATATGATGTTAGGTAGGACCTCCTTGATGATTGTCTCTTTGTCAAAGGATCTGAAGAGCCCTGTGGGTGTTGCTGGTTTTTCAGTTAATCTCTTTGTTTGTTCGCTATCCTGCTGAAGAGGTATTTGGAATTGGATTAGGTTGTGATCCGATCATGGGATGGGTGAGATAACTATGTCGTGATTGTATTTTGAGTTCTCATCTGGTTGAGGGTTGAAGATGAGGTCTAGTTTGTTCCATTTTTGATGGGTGGGGGCATCAACTATTTGTTCATATCCTAGGTTGTTGAATGCTTCAAGGAAGGCGTTGGCGTGACTGTCCTGCAGGGCTGGCAGGTTAAAATCTCCCAGTACCCAGTTTGGCTTACGTGTGGTTGAAAGTTGAGTTGGTGATCCAGAATGACGCCAAGATATTTGATCTGTGACTTGACATGCAGTTCAGTGTCGTCAAATTTGATGAAGAGTGGTGGTGTAAAACTGGGGTCCTTGGTGACATGAGGATCTCTGTTTTAGAGAAGTTAACTGCTAGGTTGTGGAGTTGCAGCCAGGTGATGATTTCTTTGAAGTAGGCGGTAAGATTGGAGTAGTCAGAGGCAATAGTGTGAAATGGAGTAAAAGTCATTATATCGTCAGCATATATTTGATATCCAACATTGAACTTTTGGATTGTATTACAGAGAGGCCTGATGTAGATGTTGAAGAGTAGGGAAGAGAGCGTGGACCCCTGGGGAACTCCTTGGGGAAGGTTATAAGGTGTTGAGGAGTGGTTGACGATTCTTATTTGTTGAGTTCAATGGGAGAGGTAAGAGTGGATCCATTTGAGGTTTGCCTTGAATCTCAATGTTGTTAAGTTGGTTGAGCAGAATCTGGTGGGACACTGTATCGAATGCTGCTGAGATGTTGAGGAAGAGCAGCATGTAACCGCTAAAGGCTTTTTCTATTCCAGAAATGAGGGTTGAAATAAGTGAGGTGAGCAATGTTTCGCACTGTGGAAGGGGCAGAACCCATGTTGATTATTACCCAAGGTGCATGTCTGTCAATGTGCTCCTGGAGTTGGAGTTGAACTGCTTTTTCAGTGATTTTGGCAAGAAATGGCACACTGGCTATGGGCCTGTATGAGGTGGGTAACTGGGTCTAAGTTAGGTTTATTTAGGAGGGGTCTTACGGAACCTTTTTTGAGAGAGGGTGGGAGGTAGGCTTGTGAAAAGGAAGTTTGGAGGATAGTGGATATGAATGGCAGGAGCAGTATTTTTGTTGATTTGATCCAGGATACAGGGCAGGGGTCTAGTGGAAAGGTGATGGTGTCTAAATCATTTAAATTAAATCAGAGTATAGCTTAGCATACAAGTAGAATAGTCTCTGAGTAGAAAGAAATAAACAAAGAGGCCTTCGAATTAAGAGGCAAAAGACCTGTGAAGTTGTCTTAAATAGGTGTTAAAGGCAAGTGACAGATCAAAGGGACAATTTGAAGGCCCCCTCTATCAAACCAAAGGATTTGTGAATCATACAGGAAATAGTAAGACTTTATTTATTTTATTTATGTATGTGAAACGTTTTTCTATAGTGCCCCTTCCGAAGATCAGGGGCGGTTTACATTAAAACAAACAAGTTACAGAGAACATTGTGAGGAGTGTTGAAACACATAACTAGAAAAAGAAACCCAATTACCTAATTACTGTGTGTTGTGCTCACCCTACGAATCACCTTGTATATACTACAAAATTTTCTGTCCTGATTTGACAGTTTCCAATATGTAATCTAATCCGCTACTGATCGCTGGAAGTAGCGGTATACAAATGTACGCTAATTAAATAAATAAAATAAACTATTTACATAATAAACTATATACATATGTCAAAATTAACAGTATATATTTGTTATGTATTTGTAATCGGGGGGACGGAATCTGGGAACAATGGGGTTATGATGTATGGTGAGTGTGGCTGAGAGCTGTATCTAACTGCTGTTACAATTAGGGCTACTGTAGTGTTCAATGAAGAGAAGTGGTTTTATTTCCTTTCTGAAGGTTTGTAGGTCTTTAACTGATCACAATGAATCCGAGAGAGTATTCCATAGCGTGGGGGCTACGTATGTGAATGCTCTGTTGCTTGTTGTTTGCTTAGTCTCGTGGATGGAAGTTGGCACTATAAGCGAGTTCTGATTGTTTTCTCTTCTGGACGTGGTGCCTGTTTGAGTGTGGATTAATGATGTGAGGTGAGAGGGTGCAATATTGTTAATTAACTTGAATGTGGTTATTAAGGTTTTATATTTTATTCTACTTGATATTGGGAGCCAATGGAGTTTATGTAAGAGGGGTATGATGTGATCTGTTAAACATGCTTTGAATATAATTCTGGCCGTGACATTCTGTGCCATTTGGAGTATGTTTAAGTTCTTTTTTGTTGTTCTCTGTAAAAGGCTATTACAGTAGTCAAAGTGTGGCATGATTAGGGCTTGATCCACTGATCTGAAATCATGGGAGTCTTTTAGGGGTCTCAGAGGCTGAATGACCCTTAACTTGAAAAATATGATTCTGGGCTGTTTGCTTTATATGAGATGTCATGCTGAGGGATTGATCAAGTGTAACTCCTAGATATTTTACTTCTTGTTTTACTGGAAGTATGGTGTGTTATGTATGCAGAGTGTCGGGGGGGGGGGGGATTAAAGTTTTGGTTTCTTGAGGTGAACAATACTTCAGGTTTTGTTTTTTAAATTAATGCTTAGGTTGTTTGAATTTAGCCAGCTCTCTGCTTCTTTGATACATGCTGAAAGGTTGTGGTGGGTGGGGTTCATTATGTCCATGGGAGCGTACTGTATAACATGATATCATCTGCATAGTTATGATATCCTATTTAGTGTTTTCTGAATATGGTATAGATTGGCTGGAGGTATAGATTGAATAGGAGAGCTGATAGTGCGAAGCCTTGGGGTATTCTCTGATCTTGAGGGAAGGTAGCAGAGGATTCCTGTTCTATTTGTACGTATTGAGACCTGTCAAATATATATGATTTGAACCATTGATGGGTTGTTCCCTTTATACCTATATGTGCTAGTCTTGAGAGAAGGGTGTTGTGATTCACGTTGTCAAATGCAGATGTGATGTCTTAAAAGACAAGAATGAATGCCTGTTTTGCGTTCTCCATTCCACGAATGAGGGTATCAAATAATGTTAATAGTAGTGATTCAACACTGTGGAAGGGTCAGAAGCCATACTGTTGATCGTCTAGGAGTGTGTTTAAGTCAATGAAGTCTTGAAGTTGTAATTGGACAACCTTCTCAATAACTTCGGATATGAATGGGATACTGGCAATGGATCTATAAGAGCTAGAGGTCGTCTTTATTATGGGTTTTGTTCTTTAGGATGGGCCAAATAATAGTAAGTTTGAGTTCTTTGGGCATGATTCCTTGGTGGAGAGACTGGTTAACTAGGTAAGGAGCTAGTTCAGTTTTTGTTGCTTTGATCCAGGCTACGGAACATGGATCAAGGGGGCAGGTATTGGTACTAATTTTTGTGATTGTGTCTAGGAGTTGTTTTCGGTCTATGTATTAGGGGGAAAGTGTGCCATGTGTTGAGTGAGGTTCCCTGGGAGTTCGAGGGGGGGGGGGGGTGCTGAAAGTGTCTGCTGCTTTCTTTCTTTTTAGTTTGTCTGCATAGTAATTGGCTAGAATTTGAGGTTTAATGCTGATTCTGTTTGGTTCATTTTGAGGGGATTTGGTTAATGATTTAACAATTTCAAAAAGTTCTCTTGGGCAGTTAATTGCTTTGTTGAGGATTTTCATATGGTGGTCCTTCTTTGCATAGTTTATGGCTTCTTTATAGGTGTTTAAGGTGGACATGTAGAGTGATTTGTATTCTAGGGTTTGGTAGATCTCCATTTATGTTCCAGTTTTCTTAGTTTGTTTTTTAAATTTATTTAGGTCATGAGAATGCCATTTCTTGGACTGTTAGAAGCAAAGCTCAGGGCACTGTGTAGCAAGCCATCTTTTATTAAGTCTTCTTTCTCTCACACCCAACCAGACTCCAACCCACCCATGGGATAATCTTAGTTTGTTTGGCTTTTTTTAGTACTATCAAGTCAGCATTTGCTTCCAACAACCCAGCTGCCTCTGGGTTTTCTTGGCAATGTATCACTGGATTCAAAAAGAGAAAACCCCCAAAACTAATTTCAATGACGATATAATCAAGAATCAAGTGTCAAGTCATCGAAAAACCCAGCCAGTAGCTATCACTGGCACTCTATTTCACTATCCAGTCACAATTTTTTTGTCGGGGACCGTCGGCCTGAGAGGGAGGAGGAAATCCTTTCCCCTCGGTTGCCGAAAGAACCCTTTTATTCAAAACGGGCCACAGCGTACCCAAGTTTTTTTAAAAAAGGAAACCATCACTTATCTTGAAAAAAGACAGTTGCTATCTTCCACAGGCGATTAAAGTCGTCCACATTTTGCCATGACATGCATGTTTCGGGCCCCCTCCGGGTCCTGTATCAAGTGGAGTTCTACTAAATCAGTCGCCCTTAATACATTAAGGACCCGAGATTAATTAATCTTGACGTGAACAAAGTCCATGAAACATATTAGATATAGTCGTATTAGTATAAGTATCCTCAGCAAACCTAAATAAATAACTTAAATACTGTGATACAGCGGACTCTCTGGCAGAAAGAAAAAAAGTTTTAAATTTTGAAAAAAACAAGCTTCACATGCAATTTCCTGAAGGTCCACATAGAGGGAGCAGGAGAGCCAGCCTGGAAGCAGAGGAACCACGCCTCTATGGGCAGGATCCAGAATCAGTTAGTCCCGATTTAAGCAGGGACAGTGCTGAGTCAAAGAGAGTGGGAGTCAGAGTCAGAGTTGGAGTCGGTCTCAGACCCAGAGCAGCTCGAGGAGTTGAAGCAACTTGGGGAGCAGGCCAGAGAGTAGGCCGAGAAGCAGGCCAAGGAGTAACTCAGAGAGCAGGCCGAGGTGAAGGCCAAAGAGCAGGCCTAGAGGAAGGCCAGAGAGCAGGCCCTATCCAGGGAGAAGGGCTGGGATACAATCTGAGAAAGAGATATCCAGCTGAAAAGAATACCCGAGGAGAGAAAGGTACTTTTAAAGATTTTTATAGAAGTAACCTGAAGGAGGAATGGAAAACTCAGAGGCCTGGGGAACAGGGAAGAGCTGAGTGGGCGCGGCCACCAGCCAACTGCCACAAGGGTGGAAGTAAAGGACAAGCACCTCAGCTGCAGCCATGCCTCAGAGAAGTTTCTCCCCATTCTAAAGAATTAATTAAGACACACAGGGAATACTTGAGCCTGCAAGAATTGGAGGACAATCAGGCTAGGCCTCAAGCCTTTCCTGTAAGAGACTGCAGGAAGTTTAAAGGTAAAACAGTTGTTGCCTGCGATTGCTTGCCTAAACTTAGCACAAGAGAGAAACAAAAGAATGAGTTTTATCTGTATGATAAGGACACTTTTATGCAAAAAGTAACAGATAATCCCCCCAAGAAGAAAGCTAGTAATGCTAAAGGTTGGGACAAGCGAACTTTCAAACCTGTAGCACATGAACAGCCAGGGTTCTATACCACAGCCAAAAACCGACGCCCCAAGCTGACAAACCAGCATTGGAACACAGTGTGGCATGCTTTCAGAAAGCCTGAATTCAACCTTCCTGAGGCTTCAGATTCCGACCCCTCAGAGATGGAATGGATGCCAGGGGAATCTGAGGTTGATGAGGCAGTTGAACCCATGGATTGTATTTATTGTACAGTAGGAAAGCTTTAAGCTGTTTGGAGCAACAGAATGTATGAAATGAATACAGGATGCCTTATGTTTTAAGTTTCTGTGAAGATTAACAATGTTATTTTGAACGTTTTGTGTGAGTTGAACCTGATACAAGGAATGATACAGCCCTGTTATTGTCTTAACCGCATATTTTGAACCATTTTGCGTAAAGGTGAAATAAATGCCTTTTTCCTTTTTCCCTACACTTGGCTGAAAGTCGCTTTATTGGGAAGTTGGCAACGAGGTTGGCACAGAGGGCCGCTACCTCATGACCCGCGCAACAGGCCAACCCTAATACCCCTAATCTTATGCGCTCCCCAGCCCCGGTGGAACCACTACGCCGCCACCAGAGGGGCCTGCGGGGGACAATACCTAAAAACTAAAATGCAGACAGCAGTCCAGCAGCGAGATGGAGGCTTTCCAATCTTTTGCATTGAGTGTCACATGTATAATTTTCTCCCAGTTGGTGAGGGGTCTTACGTGTGCACTAGGTACAAGGAGCTCTTTGCTCTCAAGGAATGAGTCCAATCTCTGGAGGCTAGAGTAGCAGACTTGGACATAAGGAAAACAGAGAGGTATATAGAGGAGACCTAAAGAGACATAGTACTGAAGTCCCACCTCCAGTCTGGCAGTCTCCCTGTTTCCATGAAGGAGAAAGGTCATCTGACAGGAGAGCATCACCCTGGTGTGGCAGGAAGTGATCCTGTAGCTAGGACCTATCCTCCAGGTGATGTAAAGCCCTCTTAAACCGAGAAGGATTCTCCAGGGCCATGTGCCCAGGAGGAAACGGTTATGATGACCATTATAGTGAGTGAATCGATCATTAGGCATGTAGATAGCTGGGTGGTTGGTGCACATGAGGATTGCCTGATAACATATCTGCCTGGTGTGAAGGTAGTGGACCTCATGCGCCACCTAGACAAGGTGCTGGGGAGGAATCTGTTGTCTTGGTACATGTTGGTACCAATGACATAGGGAAGTGTGGTAGGGAGGATCTCAAGGCCAAATTTAGGCAGAGCTCTGGAGTCTCAATGCATGGATGAGACAGTAGCGCAAGGAAGAGGGTAACATTCTGGGGAAAGGAGGCGCTTTTCCAAAGAGACGGGCTCCACGTTAACTGGGATGGAACAAGGCTGCTGGCATTAACCTTTAAAAAGGAGATAGAGCAGCTTTTAAACTAGATAATGGGGAAAAGCAGACAGTTGCCCAAGAGCACATGGTTTGGAATGATGTATCCTTGAAGGATACTAGCAAAAGACTGAAGTTAGGGCATATCAACAGAGAGGTTCCAATAAAAACAAATGTAACCCAAATGCCCTTAAGTACAAAGCAGTTAGAGCTTAAAGATTCCAAATTACCCCTGCTTACTGATAACCAGATCAATATGAATAAAATACAACCTCTAAAATGCTTTATTCAAATGCTAGAAGTCTAAAAACTAAGTGGGAGAGTTAGAATATATAGCACTAAATGAGAGGTTAGATATGATTGGTATCTCAGAGACCTGGTGGAAGGACAACCAGTGGACACTGTGATACCTGGATACAAATTATATCGCAATGATAGAGTAGATCAAATTGGTGGAGGGGTTGCGCTCTATGTTAGAGAGGGCATCGAGTCACACAGGATTAAAGTTTTGCAGGAAAGAAAATACACTGTAGAGTCTCTATGGATTGAAATTCCATGTAAAAAGGGGAAGGCAATGGTAGTGGGGGTATACTATTGACCGCCTGGCCAGAATGAACAAATGGATGATGAAATTCTCAAAGAAATCAGGGAAGCTAACAAAATTTGCAACACAGTAATAATTACCCCAGTATCAACTGGGTCAGTGTCACAGCAGGACATGGTAGGGAGACAAGTTTAAATAAAATAAAATGACTGCTTCTTAGAGCAGCTGGTTCATGAACCGACAAGAGCAGAAGCCATTTTGCACCTAGTCCTTAGTGGAACACAAGATCTGCTGCAAGAGATAAGGGTGTTGTGGCCACTTGGCAATAGTGATCATAGCATGATCGCATTTGAGTTAATAAATGGAGGAAGGATGGCAAGGAAATCCACCTACCTTTTAACTTTCAAAAAAGAGACTATGATAAAATGAGGAAAATAGTTAAGAAAAAAAAAAACTAAAAAGAGCAGCTGCAAAGGTTGTTGTTTAAAAATACTATCTTGGAGCCTAGACCAGCTGTATTCCACACTTTAAGAAAAATGGAAGGAAGTCCAAAAAACTGCCAGCATGGTTTAAAGGTGAGGTCAGAGAGGCTGTTGTAACCAAAAAGGCATCTTTCAGGAAATGGAAAAAGAAGTCAAATGACTAAAACTGGAAACAACTAGATTCATTGGGGATGGGTGAAGAAAGCCCCAGGTGAGTGATACATTAAATACCTTTATGGAAATGGGTAAACGGGGTAAATATGGAAAGTGGTGTGAATAAATGCCCGTAGCATGGGAAATAAGATCCCTGATGTTGAAGCTTTGGTGGGAGTTGATGACTTGGATTTAGTGGCAGTCACAGAAACATGGTTCACAGAAAACCATGACTGGGATGTAACTATACCAGGCTATACTTTATTCAGAAAGGACAGGGTAGGAAGAAGGGGAGGAGGAGTGGCACTATATGTAAAACATAATATTAAAGCTTTGGAATTACAGAGCTTAAAAGGGAGAGAGGAGGCATTGTGGGTTAAACTAGAAAGAGGGAAAGAGAAATCTATTTGCATTGGCGTGATATACAGACCTCCCTTACAAGAAGAGATGGACAGAGAGTTAATTGAAGACATACACAGCATTGCTAGGAAAAGGAAGTGCTACTGATAGGGGATTTCAATATGCCAGATGTTGACTGGCACATTCCTGCTGCAGTATCATCTAGAAGTAAGGAGATCCTGGATTCTCTACAGGGAGAACTATTCAGGCAATTGGTAACAGACCCCACACGTGAAGGGGCCATACTGGACTTGGTGCTTACCAATGGTGGAAGTATTTCTGTTATAGTGGGAGATCATTTTGCATCCAGTGATCACCAGATGGTGTGGTTCAGTATTAGGACTACGGCTGTTAGAATCCATTCAAAAGCGAGGGTCTTAGACTTTAGGAAAACAAACTTTGCCAAGATGGGCCAATACCTCAGGGAGTCATTAGCAGGATGGGAACAGCTGGGGGATGTAGAAAAACAGTGGACAAAACTGAAAGGGGATATTTTAAGGGCAACCAACCTTTTTGTTAAAATGGTAAATAAAGGTAAAAGGAAAAGGAGACCGCTATGGCTTTCGAAAGAAGTAGCTCAAAAGGTGAAGAAAAAGAGGGAGGCCTTCATGAAATACAAGAGATCACAGAGAGAGGAAGACAGGCATCTATATTTGGAAAAACATAGAGAAGCTAGCAAAGTAGCCAGGAAAGCAAAGCTTCAAAAAAGAGGAGGAAAAGAGTAGTTACTCACCTGTAACAGGTGTTCTCCAGGAGCAGCAGGAATCAGTCCTCATATATGGGTGACATCGACGTCGATGGAGCCCCCATGCGGAGCATTTCCCCAGCTTTCTAAGAAAGTCTTTGGGAATACACCCACACATGCGCAGTCCCCTTCCCGCCTAAAGGTGCCATCTTGCTCAGTCAGGTGACATAGCTAAAAAACAGCACAAAAAACAAAATGAACTATATACAACTGCAACTCCCAGGGGAGGAGGGAGGGTTGTGAGGACTGATTCCTGCTGCTCTTGGAGAACACCTGTTACAGGTGAGTAACTACTCTTTCTCCAGGACCAAGCAGGAAGTCAGTCCTCACATATGGGTGACTCCCTAGTTCTGGGCTACCAGGAACCCAGGCTGAAAAATAGAGCTCCCTCTGTGAAGCCCCAGCATCAGGGAAAAAATTTCACTGAGAACAGATCCCACCGGTAGCCCGACAAGAGGGCTGAAGGGCAGGAGTTGCCTAAACCTCAAAGAGATTCCGGAGTACTGCCTGACCAAAAGCACTGTCCCTACGGGACGCCCTCTCCAGGCAGTAATGGGCTGCAAAAGTATGGCTTGAGGACCAAGTTGCAGCCCTACAGATGTCTGCAAACGGTACAGAATGGAGATGAGCTACTGATGCAGCCATTGCCCGGAGACGGTGGGCTGTGACTCGACCCTGCAAGGGAAGGTCTGCTGCCCTGTAAGCCCAGGTGATATAGTCCGCCACCCATATGGACAAGGTACGCTTGGAGATAGGCAACCCCAAGTTGTTTGGGTCGAAGGAGACGAAGAGCTGAGTAGCCCTTCTATGACCCTTAGTACGATCAATGTAGAAAGACAAGGCTCTTCTACAGTCCAGGGTATGCAGGACCTCCTCAGCCCGGCTGGCATGGGGCCTAGGGAAGAATGTTGGAAGAACCATCTCCTGATTGAGGTGGAAAGAGGAGACTACCTTCGGGAGGAACTTAGGATGAGTCCTAAGGACTACCCTGTTCCTATAGAAACGAGTGTATGGCCTGTCACAGACCAGGGCTTGAAGTTCACTCACTAATCTGGCCGAGGTCAGTGCCACTAGGAAAAGAGCCTTCCAAGAAAGGAAGCGGAAAGGACACGTAGCCATTGGCTGAAAGGGAGGGTGAGTAAGCTGCTGCAAGACCACATTCAACTCCCATACAGGGGCTGGTGGACGGAGAGGAGGCTTTAGCAAGAGCAATCCTCTGAGGAACCGGGACACCAAGGGGTGAACCGATAAAGAGTGCCCTTCCACCAGTGAGTGGTGGGCTGCCAGAGCAGAAAGGTGTACCCGAACAGAATTGGACTTAAGACCCTGATTAGACAAGTGCAGCAGGTAATGAAGCACCACTGGCACAGGGCAGGAGAAAGGGTTCTCCTGGCGTTGGTCACACCAGAAGGAGAACCGTTTCCACTTCAGGGCATAGGTATTTCTGGTGGATTGCTTCCTAGAGGCCAAGACCACCTCTTCAACTTCCTGAGGCAGGCCCCAGGGAGCTAGAACTACCCTTGCAGCCTCCAGGCCATCAAATTGAGAGTTTTGAGATTGGGGTGCAGAAGGGAACCCTGATCCTGAGAAAGAAGATCGGGTTGCAACCCAGAGGGAGTGGGGTGTCCACCGCCAGCTGTAACAGAAGCGGGAACCAGGGCTGCCTCGGCCATCTGGGGGCTACCAATATGACCGAGGTCCTGTCCCTTAGAATCTTGAACAAGGTTCGGGCCACCAGGGGCATGGGAGGAAACGCAAACAGAAAGCCCGTGGACCATGAGATCAGGAAGGCATCCGCTGCGAATCTCGTGGGATGCGGTCGCCTGGAGCAGAACTGCGGCAGCTGCCGGTTCAGGGGACTGGCAAAGAGGTCTATGGATGGAAGTCCCCATTTCAGGAAAATGTTCAGAACCACCAAAGGGTGCAGTTGCCATTCGTGAGGTTGTAGAACCCTGCTCAATCTGTCTGCCAGGAAATTTTCCTGGCCAGGAAGATAGACTGCCCTGAGCAACATATTGTGCTGAAGTGCAAAAGAGCATAGGGCCTGTGCCTCCTGACACAGGAGCCTGGACCCCATGCCCCCTTGTTTGTTCACATAGAACATCGCTACCTGGTTGTCTGTCTGCACCAAGACAGACTGGTGGGCCAGGATGTGAGAGAAAGTTTTGAGGGCTAAGCGTATCGCCCGGCGTTCCAGCAGGTTGATTTGTTGCGTGGCCTCCCATGGAGACCACAGGCCCTGTGTGCACTTGTCCAGACAATGTGCACCCCAGCCCTGCAAGGAAGCATCTGTTGTGAGTACCACAGTGGAAACAGGTACCTGAAAAGGAATTCCCTGTAGAAGGTTGGGGGTGGTGTAACCATCACTTCAGGGAGTTCAGGAATGGTTTGGACGCCCTTATTTTGTCTCTGAGGCTTCCTGTGGCCTGCCTCCACTGAGTTCTGAGGCACCACTGTGCAAGCCTCATATTCAGGCGAGCATGGGGGTCACATGCACTGTCGATGCCATGTAGCCCAGGAGCCTTAGACAGAGTCTGGCGGAAACCAGTGGGTTGTTTAGAAACTGGCTGGCCAAGTCCATCAGCCTTCCCGCTCTGTCTTCTGGCAAGTAAGCTTTTGCTTGCAGGGAGTCCAATCGTACTCCTATGAACTCTAGGTTCTGGGAGGGGAGCAAAGTGGACTTTGCGAAGTTTATGACAAAGCCCAGCTGCTGAAGGACAGAGACAGTACGGAGGGTGGCGTGCCTGGCCTCCTGGAGAGTTTGACCCCTGATGAGCCAGTCATCCAGGTAGGGGAAGACAAAAATTCCTTGGTTTCTCAAGTAGGCCGCCACCACCACCAGGCACTTTGTGAAGACCTGTGGGGTGGAGGTTAGGCCAAAGGGCAGTACCCTGTACTGAAAGTGGTTTCCTCCCACCACGAACCTTAGGTATTGTCTGTGGTCTGGTTAAATGAGGATGTGAGTGTACGCATCCTTTACATCTAAGGAGCATAGCCAATCTCCCTGCTGGAGGTAGGGCAGCAGTGTTCCAAGAGTAAACTTACCCTCGGTTATCCAAGTTTTGCTGTCCTGTTAATTGTAAACTCAGGCATATGTATCCTGTCTGATTTTTCTGTTCCATGTAAACCGCGCTGATGCTGAATAGTGCGGTATA
The DNA here is from genome assembly GCA_033557465.1 of Ichthyophis bannanicus. Lineage (NCBI taxonomy): Eukaryota > Metazoa > Chordata > Amphibia > Gymnophiona > Ichthyophiidae > Ichthyophis > Ichthyophis bannanicus. The sequence continues at coordinate 978,008,756 of CM066033.1, forward strand.
TAAGAAATTGTAAATAAATAAATAAGCATCTTGAACTTTTCCTTTTCCAAGAACTTGTTGAGATTTCTCAAGTCCAGAATGGGCCGGAGACCTCCAGTCCTCTTTGGCATAAGAAAGTACCTGGAGTAGAAGCCCTGACCCAGCAGGTGGTGAGGAACAGGCTCCACTGCCCTGTCTAGAAGGAGACTTTGCAGTTCCTGGAGAAGGAGTTCTCGATGTAGAGTAGGCCTTGGCAGCTCCCCTGGAAAGTAGGAGGGGGGTACCTGATGGAAATAGAGCAGGTAGCCCTTCTGGACTTTGCTCAGTACCCAAGCATCGCTTGTGATGAGCGGCCACTGGTGGGCAAACAGGACCAACCGACCTCCCGTGCTGAGATGGGCCAGCAGAGGTGGAGAGGCTATGCACTGGGAGTCAAAAACCCCCTCCCTGCTGAGTAGGAGCAGGAGCTGGAGGCTTGGGGGCGTTCTGCCTACGGGACCCATGTCACTGCCCTTGGCCTGCTGACCCTGCTGGGGAGCTGGGGAGGCCTGATATTGAGGGAAAGGTTTGTAGGCAGATTTATTTATTTATTTATTTACATTCTCTTATATGTAAATATAAGAAACCTACCTGTTCGTATGACTTTATGCAGTTTGCTTTGTAAATAGTTGCCCTTTGTTATCCAAGTTTTTTACCCTGTTATCTGTAAACTCATACGTGTTAACTGTACTGAGTATTTTTGTTCCATGTAAACCGCGCTGATGCCGAATAGTGCGGTATAGAAGAGACTGTAAATAAAAATAAAATAAATAAAATATACCGTGCTATTCTGCATCAGTGCGGTTTACATTGAACAAACTGAAATTACATTGAACAGGGCATTATAATTTGGAGATAACTATTTTACAGGGAACATGGGCTATGGAGGGTTAAGTGGCTTGCCCAAGACCACATGGAGCACCTGTGGGACTAGAAACCCCAGTCCTTCCGGCCCAAGGTTGCTGTCCTCTAGTGGGATTTGAACCCCCGACCTTCCGGCCTGAAGTACCTTGCCCCAAACACTAGGCCACTCCTCCTTCAGATGACTTCCTTGAGTAAAAGGCCTTTTTCCCCCGAGCCCTTCTTCTTATGAGAAGGGGTAGAAGTTTTCCTGGACAACCATGTCCTTGTCAGAGTCTCGGTCTCGAGCTCAGCAGCCTTTTCAGCCATGGGCTTGCCGAAGAGGTTTTCACCTGGGCACGGGACATCGACCAACTTGTCCTGCACCCATGGCTCGAAGTCCGATGACTGTAGCCATGCCTGGCATTGAGCACCGATGCCAGCCGCCGCTACACGGGCCAAAGCCTCGAAGCCATCGTAGGTCGCCCGGAAGATGAATTTGGAACACTCCCAGATCCCCGAGGACAAGGTCTTGAACCTCTGCAAAGGTTCCCCGGAGAGACCAGCAGAGAACCCGGCTAATTCCTTAGCCAGGTCCCGTAAGTACATGCCCATGTACAGCTGGTAGGACTGAACACGGCAAGCAAGCATCGAGCCCTGGAAGCACTTTCTGCCGATGGCATCCAGGTTCCGGGCCTCCCTACCCCCTTCAGACGATGCATGGCCGATTCCACAACCATAGAATGTGCGGCAGCTGCGCCTTCTGGAATCCAGGGCTCTTTCGGACTCGATACATGGAATCGACCCGCTTGCTCAAAACCGGCGCCGAGGCCGGTGCTTCCCACATCCGGAAGAGGAGCCGTTCCAGCATCGGAGGAACCGGCACAGTAAAGGCCTCCCTGGGGTGAGAGTCGTACTGTAGGGCATCGAGCTCCTCAGCTCAAGGCTCCTCCTCGGGATCCGCAGGAACGGCCAAAGCCTTGGCCATGTCCCTCACGAACTCCGAGAACCAGGTGTCCTCCGGTGGGGATCTACTCTGGGGCTCGGACTGCGGCGAGTCCGAAGGGACACACCGAGTCCAAAAGGTATCGGGGGACTCCTCATCCTCTGTCTCCCACGCAGACTCATCCAAGGAAGAGTCGAGGGGCTCCGACTGTGCGGGCTCCGGTAGCACCCGCCCCGACGCCAGGGGCATCGGCGTCGATGCCCTCGGTCCCAAACGTGAGGTCAAGGGAGACCGTGACCGAGTCTGGACTCGGACCTTCATGGCTTCGAGAACTGGCTCGGTCTCCGGGGTCGACTTGGACGTCGACATCCCGTGGTCGGGGCAGATGCACCAGTCAAGCTGGCCATCAACACCCGCTGCTGATCCATGAAGGCAGACAGTCTGCACTCCAAGGCTGTCAGCCTGAGTCCAAGCTCAGGAGACTCAGCAGCCACCGACTCGGGCCCCGAAGGCACCGGGCCCGATGTCGGCTCCCTGGGAGGAGAGTCCTCGAGGACAACAGGACTTACGTGCTCGACGGACTCTGGCTCTATACGAGGCACCTTAGGCGGCTTCTCCAGCTCCAAAGGCCCGGCGCGGCAGTCAGGGGTCCGGAACCTGGCCCTCGAGGAACCAGGGGTATCCTCCGACGCCACCCTCATGAGCTTCTTCTTCCTCTTATGCTCCTGACTGGGGGACCCCCTCTCAGAGGAACCCCGACAAAGCTCGGGGTCAGACTCCCGAGACGTCGAGGCCTCTGACGAGGTCTGGGCTCGGCCGGAGGCAGAGTCAGAAAAAATTCTCTCCTTCTGATGCTGCCGGCTTCTGAGTGCCTTGCTGGACATCTTTCCACACGGGACACAGACCTTGGGATCATGGTCTGGCCCGAGGCAACGCAGGCAGCAGTCGTGTGTGTCGGTAAGAGACATAAGCTTCTTACAACGATCACACTTTTTAAAACCACTAGAGGCCATTGGGGAAAAAAGGGCCCCCGCGAGGTCACAAGACCGGCCCTCCAGGGAAAAAGAAAAAGAGCACGAACGCGTGCCACTAAGGGCAAAAGCCAAAAAATAGGGATTGGTTCGATACCGGTGTACCGAACCCAGGCGGGAAGGGGAACCGGCATCTAACCGGACAAAAGAGAGCGAAAATCGCAGAAAAAAATCAAACTTTTCCAGGTGACACGGACTCACGTCCGTTGGGCACCACGGAAAAAGAAAGACTGAGCAAGATGGCACCTTTGGGCGGGAAGGGGACCGCGCATGCATGGGTGTATTCCCAAAGGCTTTCTTAGAAAGCTGGGGAAATGCTCCGCATGGGGGCTCCATCGACGTCGATGTCACCCATATGTGAGGACTGACTTCCTGCTTGGTCCTGGAGAATAGTCAATGCAATAAAATGGGAGGATAAGACATTTTTCAAATATGTTAGTGAGAAGAGGAAGGGCAAAAGTGGTATTGTCAGACTCAAGGGTGAAGGGGAGGAATATGTAGAAGCTGATGAGGATAAAGTGGAATTGCTTAACAAATATTTCTGTTCTGTGTTCACAGATGAAGAACCAGGAACAGGACCTCAGAAAACACCCACAAACAGGAACAGAAGTGAGGGGCAGCTTGAACAATTTTCAGAAGAATGTGTTTGTGAGAAACTTGCTCATCTTAAAGTAGACAAAGTGATGGGACCAGATGCGATACTCCCTAGAATACTGAGGGAATTTGGGGACATTCTAGCAGCAACACTGACTGACCTTTTCAATGCCTCATTGGAGTCAGGAGTGGTGCCAAAGGACTGGAGAGGCGCTCATGTGGTGCCTTTACACAAAAGCAGAAGTAAGGATGTGGTTGAAAATTACAGGCCGATTAGTTTAACTTCAGTGGTGAGTAAATTATTGGAAACATTGCTGAAAGAGAAAATAGTGAGGTTTCTGGAGTCCAGCGGATCACAGGATCCAAGGCAGCATGGATTCATCAGAGGCAGGTCTTGTCAGACAAATCTGATTAATTTCTTTGACTGGGTGACCAGGGAGTTGGACCGAGGGAGAGCCCTAGATGTGGTGTATTTAGATTTCAGTAAAGGCTTTGACACTGTTCCTCACAGGCGACTTATAAACAAACTGAGCACCCTAGGGATGGACCCTAAAATTACTGTTTGGGTAAGAAATTGGTTGAGTGGGAGGCGACAAAGAGTACAGGTAAATGGAGCTCACTCTGAGGAGAAGAAAGTTACCAGTGGTGTGCCCCAGGGATCTGTCCTTGGTCCAATTTTTTTTAATATCTTTGTCAGTGATATAGCGGACGGGCTGTCGGGTAAGGTTTGCCTCTTTTCGGATAATACCAAAATCTGCAATAGAGTAGACACACAGGAAGGTGTAGATAATATGAGGAGGGATCTAGTTAAGCTTGAAGAATGGTCTAGAATTTGGCAGCTGGGATTTAATGTTAAAAAATGTAAGGTCATGCATTTGGGCTGCAGCAATCCATGAGAGCAATATAGTATAGGGGGTGAAGTACTTTTGTCCACTAAAGAAGAGCGGGACCTAGGCGTAGTTGTGTCTGATGATCTTAAAGTGGCTAAACAGGTAGAAAAGGCGACAAAAAAAGCTAGAAGGAAGCTTGGCTGCATACGGAGAGGAATGGCTAGCAGAAAAAAAGGAGGTGATAGTGCTTCTGTATAAGTCTTTGGTGCGACCTCATTTGGAATATGGTGTGTAATTCTGGAGACCGCCTTCAAAAGGATATAAACAGGATGGAGTCAGTACAGAGGGTGGCTACTAAAATGGTCAGTGGTCTTCATTATAAAGCATATGAGGACAGACTTAAGGATCTTAATATGTACACCTTAGAGGAAAGGCGGGATAGAGGTGATATGATTAAAACGTTTAAATACCTCCGTGGCATAAATGCACAGGAGGAGAGCCTCTTTCAATTGAAAGCAAGTTCTGCTACAAGAGGACATGGGTTGAGGGTGAAAGGGGATAAGTTCAGGAGTGATATGCAGAAATATTTCTTTAGGGAAAGAGTGGTGGATCTGTGGAACAGTTTCCCAGTGGAGGTGGTAGAGATGAGGACAGTATCTGAATTCAAAACAGCATGGGACAAACACAAAGGATCTCTTAAGGAAAAAAGGGGGCTGTTGTCGTTGTTGATATGGAAGGACAGACTAGATAGGCCATGTGGTCTTTTTCTGTCATCATTTTTCTATGTTTCTAACATAAGCACTGGCAAGTTAGATGCAAGGCATTCATAAGGCAGGCAAAGAGCGAATTTGAAAAAAAGCTTGCTGTGGAACCAAAAACGCATAACAAAATCTTACTGAAGAAGATGTAGGGAAGATACCCATGACTGAAATGGTATTTCAAGGTGATGCTTTGAAAAAATTGGAAGAACTATCGATAAACCGGAAAGATATATTACAACTATTTGATAAACTGAAGAGTAGCAAATCACCTGGACCAGATAGTATGCATCCAAGGGTGTTGAAGGAAATGAAATATGAGATTAAAGATCTACTATTAGTAATCTGTTAACTATCATTGAAATCATCTGTAATACCTGAAGATGGGTAAATGGCCAATGTAATGCTAATTTTTAAAAAGGGTTCCAGGCGTGATCCTGGAAACTACAGACCAGTGAGCCTGACGTCAGTACTGGGCAAAATGGTAGAAACCCATTATAAAGAACAAAATTACTGAACATGTAGATTGTCATGGTTTAATGGGAGAAAGCTAACATGGCTTTAGCCAAGGAAGGTCTTGTCTTACTAATCAGTTAAAACTTTTGAAGGTATAAATAAAATAGGTAGACAAAGGTGAGCCAGTCGATATAGTATATCTGGATTTTCAGAAAACCTTTGACAAGGTCCCTCATGAGAGACTCTTGGCAAAATTAAATAGTCATGGGATAGGAGGCAGTGTACCATTGTGGATGAGGATCTAGTTAAAAGGCAGAAAGCAGAGGGAAGGGCTAAACTGCCAATTTTTCCAATGGAGAAAGGTGAATAGTGGAGTATCCCAGGGATCTGTGATGGGTCTGCTGCTTTTTAACACATTCGTAAATGACCTGGAAATGGGAACAAGTGAGGTAATCAAATTTGCAGATGACATAAAATGATTCAAATTTGTTAAAACCCAGAGGATAGTGAAAAATCGCATGAAGACCTTGAAAAATTGGAATATTGGATGTTCAAATGGCAGATGAAATTTAATGTGGACAAGTGCAAAGTTATGCACCTAGGAAAGAACAACCCAAACTATGGTTACACGATGCAAGGTTCCACATTAGGAACAACCACCCAGGAAAAAGATTTAGGCGTCATCATGGATAATATGTTGAAACCCTCCACCCCGTATGCAGCAGCGGCCAAGAAGGCAAATAGAATGCTAGGAATCATAAGGAAAGGAATGGGAGAATAAAACAAAGGATATTATAATGCCTCTGTATCATTCCATGGTGCAACTACACCTTGAATATTGTGTGCAATTCTGATCTCCGTATCTTAAAAAGGATATAGCAGAATTAGAAAAGGTACAGAGCTAGCTCCTGTAACCCCTCTTCTCAAGTCATTTCACTGGCTCCCTATCCATTTTTGCATCCAGTTCAAACTTCTCCTGCTTACCTACAAGTGCATTCATTCTGTGACTTCTCACTACCTTTCTTCTCTTATCGCACTATACACTCCTCCTCGGGAACTCCACTCCTTTTATCTGTACCCTTCTCTGTTACTGCCAACTCCAGACTTTGTTCATTCCACCTTGCTTCTCCATATGCCTTGAACAAACTACCTGAGCCAGTGCGTCAGGCTCCTTCTCTGGCCCTATTCGAGTCCAGGCTGAAGATCCACCTCTTTGAGGCTGTTTTTGGATCCTGATGCTCATCATTCTCTTGTCCACTATTTATGTGTAACTTCCTATACTCTAGTCCCCAGGTTCGCTATGTGTTTTGTCTTGATTAGATTGTAAGCTCTGATGAGCAAGGACTGTAGCTCGCCTATCTTTAAGACGCAGAGACTATGCAGGTAGCATCTAAAATCACTGCTACCCGTGTAGCCTCTGCAGTTGCTGAGGCATCCAGGCTAACCCAGATTTTCACTTCCACTATGTGCAGAGGTGACAATTCAGGTCACGGGGGTCAGCGAACAGGCTATGCGCCACGGTGGCACATAGCCTGCCCAACTCAATATCGGGCCCTATGTTCCTTGCTTTCCCTTCTTGCTCTCTTTTTCTTGCTTCTTCTTTATATTTTTCTATTTTTGATAGACAATGATGTATTGCATCTTTAAAATGTGTGTCACCTTTTGGTGACATGTATTTTTCCACATAATAAAGACACTATCCTGACACTTTATTTTAGAAATCATCAGGTTTTGTTTTTTAGACAGAGGGTTCACATTTTTCCTGATCTGTTCAAAGAAATACAAAGCTGGAGAAAGAAATATTTGGAGAAGTACCCTAAGGTTTTAACCCTAGGCATATCTTCTATTGTGCATTTCCCTTTTAAAGGTATTCTTGGGACAGTTTCTCCAAATGGATTAGTTTGCGCATACCATGACAGTCATGAACCTCTCTTCTAAGCTAGAGTATGTGAAGTACTGGATAATCTCAGTCTCTCAAATTTACTGCTAATGCTTGGCGTAGTAATTGCATCGTGCTAAAGAGAGCTTCCTTCTGGAGTTTGTAAGATGTAAAATATATGGGTAGTTTGTCAAGATGTGCTTGGAAATTCTTCTTTATCAAGCCTGTGGCTGCCAATACAATGGGAAATATTTTTGTATCTTTCTGCCACTCCAGTATGGAGTGAAATATGCTTTCTTTGAACCCTCCCATTTGTGGCAATTCCCTGATGCAAGACATGCAAGTATTTAAATAATATTTATTTTTTCCTTGTAGGCCTGGGCCTCTCTATTTGCTGTTATGAGAGGACTGTGAGATAAATTGTGCCTAATCTCTTGATCACATCAATGTCAATTTTCATTGTAGTCTTTTTTTTATTATGAGTCCCTGCTCCTCTGGGGTTTTCTCGTTTTTTGGTTCTTCTCCCATGTATTGTTGACCTGAGTGTGTATTGTATTTCTTAATGATTTTGTTTACCTTTATTTGTTTTTTTTTTATCCTTCAATATTCCCTTTTCTCAGTTAAATGGATACTTGACTATATATATTAAACTTTATAAATAAAAAAAAAGAAATAAAGTTTGGATTGTTGATGTACTGATGAAAATTGCCATATGAGAGCCAAAGAACAGAGACAGCTGACAGTATTGATGCCCTGAATGAACGGCTATTGATGCCAATACCGCAGACATCATGTGGGCCTTACTATGTACGAAGCCTGATCGGCTCGGAGACACTTATTAAAACTTGGACAGTGCCTGCATGAGAACGAGTGAAGGATTACAACAAGATTTTGTTGAATGGAAAGATATCCTACAACAACTGTTGGGACTTTGATACATTATGATGTGGTAAGAACACAATATAAGAACATTTATTTATTTTATTTTATTTAATGTCTCTTTTATACCACGCTATTTAAAATCAGCACGGTTTACATACAACAATAACGTATACACAGCAGCCTAGGCTGCGCTGTATTTACAATAGAACAGGTGATCTAACTTGGACAAAATCAGGTAACATAAGATATGTCATACTGAGTCAGTATCCTGTTTCCAGCAGAGGCCAATTCAGGACTATACTCACCTTGCAGTGTGAAATCTTTAAACAGCTGGGTGATAGAGTAGAAGCCAGCCCACCCGAGCTGGGTCAACTATGGGCTATACTGCCAGTTACTTGAGGGATTTTGGCTCACAAGAGTGATGTAACACAAGAAGCACAAAGGGCATATCCTACCTAACCAATGGCATCCCTTGACTGGACTCTGAATGCTGGCAGCGGAGCATGAAAGTGTTTATTGTGAGGAAATATGCGTTATTGAATAGAAAGCCTTGAAGGTCATGCAATTGTATTGGGGTGGAAGCAACATAAGATAACTGTTATTTATTTGTAGCATTTAGCTCATGCCTTTCCAGTAGTAGTTCAATACAAATTATAATCAAGTACTAGAAGCATTTCCCTGATCCCAGAGAACTTACAAACTAAGCTTGTACCTAAGTCAGAAGAGGGCTAAATGACTTGCCCAAGGTCACAAGGAGTATAAGTGGGATTTGAATCCTTAGTCTTTGGCTGTTGCCCTAACCACTAAGCTATTCCTCCACTCAAGTAGCAATTTGCTTGCTTAACTTATGAATCTGTAAAGGACTTCTGTTTAAAAAAATGTTAAATGAGCTCATCTATCCTTTTATTGCCTTCAGTGACAACAAGCTGTCACTTTTTCTGCATTATCTTAATCTTTAATCATTGCTCAATCATTTGACCAAATGAATTATTGCTGCAGTTTTTTGATGGACTTATTCTTGATTTCAGATACAGCCCTCGTCTCCACTGTCCCCACTGGGAAGCTGTTCCATGCATCCACCACCCTTTCTGTAAATAAATATTTCCTCAGATTACCTCTCAAATCTATCCTCTTTCAACTTCATCCTATGATCCTTCATTCCAGAGCTTCCTGTCACCTGACACCAAATTATTCAAAGTTGTTAAAACACAATGGCAGAAATTAGAAGTTTTCACGTCTCCAAATGCGCAGGCTGAGGATGAGCAGAGCTAGCAAAGAGATGGAAAAGAACATTTTTGAAATGCTTGTTTGCGGTGGCGACAGGTCTAAATATGGACGTGTCCACCGGTGAGTTTCAATACGTGGCACCATTCTGAAATTGAGCGTATACATGGATATTTTTTGGATTGCCTTGAACATGCTTCCATCATGCCATCATACGTCTTAGATGTAATCGAGGCAGAAACACATACATTCAACAAAATTTCAAAAGCACTATTGGGACGTGAATGTGATTCACATGTGTAAATGATCATTTTCACACATGCAAATCATGAATAGGGCTTCTAAAAATGGTCCCCTTTAGGTGTGTAAATGGTAGAGAAAGGGGGAGAGGGGTATGAGTGGAAGGAGTGTAAGTGATGTGGAAGATTGGAAATTGGAAGGAGGATGAAAATGGGTGCATGTGGCAACAGGAGGCAAGCAGAAGAAAAAATTCAAAAGTCTTCTCCTAAACTCCGCAAAGACAGTCCACCGCAATGCAATTCCAGCTCGAACAGTCCACCCTCTTTATATTTGAAGTTCAGCATGATTGGGGTAAAAGTGAATCTTAGGATTGATGGGTAGAGGTAGCAGATGGTGGCTGGGGGAGGGGAAGGAGCACTAGGATTGAGTATAGGGAGTATTTGGATAGGTTTGAGTTGGTCTGTTGCCTCCTGGAGACATATTCTCCCATGGAGTGGTACAATGAGGTAGTATGCAGGTGCTTAGGGAGGGAGAGAAAGGGAGGGTATCGGATATGAGGGTGGGTTCATAGGGAGAGGGAATATAGACAGAGGATTCAGAGGAGGGGACAAAGTTAGTAGAGGGGAAATTTGGACACCAGGTACAGGGATAGAGTGAGAATGGGATGAAAGGAAGGCCTATAAAAGGTGGGTTCTTGAAATGTAAATGGGCTGAATAACCTTAGTAAGCATAGCATGATACGGAAGGAAATAACTTGCTCTCATATGGATTTTTTTGCAAGAAACCCATGAGAGCAGAGGATGAAGGGCTTCTGAGATTTCTGGGACACAATCAGGTGATTTGCAACTCTACTAGAGGGGAGAAAGTGGGGGGGGGGAGCAACTGACTTAATTTGCAATGATTTTCTCTTGCTGGTAGAGGGCATTCATAAAGATAAAATGAGAAGATGTTTGGTGTTGAAAGGTCTGATTCGTTTTAATGTTTTTGTAGGGATATTGCAGAAGGGCTATCGGGTAAGGTTTGCCTCTTTGCAGATGATACCAAAATCTGCACTAGAGTAGATACCCAGGAAGGTGTAGATATCATGAGGAAGGATTTAGCAAAGCTTCAAGAATGGACGATTATCTGTTGAGATTTAATGCTAAAAAATGCAGTCATGCATTTCGGCTGCAAAAATCCAAGGGAGCGGTACAGTATAGGAGGCAAAGTGCTTCTGTCCGCAAAAGAACAGGACCTGGGTGTCGTTTCTGATGATCTTAAGGTGGCTAAATGGTGATGGTGACAGCCTGAAGGATGCTTGGGAGCATAGGGAGAGGAATGGCCAGCAGGAAAAAGGAGGTGATAGTGCTTCTGTATACGTCTTTGGAAAGACCTAATTTAGAGTATTGTGTGCAATCCTGGAGACCACACTTTCAAAAGGATATAAACAGAATAGAGTCAGTACAAAGGATGGCTACCAAAATGGTCAGTGAGCTTTGCCATAAGGCATATGGGGAAGGACTTGAAGATATCAATATGAATACTTTGGAAGAAAGACGGAAGAGGGGAGATATGATAGAGATGTTTAAATACCTCCGTGGTATAAATGCACAGGAGGAGAGCCTCTGTCAACTGAAAGAAAGCTCTACAATGAGGGGGTGTAGGATGAAGGTAAAATGAGATAGACTCAAGAGTAATTTGCAGAAATATTCCTTTATGGAAAGAGTGGCAGATGCATGGAATAGTCTCCCAGTAGAGGTAGTAGAGACAAAAATTGTATCTGAACTCAAGAAAGTGTGGGACAAACACAGTGAAACTCTAAAGAAAAAGGACTGTAGAACTTAATGGTTCAATATGGAAGGGCAGACAGGACAGACCATATGGTCTTTATCTGCCATCATGTTTGTATATTTATATGTAAATGTTACTCCTGTGGGAATTCTACACAACTGTGCAGTGCAGAATTTGTACAGAATTCCCCACCTGCACAGAATCCTGCATTTACTATGCAGAATTTTGTGCAAGTATCGGCATCAGCTAGCAGTGAGACAAGCTTGGAGCATACAAGCTTTAAAGACGCCCGAGCCTGCCTCACTGTCCACTGCTGCACAGCATTGGGAGCATTTCCCTTCACTTCCATGGCTGTGTTACATTTCTGACATCATCACTGGTAAATTTTAAAAAGGTCAACAAGAAACAGGAAGTGCTTTTTAAAATGGGTGATGCCAGCATCGGACGTGTAGCACAACTGTGGGAGGGAAGGGAAATGTTCCAGTGGCTGTGTTTACAATTCCACTACTGCTGCCATTGCCACCACAACTGGGCAGAGGAGGTGAGTGGCTGGGGGCTGATGATGGGCTACGAGAGGGCTGGGAGCCAGAGATGGGTTGATGATGAGTTGGAGGAGGACTGGGAACTGAAAATTGGCTGATGGTGAGTCGGGAAAAGGGCTGGGGGCTGTAGATAGGCTAATGGTGAGTCAGGGGTGACTAGGAATTGGAGAGGACTAACGGCAAGTCGGAGGATGACTGGGAGCTGGAGATAGGCTGATGGTGAATATAGGGGGAATGGCTGGGAACTGGGGAACTGGAGATGGCTGTATGCCTAGGGGATGGGGAGAAAGAAAGGTGGAGGTATGTGCCTAGGAAGAAAGAAGGAGAGGGGAGAGAGAGGTGCATGGGGAGGGGAGAAAGGAGGTAAGGTGGGAGAATGTACATTAGGGACAGACATCAGTAGGGATCTTCCTAGAAGTTTTATTTATTTATTTGTTTTTATATAGCGTGCTATTTTGGATCAGTGTGGTTTACATATAACATAAGAACATTGTTTACATCTAACATTTAAACATGGTTTACATATAACATTTGAACATGGTTTAGACAGAGGTGGAATTGCAGAACTCAGAAGTGCTGGGAACGGACTCGTGGAAAGTGACATTGAAAAAGCGAAATTGCTAAACAAATACTTCTGCTCTGTTTTTACTAAAGAAAACCCTGGAGAAGGACCACCTGTGACTCCCAAATATAAAAATGGGAATGAAGTAGATACCACACCATTCACAGAAGATGATCTGTTAGAACAACTTGCAAAACTGAAAGTGGACAAGGCCATGGGACCGGATGGGATACATCCCAGGATACTGAAAGAGCTCAGAGAGGTTCTTGCAGGGCCGTTAAAGGATGTTTTCAACAGATTCTTGGAAACAGGAGAAGTTCCTCAGGACTGGAGAATGGCTGATGTGGTACCTCTACACAAAAGTGGTGACAGGGAAGAAGTGACAAACTACAGGCCTGTGAGCCTTACCTCGGTGGCGGGAAAAGTAATGGAGGTGCTCCTGAAAGAGCGAATAGTAGACTTTCTCAAAACCAACAGGTTGCAAGATCCGAGGCAACATGGTTTTACCAAAGGATGATTTTGCCAAACAAATCTGATTGGAGTTCTTTGACTGGGTGACCAGAGAACTAGATCAGGGGCATGCGATGGATGTCATCTACCTGGATTTCAGCAAAGCCTTTGATACTGTTCCTTATAGGAGGCTTATCAATAAACGCAGTAGTTTGGGGATGGGTCCCAAGGTGGTAAACTGGATCAGAAATTGGTTGACTGACAGAAGATGATGGTAAATGGAGCTCATTCGGATGAAAGGAAGGTGATTAGCGGGGTGCCCAAGGGTTCGGTCCTGTGCCCGGCACTGTTCAATGTATTTGTGAGTGATATTGCTGAAAGACTGAATGGAAAAGTCTGTCTTTTTGCAGATGACACAAAAATTTGCAACAGAGTCGACTCCCCCGAGGGAGTGGTTAACATAAGGAAAAATCTACTAAAGCTGGAAGAATGGTCGAATGCTTGGCAATTAAGATTTAATGCAAGGAAGTGCAGTGTCATGCACTTGGGTAGCAGAAATTCAAGGGAAATGTACGCGATAGGGGGCGAGAGGTTGGTGTACACGGATCAGGAGAAAGACCTTGGTGTGATTATTTCTGTAGATCTCAAGGTGGCAAAACAGTGAGACAAGGCAGTAGCAAAAGCCAGGAGGATGTTGGGCTGCATACAAAGAGGAATTACCAGCAGAAAGGAAGAGGTACTAATACCACTGTGTAAATCACTGGTGAGGCCTCACTTGGAATACTGTGTTCAGTTTTGGAGACCATATCTTGCAAAGGATGTAAAAAGACTGGAAACTATTCATTGGAAGGCAATCAAAATGATTTGGAGCCTGCATCAGAAGCCTTATGAGAAGAGACTTGAAGACCTAGATATGTACACTCTGGAGGAGAGGAGGGATAGGGGAGATATGATTCAGACCTTTAAATACTTAAAGAGAAATAATGAACAAACCAACCTAGATGTAAATAGTTACCCAGGTTATCCAAGTTTTAATACCTGTTCCTTGTAAACACAGATCAGCCAATGAAAGTGTAAGTTTTACGTTCCATGTAAACTGCGCTGATGTTGAATAGCGCGGTATAAAAGAGACTAGAAAGAAAGAAAGAAAATAACCTCTTACAAAGACGGGGAAGCTGTAAAACCAGAGGGCATAACATGAAGCAACAAGGTGGTAAATTGAAAGACAATGTCAGGAAATACTTTTTGACTGAAAGGGTGGTGGATGCTTGGAATGCCCTCCCGATAGAAGTGGTGAGGGCAAATACAGTGACGGAATACAAAATATGACATGGGACAGACACAGTGGATCCCTTTACAGCAACAGGATAAAATCAAAATAAACTGAACCATCTAATTTCTCAACAAATAGGGGTGTCCTACATGGAGCGGTGTGTTGACCCCTAAACAAAGACATGGGGAGGGGTGGCCTGCACAGAGTGGCAAGTGCACCTACTCCTGCCATCTTACTGGGCAGACTAGATGGACCATACTGGTCTTTATCAGCTGTCATTTACTATGTTACTATGAATAAAGAACTAGTTTACATCAAACTGGTTAAATATAACAAATTTGCAACAGGTTGGCATAACTGGGAATATATTTACATCCAATCAGCATTAAGTTGACGTCATTAAGAGCTTATTTGTATTAAGTTGGCATTAACGTGAATGGTTGAGGGTGAACAGTAAAATGTAGTTTACATCAGCTTGGTATTATCAGGGGTTAAGGCTAAGTGTTCAGCAGGAGCAATCGGCTGCTTGTACGACAAGTTAGAGGGAGAGAGAAGGGGAGGGGGCAAGAAAGGCTTGAGTGTTGGGGAGAGAGCTGTGATTGGAGCGAGAGAGCTGAGGAGGGAAAAGGCAGTGGGAATTTCTGGTCTAGATTGGGAGTTAGGCTTTATGATGGGGGAATTGACAGGGGTTTCCAAACCAGTCCTGGGGGCTGCAATCCTGCCAGGTTTTTGGAATGTTCCTAATGAATATGTATGATATATTTGCATGGGGGTGTTGCATGCAAATATATCTCATGCATATTCATTAGGGGTATCCTGAAACCTGACTGGTTTGTAGCCCTCCAGGACTAGATTTGGAGACCGTTGGTCTAAAAGGAACCTAAAGTCTAATTAAAAGCTTGAGAGTATAACCAAGTATTGACTCCTTTTTTAAACTTCACATATGAACTTTGTAATCTGAGATCTGCTGGAAGGGAATTCCAGAGTTGGGGTCCATCTAGCAAAGGCATGACCAACAAAATAAGATTAACACACACTTTAGCATATAATGCAGCCAAGTTATGGGCTAAGTTACCAGTGGAGATAAAAGATTCATCTTCTATTTTACTTTTTAGGAAAAAAAACTGAAAACTTGGTTATTTGACTCTTAATTGATTGAGTTTGGATTCTATGCCTTTGCTTCTGACAAATCTTTTGTCTAACTTTACTGAACCACTTAGTTTTGGACAGTAGCGGTATAGAAGTCCACGTTAGTTAGTTAGGTAGAAGCTGCTTTTTCATAAAAGATCAATCGTAATCTAGTTTTTGAAGGAAATGTTTAAAGGTTTGCTTATGAAGACTAAAAGAATGAGAAGGACAGTATGGTAATAGGAGGGCATTCAGATAGACAGGAAGTCCTTGACAATATGCACTTTGGTGACATCACATGATTATTTATTTTTATTTCTACCTTTTTATTTTCCTTTTTATGTTCTTATATTTAGGCTTTGTAAATAAGTTAATTTAATATAATCCCTGTTTGTTCCTTCCCTTGTTTTTTGTAAGTTTTGAACTTCATTGTAAACCGCTTTGATTTTAGGATAAAGCGGTATATAAATCCTGTTAAATAAATAAGTATTTTAAATTGAATGCGCTGGACAATTGGCAATTAATGTCGTTCTTCCAAAAGAGGTGTTACATGAGCATATCTTTGTGCATCATATAAGCTTAACTGCTACATTTTGAAACAACTGGATTCTAGCTGATATTGAGATACTCCTGAGAGTAGAGAATTGCAATAATCTATACAATTAATTACAAGGGCATGAATCAAGGATTTCAGGACCCTAGAATCAAGATAGGGTTTCAGAGATCTGATTCTACGTAATGCCATGTACAATAAGCAAGATATTTGGGGTTTAAAGGATAGGTTACTGTCCCGGATTACTCCAAGAGATTTCAGTTCATGTTTGACTATAATAGGGACACCACTCAAATCACGTAAAGTAGGAAATGGACTCTCAGTGGAAGAAATTCAGTGCTTCACTTTTGCTAGGACCCAGGATTAATATATTAGTTTCAATCAATCGTACAATTTTATTTAGCTTGCCCTGGAGTTCTGAAATCAATTGTGTGCTCCACTGTTCACTTGTTATAAGTAATCAAATATCATCAGCATAAATATACATGCTGATCCCTAAATCCTGTATCAAGGTTGCAAGAGGGGCCATATAGATGTTAAATAGGAGAGAGACCAATACAGAGCCCTGAGGCACCCCATAATCCGTTTCGAGGAAAGTGAGTTATTAGCCTGAAAAAGTCTTCTGGAGAAGCATCAGAACATCTCACAATCTTGTCTCCCTCAAAACCAAAAACTTAAAGAATATCAAGCAGCCACTCTTCAAGCAAAAAAGGAATACTGCACAAAGCTGATCCAAAGCTCAAACACCCTCGCAAGCTCTTTGAGGTAGTTAATCCCTTACAAAAAACACTTCCCAGTGAACAGAAGGAACAAATCTGACCTCACAAGAGATGGCAGACTACTTTCAGACCCTAACCTCTCCCAGCAATCACAGCACAAGCATCCTGGCAGAAACACTACTTCAAGAATGTCAAAACCCCAGCACACTTGGAAAGCATTCTCAACAGTCTCACCTAGAGCATATAATCACCAGTATCAACACAACCACATCCCCCTTGATCTATGCCCAGTCAGCTGGATCAAGATCAGCAGACATGAACTCACACCAACAATTCACAAGATCACCCGGCTTTCTCTACAGCAAGGATACATATCACCTGAACTCAAAATCGCCTCCATCCTTCCAGTTAAGAAAGGAAACTACCAACAACATCGACCCACCAACATCTTACAGACCTATAGCTAGTCTTCCATTCATGGGCAAGATACTAGAAAAGATCATACCCAGCCAGCTCCCAGAATCACATAGACACACACTCCCCCCCCCCTTGATCCCCAGCAGTATGGCTTTCGATCTCACCATGGAGTTGAAACCCTCATGACAGCACTCCTAAACAAGTTAATAATGGGTACTGACAAATCCAACACAGGAAACTTGCTTATTTTCCTCAACATCATGGCAACATTTGACTCAATACCTCACACCCTAATCATCAAGAGACTGCAAGCAAATTGGATTAACGGACATCCCTCTGAACTGGTTCAAATCCTATCTGTCAAACTGCAACTTCAGGTAAAATCAGGCTTCAGAAAGTCAACACCATACACCAATAATCAAGGAGTTTCCCAAGGCTCAGTCCTCTCTGCACTGATATTCAACATCTTCATCCAATCGATCTGCACAGTCATACATTCAATGTCCTTTATCACATATATGCTGACAACCTCATCATTTATGCACCCATCAATATACTCAACCCTGACATCATGACATAAACTGTTTCACCACCATCGGGTCATGGTTCACCACACACAACATGACCATCAGTTTATGGCTCACCACCCACAGACAGAAGAAAAAAGGAGGTAATAGCGTCTCTGTATAAGTCTCTGGTGCGATCTCATTTGGAGTATTGTATGCAATTCTGGAGACCACACCTTCAAAAGGATATAAACAGGTTGGAGTCAGTGCAGAGGGTGACTACTAAAATGATTAGTGGTCTTCATTATAAAGCATATGAGGACAGACCGAAGGATCTTAATATGTACACCTTAAAGGAAAGGCGGGATAGAGGTGATATGATTGAGATGTTTAAATACCTCTGTGGCATAAATGCACAGGAGGAAAGTGTCTTTTGATTGAAAGCAAGCTCTGCTATGAGAGGACATAGGATGAGGGTGAAAGGGGATAGACTCAGGAGTAATATGCAGAAATATTTTTTATGGAAAGAGTGGTAGATGCATGGAATAGTCTTCCAGTGGAGGTGGTAGAGATGAGGATGGTATCTGAATTCCAAAAAGCATGAGACAAACACAGAGGATCTCTAAATGTAAAATGGGGACTATTGTAGTTGATATGGAAGGGTAGATTAGATAGCTACATATATTGTGCCCATGTCCTATGCAATTAATAGCCTAAGCTCCCTAATTTTATAAGTGGCTTGAATAGGTAGAACAATATTTTACATGCTCAAACAGGTACTTATAAATTTGCCCATTTATACACACATAAAAGTAGGCACTCGGAAAACATAACAGGGCCGCTATTCAGTGGTGGTGATCAGCACTTTTAAAGCACCTGGCCACCATCGCTTTAATTTAAGCCAGATGTTCAGTTTATCCGGCACCGACTATCTGATTTCACCAGAGAGTGCAGTTGCTACCCAGTTAGATCGGACATGTTTTCTGCAGTCTGGGGATATTTGGTTGCACTATCCAGATAGTACTACTGAATATTGGGATCACCGGGGTTTAGCTGGTTAGCAGGTCCTGCTAATTGGCTAAACCTTTTTGAATTTGCCCCCCCCCCCCATGTTGCCTTTAAGGCAATAAACATATAACTGTTCCTGAAGGTAGAGGGTTAGTAGAATGGGGCTGAATTGGCACTTATTATGAATATCTGTCAATTTCTATAACACATACTTGTATGTGCAGAAAATTGCTCCTGTCCTGGAACAGGAATAACTGTGCAGAAGCTTTCAGGGATGCTGTTTTATAAGGGGACATAGGTACATATGTTGCCTTTATAAAAATAATAGGTGTCATACATAAGCCTATCTTCCTCATTAATTCTTTAAGTCACTGCACCACTGCTGTGATGACGCCTTTGTCCATCATCTGCCTTTTTGTGGGTCCTGGGAAACCCTGCCAGTCTTTCTATTGTCATGTGTAAAAAAAAAAAAAAATGTTCCTCTGCGGACGGGATCTTTCGGTGGGAAAGAAAGGCATTGTGGATGGAAAAACAAGTTCCATGAACCAGATACAGCCTGTGGGCAGGAGTTTGGGTACCCCTGCTAATGGTGCACCCTAATTCTTCCAGTGCTGGGGAAAGCTGGCCGTGTAGCACAGTGGCTTAACACAGAACTATGAATCTGGAGGCCCCAGTTTTATTATTTTACCTATCACCTCCTAAGACTTCATGTGCTCAAACTTAAACCACAAGGCGTTGGCACTGTTACTATGTGAATGAATTATCTCATAATGCTCAGTTTATTAGTCTTGGAAGAAAAGCCTCAGTAAATCAGGCTTAAAGTTGTATGTATATTGATAGAACCATAAATTATAGATATTATGAGAGGTATGCGCATTTTAATTTGTTTTATCATTCCATTTCATATAATGTGGACTATTCAGGAATTGCACACAATCTTTATTGTGCACTAAGGGGCTATGTGGTAACTGTTAACATGGTAACTCTTAGTTTGGACCTATACTAACAGCTGCCATAAGGTAAAAACTATCAAGTAGTAAAAAAAATTAAAAAAAAAAAAACCCACCACATGCCAAGTGTTTTACCCAGGTCGAGGCGAGATCAGGGTTCCGGGTAGAGATAAGGGATGGACACCATGGACAGCTAGCATGTGGAATATTACCAGGCACCAGCAGTCATAACTACTGATTTTCACCACCTCAAGAGATGGCATTAAATTTAACAACCTACAGCATCCACAGTCATCTAGCCCTCCGATCCCCCCAGCAGTAACCTCCCTCCCTCCATCAAGAATTCCACGGAATGGGCCGTCTCCCAAGATGAGCCCTCCCAGGTTCACTCCCCAGTAGATTCAGAAGAATTACATAGATATTTCCTAGAAATGCACTATTCTGCATTCTATTATAGCTGAGAAACTATACTTCAGTATTGTTTATCAATTAAAAAATTAATGTAGCCCATACATATATGGATTTCTGATCAAAAGACCTGCTACTGAAAACATATGGATGCCCCTGGTATAGTAATAGAGGGCTCAATATTCATTTACATGGTTTGCAGGACTGGCCCAAAATATCCCAAATGAAACAGGGTAAGTTAGCAGCAATGAGAAAAGCCCAATCAGATCCAAAATGTTGTGCATGCTAACATCACTACACAACATGGATATTACTGGTAATGGTTAACTGTGTTATTACAGATACAAAAAAGTATCATTAATGGATTCAAGTAGAAAGAAACATCTGATCATAAGAGTTACTGCAAAACAAAAAGGGGTCCTATATATTTAAGCAAACAAGCTTATAAAACTGTGTGCAATACACTTGGGGAGGGGGGGGGGGCATTCCAGAACACGAATAAGGGGTCTGTACATACAGCAGGGGTGTTTATGTGCCAAAAACATCCCCGAACATATTCTGAAACACTGTTGTCATACACGTACACGCTGCTAGCTCGGGGATCTCAGAACATGTCCAGAAGGGGCAGAATGCAGGCGTGGTCAGCCACAGAGACATACAAGGTGTATTCAGGAAAGGCCCGTGTACGTTTCAAGTGTTTCCTGGAAATATCCATATTATTCCTGCTGAAACATGGTATAAGCCCAGGATTACTGATTAAAAAGGAGGGATCACTTCGAGAGCAGGAAAGTTCCTGTTCATGGTGAGTGAGCCAACAAAAAAATTGTAATTAGTAATGGAAACAAAGTTTATTATAATCACATAATTAAGTTTATGGGAATTTTTTGAGACGTAGGTAGGTGCTTTAGTTCCAGTAATCCTGGGCTTGTAATGGAAATCAAAGTATTGTTTTGGATATATTAAGTTTGATTTTTGTGGGGTGTATTTTCTAGTACTCGTAGAAACATGGTATAAGGCTAGGACTTAGAAAATATTCTGCTGTGCTCTGCAATTCGTCCCATATAGAAGAATGGTTGTGACCAGTATGTGCTGAACTGGTGTGACTGCAGTCTGTAAAAAAAAAAAGATGCAGAGGTGAGGGAATATTGTAAAGTACAGAAACATTTATAAATGCCCTTACAGAAATGTTAAGAAGAACAATAGTGTTTATTCAGGCTATGCTGAAATATGCTGTGTGTGCTAAAAGAGCTAATCCAGGGGACCCTAACAAACCCTGGCTGAAAACTGGAACTGCTGATGTAAGAATAGTATGTGAGTAAGTCTGGAAACATGTTGCATTGAGAAAGGGAGGTCATATGCATAGTCCTGGGATGTCATGCCATTATGACATAACAGCTGTTAGCTATACGTTTTGATTTGGCAGAATGATGTCTTTTGTGACTGCAAGTGAGAGTGTGTGATGGGGGGGGGGTGGGGGGGGTAGCACGGGAGGATATGTTGTGCTGATCTGCAATTCAGGGAGGCCATGAATGCCTGGCCAGTACCTGGACCATAGGGATGACCGCAGCATCACCAGGTGCCAGTGTGATAGGGCAGCCATACATCAGCTGTGCCAGGTACTGAGAGACATGACTGATGTTGTGCCATGAGGCCTATATCTTTTGCCAGCCCAGGTTCTATGCAAGCTGCAAGAGTGGTGATATATCTGGAGGCTGGCTGCCTGAGTATGA
This sequence comes from Ichthyophis bannanicus, assembly GCA_033557465.1. Lineage (NCBI taxonomy): Eukaryota > Metazoa > Chordata > Amphibia > Gymnophiona > Ichthyophiidae > Ichthyophis > Ichthyophis bannanicus. The sequence continues at coordinate 978,030,470 of CM066033.1, forward strand.
TGGCACACAAAGGTCTGACCAGGGGAACAGTGTCTCAAAGCAGACTGTGGGAAGGCAGACAGGCTTGCCCCAGAGATAGCGGATGTATACAGACTGACATACACCACAATGGGATAGGTATAGCTGCTGTGAGGAAAGCCAGCACACAGATATTTGAGAATTAGATGCCATAGCCAGAAGGTCATACTACTACTACAACAATTGATAATTTGTATAGCGCTACAAGGCATGGGTAGCGCTGCACAGACACATGTAAAGAATGGTCCCTGCTCAGCAGAGCTTACAATTTAGTCACAACAGACAACACAGCATCTGTGGGCAGGATACATTTAGGGGGAATGATAAGGAAACACAAGGGAGCTTAGGTGAATCAGATCTAAAAGCAGCAATGAAGAGGTGAGCACTCAGCCTGGATTTGGGAAAGGCCAGGGAAGAAGCCTGATGTGCAGACTCAGGAAGTTTGCTCTAGGCATGGAGAACAGCCAGATGAAAGGAGAAAAATCTGGATTTGGCAGTGGAAGAGATGGGCACAGATAGAAGCAATCTGACAGAAGAGCGGAGTTCCCAAGGAGGGGTGTAGGGAGAGGTAAGAAGGGAAAGGTAGTGCGGAGCAGCAGAATGAGTGCACTTATAGGCCATAGGCATGAAAAGGGTATACCTTTGTTGCTCAGCAATATTATGCATCCTTTGGTGAAGGCACCTGACGTACAGACTCAGGTAGTTTGTTCCAGGCATAAGGAGCAGCAAGCTAAATGAAGCGAAGTCTGGAGTTAGCAATAGAAGAGAAGGGCACAGATAGAAGCGATTTCCCAGAAGAGTGAAGGGGTGTAGGGAGAGCTAAGAGAGGAAAGGTAGTGAGGAGCTGCAGAATGAATGCACTTATAGGTCAGCAGGAGAAGTTTCAACTGGATGCAGAAACAGAAGCCAATGAAGAGTTATTTTACCCACAGAGAGACAGACATTTTTAACCCCTTATGTATAATTTCTTTCCAATGTTCTCTTGTAATGAATAAAAATAGTGCTACATCAACAGTAATGCATTTATGGAATTCATTGCCGCAATGGCTAACTGAAAACAGAAATATTAAATTTTCAAAAGAAAGTGAAAGCCTTTTTTGCTCAAGCATTTGATAGCCAGTGCTTAGATCAATTTGGATTGATGTTCTACTGATTGCATTTGGTTGTAAGTCTGTTGTCTTATATGTCTGCATTGTTAAATGATTATTGTTTTTAATGTCTTGTGTTTTATTGGAAACCACTGAGAATGGTAAAAGATCAGTGCAACATAAGAGACTTTTAAATAAATAAAACAAATATATAAACTTTGATATTTTAATGAAATCATAGTTAACTTTACCATTGTTTTAAATTAGGCAGGCTCTCTGTTTCAGGGCCCTTCTGCTCCAGCACTCTCTGCTTCAGGGGTCTCCTTGCCCCGGCATCCCAAGTCAGGGCACTATGAATAAGGACATTCCTGTCAGACCTCAGGCACGGAGAGGTCCTCAGCTAGAAAGCTTCTAAACCTCTGGCAACCACCAATGAACCAATAATACTTACCTGGTCCTCGTCTTCCCACCACTGCTATCTTGTAAAATAGTGACTGTTCAGCTGATGTCAGAAAATAAAGCTTCAGTAGTAATCTGAAAGTAAAATCTACGCTAACCTTTAGCACAATTTGCTACATTGGAAGCAATTCTGTATGCAGCTTATTAGCATTGAATTTCCAGATAATTGTGCTTTGATTACTGCAGTAATTTACTTTTGGTTTTGTAATAATCTTTGTGTGCCACTATTCACAGGACAGAATGACCCCCACAGGAAATAAGGATATGGGAATGAAAATATACACCTACATTTCAGACCCTTGTCAAACAGCACAAATGAAATCAACATAGTCAGTATCACCAATAATATGATAACCTTCAGCCTCAACTACAGGACACCCTCAGCACCAACAAATGATCAACAATAAATGGAAATTACACTAACCTGGTAATTGTAGTTCCTGGAGGGTCCAGTTTAGTCCTCCAACATCGGGTAGTGCCCCTCCTCCTGCAGCCTGGAGACTGGACCAATCAAGTCTTCTGTAGTATATATGCAGACGGAGCTCCCAGAAGCCCCCAGTGTACTAGTAACAAAGCATACTTAACGAAGCAACACATTAGATTAATATACAAAATGACATAATGAAAATGACATAATTAAAGAACAATTTGTTTCCCCCCCACAAAAATATCCAACTTTCTCTCCAAACGAGGAAGTCAGAACACTGTATTGCACTGGAACCAACGCCCCAGAAATCAAAATACAGCTCCGTATCAGAAATCTCAGGAGCTGACTGAACACCTGAGAAAGGAAGAGCCATAGCCAAAAACGCGGCTGCAAAAAAGGTTCGAACGGCAAGAGGAACCGTCTTATGATCCACCGTTCGGAAAGCGCGCCGCATTTTTATAACAGATAGTCGGGAGGGAAGGAGGACTAAACTGGACCCTCCAGGAACTACAATTACCAGGTTAGTGTAATTTCCATTTCCTGTTCGGTAATCCAGTTTAGTCCTCCAACATCGGGATGTAACAGAGCAGTTAAGACCGGGTGGGACCTTGCCATCCGGCGCGCAGAACCGCCGAACAAAAGAGGAATCCCGAGCCGCTGACACATCTAAACGATAGTGTGTACTGAAAGCATGCAGAGACGACCAGGTGGCCGCCTTACAGATATCTGCTGGCGGAACTAGGCTATACTCCGCCCAAGCGGTAGCCCGAGCCCTAGTGGAATGATCCAGTAGCCCCTCCGGAACAGACCGCTGCTGCAACAGATACGCAGACACGAACGCTTCCTTGAGCCATCTTGCAACGGAGGCCTTAGCCGCCGCTTCCCCTTTACGTGCACCACCGAAGAGCACGAATAACCGGTCAGTCTTCCGAAAGATTCGGTAGCCTTCAAAGAACGACGAGGTGCACGACCCACATCGAGACGGTGAAGACCTTTGTCCGCCGACCCGACAGAGTGGGAAGAAAGAACTGGAAGAAACACTGCCTGATTCACATGAATAGGGGAAACCACCTTCGGCAAAAAGGAAGGGACCGGGGTAAAAGACAAAAAAGGTTCTCGGCAGGACAACGCATGTAGATCTGAAATACGCCGTGCCGAACCGATGGCTACAAGACAAACCGTCTTCAGCGTAAAATCTTTCAGAAACGCCCTACTCAGGGGTTCAAAAGGTTCACGAACCAGGGCCCGCATCACTAGATTCAAGTCCCCCGGAGGAACGAAAATCCTGCGGGAGGGCCGCAAATGAAAAACAGTCGTAAGAAGACGACGTACGTCCGGATAAGAACCGTAGAGACGGCCTAAAACTTTGCATCGATAACAAGAGATAGCCGCCAACCGGACTTTCAGAGAACTAGCCGCAAGGCCCTTATCAAAAGCAACCTGAAGAAACTTAAAACGACGGAAACGAAAACCGTCGCCGCCCGGACTCCACGCCGGGAGCACCAGTCTTCAAAGATCCCCCAAATCCGAACATAAGTAAGAGAAGTGGACGTTTTCCCCACCCGCAGTAGGGTAGAAATCACCGCGGGGGGAGTAACCCTTCTTTTTCAGCCGAGCCCTCTCCCTGGCCAAACCGTATGCAAGAATTGACCCACTTGGGGCATCCGCAAGGGTCCCCGAAAAAGAAGATTCGGCAGCGTGGATAGGAGCCAAGGAATGCCGTCGCTCAGCCGGACCAGATCGGCATACCAGGGCCACCCAGGCCAGTCCGGGTCCACCAGTAACACTCGACCCCAATGGCCCTCGATGCGCTGAACGACCCGGCCAATCAGAACCCACGGAGGAAAGACATAAAGAAGGCCGGACGTTGGCCACAGCTGAATGAGAGCGTCGAGCCCCTCGGACATACGCTCCCTTTGCCTGCTGAAGAAGCGTCCTGTCTCGGCCGATTGAAATGTCGCCATGAGATCCATGAAGGGCGGCCCCCCCCCCCGACGAACTATTTGCGCGTAAACTTGCGGGTTTAGCTCCCACTCTCCGGGGTCCACCCGCACTCTGCAGAGAAAATCGGCCTGAACATTGTCTGCGCCTGCAATAGGCGCTGCCGAGATGGCCGGAAGACGAGACTGCACCCAATTGACCAAGGCCATCGCTTCTGATTCCAGGGCCATGCTGCCGATGCCCCCTTGGCGATTGATGTAAGCTACGGTGGACGCAATGTCCGAAAGGACTCGCACCGGCCGGTCGAGAACTAGGGCTTTGAGGCCAAGAGGGCTAGCCGTACCGCCCGCCATTCGAGGCGGTTGATCGACCAAGAAGTCTCCAGGGGAGACCATTCCCCTTGAGCGAAGCGGGTCTCGCAGTGAGCCCCCCAGCCAGTTAAGCTGGCATCCGTTGTGAACGGAACCCAAAGTGGAGGCTCCAGGGAATCCCCCGCGCCAGGTTCTCGGAGGAGAGCCACCACCGGAGTGATCGGCGAACCGCCCTTGGGCAAGTCAATCTCCTGTTCAACGAGTCGAATTTGTTGGACCAACGGCGCAGCAGGGCACTCTGCAGCCGGGCGCATGTGGAAGCGCACCCAGGGCACCACCTCCAAGGTCGCTGCCATCGTACCGAGGAACTGTAGCTATCACCATGCAGACGGAGCAGGCATCCCCCTGAATAGTCGGACAAGAGACCGAATGCGGCGCTCCGGCAGGCACACCAAGCCCCGTGCTGTGTCGAGGCTCACTCCCAGATACTCGAGATCCTGAGTCGGGCACAGACAACTCTTGCATTCTTTCACCACCCAGCCGAGGGACCGCAGCAGAGCCACCACCCTGCTCGTGACGTGCACACACTCCCGACTGGACTTTGCCCGAATCCACCAGTCGTCGAGATACGGATGGACCAGGATGCCCTCTGTGCACAAGGCCTCCGCGACCACTACCATCACGTTTGTGAAGGTGCGGGGGGCCGTGGCGAGACCAAACGGCATGGCCGGAAATTAGAAGTGGCCCCACGGAAGAGCGAAGTGGAGAAACCGTTGATGAGACGGCCGGATGGGAATGTGTAATGTGGTCTGCAGCGGCTGTGGAAGATCCTGCAGCAGGGGCTCTGAGGAGGGGGGAGATAAGGTGCTGGGGGACCCAGCTAGCAACGCAGTGGGTATGGGGAAAGCCTCCGGGATGCAGCGTGCAGGTGTAACACAAGCAAGCTATTAATGTACCCTTCGGCTGATTACATTTCACATATAATACAGCCATAGAAAAAAGCATTGTAGAGACTTAAACCACCTTTCCTCTTCTTGTGTGGGGTTTCATTTATTTATTTATTTATTTAATTATTATTTTTTTTTTTTTTTTTTTGCATTTAAAACAAAAAGCAAGGAAGGCTCAGGGAAACCCAAGACTGTTTAAGAAAAGGATTTTGAAACTGCACGTGCCTCCACAGCATGATTAAGTGTGTGGAAACTGCTGTTTAGAGCTGTTGCCTCTAAAAAGAAACACTGAAGAGAAAAACAAAACAGCCGCTGGCACCGAAAAACTGTCAGGTATTCGCAGAACTGAGAAGGGAACTCTCAGTCATTCACTGTGCTGGCATAGAGAAACTTTCAAAGTCAGGGTAAGGCAATTACAGTGACTGAAAGTAGGGAAATTAGAGTGGGATCCCTCCGCAGCCATTCAGACCTCCATGGTAGGGGCTGAAAGGTGTTTCTGGGGAGGGATGTAGAAGCTCAATCCAGCCATAGGAAAATTACAGTGAGCATGCTTAATTAGGCCGAGCCCAAAACAGTCAGGATCCAAAACACTGACTTAAAACCTCAACCAAATGGTATATTGAATAAGACAGGTACAATAATCAGTAGGACGTACAAAGTAACCCGGCTGCAGTTTGTGGACTAAAAAGTCAAAGTAGGCACTTCCAACTCAGGGGCAGCCGGTCCGGATACAGCTGAAAGCATCCCAGAGCAGCTGAGGCAAGGAAGAAAAAACAAAAACAGAGTACGCACAGTTTTCTTACAGAAAATGATACCTGAACTTCCTGGAGGTATTCAAACTCTCGTGGTAAAGACTCAGTGCAGCGTAAAGCCAATGGAGAGCTCCCCCGAAGCCAAGCTCCGGAGTTCCCAAGTTCCTCAGGGGAAGCAAGATGCGGGGGGAAGAGCAGAGCTGATGCCTGAGGTCCCTGTGTTTCTTCTGACAGCCTATGCAGCTTAAACCTGAATAAGGCACAGGGAGAACTAAAAAGAAATAACTGCGTCCCGCAGGAACAGGCATTTAACAATATTCCCCATAATAGGTAATGCCTCAGCCAGCCTTCTTTGTTGGGCACAGTGGAGAATAGAAGCCATGAGCCCTGCACCCTTCATCAGTGACTCAGCCTTGTACTGTGGCTCTGAATTGCATACTGTTCTCTATCCATGCCTTCTGTACTTTTTATCCATTATGTTCATACAGAGGCAGAGAAAAAAGTAACCTCTGCACAACTGACCTCTAGCAAGTGTTGTGGAAAGAAGAAAAAAACTGAAACAACAATATAGCTTTTAGAAGCCAGCAGAGACGTAATCTGGCTTCCCGCCAAAAACCGAGGCTCATTAGCTATTCAAAATGGCCACCAGCAAAAATAAAACACCAAAAGAGTGAATTAAAACCCCCAAAAGCTAAGGAATTAACTTAAAAAGTCAAAGAAGAAGGTGGGAGGGTTGCAGGCATGAGAGAAATGCCTAAAATCGCTGAAAAATCAAGAAAAATCAATCGAGTTACCACAGAGCTGCAAACAGCAGAGGGAGAAGATATTCTAGTGCTGAATAAACTGCAGCACAGCTCTTACAGATGCCAGAGTCAGTCATTGTACCTCTGCGGGACCCACAAATCCCACCTTGAGGTTTGGCAGCCATGCTAAGGCAACCTGCTTCCAGGGGGAAAGAAGGAAACAGGAACAGGGAAGCCCACAGCAAAGGGACTAACCATATTCAAATCAGTACAGCTTTAAAATTAAAACGTTTTTTTTTTTTTTTTTTTTTTTTACAGAAAACAAAATACTCCCCAGAATCCTAGGGGTGCCCTGAGCAAAATCGCCAGCAAAAGAAACCCCAAAAATGCCAGGGGAATCCGTGCACAAGTGTTAAAAAGTGCCCTTAAAAAGCACACTTTAGAAATCCAAAATGGCCGCCGCACTTTTTCACCCACAATAAAAAAAGGCGCGAAAATACCAAGGTAACCAAATAATATGGAAAAGAAAGAAAACGACCCTCTAATACAGGGCAAGCGAAAAAAATCAGGAAAAAGTGCAATTCGGAAGCCAGGGGAGCCGACAGAGCCTCTGACAATGCAAAAAATAACAGAGCTGAAAAGATAAAGCAAGGAAAATTCCTACCAGCTCAGGGAACAGCAAGGAACTCAGCCAACTCCTCCAAGTGACAGGCAATGCTGTAGCAGGTATGGCTCTTCCCCGAACAGTCCTGGGGAGAGCTCAACCCAGGCTTCAGATATTCCCAGGCAGGAAGGCAGGAGCCCAGTGCAGGTCTGTCTTCCCCCAGGATGTCCCCTGTGGCAATGCTCTTTTTTCTTTTTTAAAGATACAGCTACCTAGCAAAGAAATGGTAAATAAAGGACCCAAAATAAAACCCCAAAAGAACTAACTAACTAGTGTTGCTCCTTCAAGTGTCACTTAGTGTGCCCAGAAAGGGCACAGAAGTCTGCAAGCTGCAAGGAGACTGGACACACTGGGGGCTTCTGGGAGCTCCGTCTGCATATATACTACAGAAGACTTGATTGGTCCAGTCTCCAGGCTGCAGGAGGAGGGGCACTACCCAATGTTGGAGGACTAAACTGGATTACCGAACAGGAATTAATAATTGCATTGAATAATCAAAATCCAAAAAAGATCTGTTCATACTAGGTAACTTCAATCTACCCTCACTTTCAACATCTGCAACTGAGTCATTCCTCTCAGCAATGGCGTCCATAGAACTAATTCAAAGAGTGTCCCTCCTCACTCACTGCAAAGGAAACACACTAGACCTAATATTCACCCCCACCGACTCCATCCACACCAATCCCCCTTCTCTAAAAATTCATCCACTACCCTGAACAGATCATAGTCTCATTGCCTTTAACATACTGATAAAATTACCAATAAAAACAACAATTCAACAGCAATCACCACAAAGATTCAAAAGCTTCAACAAGACCAACTTTCTAGAGAACACGCTACCTCATCTCAACACTAACTCAACGGACACAACACAAATGACAGAAATCTGGAACAATGTGATTAGAACCGCAGCAAAGCTACTAGAAAAACGACTACTACTACTACTATTATTGAGCATTTATATAGCACTACCAGTCGCACACAGCGCTGTACAGACAGACATGTAAGAGACAGTCCCTGCTCGTTAAAGCTTACAATCTAGTCAAGACAAAACACAGAGCAATAGTCTACTCAGGGCAAAAACAAAATAGAAAAACACCAAACCCCCCCTTAAAAAACATACCATGATATACCAAAACCCTCAGAAAACTAAAAACAGAACTAAGGAGAGTTGAAAGAAGATGGCGGAAAACCACCTCAAGAGAAGAAGAAATATCACGCATTATTTTAAAAACTATCAAACTGCTACAGATCAAGTCAAAAAGGCATACCACTCAAAACTTATCAACACATCAATAAACCATCCAAGAGAACTTTTTGTCATTGTAAAACGACTAACAGAAACTCCTAAAAACCCCAATCAAATAACCAGTATCACTCACAAACAGCTAACTTCACCCCAACCCTGTCAACAATAATCCAACCAGCGACGAGAAAACTAACACAGTGAAAAGTTGGAACATGTTTGAAACAATTGATAGCAAAAGCATTTCAAACATCTTAACAAAGCTACACACCACCACCTCTCCACTAGACCCCTGTCCCCCAAACTGGATCAAATTGTCAAATGAAGAACTCAACCCATTTTTAGCCACAATAGTGAACGAAACACTACAAGGAATAATGCCTCCTGACCTCAAAATCTCCTCCATCCGCCCTACACTAATCCATCATCCATCCGCCCTACACTGACCCATCATCATACTGACTTATCGCCAGCCTACCATTTCTAGCCAAGGTCATAGAAAAAACAGTGCAGATACAACTACAAAACCACATGGACGAAAATAATCTATTGGATCCCCAACAGCATGGATTTCAACCACTACAGCGTGTCAAAACCTTCTTGACCTATCTAGGTGACACCATAACAAAAGGAATACAAGACCAGACATGAGCCTACCTGCTAATATTCCTTGACATATCCTCTGCCTTCGACACGGTCAACCACAACATATTAATTCAAAGACTACAGCTATTTGAAATCCAGCGCACTGTTCTCAATTGGTTTAAATCTAACTGTTCAGAAAGGAAACACCAAATAAAAATTGGTACCAATGTATCCGAACCCTACAACCAAACACAAGGAGTACCACAAGGATCCACCCTCTCTGCACCCCTCTTTAACTTATACCTACAACCTCTATGCTCAATAGTCAGAAAACACAACATTCACCATCACATATACACCGACGATATCATGTTGTACTGCCCACTCCTCTCCAATCACTCTGACTACAAACAAATCCAAGAGTTTTACCTGTTGATCAATTTAAAAAAGACAGAAGCTATGTTCATCACAAGGAAAACTTCCTTCACCCCTCCATCTTCCATAAAACTAAACATACCAATAACTGTAAAAACTGAACTTAAATACCTTGGCATCACAATTGACCAGCCGCTATCATTCAAAACACAAATAGCAACAGCAGCAAAAACAATATACTTCAAAGCAAAGACCCTTCAGAAACCTAGACCTCTCCTAGAACCAACAGACTTCAGATCAGCATTACAACCCCTTATACTACCTCTTGCAGATTTCTGCAACATCTACAAAGGTCTACCCCAATTAATACTTCTCCCCCTACAAACTGCCCTACATACTGCTGCATGTATCATACAAGGCGCAAACAAATACAAGCATTTCACTCCAATACTTAAGAAACTGCACTGGTCAGGGCCGGCCCGTCCATTGAGCAAGAATGTTTTTTGCACAGGGCCCCACGTTTCAGGAGGCCCCGCGCAAAGAACATTCTGCTTTTTTAAAAATTACATTAAAAAAAAAAAGCTGGCTCTGGCTGCTGCTGCTGCCGCCGCCGCCGCCGCCGCGGCAGAATGAAGTGTCCCGTGGGGCCTCCTCTGCTCGCTGAGCCCCTCTGCAAGGGCTTTCAGATTCGCGAAGGGAGAGTGTCTCCCTCGCGTCTCTGTTAAGCCCGCAGGGGCTAATGGGGAATTTCCCATCAGCCCCTCGCGTCTAAAGGGGCAGATGGGAAATTTCCCATTAGCCCCTGCGGGCTTAACAGAGACGCGAGGGAGACACTCTCCCTTCGCGAATCTGAAAGCCCTTGCAGAGGGGCTCAGCGAGCAGAGAAGGCCCCGCGGGACACTTCATTCTGCTGCTGCCATGACGGCGGCAGCGGCAGCAGCCAGAGCCAGCTTTTTTTTTTTTTTTTAAATTTTGCCATAAGCCGATGGGGGGGGGGGGTTAGGACTGGTAATGGGCGGGGGGGGGGGTTAATACTGGCAGTGGGCTGATGGGGGCTGTCTGGAAATGGGGCGATGGGGGGTTAGGACTGGTAATGGGCTATGGGGGGGTTAGGACTGATAATGGGCTATGGGGGGGCTAGGACAGGAAATGGGCTGATGGGGAGGGGTTAGGACTGGTAATGGGCTGTGGGCTGATGGGGGGTTAGGACTGGTAGTGGGCTGTTGGGGGGGTAGGACTGGTAATGGGCTATAGGGGGGGTGTTAAGACTGGTAATGGGCTGTGGGCTGATGGGGGCTATCTGGAAATGGGGTGATGGGAGGTTAGGACTGGTAATGGGCTATGGGGGGCTTAGGACGGGTAATGGGCTGTAGGCTGTTGGGGGGGGTTAGGACTGGTAATGGGCTATGGGGGGGTTAAGACTGGTAATGGGCTGTGGGCTGATGGGGGCTGTCTGGAAATGAGGTGATGGGGGTGTTATGACTTCTAATGGGCTATGGGGGGTTAGGACTGATAATGGGCTATGGGGGCTAGGATAGGAAATGGGCTGATGGGGAGGGGTTAGGACTTGAGGAGGGCTGATGTGGTTAGGACTGGTAATGGGCTGTGGGCTGATGGGGGGGGGGTTAGGACTGGCAATGAGCTATGGGGGGCTGACTGGAAATGGGCTGATGGGGTTAAGACTGTAAGTGGGCTGATGGGGGGTTAGGACTGGTAATGGGTTATAGGGGGGGCTTAAACTGAAAATGGGGTGATGGGGGGTTAGGACTGGAAGTGGGTTGATGGGGGGCTAGGACTGGTAATGGGTTGGGGGGTTGCTATGACTGGAAATGGGCTGAGTGGAAGGGGAGGCTTGAACTGCAAATAGCTGATGGGGAGGGAGCTTGGAATGGAAATGGGTTGTGAGGGAAGGGAGCTAGGACTGAAAATGGGCTGATGGAGCAGCTAGGATAGGACTGGAAATGGGCTGTTGGAGGGAGCTAAGATTGGAAATGGGCTGTGGTGGGGGCTTGAATTGAAATGGACTCATGGAGGGGCTAGAACTGGAAGTAGGCTCATGGGGGGCTTGTACTGGAATTGGGCTGAGTGGAGGGGAGCTAGAATTTGACATGGGCTGATGGTGGGGCTAGGAAATGACTAGAAATGGGCTGATGGGGGCTAGGATTGGAAATGAGCTGATGAAGGGACTCAGACTGAAAATGGATGGGGGAGCTAGGACTGGAAATGGGTTGATGGGGGGCTAGGACTGGAAATGGGCTGATGCAGGGACTAGAAGGGAATGGATGCTGGGTGAGACTGGAACTAGAAGGAAGCTGATGTTGGGGGAGGATTAGAATGGGATGGGGCTGGGAGAGTAAAATGGAGAGGGGAAAAATATTTTGTGTGGGAGGGATGAAAAATCTACAATTGGCTGGGTATTGGGAGAGTAAGTGGGGATTGAGGATGGAGGGGTAAAATTTGTGTGGATGAAATAGGAATGAGGAAAGAGCAAATGGAGAAAGATTAGTATGTCAAAGCAGATGTAGAGAGAGAGAATGGAAAAAAAAAACTAGAAGAGAGAAGAAAGAACAAATGGACAGCAGACGATGGACAGTTAGCAGAAAACATGAAGAAACCGGAAGAAAGTGGCTGGAGCAATTGCAACTGAAAAAAATGCACAAAAGGTAGAAAGATATCTCTTTATTTTGAATTTATTAACTGGAATATGAAAGCTCTGGGAAATGTGCATCATTAACGTCTGCGCTTTGTTTGGTACAAGAGGAAATTAATTTATAGTTTTATTTCTACAGTGTTGTTGTACATTCCAAGTTTGGCTTTTGGGGTTCCCAGTTTAATTATTGCCTTCCTGTTTCTAAATTGTGATTCCTTGTTTGGTGATGGTCTATGTTCTGCATGTGTAACTGAGCTGAGGTATTCTATTTATGTAATTCCTATTTGACATTGCCACTTGTTCTCTTTCCCCAGTATTCTCTGAAATGTATTGGTTGAATATTTGCAGTGTTGCCTTTTGATAGGTAGGGTATGGTGCTTTGTGAGTCCTGGTAATGCTGTCAGGATATGGCAGGTTTGCTATGGGTTCTAAATGGGCAGCGTTTGTAGTAGTTCCTAATGTGCCTGGCGGTTGGCACTGGATTATAGTAATGTAGAAATCTTTTAGTCTTTCTTTATCCATACACTCATTAAGAGACATGTTTACTAAAAGTTAGTGTATGGTAACATTATGCAAATATTTATGCAAATAAGGCCACTTATGCAAATGAGGCCCCGCACCGAGTCTCCGCACATGGCCCCGCATCCCCCTTGGGCCGCCCCTGGCACTGGTTACCACTCATCAGCAGAATCAACTACAAATGCATACTCCTCATTCACAAAACATTACACTCCCAATAAGAAACATGTCTCAAACGCCTACAACAACCATCAAACTCTAGACCACGTAGACAAACAACAATCAATAATCTAAGCATACCACAGAACAAATGCAAATATAATTAAACATATCACAGGGCATTTCAACTATATGCCCCATCTCTTTGGAACTCTCTTCCTTACACCCTAAGAAACATTATCAACCTCCTTACATTCCGCAAACACCTAAAAACATACCTGCTGCTTCTGACCCCCCTCCGACAGTAAGTTGTGTCGGAAGTGGATTAGAAGTGGCAGGCCATGTGTGCTGAAGGACAAAGGCCTGCCATGGGCAAGAAAGCGACAGCAAAAAGCAGCCGCTTTTGCAAATGCTTTTTGCTTTTGGAGTGGAGGAGTGGCCTAGTGGTTGGGGCAAGGTACTTCAGGCCAGAAGGTCAGGGGTTCAAATCCCACTAGAGGACAGCAACCTTGGGCCAGAAGGACTGGGGTTTCTAGTCCCACAGGTGCTCCTTGTGGTCTTGGGCAAGCCACTTAACCCTCCATAGCCCATGTTCCCTGTAAAATAGTTATCTCCAAGTTATAATGCCCTGTTCAATGTAATTTCAGTTTGTTCAATGTAAAACCGCACTGATGCAGAATAGTGTGGTATATAAGAGAATGTAAATAAATAAATACTGCTGCTACCGTTGCCCATCTTCCCTTCCTGAAACTGAATCAGCAGTAGTTGGGGAGTGCGGCGGCAGCTGAGGGGGCGGCAAGGCCAGGGTTTATTCCTAGGATGGCAGAAACCGTTGGGCCGGCCCTAAATGGTACCATAACTCAGCCCTGAAAACGTACAGCTGTAATGGTGGTGATGCCTTAAAGGGGTTAGAACTCCTAAAAATATTTTTTTAGTGAAACTAAAAGATTTAAATGTAAAACATTTTAAGGTCAGAATTAGAAAATTGGAGGTCTGGAAAGATAGGAAACATGTTTCTTTTGGGTTTTGGACAGCTTAACTTCAAAAAGGAGCTCATTAAAGCCTACCCCGATGTAAAAAGTGCATTTTTATAAAATTAAAAATTTTAAAATAGTGTGAAGTGTCCTGGAAAGTTGGGGAACATGGAAAAGTGGCTTTTATGGCATTTGAAGGTGTTTAACAGTGGCGATTTAAAGAGATTCATTTACAGAAATAAAATTAGCTTTAAAATGAATCAAAGTTCATAAAACATGTGCTTGAGTGTGTTTTCTGTAGAGATTACATTGAAAAATTATATTGAAGGTGTAAAAATATATGTTTTTAATATATGAAAGTACTAGGATGAAGGGGAAGTGGAGTGATCTCAAATGGATATATTTGGTCACAAGTCTCAGCTGTAACTGCTGCTTCAGTGTGACACAGATCAAACAGGCAGCTTGTCTCAGGCTGAAAGGGAGATTTGACAGCCCAGAAAATTACTATGAGACTCCTTTTAGACAGGTATGGAAGATTTTTTTTAGAATTAAAGGAACTTGGGGATTTTTATTTAAATAGAATGGCGTTATTTAATGACATAGGCAATTGTAGGGATACCATTTTTCCCATTTAGAATGTAAGGGATGATGATCGAGTTCAGTTGGCAGTTAGATGTGAATAACAGCAGATGTGAGACCTCTGCATTGTGGAACCTATGTCTTTTGGGGAAACTGCTAGGTACTTATGACCTAGATTGGCCACTGCTTGGAACAGGATACTGGGCTTGATGGACCTTGGTCTGACCCGGTATGGCATCTCTTATGTTCTTATGTATATTGTGAGATGTGAATGGCTTCTTAGATTGAGGTTTTTTTGATTGAAAAGGAGAGATAATATGATAGTTAAGAATGTTATTTAGGGGTTTTGGATTTTTTTTCTCAGGCTTAAGTCAAGTTTTAGCTAGGGTCAGATAGAAACCCTTAGAGAATAGTTTAAAGTGATAGTGTTTGTGAAGGAACAGTTTTAAGAGGCAGATATTAAAGAGGGAGGAGAATATTTGGTGGGGGGAGGGGGGAGGGTTCCCCAGTTATTTTGGAGTGTCCTGGCAGAGCAGTTTGCTTCAAGTATAGGGAAGTAAATAAGTAAGGGAGGTAAGAGAGGCTGAAGGAAATACCTATAGAGAGGTTTTCCTCCAGAGCCTGATATTATTAAAGTGTTTTTTTAAATCTTTTTAGGGCTCCCTAAGGAAGGATCCGTTCAGAAGCGATTATCAAAAAAAAAAGAAGGGATAAAGGGAGATAAATAAGAGATAGGAAGAGTAATAGAGAGTGAGAGAGAAAGAGGAAAAGACATACTGTGTGATGGGGGAAGTCTGTGCCTGAAGGTGGAATGAATGAAGGAGACTTGTAGCTGTGTGGTATGTAATGTATGGTGAGATTTAGTGTGTCCAAAGTGAGAAAGAAAAAAAAGAATTGTTTTTCTGCCACAACAAGTTTGCTCAGGGTATCCCCTAATTTTCTCCCATGAGAGGGGAGGGTGAGAGTTATAGGCAAATTTAGAGGGAAGGGGGGATAGGAGAAAAGCTGCAGAAGCAACAACCTTTAAGTTTCTTGAAAGCTGGCTGACGTTGAAGTTCCAGTTCCTGAGGAAAGACGGAAGACTGGGCTCCAACATACTTACCTGAACATCCTATTGGTAAGTACCCCTTACCTGAATAGTTATTTGAGCTCAAATATATATCACTCTTTCACTCACAGGGGAAGTTTGATTTAGGATACTTTAAAGGGAAAAGCATTAGAAACGGCTCAAGGAGTTTAAATGGAATACTTACCTGGGTGATTCCATTTTGGGCTTATTGATTAGACATTTGTGTACTTTTGGAAATTGAAAATCATTATTTGTAAGAAACTCCAACCTACTTACATACTTACCTTTATATGTATAAATAACATTTGGACTGAATAAATGTTCCAATTTGTAACATCTAATTGGTCCAAAGCCTGATTCCAAATTTAGTTAATTTTTTTTTTTAAACTAACCTCTTAAAGAGGAGTATTCCAGGGGGAACATAGTGTGTTTCTGCTATGGCCTTGTCCTTGGAAATAAGCCATTTAAACATCACCATCGGCTTACCTGTGACCATTATAAGGGTGAAACCCCTAAGCTTATCTTCCATGAAAATGGTTACACAAATCTGAATCACTAAGAGCCAGACCAGCAGGGATAAGTGTGTAACAACAGATGGGTGCACGCTAGGGAAAGCATGCACAGCAGGCCTCATGGAATAATTTCCAACCCCTTTGCACGTGTGTATGTGTGTGTTACCAGGAGAAAAGAGGAAAGGAAAAGAGAAGAGAAGAGAGGAGAGAGAGGAGGGGCAGTTTAAAAGAAGCCTTTTTCTTTTTATATATATTTTAAATTTTTATTCATGTTATTTTGTCAACCAGTTATACATTTAACACTAACAAACACACAGAAATTAACCCAGAAAGCCCCATCACCCAAAAAACATAACCGAGTACATATATTTATTTCAATATCACACCCACCGCCTTCCCAAAAATAGAAATGTAGAACATATGCATTTTCAGCTCTTTATCCACTCTAATCCTTAGCAGATTTGGGTAACATGTCCCCCTCCATATCCTTTGGACACATTTGTCAATCCCTTATTTAGTCCAAGTTTTTCCATTGACCAACAGAACATTACTACTATATTCCCCATCCCCTATTAAACGCCATCTGTTATACTCCTTCCCAATCTTCCCACCCCCTTCCTGCCCCCTCCCCGGCCTGGATTATTTCTAACCACTATGTTTTAATGTATCAATATTTCTATGCTGCAACTGCTGGCACTCCCACTTCCATAAGACTTGCGAGAAAAGGGAGGTTGATACAGAGGCTAGGGCTTGGAGATGGGTCTGATGAGGGGGCTGAGCACTGATGCAGGAGGTGGGAAAAGAGGGTCAGTGTTAGGGAAGAGAGAAGAAAGAGCAGGACGGATACCGTGGGGTGGGATGGAGAAGCAAGGGAATATGCAGGAGAAGATAAAAACAGAGGAGCAGAGGAATAGATGCTGGTGTTAATGTGGAGGAAATGCCGAGTAATTGAATACTGGAGAAGGAGATAACTGAGTGGATACTGGAGAAAGAGAAAGGGAAGTAAGAGAGAAGAGGCAGAGGACTGGTTGCTAAAGAAAGGGCTAAAAGAAGCAGAGAGCTATAAAGAGGATGAGAGACAAAGGAAAGGAAACAGGTCTTTGATGGAGGTGAGAAAAGGTGGAAATAGGGGAGAGAAAAGGGGGAATGAGAGCCTGGATAATGTGTGAGACATAAGAAAGGGAATGGAGGTAGTGAGGGGTTGCATGATAGAAAAGGAGCTGGGGTTAGTGTGGGGATGAGAGGCAGAGATAGCTGAGGCTGGAAAGACGATGAGTACAGAAGGTTGAAATAGGGGCCTAGAAAGTGAGGGAAAGACAGGGCGACTATGAGGCTGGAAAAGGAATAATAGACAGGTGGGAATGAGAGAACTGGGGAGGTAAGTGTAGGAATTGGAAAGCTGGTAAGAAGAGAAAATGGTGGAAGGAGGGAGACTGAGAACTGGGAGGAAGGGAGGAGCAGGTAGATATAGAAGGATCAATGTCAAAGACAGATATAAGGGAAGAAGGAAAGAACACAGGAGCAGAGAAGTAACAGAAGATGGAAAAGGAAATAGTAAAGGGAAACCAGGACTAGCACAATTGGGAAAACACAATGGTCAGACAACAAAGGCACAAAAAATTATTTTTAATTTTTAGGGATTGAAAAAAAGAGAGAGCGAGACCAGGGATCATTGAAAGAGCCCATCCTCCCAGCATACAACAAAGAAGAGGACCCCATCCTGGAGCAGTTCTAAAAGAGGAAGGCACCAGGTATGACGGCAGAATTCAATCCGGTCAGCAGCTGAACAAAAGGATGAGACCCTGTTTGGGCTTTTGCCAGACTTGGATGCAATCCTTGATTAGCAGCAGTTGGCTAATCATCTTATAAATGCAGTGAGACATATGATTGCCTACTTCTGGAATATTCAACACAGTATGAACTATTGGAGATTAGAGGTGGCAGAAATTGCCACAATTGAAAAGATTACTTTCCTGTTAAAAGACAATATTGATATTTAGAATATTGTCTTTTCATAATGGGGAGGGGCATCTGTTATAATTTAGATAGTATTGCTGGGGGCAGAGAAGGTTGTATGATGCTTCATTTGTGGGGAAAAAAACTGTGTTATACTTGTGGGTGCACTGCTGTTATGTTTGCAAGCTTAAACAAAGAGTAAAAAAAATGAACAGGGTGAGGCCAAGGGCTGCTGATTTGTTTGGCTGTGTTTAGCTTTCAACTGTACATAGCTTTGTTGTATGGTTTGAGAGGCACTATAGAAAGTCCTTTAATAAATTAAATTAAACTATACTAAACTAAATATGTCAGCTTTCAAAAGGTGGATTTCTTACATTTTGTTCTATACAGGAGGAAACACATTCCGTTTCTCTTCTTTCAACATTGCACTACTCACAATCTGGTTTCTTAAGTTTTCCACTGTATTTTTTATCTGTATATTTATTCTAATCTGTAGCCTTTTATATTTTACTGGATTATGGTTTGTATTTTCCTTATGTAACTGCTGTGAGGGATTCTTTTGACATGCAGGAATCCATAGCAATCCAGTTTGTTCTCTTTTCCCAAATGGAGGTAGATTGGTATCCTAGAATATTTGTAGTGGTGACTTTTTTCAGAGGTAGGGGTTTGTTTGTTTTTTTTAAGTGCCTTCGAGTCAGTACCGACTCCTGGTGACCCAACAGTTCTTGGGTTTTCTTGTGACAGGAAGTAGATTGCCAGGCCTTTCTTCCGAGGCACTGGAGTGTTAAGTGACTAATGCAAGTTGAATTCTTGTACTTTGTGGTGGTATGGTATCGTAGATGTCCAAAAGATCACCCTACTGTAATGCAGAACTCCCCTAAACTATTTTTGATGGACAAATAGTCAGGAGAGGAACAAATCACTCTCATATGACTACAATGTCCTTTTATTCAATTAAGGTTCTAAAAACATCAGTAAACTTATCTGGTAGTAGCCCCACGAAACACAGGTCTGGCGTCAACCAGAAAGAGTCCTTCTTGGAACCCCCCTGCACACAATATGCATGTTTTGAGCCACCTCATGGCTCTGCTTCAGGTGCAGCGGGACATTGTTTATCATTCCAAATAAGTGACCACATCAGACGCCAAAGGGCCCTCTGGTAAGCTTCTGAGGTCTGTTTGCAACATGTTGTGTTAATTCTCACAGGATCTAGCAGAGGAGCAAAGTTCATGTTGTAGTCACCAATTTACCACAAGAATTTGTAAAAAATGTTCTTGTACATATATTGAATTGTAAAGTGAAGCATTCTACTTCTGCTCTGCGCCCATTGTTGGGAGGATTTTATTACTTGTTCTGAAAATGTCTCATGTGAATGAATAATTCTATATGATTTACATTAAAAAAATGTATGTAAGAATGGCCAAGTGTATATTGCGGTGGAGTTAGGGGGCAGAGGAAGAGCTTGAGACCCCACTCCCCCCAAATGAAAAAGCATTCCTCTGCCCCTGCTTTTTTTCTACTGTTAATGCCTCACCATCTCGCATTCTTTTGGCTTTATCCACTATCCTATCATACTGTTTTGTGACCTTGATGAGATGATCAGATACGATCACCTTCCGATCTCCCTCCTGTTTAGTGCACATTAGTACATCATTTCCCAATATACATTACACTGTTCTTAGAATTTTGCACTGCAAATACAGATTATAGTTTTTTGCACTAAAACCTAACCACTAAAATCTTGACCATTCCTCAAGCCTATCCAGAAGACTCTTCATTTCCCACCCTATTGTAGATCTTATCTGCACAAATGTTTAAACTTTATTTCCAGCCCTTTATGAAAATACTAAACAGAAAAGCCTGAGTGAATCCCTAAGATATCCCACTGGTGATGCTATTTCATTGCAGTAACGTTCATGTGCTGATACCCTTTGTTCTCAGTCATTTCCTAAAATAGTTTACCACATTTGTGATTGCCACCCTTATATGAGGATCAGAGAAGAGTGAAGCCGTGAAGACACCACCTCATTTGCCTGCTATCTGCAGCTCTTATTTGCCCGTTTTTCATAGGCCTCATAGTAGAGGAGTAGTCTAGTGATTAGAGCACTGGCTTGATAGCTAAGTGACCAGGGCTGGATTCCCATTAGCACTCCTTGGGCAATTCACTTAACCCTCCATTGCCTCGGAAGGAAGGCCTGGCAGTCTACTGCCAAGAAAACCCAGGAGCTGCTGGGTCACCAGGAGTCAGCACTGACTCAAAGGCACACTTTCTTTTTCAACTGGAAAACCAGTAAACACTCATGCACAAAATTTGGAAAATTAACATTACAGGATAAAGATTATAATAAATTCTTTGGAAAATGTAAAGCAGAGGTGGGCAAATGTCTAGCTCACAGCAGCAGTGTGGTATCCAGTCTTCACATTCACTGACTCTCCATCTAGGTAAAAGCCATTAATGTACTATAGCCCTTGGGCCAAAAATGTTTTTCCATCTGCTTTAATCTCTACAAGCAAGTTGCATGAAAACCCATCCCCACCATTACTGTAATTTACTAAAAGCTGTCCTGATTATAAAGGGGTAAGATATATTTGACAGACTGCTAACTATACTATTTATTTTATTTATTTACATTCTCTTATATACCGCGCTATTCTGCATCAGTGCAGTTTACATTGAACAAACTGAAATTACATTGAACAGGGCATTATAACTTGGAGATAACTATTTTACAGGGAACATGGGCTATGGAGGGTTAAGTGGCTTGCCCAAGACCACAAGGAGCACCTGTGGGACTAGAAACCCCAGTCTTTCCGGCCCAAGGTTGCTGTCCTCTAGTGGGATTTGAACCCCCGACCTTCCGGCCTGAAGTACCTTGCCCCAACCACTAGGCCACTCCTCCACTCCACTAGGGTCTGATTTTGCTTTATTTATTTATTTGCATTTAGCTCACACTCTTTCAATAATAATTCAAAAGAGCTGTATTCAGGTCCAATAGGCACTTCCCTTTCATGTACTGACGTGCGTTATTATGTTAACAAGCGATAATGAGATTTAACACATTAAATAATGTAACCTCCATTATTCTCTATGGCGCCTATTTACTAACTGTGGGGGCTATTTTAGAAGCCCTGTATGATTTACACATGTAAATAGGACCATTTACATGTGCAAATTGCATCCATGTGTAAATGGCCATTTTAGAAAAGGCACATTTTACACCTGACTGTTCATATCACATCAAAAGTGCACAGGTGAATGTCAGGGGTGTGGCCTGGTTTGGACAAAAACCTACATTTGCATTCGCCCTTTCATATAAGGAATACAGATGTAGCTGAAATTGTCCACATCTTTTTATAGGAGGAATTAAAGGGATATCCCCCTTGATCCCTCCTTATTTCTCCCTTTCAAATATAAATGATGTAAAGATAAAGTCCTCTATATAGTTAAGAGCACCTGTACATCTAGGTTTGCAAAATGACTCAGATGCACATATAAGAGCTGGACATTTACATGTGCAAGTTGCCGGGTCTCCTCCGTCGATTTTTCCCATGTGTAAATTTCTAAAATGGTGCCCCCCGCTGCAAATGGCTGTCAGTCTTCATGCGTTCCTGCACCTCTGTATTTGTATTTTAGAAACAGCTCCACCTTTAGCAGAGCTGTGTCTAAAGTACCATCAGACTTGAGGATGACCTGATCTCAATGTCTCAATCACGATCCCCATGTACAATCTAAAACATGCCTTCATGTCTTTAACTTATCCTATATTAATGTACATTAAGGCAAGCTGGTAAATGAGGGTTTACATTTGTCAAGGTTTTTCTCGTATTCTTTGTCTATGGGAAATGACTTTCATGAATCTGGCCCTAAATGGATGAGGGACAGTGTCAGCAAACGAGCTTTAAAATTCAAGGGGAACAGAACGTCCTTTTAACATGTACAATCCACCCCATAATTTAATCAGAGAAGTTGATCTAAAAGTTTGAGTTTAAAATGAAATGAAAACTATTCTCACAGAGTAGTAAGCTAAGCAGCCAAAAGTTATATAAGAATTCATGACTAGGCTACGTTTGCCTGGTGTAATAAACATTAATGTCATGCATCTATATTTACAAACGCCAGACTTACCTCATTGATGACAGCCATAAAATGTTGTTTCTTTCTAGTACAGAGTCCATAGTAGAATTCTTCAGGCTCTAAGTATGGTGTGTCAAAGAGAAGCCAAGTGAAGTGTTCATTCTCTGTAAAATGTCTTATCTTGAGCCTTAATGAATGATGTAAAGCAATTTCAAGCAATCACCAACAATATGATGAGAAAGAGCTCTTCAGTTGGCCCTGAACCTAGTAAACTACATCTCCAAATGGTCTTTTCTTATGTAGGATGGTAACATCCTCTATTCGTATAGCAGCATATTTGCTGAAAACACGCAGAAAGAAGTCTGTCCTTCAGCCACTGGTCACAGCAGACTGGATTAGGATGACTACAAAGAAGATTACTGACAGGCACCATCTGTAACAGAGATAATTAACTAATAAGGTCATAAAGATTGCTTTCCTTATTATATACCTGCACATTTCCCCTGCTGAACTAAAACATATATATTTAGCTAGAATCTCAGAAAACATTTCTCTATCTTCTTGCTTGATCAGATATGTACAGTATATGTGAATTAAGAGATCTGTTTGTTTTCATAAAAATCTCTTTTCTCGGATACCTAGAACAGAATCGATCTTCTCTGATACAATAGAACAGGACAGACTTGTTATTATGACCCTTAAGTAACTATGGGTTATGTTTACTAAACTGTTATTCAATGGGACCTAGTTGCAGATAGCCCGGGTTAACCGTTAGCCCAGTTCAGTAAACCTACCCCTATGTCTGAGTGAGACCAGAGGTTTCAACTGCTAAAACTGATTCAGCAAAGCCCAACCAGTTTTATACAGGCCAGCTTTTAGACAGTGAGGTTGCAAATGGATATCCACTAATCTGGCTCTACTCAAATAAAGGGAAGACTATGATATAAAATCTTTGCTTGAGAGTCTCAACAGAAAGAGCTGCTACAAATATTCTGGGGTTCTAGTGCTCTGGAACCCGCATTACAGTCATGGATGGAAACTACCGTAACTGCTATAAAATGGGCTGTGGAAATACTTCAGTGTTATTTGCTAGGTAGGGAATTCATTTTAGTGACAGATCATACTTTCATTAAGAGGTTAAGCTAAAGACACAGATCCATGACTAATGTATTGCTACCTAACTTTGCAAGCTTATATAGTATATTTCTAATAGTTCACAGTGCAGGGTGGAACCATATAAATCAGTAGTTCCCTACCCAGTCCTCAAGGACCCCCAGGATTGGAAGTAGTGCATGCAGATCTATCACATGCATATTCATTGAGAATATCCTGAAAACCTCACTGACCTGGGGATCCCAGAGGACTGGGTTGAGAACCACTGATATAAATGCTCAGGTCAATATTCAGCCATGGCAGCTGGAGGTTTTTTTTCAAATTTTGCCTACTACAGTTAAAAATATTATGGATATCAGCACCGCTATCCAGATAGTGACAGGCACTGAATATCCAATCATGCAACCAGCACTGCTGCTATCCATACAGCCTTAGGACAGCATTTTTACTAAGTGAACAGAATAGTTATCCATATAGAGCAGGGGTGGCCAATTCCAGTCCTGGTATATCACAATCCAGCCCGGTTTTCAGGATGTCCCTAATGAATATTCATGAGGTATATTTGCATCCACTGCATCCAATTGTATGCAAATATCTCATGAATATTTTGTGATCTGAATTTTCTGAAAGCTGTGGTTTTTGCTTTATTTGTGCAGCCACTTCTTTCGTGAACCATATAGGGTTCCTTTTCCTCTTGTTTTTATTACTCATTTATGTATCCGTTGCCCCTTTTATTTATTGTCTCCTTTAGTTTAGCCCACTGCAATTGCACTTCCCTTACCGCTTCCCACCCTGCCAACTCCTCCTTCAGGCACTTGGCCATTTTACTGAAGTTAGCATTTTTGAAGTCTAGGACTTTGAGCTTGCTGTGCTTGGACTCTGCCTTGATTTATATCTCAGACCACACCATGTATTGCTCACATGGGCACCCATGCAGACGTTCGACACAGTATCTCTGTTGCCAAGTACTAAATCTAGCATGGTTGGTTCCATCACCATTTGTCTTAGCAATGCATCTTGGAAGGCATCCACAATATTTTTTACTTCTTTCCAGATTTGCAGAAGGAATACTCCAATCCATATCAGGTAGATTAAAGTCACCCGATATGATCACTTCCCCTTCATGGCTACCTTTGCAACATCAATCAAGTCTCTAACCATTTCTTCTGTTTGAGTTGGAGGCCTGTAAACTACACCAATACGGATGATAGTGCCATCACCTCTTTCCAATACAATTCACAGAGCTTCTTCTTTTCCCCACGTCCCCTGCATTTCAGCAGCTTTAATATTGCTTTTGACATATAGGGCTACTCCTCATCCTTTTCTGCCTTCTCTATCTCTTCTAAATAAATCATAGCCAGCTATGGCTATATTCCATTCATGCGACTTGTGTCGTGCCCCCTACTGGCCAGGCGGTAGCCTAGGAGCGGGGGACGGAACTTCTTTAAATGTCCCTTGTTGTTACCTATGTTCCCAACAGGATGCCTGCTGGGAAATGTAGTCGTGTAGTTGTGTAGTTGAAATAAATTCAGCCGAGAGGATTTTCATAGGCACACAGGATTATTTATTTATTCTTCAGCCAAATGAACTTTCTTTCTTGCAGTTCAAAAATATCAAAACATAACGGTGGATATTTTCTCCGGTGAAACAAAACCAAAAGAATAAATTGCTTCTGAGGTCAGTTTGTTACAGTGCCAAACAACAGTATTTCTTCATGTGAAAACAGCCAGTAATCTTTCTGTGCCAAACAACAGCTTTCAGCTTGGTTTAAAACAAAAGCTTTACATTCTTCAAGCTATGCATAACATTGGCATCTTTACTGCAAACTATTTTTCTCTCACACACACTGCTATTCCTTAGGGGCTGTATTACAGACTCCGGCTTCACTTTCAAACAGTCCTTTTTAAACTCTGGGCCATGCCTCGGAGATCAGCAACTCATTTGCATATTTTTCTCAGCACTGCCCCACTGATGACTAAGCTTCCAGGTTTCCTATTTTCTATAAACCTTATAGCTTTTCAGTTTTGAGCACAAACTAGAGAGCAATCCATTTCATTATCTGAGGGCAATTCCTCTAGCACAGATTCCTCCAGGTCCATGCTTTCTACCTCAGTGTCTGTTTGTAAATGGTTTAACTCTGTCTCAGAAATGGCAGGCTTTAGTTTCTCTAAAACTTTTAACACTTTCTTTAATACAGATTCCTCTCTCTGCTGAGGGCTACTAGAGGACTTAGGGAGTTTCTTATTTCTCAGAACGCTCTGAGAGGATTTCAAGGTGCTCACACCTTACTTTGTGGAATTAAGCTCTCCTCAGACTTTACTGCCGAAGGCTCTGTTTCCATCTGCTCTCCTGGAGACAGCTCTCTGCCATTCTCATAGCTTGGCTTCTCCCCCTGGTAAGCTCTCCCTCTCAACGGATTTTTCCTGTATCTCTTACAGGTCTCAAGGGTGACTTCTATACCTCTGGAAGGCATGGCCTCTCTCACAGTTCCTGCTTTCCTGGCAGCCTCTGTTTCCCTGGCAAACTCTGCCTTTCTCCAAGAAGTCTCTGCAGACGTCTCTGCTGAAGTTCCCTTGACTCTCCGTGTTCCCTCTGAACACTCTCCTCGTGTTCCTCCTGTCCTTGTTCTCCTTCTCGTTCCTTCTGAACACTCTCCTCTGGTTCTGCTCCCCTCAAACTTATATCTGTGATTTTCCCTTCCGTTTCCCAGCTCCACCCCCAGCTGTTCCTTATGAGCAGGGCTGGTTACCATGGAGCTAGGGTGTGGCTCTCTATCACAAACTTTCTGCAGGGAGTTTTTTTCTGAAGCAGGAGTTTTAACCCCTAAACTCCTGGAGCTAATTCCTTTTTCAGAGGAAAATACCTGGTTTTTCCCTCTTTGCTTCTGTTCTCCCACGGCTTCGCCACCACACTTGTTAAGCCATGTTTCTATAATGACCACAATGTACAAGTCCTTTTCCACCATTAGGGCTTCCAGGTCAGGAACTTTGTTGGCTAGGCTGCGAGCATTTGTGCTCATTGCTTTCCAGCATTTGCTGACTGGCTTGCTTGTATTTTGCATGGATTTTTTTCTGCATGCCTCTTCCCACTTGCCATTTGTGTGTGGGTTAATAATGTGCCGTTTCCAATGTTGTTATGTTTTTCTCCATCCGTCACCCCTTATCCCTAGTTTAAATGTCTATCTACTTAATGCCTGACCTTTTCACTTAGGATCCTTTTCTGTGTGACAGAGAGATGTAGTCCATTCACACAGTATAGCCTCTTGTTGTTCCATCTATTTCCCCAGTCTCCAATATATCTAAATTCTTCTTGTTTGCACCAGATTTGGAGCCATGCATTAAAATTGGTTATGTTATGCAGCCTTTCTGCCCCCTCACCAAGAACAGGTAGAATTTCTGAGAATGCTATAGTATTAATAATGGGCTTGAGTTTCTCTCTCAGAGTCTGAAAAGCCATTTGAACTGCAGAGGCACTGTTTCTAGCCATGTCATTTGTACCCAAGTGGACGATAACATCAATTTTGGATTGCTCACTTTCTGCACTAACTATGCCAACAATTTGGTTCATATTCCTGCTGGCTGAAGAACCTGGGAAGCATTTGACCATCTTCTCTCCTTTGAACTATGTTCCCAAGTTAGTGCCTCCGATGATGGAATCTCCAAGTAGTAGTAGTTTCCTGTTTAGTAATTGTTTTCTTCATGTTTGATGTATTATCAGTAGATTGGGAATTAACCACCTCATTTAAGGGCACTTCGGTTTCCATTAATTGGGCACTCTCATTTTCCAAGGCAGAGAAGGCATTATGCAGGGATATCTCTTGATGGAGAGGGTGTCGCAATCTACCAGAGCCCACTGTGATCCACTTGTTCCTGGGCTGTTTGATTCTTTGTGGGAGCGGTGGTGGATTTTTTTCAGTTTGTACCAATGAGGAGGTGTGTTTAACTGCAGATAATTCTTCCCTTAATAGAATCAATTCTTTATGCATAGCAGATAACTTGAGACATATAGGGCAAGCTCTTGGGCTCCAAAAGATTCTTTTTAGAATGAAGGCTCCACAGCTATTACATAAAATATACAACATGCTGATTAAGATGGCTATAAAGCAGTTCTAGGACAAGGAGAAAAGATGAGTGTTACACCTAATTGGAGGACAGCTGTTAATTTATATGATGACTATATAGGCAATGCAACGCCGGGGTGGACAGGGTGAGGGGTAGAGTGGGTGGGAATTTAAGTGTCCCTGGCCAGAAGACCTTATATGAACTGAGGGCACACTCAGATTTCTGATTTAGAAAGGCTATGCAACGAATATAGGCAAGCTAAAGTTTCGTAATCTTATAACCAAAATTTAGGTTGTTTGCCACTAGACTGTAGATCAAGGTTGCTGTGAACAGATAGAAATGTGATGCAGACAGAAAGATAGGAGGGACAAGGGGGGGGGGGTTGTTGTGGGGGTTTTTCTTTGTGTTTGTCCCCCTCCTTTGGTGCAGTTACCCTAACACACCACAGTGGCCTAAGAAGTATTATAAGAGAATATAACAGGTAAGCAATAGGCAAGGAAAATTTATATAAAAAAACAGCCAAATAGTAAAAACAGCTTTGTAGAATCTCTTGAAGTTGTGATGGCAATTCCATGATTAGATCTCTTGCTCGGGCAGCAGATGCTGATTTAATTAACCACACGTCTCTTCCTCTTGAATTACAACTCAAAAGCTCATATAGGAAATTCAAGAAAGGTATAAAACTTGGCTTTTTAACCAATCTTTTGATTGATCATAATGGGCAACAGAACATCCTCCCTCTTGTTTTCACAGCTTTGTGTTTATCTAGGCTTTATATTTGTTGTTTTATACAACTTCTTTCCTTTTTTGCTAGAATCATTTTGCAGTCTGCGTTTGTCTGAAGTATATTTATTTTTAACCCATCAACTGACCTAGCTTTGCAAATTGCCATGATGTACAATTTGAATAGCAGTATACCAAATCCTATTAAATAAAACAAACTTAGACCTGCTGCAAAATATTGAAAGTTTAGTCAGAATTATTAAAAAGTAACATATCACTTTTCTACCCTGTTGTTCCAATATTAGAAATAAAGATGCAGTAAGGGCCTCATTTACTAAAGTCCATTAGCTGGTTAATAGGCATTTTAAACACATGGCTTCTTCATGGCACTTAAAGAAAAAAACAAAAAAACAGGCAGTCAAGAACACTAATACCTTATAGTGCCTGTCTTCGCATGCTAAAGCACACATTAATCAGCGATCGTAGGATGGGGTGGGGAATGGGTAGAAAGTAGATAAGATACAACTGTTCCTTCTTCTTTGTAGACTATAATATAATACTATTTACTGTTCAACTGTTCTATGTAAAATGTTTGTTACAATGTAAACCTCTCTGATTGAAGGACAAAGCGGTATAGAAAAATGTTTAAATAAATAAATTAAAGTGGGTGTGGAGAGCATATTAGCAATAGCACCAGGGCAATTTCCACATACTCAGCAGCAATGCAGTTCCTAATGTAAGTTTACCTAATGACTCCTCTATATCAGTCGTTAAGTGAATCCAACTTAGTACAGTTCACTTTAGGAAAACCCTTTGCAAGTTAACTGCCAAGAACATATTGAACACGCCCTTGACAGCTAACCTGCAGTCTTTGCTATTAATGCGCATGAAATAGACGTGTTAATGGCAAATCTATAGCAAGCTTTAGTAAAAGGGGCCCTAAATACAGCTGGTGCACAGGAACCATGATATATGACAACAGACGGTCAAAGGTGAGAACAGCCAGGAAGTAGGAAAACAGTGAGCCACTAGATGGCATCAGGATATGTTATTATCTGTAACATCTCATCTCCCATTATTTTCTTTGAGCCTATGCCTAACTTTCTACAGCTCAGGTTGCTAAGGTGAGTGTAGACAGAGTTTTTCTGTGTGTGCAGCTGCTGATCCTTGTCTGGCATTAGTGGGCTGTTATCCAACCTGGCAGGCATCCTTGATACAAAGGTCCAGCACCGTACCTAACCCTGTGCAAGCAGTGCAGCTGCACAGGGCGCAAAACATTAGGGGCACATTTGAGGTTGCAGGCCTTGGTTCCCCCCATCCCGCCTGCTGTTGCCCCGCCACTGCTTTTTGTGTTCCCTTGGTGGCAGCAGCAGGGGCAGCAGCAGAGCAGACCTGATCTAAAACTGAAGAAAAAAAAAATCACGCAGGTCTTTTTGACTCCGTGCTTGCATGCAGGTCTGCATGTAATGTAGGCTTGTGTCAGAGGAGGGACAGACCATACCATACCAGACCAGCCATTCAAAACGCGGAATTGGAAAGACCCAAGTGTTTTGGGTTTTTTCAGTATGAGATCAGGTCTGCTCCGCTGCTGCCACCGCCATGGAGGGAACATAAAAAGCGGCGGCGGGGCAAAGGCAGGCAGCATGGGAGGGAGCCAGTTGAACATGGAGGTGTGGAGTAAGATGGGTAAATGCATGGGACAAATGTGATGGGGGAGCACACAGGGCACATTTATGGTTCGGTACAGCTCACTGACTTGGGATTCTCATCGGTGTCATCCTCTGTGGCTTCTGCACTCTCCATACTTGGGGATATACTAGAGCAGGAAGGTTTGCCTGGCCTTTCAATCGGGCTGTATGTGGAGTGCCCTTGTGAAGCTGGCTGCTCAGCCACTTGCAGATCCACATGATTGCAGAGACAGAGAGTTCCTTCAACATCCATTAGATATAGGAGCATAGTGTGACCTTTTATACAGGTACCTAACCACCAAAGGTTCATACGATCTCCTGAGAATGGTTTTGTGTGGACTGAGTCCCCAGTATTTAATTCAGGCAAATCTCTTGCAGATATATCAAATCCTGTCTTATAACCTTGCCTCTTATTTTGGAGTTTTTCTGATATACCATGTACCAAACATGGCTCAAGTAGCTTGCTTGCTGTTGACAGAGATGTTTTCAATCTTCTTGACATCAGGTGCTGTGCTGGGCTGCTATCTATGCCTTCTGTTGGTGCGTTCCTCTAATGCAGTATAGATTTCCATGGGAGCTGCGCTATTTTGTTTTCCTTTTTTGCACAGGTTCTTCACTATTCTCATGGCAGATTCAGCTTTGCCAGTAGCAGAAAATTCTTTAAAATTGCATGCAAATAAGTTGAAGGCCATTGTCTGAGATCACTCAATCAGAGTGGCCATACTGTGCAAACTGTACCTTTCAACACTTGATTGTATCTTACTGTCATATCAGTTCAGCAGTGAGCTCAGAAGATAAGAAAAGTAGACTAAGAACTAGTGTGAGTTGAATGAGGACTTAGAACATAGGTGTCAAACTCTGGCCCGCGGTCCAAATTTGGCCCGTAGTGTAATTATATTTGGCCCGCGAGGCTATACCAAATGACTACTAGAGCTAGCCCGCCGGTATTATACAGCGCATTCATTCATCGCAAATCTATAGCAAGCTTTAGTAAAAGGGGCCCTAAATACAGCTGGTGCACAGGAACCATGATATATGACAACAGACGGTCAAAGGTGAGAACAGCCAGGAAGTAGGAAAACAGTGAGCCACTAGATGGCATCAGGATATGTTATTATCTGTAACATCTCATCTCCCATTATTTTCTTTGAGCCTATGCCTAACTTTCTACAGCTCAGGTTGCTAAGGTGAGTGTAGACAGAGTTTTTCTGTGTGTGCAGCTGCTGATCCTTGTCTGGCATTAGTGGGCTGTTATCCAACCTGGCAGGCATCCTTGATACAAAGGTCCAGCACCATACCTAACCCTGTGCAAGCAGTGCAGCTGCACAGGGCGCAAAACATTAGGGGCACATTTGAGGTTGCAGGCCTTGGTTCCCCCCATCCCGCCTGCTGTTGCCCCACCACTGCTTTTTGTGTTCCCTTGGTGGCAGCAGCAGGGGCAGCAGCAGAGCAGACCTGATCTAAAACTGAAGAAAAAAAAAATCACGCAGGTCTTTTTGACTCCGTGCTTGCATGCAGGTCTGCATGTAATGTAGGCTTGTGTCAGAGGAGGGACAGATCATACCATACCAGACCAGCCATTCAAAACGCGGAATTGGAAAGACCCAAGTGTTTTGGGTTTTTTCAGTATGAAATCAGGTCTGCTCCGCTGCTGCCACCGCCATGGAGGGAACATAAAAAGCGGCGGCGGGGCAAAGGCAGGCAGCATGGGAGGGAGCCAGTTGAACATGGAGGTGTGGAGTAAGATGGGTAAATGCATGGGACAAATGTGATGGGGGAGCACACAGGGCACATTTATGGTTCGGTACAGCTCACTGACTTGGGATTCTCATCGGTGTCATCCTCTGTGGCTTCTGCACTCTCCATACTTGGGGATATACTAGAGCAGGAAGGTTTGCCTGGCCTTTCAATCGGGCTGTATGTGGAGTGCCCTTGTGAAGCTGGCTGCTCAGCCACTTGCAGATCCACATGATTGCAGAGACAGAGAGTTCCTTCAACATCCATTAGATATAGGAGCATAGTGTGACCTTTTATATACAGGTACCTAACCACCAAAGGTTCATACGATCTCCTGAGAATGGTTTTGTGTGGACTGAGTCCCCAGTATTTAATTCAGGCAAATCTCTTGCAGATATATCAAATCCTGTCTTATAACCTTGCCTCTTATTTTGGAGTTTTTCTGATATACCATGTACCAAACATGGCTCAAGTAGCTTGCTTGCTGTTGACAGAGATGTTTTCAATCTTCTTGACATCAGGTGCTGTGCTGGGCTGCTATCTATGCCTTCTGTTGGTGCGTTCCTCTAATGCAGTATAGATTTCCATGGGAGCTGCGCTATTTTGTTTTCCTTTTTTGCACAGGTTCTTCACTATTCTCATGGCAGATTCAGCTTTGCCAGTAGCAGAAAATTCTTTAAAATTGCATGCAAATAAGTTGAAGGCCATTGTCTGAGATCACTCAATCAGAGTGGCCATACTGTGCAAACTGTACCTTTCAACACTTGATTGTATCTTACTGTCATATCAGTTCAGCAGTGAGCTCAGAAGATAAGAAAAGTAGACTAAGAACTAGTGTGAGTTGAATGAGGACTTAGAACATAGGTGTCAAACTCTGGCCCGCGGGCCAAATTTGGCCCGTAGTGTAATTATATTTGGCCCGCGAGGCTATACCAAATGACTACTAGAGCTAGCCCGCCGGTATTATACAGCGCATTCATTCATCGCTAATACTACAAATCCCATAATGCCTTGCTGTTGTTTTGGCGCGTCAATCAGGACAGGTCCCAGAAACGCCCTCTCCTGTGTGACAGAAGTCATAGCGATCTCAAGCTACAACTGTCACTGTGGAACCCCTTCCCAAAAATGGCAAAAAGAAAGGCAGACAACAGGAACTTTCTGGACAGGTGGGAGACAGAATATTTGTTTACATATGTAAAAGACAGACCTGTTTGTCTGATTTGTGGAGTCAACGTGGCTATAACTAAGGAGTATAACATTCGACGACACTATGAAACAAAACACCATGACAAGTACAAGGACCTGGACATGACTCAAAGGAGCCAGAAAGTGGAGGAGATGAAAAGAAGTTTGGTTTCACAACAGAATATGTTCAAAAAAGCCACATCACAAAGTGAGGCTGCTGTAAAGGCTAGTTATATTGTGGCAGCAGAGATCGCAAAATCAGCCCGGCCCTTTAATGAGGGAGAGTTTGTGAAAAAGTGCATGTTGAAAGTTTGTGACATCGTGTGCCCAGAGAAAAAGCAAGCCTTTTCAAACGTGAGCCTGAGCAGAAACACAGTAGCTGATCGCACATGTGATCTTGCCACCAATCTGTATGACCAGCTTTTGGAAAAGGGAAAAGATTTCGTTGCATTCTCCCTTGCTGTGGATGAGAGCAGCGACGCATCTGATACTGCTCAGCTGTCAGTCTTCATCCATGGAGTGGACTCAAATATGTGTGTTACGGAGGAGCTATTGGGATTCAAATCAATGCATGGCACAACCACAGGAAAGGAAATTTTTGAGGAGGTTTCCAAATGCGTAACTGAAATAAAGCTGCCGTGGGATAAACTCGTGGGATTAACGACAGATGGTGCGCCAGCGATGTGCGGTAAAACAAGTGGACTGGTGGGCAGGGTCCGGGAGAAGATGCAGGAAGAGAACTGTGCAGGTGAACTAACTGTTTATCACTGCATCATACATCAGGAATCATTGTGTGGCAAAGCCCTAAAGATGGAACATGTTATGACCACAGTAACACAAGTAGTTAACTTTATAAGAGCCAATGGTCTGAATCACCGCCAGTTTAAGTCTTTTCTGGAGAAGTGTGGTTCGGAATACGCAGACGTGCCGTATCACACAGAGGTGAGATGGTTAAGCCGAGGAAAAGTACTGAATAGATGTTTTGAGCTGCATGAGGAAATATGTCAGTTTCTGGAAAGCAAAGGGAAGGACACAGCAGAGCTTCGGGAGAAAAAGTTTCTGTGTGAGCTGGCCTTTCTGTGTGACATCTCGAGCCATCTCGATGCGCTGAACCTGCAGCTTCAGGGGCAGGGGCGCATCATCACAGACATGTACGCTGCAGTGAGGGCTTTTAAAACTAAACTGTGCCTGTGGGAGAATCAGATGCTGCAAGGAAACCTTGGCCATTTTCCCTGCTGCCAAACCATGAAAACGCAGTTCTTTACCAACTTGTTCCCATGCGCACAGTTTGCTGAAAAACTCAGTGTACTCGGCGCTGAGTTTAGCCGGCGATTTGCCGACTTTGATGTCCAGAAATGTAGGTTTGAACTGCTCAGTAATCCCTTTGCAGTTAATGTGGAAAACGCACCAACCAACCTCCAAATGGAGCTAATTGAACTCCAATGTAATGACATGCTGAAGTCAAAGTATGATGCTGTGGGCGCCGCCCAGTTTCCACAGTTCATCCCTGACACAATGCCTCAGCTCCGCACCCAAGCTGCTCAGATGCTCTCCATGTTCGGCAGCACTTATCTATGTGAGCAACTTTTCTCCTCGATGAAGATGACCAAAACATCTCACAGGAGACGTCTGACTGATGAACACCTTCGCTCGATACTGAGGATTTCCTCAGCTCAAAGCCTGAGCCCAGACATTGATGAACTATCATCCAAGAAGAGATGCCAGGTATCTGGCTTGGGCATATCAGATTAGATCAGTGTGCAGCAAACTGAGCAATAATTAACGTTTTCTTTATGCACTTTTTCTTGCTACTCCAAGACATGGGCTTGAATGGTTGATTAATTTTATTATTGTTATTTTATTTTAAAAATTATTATTTATTATTATTTAAATCTTATTTAATAAATGAATGTCATTGATGGTTTTTTTTTATTTGAAATTGGTTTTTGCATATCTGAACTATTAAGTTATAAATTGTATAGTAATAAGTGTTGCTTCATATTCAATGTTAAAGCAAATCTTGTTTGGGTCCATATTAAAAGGTTCATTTGTTCAATGCTGGCCCGCGACTTTGTTCAAGTTTTACATTTTGGCCCACTGTGTATTTGAGTTTGACACCCCTGACTTAGAAGGTCATGTTTCTGGGACTGGAAATAGAACCTTTGCATAGTATGCTTCAATGAAATAGCTCAATGGTTGAAATCTCACTGCCTTAACATAAACTATAAAAAACAGAAGTATTATTTATAACTAGAAATCAAAACTTCTCCCCACCTACTACCATTAATGTTAAAGAAGCTATGCCTGAAGTAAAAGAGGAGGTAAAATACCTGGGAGTCACAATCAATACCAAACCTCAGCTTCAAATCCCATATTAAACTGACTACAAGAGCCTTATATAACAAACTCAGAATGATTCAGCAGTTGAAACCACTCCTTCCAAGTAATGAATTTAGAACAGTACTACAGGCCATGATATCCCCACACATAGATTACTGTAATAGTCTGCTACACGGATTGCCTAAGCAAACCCTACACAGCCTCCAAATGGCCCAACATATGGCTGCACGCATTAACCTCAATGCACACTTCTCAGACCACATAACACCAATACTATACGCTCTTCACTGGTTACCAATCAACAGCAGAATAAAATATAAGATAATTATGACCACATTTAAACTTATCAGAAACATATCTCATTCATTCCTAACTTACCTAATAAAGATTACAACAAACGATTGCCAACGAAGAGGTCGAATGATGAATACCTTAGTTATCCCAACCGATTATCGTAAAAAAAAAAACACATCAGTAAAAGGGCTTTTGAATACATTTCCCTATCCCTATGGAATATTCTGCCAGACAGACTAAGATCTATCTTTGATTTGTCTACCTTCCAGGCTGAACTTAAAATGTTCCTCTTCATTGAACATTATGGCATTAGTAAGGAAAATATAAACCAAAACCCAACATAAAATCCAAAAGCCTCCTCCCAACATAAGTGATACGATTTTCCCCCCATCTATATGTAACAAAGGATTGAAATGCACAAAATAATCACTTTGGACCCGATTCTGTCCCAATAGGACATCCATCACCACTATTCGTGCCCTCCCTGCCGGCGTCTAACCTCCCCACCGGTTGTATGGGGAGGTTAGATGGAGCAGGGGAGGGGCGGAGTTAGGGCAGGCAGTGGGCGGTCGCCAGCTCTGGATGTACAGGGCCGATTCTAATGTCAGCCCTGTACGTCCAGGGCTGGCGACTTGTGTGTGGAAGTTATTCCACTTCCGAGGTGGAATAACTTCCCTGGACGTTTTTTTATCAGCTGGCCTGAGGCATGGATGGGGCAGGGGGGCTCCCGAGGATATTCCCCACAGCCCGACCCTGGCCTTAGAAGGCCGGATTGGGGGTCAGGCTGTGGGGAAAGCCTTTGTTGAGCCAGCTGCCGGGATTGCAGCTTTACAATGAAGCCGTGGTGCCATGGCAACCAAACACCATGGCGCCACGGCTCCATTGTAAAGTCCTGACTGAGTTAGTTGGGCTTTTCCTGTACATGCAGACCAGGCTGAATCGCAGTCCTGGCCTGCATGTACAGGGCTGTTTGCAATTCTGGTCCTGTGGGGCTAGATGTGCCCCGCAGGATCAGAATCACAACTCCCTCTGTATGTCCGGTTCAAACCGGACGTACAGAGGGGCTGTATGTCTGGGATGGGATGAGCCTGTATACATCCAACCTGTAAAATCTCTCAAACAAAAAGGAAAAATATCAACTCTAAAATAAGAAGTTAGCTAAATATGCATATATTTAGAATTTATTACATGTTGCCTTGTATATAAGTTATACCAAAATGATTATAACCTACAGTAATCATGTATGTATCAGTGATTTAATTCTTTCATATGTGTTATTTGTATTTGTTCACCATGTTATAATGTATTACGGTTGTTTATAATGTAAACCACCTGATTACACGATAGGGCAGTATAAAAGACACCTAAATAAATAAAATAAATTTTGTGCGGCATTGTCTTAGATGCTGCAAAACATAGTTCTGGTGCTGAAGAAATGCCTACATTTTTGCATGCATCATTTTCAGATGATCTCGGATCCAGAGAGGTTTAGCCAGGTTGAATCGAGCAATGTGATATCACTTCATGCTAACAAAATTAACTGCCCTTCAAATGAACTTACAGCTGACAATGTTATAGAGACCTTTAGAGTTACTTAAGCAATTAGAGATTTGTTAAAAGAAATACCATTATGGATGTTGGCCATTTAGATTTTTTATACTGTATATTTTAGGACAATTTACAAAAGGATCTAGGCTCCTAGATCCCTTAATTTTAAAGTTGCCCTGGGCAGTGCAGCTAAATATAGCTGCAGTGCTTCACAAGACAACCTTTGAGTCACTGTTAAAGAAGAAACTCCTGGGGCAAATTTGGGTTGGGAGAAAAAAAAAAGTACATAGAAGTGAACATGCAGTTCTATGCATGCTCTTCTTCCCACCCTCCCCAGGGCTGGCCCAACTATGAGGCAAGACTAGGCAGCTGCCTCTGAGGGGTGGCAAAAAGCAGCTGTCAAAGCAAAACAGTAGATCCTGACAGACACACAAAGTCCATGGGCCATCAACTCATTCTTTTATCTGCAGGGAGAGCGGGCACATACCTACATGCAAAGCTGACTGTTCAATTGTGCATTTTTATGGGATTGTTGTGGGAGGGATGGTGTTATGATGATTTGGGGAGGGGGGGTGGTAAGGCTGAAGGTTTGCCTAGGATGCCAATAACTTGGCATCAGTCCTGCCCCTCCCAGAACCCCACTTGCAAGAACTACAAATGCAGTTGACTTTTCCCTGGTAGAAATTCACCCCTTGCCATCTGCATAAAGATTTTGGGTCCGATTTTCGAAGACATTTACATGGGTAACTGTCCTAGTTACCCATGTAAATGCCTTAATAGGGAATTTTTGAAGGCACCTACATGGGACGTGCCTTCAAAAATTCCCTGGTCTGTCCCTTACTCACCCTGATGCTATGTAGTTAGTACTGGGGCGTGTCGGGGTGTTCTGGAGTGGAGCAGGAGCGGAGGAAAGCACTAAGCGGGTAGCAGCAATTTTTGATGCATCCCAGTTAGCCCTCAGCACCTTAAAGATAGGCGAGTGTTTTCCTCGCCTATCTTTGCGGTGCTGGGGCTCACTGGGTAGCATCGAAAAACGCTGCTACTCGCTTAGCCTCGACAGCTGCTGGCATGTCCAGCCAACCCAGATTTTCACTTCTGTCACCGTGGAAGTGAAATTCCGGGTTAAAGGGGGTCGGCAGGCAGGCAATGCGCCAATGCGGCACATAGCCTGCCTAAATGAAAATCAGGTCCTTTATTTCTTGTCATTAGAAAATGAAAAAGAATTGGGAACAAAACCTCCTGGGTTGGTCTAATCACCTCCTCTCCTCTCTAGTAGCAAGTAGACAGCACATAAGTTGGAGGAGGGTATTTTTTAGTAGTCACATATGTTCACAAAAAATAGTTTGGGGCTCTATAAGTTAAAACTGACTCCGATTCACCATTAAGATGATAAAGGGAACACCACAGTATCTGAAAACATGCAAGTACAGGGACTAATAACGTCTTTGTTTGATTGCTTTCAGGCCTCCTATCTTCTCCAGGAGCAGAAAGCACATAGATGGAAAACAGGTTTAGAGGCCAATTCAAATTGCACACCTTTACTGAGTAGAAGGCTCTGCAGCTATATTACCAGTTCTGGGGAAAGTATTAAAGTGTGACAACCACTGATTAATAAAACACAAAGTCTCCAGCAAACTATTCCTGGCAAAAATCCAAGGGCCTTTAACTCAATCCTCATCCTTCTTGATCTTTCTATAGCTTTTCACACTGTTCACCACCATCTTCTTGACATCTTGTCCTCACTTGGTTTTGAGGGCTCTGTGCTATCCTGGTTCTCTTCTTATCTCTCCCATCACACTTTCAGTGTTTGTTCTGTTGGATCCTCCTCTACTGCTATCCTACTCACAGTTAGTGTGCTCCAAGGGTCTGTCTTGGGCCCACTCCTTTTCTTTCTTTCCTTGGTGCACTCATCTCCTCCCATGGTTTTCAGTAGCATTTTTATGCTGAAGACTCTCTAGTCAACTTCTATACACCTGAAATCTCTCCGGCAATCCCGGCCTGGATCTCTGCCTGCCTATCTGGCATTGCTGCCTGGATGTCTCACCACTGCTTAAAACTAAACATGGCAAAACCAGAGCTTCTTATTTTTCCCTCTAAACCCACCTCCCCCATTCCTCTTTCTCAGTCTGTCTGGATAACACTTTATTACTCCCTGTTTTCTTGGCTCACAACCTTGGGGTCGTCTTTGACTCTTCCCTCATCTTCTCAACATACATCCAACTGATAGCTAAAACCTGTCATTTCTTTCTCTATATCAGCAGCAAAATTCACCCCTTCCTTTCTGAATATACCACTAAGACACTTATCCACTCTTTCATCACCTCCCATCTAGACTACTGCAATAGTTTATTGTAAATAGTTAATTGTTACAAAGCTTTCATAATGTTATATGTAAATATTCTGTTACACTGTAAACCGCCCCTGATCACTGGAAGGGGCGGTATAGAAAAACGTTCTAAATAAAAAAATAAAATAAAATAAAACCTCCTCCTTTCTGGTCTCCCTCTGAATCATCTCTCTCTCTCCCCTTCAATCGATTCAAAACTCAGCTGTGCAGCTAATCTTCTGTCAGCCTCGTTATGCTCATATAACCTCTCTTCTCAAGTTGCTTCATTGGCTCCCTATCCATTTCTGTATCCAGTTCAAACTTCTCCTACTGACCTATAAATGCACTAATTCCTCTGCTTCTCTCTACCTTTCCTCTCTTTTCTCTCCCTATACCCCTCCTTTTACCAATGGCAGATTTTACCTCTTTCCAAAGATTTGTGATTGGATTGAGATAAGGACTCATTGCTGGCCAGTTTAAAACAATCCATTGGTTCCTTTCTAACCATTCTTTTGTACTTTTGGATGTATGTCTTGGGTTATTGTCCTGCTTGAGGACCCATGACTCTCAACCAAGATATAGCTTTCTGACACTAGGTAGAATATTTCGCTCTAAAATGCCTTGGTAGCCCTTTCACTTCATGATTCCCTTAATACATTCCAGGCCTCCAGCAGCAAAAGAGCCCCACAATATTGTGGAACTTCCACAATATTTAACTATAGGAAGAGTGTTTTTTCTCTTATAAGCTTCATTTCTTTGAATGTAAATGTATCACTGGTCTGCATTGCCAAAGAGCTCAAGTTTGATTTCATCAGTCCACATGACATTTCCCCAGAAGGATTATGATTTCTCAAAGTGAGTTTGGGAAAAGATCAGGCGTGCCTTTTTATGTCTATCTTTAAGCAGTGGAGTCCTCCTTGGCCTTCACCCATGAAGTCCTTCTTTGTTTAATGCACGGTATATGGTGCAGTTTGAAACTACCACTCAAGATTGCTCCAGGTCAGCATTAAGCTCTTTGGATGTTGTACATAGTGTTTTTCCAACAGTTTGCACTAACCTCTGAAGATTTATTAATTTTTTTCTTTCCACACATTTTGGGAGATTATTGACAGTTCAATGAGCAGAAAACTTCTTAATGACATTGCCAACTGTAGACACAGGAATCCCAAGGTCTTTGGAAATGGCCTAGTACCCCTTTGAGTTGATGTTTGTGATAATAGCTTTTCTGACAGTCATAAGAACATAAGATATGCCATACTGGGTCAGACCAAGGTCCATCAAGCCCAGTATCCTGTTTCCAACAGTGGCCAATCTAGGCCATACGTACCTAGCAGTTTCCCCAAAAGACACAGGTTCCACAATGCTTGTACTGGGTCAACCATTGATATCCTGGGTCCCTTCTTAATAATGGTTTATGGACCTTTCCTCCAGGAACTTCTCCAGACCTTTTTTAAACCCAGCTACACTAACAGCCTTTACTACATCCTCCGGTAACAAATTCCAGAGTTTGATTACACGTTGAGTGAAAAAATATTTTCTTTTATTAGTCTTAAATAGTTTACCCTGTAGCTTCATTGCATGTCCCCTAGCCTTTCTATATTCTGATAACGTAAACAATCAATCTACATTTATCCATTCCACTCTGTTCATTAATTTATAGACTTTTATCATATCTCCCCTCAGCCGTCTCTTTTCCAGGTTAAAGAGCCCTAACCTTTTTAGCCTTTCTTCATAGGGGTAGCCTTCCATCCCCTTTACCATTTTGGTGGCTCTTCTCTGAACCTTTTCTAATAACACTATATCCTTTTTAAGATATGGCTTTCACCATTGTGAAAATGGAACAGGGGGTGAATGTGGTCATTTTAAACATTAGAGTCTTCTTTCATTGGTTCATTCAAGTCATGTGACTACTGACAATTGATCAGAGGCAGGAATGTTATTCTTCTGTTCAAACTGATTTGAATTGTTTATAAGGTGCCAAAAAAGAGTAGTTACTCACCTGTAACAGGTGTTCTCCAGGAGCAGCAGGAAACAGTCCTCACATATGGGTGACATCGACGTCGATGGAGCCCCCATGCGGAGCATTTCCCCAGCTTTCTAAGAAAGCCTTTGGGAATACTGCACGCATGCACAGTCCTCTTCCCGCCTAAAGGTGCCATCTTGCTCAGTCAGATGACATAGCTAAACGACAGCACAAAAAATGTAAAAATGAACTATGTCCAACTGCAACCCCCAGGGGAGGAGGTAGGGTTGTGAGGACTGATTCCTGCTGCTCCTGGAGAACACCTGTTACAGGTGAGTAACTACTCTTTCTCCAGGACCAAGCAGGAAGTCAGTCCTCACATATGGGACTCCCCAGCTTCAGGCTACCGGGGACTCAGAGCTGAAAAATGAGCTCCCTCTAGCCGCAGCATCAGAGAAAGGATTTCACTGAAACATACCCCCCACCGGTACCCCAACCAGAGGGCTGGAGGGTAGGAGTTGCCTAAACCTCAAAGAGATTCCAGAGCACCGCCTGACTGAAAGCACTGTCCCTACGGGACTCCCTCTCCAGGCAGTAATGGGCTGCAAAGGTCTGGCTTGAGGACCAAGTTGCAGCCCTGCAGATGTCTGCCAACAGTACAGAGGGAGATGAGCTACTGAGGCAGCCATTGCCCTGACACGGTGGGCCGTGACCAATGTTCCCTCTAATTTTCTGTAAGCTGTGTGCGCATAAAATATCAGCTGTGCAGGTTTTGAAGGAAGGTTAAATTTTTGTGTGCCACATATCGACACTCAGAGTTATATACTTTAAAGTTTGACTACACGTCAGAATACAGTATGTACACCACATTGATTGCACTAGAAAATATTGTTGAACTTGTGAAAACCATAAATACACAATAACTTTTCAATTTTAAGAACGTCGGTGTTGTTTTCTATCAGAATCAGAACTGTAATTTTTGTGCGCTCTGTTGTAAAGTATGTGCGCTCACTCGGCGAGGTGTTTGCGCGCGCACACGCGCACAGCTTAGAGGGAACAGTGGCCGTGACCCAACCCTGCAAGGGAAGGTCAGCTGCCCTGTAAGCCCAGGTGATACAGTCAGCCACCCAGATGGACAAGGTACGCTTGGAGACAGGTAACCCCAAGTTATTAGGGTCAAAAGATACGAAGAGCTGAGTAGCCCTCCTATGTCCCTGCGTATGTTCAATGTAGAAGGATAAGGCCCTTCTACAGTCCAGGGTATGCAGGACTCTCTCAGCCCGGCTGGCATGGGGCCTAGGGAAGAACGTTGGAAGAACCACCTCCTGGTTGAGATGGAAAGAGGAGACGACCTTTGGGAGGAACATAGGATGAGTCCTAAGGACTACGCTGTTCCTA
The DNA here is from genome assembly GCA_033557465.1 of Ichthyophis bannanicus. Lineage (NCBI taxonomy): Eukaryota > Metazoa > Chordata > Amphibia > Gymnophiona > Ichthyophiidae > Ichthyophis > Ichthyophis bannanicus. Next base: position 978,072,895 of record CM066033.1, read on the forward strand.
TAGAAGCGAGTGTATGGCCTGTCACAGACTAGGGCATGAAGCTCACTCACTCGCCTGGCCGAGGTCAGGGCCACTAGGAATAGAGTCTTCCAAGAAAGGAAGCGGAGAGGACATGTAGCCGTCGGCTCAAAAGGTGGGCGAGTCAGTTGCTGCAAGACCACATTCAACTCCCACTCAGGGGCCGGTGGACGGAGAGGAGGCTTGAGCAAGAGCAAGCCTCTGAGAAACCTGGACACCAGGGGGTGAACCGACAAAGAGTGTCCCTCCACCAGTGAGTGGTGAGCTGCCAGAGCAGAGAGGTGGACCCGAACAGAATTGGACTTAAGGCCCTGATTGGACAAGTGCAGGAGGTACTGAAGCACTACTGGCACAGTGCAGGAGAAAGGATCTTCCTGACGTTGCTGACACCAAAAGGAGAACCTTCTCCACTTCAGGGCATAGGTTTTCCTGGTGGATTGCTTCCTAGAGGCCAAGACCACCTCTTCAACTTCCTGAGGCAGGCCCCAAGGAGCCAACACTACCCTTGCAGCCTCCAGGCCATCAAATTGAGAGATTTGGGATTGGGGTGCAGAAGGGAACCCTGATCCTGAGAGAGAAGATCGGGTTGCAACCCCAGAGGCAGAGGTGTTTCTACTGCTAGTTGAAGTAGAAGTGGGAACCAGGGCTGCCTCGGCCACCTGGGGGCTACCAGAAGTACCGAGGCCTTGTCCCTTAAAATCTTGAACAAGGTTCGGGCCACCAGAGGCGTCGGAGGAAACGCATACAGGAGGCCCTGGGACCAAGAAATCAGGAAGGCATCCGCTGCTAACCTCATGGGATGCGGTTGCCTGGAACAGAACCTGGGCAGCTGCCGGTTCAGGGGACTGGCAAAGAGATCTATAGATGGAAGTCCCCATTTCAGGAAAATTTTCTGAACCACTAATGGATGCAGTTGCCACTCGTGGGGCTGCAGAACCCTGCTCAACCTGTCTGCCAGGAAGTTCTCCTGGCCAGGGAGATAAACAGCCTTGAGAAACATGTTGTGTTTGAGAGCAAAAGAGCAAAGGGCCTGTGCCTCCTGACACAGGAGCCTGGACCCCATGCCTCCCTGCTTGTTCACATAGAACATGACCACTTGATTGTCCGTCTGTACCAAAACAGACTGGTGAGCCAGGGTGTGAGAGAAGGCTTTGAGGGCTAAGCAAATAGCCTGGAGTTCCAGTAGGATGATCTGTTGCGTGGCCTCCCAAGGAGACCACAGGCCCTGGGTGCACCTGTCCAAACAATGTGCACCCCAGCCCTGCAAGGAGGCATCGGTCGTCAACACCACTGTGGAAACAGGCACCTGAAAAGGCACCCCCTGTAGTAAGTTGGGGGGATGTAGCCACCACTGCAGGGAGTTCAGGAATGGTTTGGACACCCGTACTTTGTCTGTGAGGCTTCCTGTGGCTTGCTTCCACTGAGTTCTGAGGCACCACTGTGCAGGTCTCATGTGGAGGCGGGCATTGGGGGTCACATGCACTGTCAATGCCATGTGGCCCAGGAGCTTTAGACGGAGTCTGGCGGAAACCTGTGGCCTGCTCAGAAACTGGTTTGCCAAGTCTATGAGCCTTTGAGCCCTGTCTCTTGGAAAGTAAGCCTTTGCTTGCAGGGAGTCCAACCTTGCCCCTATGAACTCTAGGTTCTGGGAGGGGAGCAAAGTGGACTTTGCGAAGTTTATGACAAAGCCTAGATGTTGAAGGAGGGAGACAGTTCTGAGGGTGGCTTGCCTGGCCTCCTGGGAAGTCTGACCCCGATGAGCCAATCGTCCAGGTAGGGGAAGACAAAAAACACCCTGATTCCTCAAGTAGGCCGCCACCACTGCCAGGCACTTTGTAAAGACCTTTGGGGCGGAGGTTAGGCCAAAGGGCAGAACTCTGTACTGGTAATGGTTTCCTCCCACAATGAACCGGAGGTACTTCCTGTGGTCTGGATGAATGAGGATGTGAGTGTACGCATCCTTCAGATCTAAGGAACATAGCCAATCTCCCTGCTGGAGGTAGGGCAGAAGTGTTCCAAGAGTAAGCATCTTGAACCTTTCTTTCTCCAAGAACTTGTTGAGATTCCTGAGGTCGAGAATAAGACTGAGGCCCCCGGTTCTCTTTGGTACGATGAAGTACCTGGAGTAGAAACTGTGACCTTGCAGGCAGGAAGGTACAGGCTCCACCGCCTGGTCTAGAAACAGACCCTGAAGTTCTTGAAGGAGGAGGTCTGTGTGCAGAGAAGGTCTTGGAGGCTCTCCTGGAAAGTAGGGAGGAGGCAGCTGCTGGAAATGGAGCATATAGCCTTTGTGGACTATGCTCAATACCCAAGAGTCTCCTGTAATGGGTGGCCACCGGTGGGCAAACAGGGCTAGACGACCTCCTGTGCAGGGATGGGGCAGCAGAGGTGGAAATGCTATGCTGTGGGAGTCAAAAAACCCCTCCCTGCTGAGTGGGAGCAGGAGCCGGAGGCTTGGGGGGTCTTTGGCCTATGGGGCCCATGTCCCTTCCCCTTGGCCTGCTGACCCTGCTTGGGAGCTGGGGAGGCCTGGTAGTGAGGGAAAGGTTTGTAGGCAGTTGCCTTCCTCGGGTAAAAGGACTTCTTACCCAAGCCCTTCATTTTCTGAGAAGGGGCAGAGGTTTTTCTGGACAGCCTTGTCCTAGTCAGGTGCTCGGTTTCGAGCTCAGCAGCCTTCTCGGCCATGGGCTTGCCAAAAAAAGGTTTTCACCTTGGCAAGGGACATCGACCAACTTGTCCTGCACCCAGGGCTCGAGGTCCGATGACTGCAGCCATGCCTGGTGTCGGGCCCCGATGCTGGCTGCCGCTACACGGGCTGAAGCCTCAAAGCCATCATAGGCCACTCGGGACATGAACTTTGAGCATTCCCAGATTCCCGAGGACAAGGTCTGGAACCTCTGCAAAGGTTCCCCGGAGAGGCCAGCAGAGAACCCGGCAAGTTCCTTTGCCAGGTCTCGTAAGTACATGCCCATGTACAGCTGGTGGGACTGGACACGGCAAGCAAGCATCGAGCCCTGGAAGCACTTTCTGCCGATGGCATACAGGTTCCGGGCCTCCCTGCCGGGAGGCACCGTGGAGTGCATCTTCTGGCTCTTCAGACGATGCATGGCCGATTCCACCACCATGGAATGGTGCGGCAGCTGTGCCTTCTGGAAGCCAGGGCTCTTAGGAGTCGATAGATGGAATCGACCCGCTTGCTCAAAACCGGCGCCGAGGCCAGTGCCTCCTACATCCGGAAGAAACCTGGAAACAGCACAAGCACTGGCAAGTCAAATGCAAGGCATTGATAAGGCAGGCAAAGAGAGAATTTGAGAAGAAGCTTGCTGCGGAAGCAAAAACGCAAAATAAAGACCTTTTCAAGTACATTCGTAGCAAAAAACCTGTGAGAGAGTCAGTTGGTCCATTAGATGATAAAGGGGTTAAAGGAGCACTAAGAGGCGACAAGGCGATAGCGGAGAGACTGAATGAATTCTTTGCTTCGGTCTTTACTGAGGAAGATGTAGGGATGTTACCCATGACTGAAGTGGTATTTAAAGGTGCGGAAGAATTCAAGGAAATATCGATACATCGGGAAGATGTCTTACAACTATTAGATAAACTGAAGAGTAGCAAATCACCTGGGCCGGATGGTATACATCCAAGGGTGTTGAAAGAACTGAAATATGAGATTGCAGACCTGCTATCAGTAATCTGTGAACTATCATTAAAATCATCTCTAATAACTGAAGATTGGAGGATCGCCAATGTAACACCAATTTTTGAAAGGGTTCCAGGGGTGATCCGGGAAACTACAGACCGGTGAGCCTGACTTCAGTAACAGGAAAAATGGTAGAAACCATCATAAAGAATAAAATTACTCAGCATGTAGATAGTCACAACCTAATGGGAGACAGCCAACATGGCTTTAGACAAGGAAGATCTTGTCTTACTAATCTGTTATGTTTTTTTGAAGGAGTGAATAAACAGGTGGACAAAGGTGAGTCGGTTGATATTGTGTATCTGGACTTTCAGAAAGCCTTTGACAAGGTCCCTCATCAGAGACTTTTGGCAAAACTAAAGAGTCATGGGATAGGAGGCAGTGTACTATTGTGTATCAGGAACTGGTTAAAAGATAGAAAGCAGAGGGTAGGGCTAAATGGCCAATTTTCCCAATGGAGAAAGGTGAATAGTTGTGTACCCCAGGGATCTGTGCTGGGTCCGCTGCTTTTTGACATATTCATAAATGACCTGGAAAGTGGAATAACGAGTGAGGTTATCAAATTTGCAGATGACACAAAACTATTTAAAGTTGTTAAAACCCAAGAGGATTGTGAAAAATTGCAAGATGATCTTGATAAATTGGAAGACTGGGCATCAAAATGGCAGATGAAATTTAATGTGGACAAGTGCAAGGTTATGCACCTAGGGAAGAACAACCCAAACTATGGTTACACGATGCAAGGTTCCACATTAGGAACCACCACACAGGAAAAAGATTTAGGCGTCATTGTGGATACCATGTTAAAACCCTCGGCCCAGTGTGCAGCAGCGGCCAAGAGAGCAAATAGAATGCTAGGTATGATAAGGAAAGGAATGGAAAATAAAACAAAAGATATTATAATGCCTCTATATCGTTCCATGGTGAGACCGCACCTTGAATATTGTGTGCAATTCTGGTCGCCGTATCTTAAAAAGGATATAGCGATTTTAGAAAAGGTTCAGAGAAGAGCCACCAAAATGGTAAAGGGGATGGAAGGATACTCCTATGAAGAAAGGCTAAAAAGGTTAGGGCTCTTTAACCTGGAAAAGAGACGGCTGAGGGGAGATATGATAGAAGTCTATAAATTAATGAACGGAGTGGAACGGGTAAACGTAGATCGATTGTTTACATTATCAGAATATAGAAAGACTAGGGGACATGCAATGAAGCTACAGGGTAAACTATTTAAGACTAATAAAAGAAAATATTTTTTCACTCAACGTATAATCAAACTCTGGAATTTGTTACCGGAGGATGTAGTAAAGGCCATTAGTGTAGCTGGGTTTAAAAAAGGTTTGGACAAGTTCCTGGAGGAAAGGTCCATAAACCATTATTAAGAAGTGACCGAAGATATCAATGCTTGACCCAGTACAAGCATTGTGGAACTTGTGTCTCTTGGGGAAACTGCTAGGTACATATGACCTAGATTGGCCACTGTTGGAAACAGAATACTGGGCTTGATGGACCTTGGTCTGACCCAGTATGGCATATCTTATGTTCTTAAGAGGAGCTGCTCCAGCATCGGAGGAACCAGCACAGTAAAGGCCTCCTTCGGAGGAGAGTCATACTGGAGGGACTCGAGCTCTTTGGCTCGAGGCGCCTCCTCAGGATCCGTGGGAATCGCCAAAGCCTTGGCCATGTCCATGATGAACTGCAAGAACCGGGTGTCCTCCGGGGGGGGATCTACTCCGGGGCTCAGACTGCGGTGAGTCCGAAGGGACGCACCGAGTCCGAAAGGTGTCGGGGGACTCCTCGTCCTCCGTCTCCCACGCGGACTCATCCGAAGAGGAGTCGGGGGGCTCCGACCGCGTGGGCCTCGGCGGCACCCGCCCCGACGCCGAAGTCACCGGCATCGACGCCCTCGACCCCGAGCGGAAGGTCGAGGGTGACCGTGACCGAGGACGACTTCAAGCCTTCATGGTCTCGAGTATCGGCTCGGTCTCCGGGGTCGACTTAGATGTCGATGTCCCGGTGGTCGGGGCAGATGCACCAGCGAGGCTGGCCATCAGTACCTGCTGCTGATCCATGAAGGCAGACAATCTGCACTCCAAGGCTGTCAGCCTGAGTCCAAGCTCAGGAGACCCAGCAGCTACCGACTCGGGCCCGGCACCGTCGGCTCCCTAGGAGGAGAGTCCTCGAGGACAACAGGACTTACATGTCTGGCGGACTCCGGCTCCATGCAAGGCATCTTGGACGGCTTCTCCTGCTCCAAGGGCCCTGGGCGGCGGTCGGGGTCCAAGACCTGGCCCCTGAGGAACCAGGTACCTCCTCCGACGCCGCCCTCATGAGCATTTTCTTCCTCTTACGCTCCCGATCGGGGGACCCCCTGACCGAGGAACCCCGGCGATGCTCGGGGTCAGACTCCCAAGATGTCGAGGCCTCAGACGAGGTCCGGGCCCGGCCGGAGGCAGAGTCAGAAAAATCCGTTCTTTCTGATGCTGGCGGCTTCGAAGTGCCTTGGTGGACATTTTACCACACGGGACACAGACCTTAGGATCACGATCCGGTCCCAGGCATCGAAGGCAGCAGTCGTGTGTGTCAGTGAGAGACATCAGTTTCTTACACCGATCACACTTTTTGAAACCACTGGAAGCCATCGGGGAAAAAAGAGCCCCCGCGAGGTCAAAAGACCGGCCTTCCAGGTAAAAGAGAAAAAAGGACGTGAACGCCAGCCATGAAGGGCAAAAACCAAAAAATAGAAGACGGGCTCGATACCGGTGTACCGAACCCGGCGGGAAGGGGAACCAGCGTCGTACCGGAGAAGAACCGTGAAGAAATCGCAAGAAAAAAAGTCAACTTTTCCGGGTGACACGGACAGACGTCCGTTGGGCTCCACGGAAAAAGAGAGACTGAGCAAGATGGCACCTTTAGGCGGGAAGGGGACTGCGCATGCGTGCAGTATTCCCAAAGGCTTTCTTAGAAAGCTGGGGAAATGCTCCGCATAGGGGCTCCATCGACGTCGATGTCACCCATATGTGAGGACTGACTTCCTGCTTGGTCCTGCAGAATCATGTCTTACCATTAAAGAGACCTATTCCCACAGAGGTTCACACTGGCAACACAGAACTATTATTGTCAGACTAGTGTCTGTGTGAGAACTTGCTTAGCCCCTAAAATTCAACCAATAAAGAAACCTATTCCCACAGAAGTTCGCACTGGCAACACAGAACAACTATTTATTGTCTGTGTGAGAACTTACCTCCTTCCTCAGACCATGTCCATTTTAAACATGTTGTGCATGATTAAAAGATAGTTGTTTTGTGTTGCCAGTGTGAACTTCTGTGGGAATAGGTTTCTTTATTGGTTGAATTTTAGGGGCTAAGCCTTTCCTTTAGCCCTTTGGGATATTTTGGCTTTGTAATAATCATGTCCTGGCAATGTCCCATTTTTTATACTATTTCCTACTATTTCATTTTTTAATTGATCTTTTTTTATTTGATTCTTCTATGTGTCAAATACATGTGTATACATAGTCCATTTCACTAGCTACTTTTTTCTAGGAGATATTAGACATTAAGGGGTTGAACTGCAAGGGTGTCAATAATGTTGACCACAACTATACTTCCATTGACCCCTTGTAAACCTCCCCTGACCTACATTGTCCCTGCTACCTCCCCCAACAAACCCCTCCACTGTCTATATCCCCAGCATCCATTCTATTCTCTCCCATTACTGTTCCCAGTCTCTCCCTTTCCATCCCTCTCTGCCCCATCTTCCTTTGCTCCACTATCATCTTCTCCATGCCTTTCTCTCTCCCTTCAGCAGTGCCCAACCTCTGCATTTCCTCCTTACTCTCCCTAGTATATGCCCTTCCTCCCCACAGTCCCCCAGTCAGTCTCACTCACTCCTGGCATCCGATTAGACCCCCTTAAAGCAGCTGAAGTGTGTGGAAAGGTCTCTTCATTACCTACTGCTCCATTAAATCCTATGGTGCTTGCAACTGTGCACACAAGTTCAAACCTTGTAGCAGCATGATCTTGCAAGATGAACTGGATGTGCAGTGTACACTTGCATACAATACATTGTCAGAGGGAACAAAGTAGCAGCAATGGGAAGAGAAGCAGCTCAGCAGGTACTAACCTCTTGGCTGGCGGGCCTTGGAGGACATTCCTGCAAACCTGGAGCGATAATATTCTTTTTTGGGGACACCAATCTCAAGAATGCATGAGAGGAGGGTATATTTGCAGGTGTGCATAAGATCTCCTCTAATTGCGTGTCTCTCACACGTAATTACTTGTGTGATTTGTACTCTCAGCTATGTACAAATTCACTAATAAGAACTGCAGGGATAATGTATTAAAAGTTATTTTGTAAAAGCATTTGCCGTGTCTAATATTGATTATTAGAACATCCTCTTATGGGGTGTGTCAGTAAAACAAAAAACTAGATTGCAATATCTACAAAATACTGTTGCCAGGTTAATATATAAGTAGCATAAATATGAAAAGGCTTCTCCATTGTTATTCCAATTACACTGGCTTCCAATAACTGACAGAATTCATTTTAAATTGGCTTATTTTGTTTTTAAAACTTTAAATGGTTTAGCACCAGAACCATTATATCGTTCCATCTGTTTTAATACGTGTAAAAGAATACTTTGCTCTGATGAGTTTCTTTTATTAGGTTATCCTGCTCCTAAAGATGTACTTACTGTACGTTATAAAATATTATTTAACAAGATGTTCAGCTATAAAGCTGCTATGAAATGGAATCAATTGCCAATTGAAATTAGGTCCATAAAAATTACTTCTCTTTTCATTGCTCTTGTAAGACTTATAACTTTTTAAGTTGTTTGATTGTTGTTATTGTTGTATTGTTATCTGCATTGTAATAGCTTTTTGTTAAGGTAACATCATAACTCTTGTTAACCGTTCTGGACCAGTTTGGGATTGAGTGGGCTATAAGAAATTAAATTAAATTAAATTTTAATTAAAGAAATGCACATTTAAGGAAAGAAAACATTGTCATGCAAAAAGAGACTGACCATAACAATTTTTATACAATTAACTAAAGAATTTTTAAGAAATCTCTTAAAAGAAAATTTCTACCACTTGTTTAATCAATCCACAAGACAAGAAACAGATCTACAATAATGTAACAGAAAACATATATATAATTTAGTTTAAAAATTGACATTTCAGCCAGCCCAGTGGTGCAGGTGGTAAGTGCTATGCACTATCATGCAGAAAATCCCTTATTTATTCCCCAGCTGAGGCCTTTCACTCCCCAAATCTATTGGGCTGAGGATGCTACAAATACAGCATTCACGATGGGAGGGAGTAATGGTCATTGCTTGGGAGTGCCATCTAGTGGCCTGATTCAGGACTCTGGAAGGAGCACTGGTGCATGCCCCCCCCCCCAATCCAGGACCATCACTGCAAAAAATCCTTGGATAACTGAATGAAAGCTAATGAATCCATATCCTAGGCTGGCTCTGATTGAGTTGGAAATATGAAGAGCAGGAGGAAATAAATAGGTTAAAAAAACTGATATCTGAAAGGTCCCCTTTGAGCCTCTCTTTTCCTTTTCTTCTAAAGGGAGCAGGGGGAGGTGCTGTCATGGATGAAGGGGAATAAAGCTGGATTAACCCTTCGATGGGCCTTAAATATACAAGTGCATTGGGCCACCATCATAATACAGTATCAGTACATTTAAAACTTCCAGAGATAGAATCCTGCGTGATCTCACTAGGGAGGTGGCAGCAGATAAAAAGTGCTGCTCACTAACATAGTAACATAGTATATGACGGCAGATAAAGACCAGTATGGCCCATCTAGTCTGCCCAGCAAAGCAGCAAGAGTAGGTGCACGTCACCCCTCCCCATGCCTTTGTTTAGGGGTGTACCCACCGCTCGTGTAGGTTACCCCTATTTGTTGAGATATAAGAGATAGTTATGCTTATTTTGATTTTATCCTGTTGCTATAAAGGGATCCACATTGTCTGTCCCATGCCATTTTGAATTCTGTCACTGTGTTTGCCCCCACCACTTCCATCGGGAGGGCATTCCAAGCATCCACCATCCTTTCAGTGAAAAAATATTTCCTGACATTGCCTTTCAGTTTATCTCCTTGCAGCTTCATGTTATGCCCTCTAGTTTTACAACTTTCCCATCTTTGAAAGAGGTTTGTTTGTCCATTAATACTCTTAAGTATTTAAAGGTCTGAATCATATCTCCCCTGTTCCTCCTCTCCTTCAGTGTACATATTTAGATTTTCAAGTCTTTTCTCATAAGGCTTCTGACACAGGATCCAAAATCATTTTGGTCGCCTTCCTCTGAACCGCTTCCAGCCTTTTTATATCCTTTGCAAGATATGGTCTCCAAAACTGAACACAATATTCCAAGTGCGACCTCACCAGCAGCTTGTACAGTGGCATTAGTACCTCTTCCTTTCTGCTGGTAATTCCTCTCTGTATGCAACCCAGCATCCTTCAGGTTTTCGCCACTGCCTTGTCACACTGTTTCGTCACCTTGAGACCCTCAGAAACAATCACTCTGAGGTCCTTCTCCTGGTCTGTGCACACCAACGTCTCGCCCCCTATTGCATACAATTTCCTTGGATTTCTACATCCCAAGTGCATGACACTGCACTTCTTCACATTAAATCTTAACTGCCAAGCATTAGATCATTCTTCCAGCATTTGTAGATCTTTCCTCATGTTATATATACTACCTCAGGGGAGTCCACTCTGTTGAAAATTTTCATGTCATCTGCTATTCAATCCTTCAGCAATATCACTCACAAATGCATTGGACAGTGCCGGCCCAGAAACGATCCCTGGGGCACAACTTTGAATAATTTTGTGTCATCAGCAAATTTAATCTCCTCACTCATTATTCCAATTTCCAGGTCATTTATGAATAAGTTAAAGAGTAGCAGGCCCAGCAAAGATCCCTGGGGTACTCCACTATTCACCTTTCTCCATTGAGAAAATTGGCCATTTAGCCCTACCCTTTGCTTTATATCTTTTAACCAGTTTTTGATCCACAGTAATAAACTGCCTCCTATCCAGTAGTAGCCTAGTGGTTAGAACAACTGCCTAGTACCCAGGCAATCAGGGTTGATTCCCACTAGCATGCCTTATGACCTTGGGCAAGTCACTTTACCCTCCACTGCCTTGGAAGAAAAGGCCTGGCAATCTACTTCCAGTCATACCTTGCTAAGAAAACCCAGGAGTTGCCAGGAGTCCGTATTGATGTGATGGCACTTAAAAAAAACAACAACAATTCTTCATGGAGGTGTAGCCTATTGGTTAGTGTAATGTCTCCATAAACAGGGAACATGGGTTTGACTCCCACTTGTTCATTTGACAAACACAGAGTATCTCAAAAGGAAAAAAGGGGACTATTACAGTAATTGATATGGAAGGGCAGACTAGATAGACTGTATGGTCTTTTTTTGTCATCATGTTTCCATGTTTTTAATTTTGCCAAGAGTCTCTCAATAGGGACCTTGTCAAAGGCTTTTTGAAAATCCAGATACACTATATCAACCGGCTGTCTACCTGTTTTATTCACATCTTCAAAAAAATATAAGATTAGTATGACAAGACATTCCTTGGCTAAAGGCATGTTGGCTTTCTACCATTAAAACTATGACTATCTGCATGTTCAATAATTTTGTTCTTCAGAATAACTTTCTATCATTTTACCCGATATCGATGTCAGGCTCACCAGTCTGTAGTTTCCCGGATCACCTCTGGAACCCTTTTTAAAAATTGGCGTTAGAATGGCCATTCTTTAATTGTCAGATACTGCAGATGATTTTAATGATAGTCCACAGATTACTAGTAGGTCTGCAATCTTAATCTTTCAGTTCATTTAAACACCCATGGATGTATACCATCCAGTCTAAGTGATTTACTACTCTTCGGTTTATGAAATACTTGTAATACATCTTCCCCGTTTATCAGTATTTCTTTCATTTCTTCTGATATAGCACCTTTAAATACCATTTCAGGTACAGGTAACTTCCCTACATCTTCTTCTGTAAAGACCAAAGCAAAGACTTCATTCAATCTCTCTGCTATGGCCTTGTCCGCCCTTAGCGCCCCTTTTACCCCTCTATCATCCAATGGTCCAACTGGGTCTCTCACAAGTTTTTTTTTGCTACGATTATACTTTAAAAAGTTTTTATGATGTGTTTTTGCTTCCACGGCAAGCTTTTTTTCAAATTCTTTCTTTGCCTGTCTTATCAATGCCTTGCACCTAACTTGCCAGTGCTTATGTTGTTTCCCATTTTCATCATTTGGCTCCTTTTTCCATTTCCTGAAAGATGCTTTTTTGGCTACAACAGCCTCTCTGACCTCGCCTTTAAACCATGCCGGTAGTTTTTTGGCCTTCTTTCCACTTTTCTTAAAGCGAGGAATACACCCGGTCTGGGCTTCAAAGATAGCATTTTTAAACAAAGCCCATGCTTGATGTAAATCTTTAACCTTTGTCACTGATCCTCTTAGTTCATATTTCAAGAAGTGCAAAGTTTCTCGCCCAGCCTGTCTCCACAGATAAAAACTGAACTAGCAACCCCTTTAACAGAAGCAGATGAGTATGGAATCCATCTTATGACAGCTGACCTTTTGAGGATGCTGGTTTCTGGCATTGTTGCTTGACAGCTTGTGTAGTTGCATACTTCTGGCCTATGGAAGATGTCCATATAAGGCTTGCAGGCATTCAACATACTGGAGGATCTATTTGGGGACAAAGTGAAAGAAACTGTGGATACCATTAAGGACTACTGCTCCACTTAACTGCAGTTCTCTGATGAATTAACAATATCTACAGCATCTTCTAAATAGACATGCACTTCCCAATTTGAACCACTGCCAATCTCCTGCCCTGTCTCCCCATTTCCGATTCTTTCCCCAAACCCCTGTCAGCTCCATCCTACCTTATTCTTAGCCTGCTCTCCTAAACTGTAGATCCCTTCATTCTAAAGCCCCTCTTATTCAGGATCTATGTGCCCAACACTCCTTGGATGCCCTATTTCTTACCGAAATCTGGTTCTGGGATGGAGAAGAGACCTTGCTCCATCAATGCCTTCCCTCAGGTTTCTCAGCCTTCCATACTTCCCTCCAAGTTTGAAGGAAAGAGAGTGTAAGCAGAGGGAAAAGCCTGAAGAGTGGATGGCATGATCTTGAGTAGCAACCGGGTGAGGGAGGCTATGGTGGAAGTAGGGAAGGAGAGAGGCAAAGACAAGGAAAACAGCAGGCAGGAGTGATCTGTCTAGGGAAGGAGAAGAGCATTCCCCTCCCAGCTCACACCTTATGCATACCTAGAGTTCTTTCAATCCCGTCACTGCTACCAAGCTTTCCAAAGTTCTCAGTTCCTCACACAAGACTACCTGTCCTTCAGACCCCATCCCCTCTCACTGGCTGTCAGAACCCTCCCTCACTCTTCTTCCATAGCTGCTCCACATGATAAACTCAAGCCTCTCCTTCAGTTCTTTTCCAGCTGTCTGGAACATGCAATTGTCTGTCCCATTCTGAAGAAACCCTCCCTAGATCCCTCTGTCCCTGTGCACTGGCGTCCTGTCTCCAACCTTTCCTTTCTGACAAAGATCCTGGAGGAAGTAGTTTTTTCACAGTTATCCACACATCTTGACTCTACCTCTGCTCTCCATCCCCAACAATCCGGGTTCAGAACCAGTCATAGTATGGAAACCATTCTCCTCTCTCTTCTGAATGAGCTTCACTTGCCACACAAACAAGGTGATTTCTCCCTCGCAGTATCCCTGGACTTGTCATCAGCATCTGACCTTATCAACCATCCTACACTTCTGTCTCACCTACATGACTATGGGGTTCGCGGGACGGTGCACCAATGGTTTTGGTCATTTCTCTCTTCCCGTTCCTTCTCTGTCCAAGTTGGTCCCTCCACTTCGCCTGCTACCTCTCTTCAATGTGGGGTCCCCCAGAGTTCTGTATTGGCACCCCTTCTCTTTAACCTTTTTCTGGCTCCACTCACTTTGGTTATCCATCAGTTTGGACTGTCGGCATACTACTATGCCGACGACATTATTCTGTTATTCTGCACTAGCTCTCTTTCCCTGATCTTGCTCCCCTGAATTCCTGCCTTGCACAGATCTCCTCGTGACTGTCCTCCGATTACCTGCACCTTAACCCTGCTAAATCGGCTGCTATATGGTTCACCTTCGGTGCTCCCTGCCCTTCAGTAGCTCCTGTTTTCTCTGACATTCATATACCCTCACTCCATCCCTTTGGTACCTTGGTGTCACTTTTGATTCTTTCCTTTCCTTTCATCAGCATATCACCTCACTTGTGTGCTGCTTGTTTGTCACGCTCTGCCAACTGCGGGCAGTGCGTTCAATTCTCCCCCCATCCTCCCTGACCACACTTGTAGTGTCCCTCTTTCTGTCTTGCCTTGACTACTGTAATGTCATCCTAGCAGGTTTACCTCAGTATCAGCTTCATCGTCTACAGTTACTTGAAAACACAGCTGCCCGACTTCTAACCCACTTCACATACAGATCATGTATCTCCTTACCCATTTACATTGGCACCCTCTCAGATTCTGGTTTCAATACAACATACTTCCACCGTATATAGGGTACTTCACACTGGCATGCCTCAATACCTTGCTGACCTCCTACACATGCATACCCCTCCCTGTACCCTCTGTTTAATTCATAATGACCATCTGTCCCTTCCGTCCCCTGCCTATGCATACCTGGAGCACACCTGCCACTCTGCATTCTTATTTCCTTGGACTGGCACTCTGGAACTCGCTTCCAGCCTTACTCTGTTCAGAACAGTCTTTCCCAAAATTCAAAGCAATGTTAAAGAGGCATTTCTTCAACCTTGCTTTTGACCTCGCACCAACCCCAGACCAGATCATATGCCCTCCTTAAGTGGCTTGATTGTTCTTATATGCATCTTATTCCATCCTTTCTCTGTGTGCCTTGTCCTCTCTGCATTCCTGTCTACCAATTGGCATTCTTTTCTAACATACTGTAGCCCATTTATTGTAAAGCACTCTCATGCTATCGCCTTAGTGGTCAATCAAGTGCCAAAATAAAGATAAAGATAAATAATGAAGAACTTCAGAGAAGAGCCTTCCTTTCCTTTATGAGGCAGCTTCAACAAATTCAATGTCCCACTCTTGCCAAGCCTCACCATCAGAAGAGCTGACAAGCAAACGAGGCCATAATTGCTCTGCAAAAAACACCATCCTTTTGATTGTCTTCAACAATCACAGCCGATATCCTTTCAAAACATATACCCTGCCTATTGGAGGTCAATATACTTCTTTTTTCAGCAATGGGAGAAGATCACCATGGACTTCTGGGTTCTCAGCATAATAAGGATGGACTACTGTATAAAGCTCCTCACTTTGGCTTTGGATCAACCACTTTTGTAGTATCACCTACCTTAGCCTCACATTCTCCTGCTTCAGGAAGCAGTCAATCAATCTCCTTGTACAGTACAATGCAACAGGGTCAGTTCCTCTCTAGGAAAGGAACCAAGGTTTCTTCTATTCCAGGTATTTCCTAATCCCTCAAAAGACCGGGGGGGGGGGGGGGGGGCTTGCATCTTTTGTTAGGACTCGGGGATTTCAATCTTTCTCTACAAGAAAAAAATTAAAATGAACTCTTTTCTCCATATACCCTGTTTTAAGAAAGGAGATTAGCTGCGTGCACTGAATCTCATAAATGTTTGCACACTGATTGTGATCCATCCATATTGTAGAAGATATGTCCAGTTAATTCTCCTTATAAACTTCTATCAGTAAGGTATTTTCTCTTTTGGAACTCATTGGCCCCGAGTATTCATCATGGGGGTCATTCTGAACAGTGAATAGCAGAGATGGACGTCCCGTTTGGACATCCATCCCTGCTGGCCCTGGCTAAAGTATCCCATAAGAACAGCGTGTTTGTATGGGGATGCCTAGACAGGGGTGGGAGGGGGGGGGACGTTCCGGAGGTGGAGCAAAGGTGGGGCATGGGCAGGCCACAACCTGGACATACAGGGCCAATTCAAAGGTCGACCTTGTACGCTCAGGGCCGTGAACTTAGATGGGGACCTATTGCACACAGAGTTGGAATAAGTCCCCCTGGATGTCAAGGGATGCTGCTGCTGCCAGGCCTGCTAAACAGGTAGGGGGGGGGTGCGGTAAGTTCCCCACAGCTGGACTCTGGTCAAGCAAGGAAGGCCAGATCAAGGGTCCGGCTGCGGGGAAAGAAGGATTTTGGTGGCGGCCGGCATTCACAGCTCCTGAATGGAGCCGCAGTGCCATAGCGATGGGACGCCCTGGCACTGCAGCTCCATTCAGGAGTCTGACTAAGGGCATGTGGCTGGGAGTGCAGACCAATCAGAATTGGGGCCCGGTCTTCACGCTCAGGCCATAGACCCGATTCTGATCAGCCTGCTTCTGATCGCCGCACAAGGGGCTGGATGGCCTGATTGGAATGTGCCTCCACATGTCTTATAGTCACATATCTGCATAAGTGAGGTTAACTCGTGTTTCCATACCTTGATGACTAGCTTCTGAGAGTGTCCACAAACAACTTAGCCCTGGCCCTCAGATATAAACAAGGAAGCCTAGGCTCTGCAGCAAGTGAAATCTTGAAGAACAACCAAAAGGGACTGCTACAGCTGCAAAAAGATCTGCACTTGTAATTATTTATGTTTTAGAATTCACTCTAAATCTTGGGGGAAAGGGGAATTCTTTGGGTTAAAGCTGATAAATCTGTGTATTTTAGAATTCAGTGTTTTTGTTGAGTCAGTCAAGTCTTAGTACCACCAGAGCGCTTTTCATTTAAATCAAATCAAAGTATAGCTTAGCACAGAAAGTAAAATAGAGTAAATAGTCACTGAAATACATTTCCTTCTAGAGAGCTTTTTATTTGAATCAAATCAGAGTACAAGTAGAATAAATAGTCTCCGAGCAGAATGAAAGAGAGAGCTTCCAATTAGGAGGCAAAAGATCCATGAAGTTGTCTTAAGTAGGTGCTAAAGCCAAGTGACGGATCAAAGGGACAATCTGATAGGCCCTCCTCTATCAAACCAAGGGCTGTGTGAATCACCCAGGAAATTGGTAAGACTTTACCTTAGAAACACAAGTATAAATAGGTCAGCCAGAGCTCTGTGATTCTCAGTCTTGAAGGACTACCAAAAGGAACTGATCAGCAGAAAAGATCTGCACTTGTAACATAGTAACATAGTAAATGACGGCAGATAAAGACCAAAGCGAACATCCAAAACCCCAAACAAGGTAGACAACAATAAGAAAAAAACAAAAAAACAAAAACAAAAACAAAACGTGAGACAGAAAAAACCAGATAGGATGAAGCGTTCTTATCGCTTGTTTCAATCTACATCCTGCAGTAGTTCAGGGGTAGTATATCTGCTTCGCTGCCCCTGTGGTCTAGTTTACATTGGGAAGACTAATCGGACTTTAAGGACACGTCTAATAGAACATCGTAGTCGCCTAGCTCATGCAGTGGAGGGTGCACCTTTAGTCCAGCATTTTCAAGCTTTTGGACATGTGTTTGAAGATCTTAAATGTCTAGTAATTACGCAGTGTGCTTTATCTACAGGCGATTTGAACAAGACTTTACTTCGTTTAGAGCAACGATGGATTTTTTCTTTAAATACAGTGGTTCCCTATGGTTTGAATGAATCTATAGAATGGAAGAACTGTTTGTAACTCCCTTATTTTTGAATCAATTTCTTTTGGGTGGGTTGGTGGGTCTTTTTTGCATGTTTTGCATTTTTTTCTGTAATAGCTATGTTATCGAGCATTGGCTGTTTTGGTTTTGTTGTTCCCTGGATTTGGGGTTTCCCCTGACGTCATGAGGATTTGCCTTTTAAGCGCATGCGTTTGGCTTTTTTTCCCGGTGTCTTTTTGATTTTGGGGTTATACTGACGCCGCGATCTGGCCGATCTGGCATAGCTTATTGCTCCACATACATAGCATTCACAGTAAGTTTCTGAGCTTGCCCTGCCTGGGGTAAGGTCTTTTTGTCATTTTTTGTTATTGACTTTTGGCGTGAGACAGATTTGTTTGATTTTTTGCAGGTCAGCATTCTTCTTTCAAATCGCAGTTCCACACATGTTGAAGCTCCCTGAGGAAGCCGCAAGGCGAAACATCTGGTGTTGGAGCTCATGTCGGGGCTCATCTGATATCTTTTCTTCACACCCTGACTTCAGATACGTTTTGGATTTCTTTGGATCTCTCTGGCTGGTCTGCGGGGATTTCAATACGCTGAGTGATTTTTTCACTGTGCTATGCTCAAACTATACCAGTTGGTTGCATGATAGAGGTTTTTTTGTTGACCTTTGATGTAAAAAGAGTCTTTTCATTATTTATGGGAATTGTTCCCTTATGTTAGACTCGTTTCCTCCATTATATACCTGGAGGGTTACTGAGGTCTTTTTTCCTCTATTATATTCATCCTATCTGGTTTTTTCTGTCTCACGTTTTGTTTTTGTTTTTGTTTTTTTGTTTTATTCTTATTGTTGTCTGCCTTGTTTGGGGTTTTGGATGTTCGCTTTGGTTACATTGGCTCCTTGAGGATTTTTTTGTATATAGTTTGACTATGGCAGATAAAGACCAGCATGGTCCATCCAGTCTGCCCAGCAATACGGCACGAGTAGGTGCACCTGACGCTCTGTGCAGGTCACCCCTCCCCTGTCTTTGTTTAGAGGTTGACCCACCACTCCATGTAGAACACCCCTATTTGTTGAGAAGTTAGATGGTTCCGTTTATTTTGTTTTTATCCCGTTGCTGTAAAAGGGATCTGCTGTGCTTGTCCCATGCTGTTTTGAATTCTGTCACCGTGTTTGCCCCCACCACTTCGATCGGGAGAGCATTCCAAGCATCCACCACCCTTTCAGTGAAAAAATATTTCCTGACATTGCCTTTCAATTTTCCACCTTGAAGCTTCATGTTATGCCCTCTAGTTTTGCAGCTTCCCCATCTTTGGAAGAGGTCTGTTTGTTCATCGTTCCTCTTTAAGTATTTAAAGGTCTGAATCATATCTCCCCTATCCCTCCTCTCCTCCAAAGTGTACATATTTAGGTCTTCATGTCTCTTCTCATAAGGTTTCTTACGCAGGCTCCAAATCATTTTGGTCGCCTTCCTCTGAACACTTTCCAGTCTTTTTATATCTTTTGCAAGATATGGTCTCCAAAACTGAAAACAGTATTCCAGGTGAGGCCTCACCAGTGACCTGTACAGTGGCATAAGTACCCCTTCCTTTCTGCTGGTAATCCCTCTTTGTATGCAGCCCAACATCCTCCTGGCTTTTGCCACCACCTTGTCGCACTGTTTTGCCACCTTGAGATCATCAGAGATAGTCACACCAAGGTATTTTTCCTGAACCATGCACACCAACCTCTCGCCCCCTATCATGTATATTTCCCTTGGATTTCTGCTACTTAAGTGCATGACACTGCACTTTTTCACATTAAATTGTAATTGCCAAGCATTGGACCATTCTTCCAGCTTTTGTAGATCTTTCCTCATGTTATCCACTCCCTTGGGGGAATCCACTCTGTTGCAAATTTTTGTGTCATCTGCTAAAATACAGACGACTTTTCCATTCAGTCCTTCAGCAATATCACTCACAAATACATTGAACAATGCCAGGCCCAGGACCGAACCCTCAGGCAACCCGCTAATCACCTTCCCCTCATCCGAGTGAGCTCCATGTACCATCACCCTCTGTCGTCTGTCAGTCAACCAATTTCTAATCCAGTTTACTATCTTGGTACCCATCCCCAAGCTACTGAGTTTATTGACAAGCCTTCAATGAGGAACAGTATCAAAGGCTTTGCTGAAATCCAGGTAGATGACATCCATCACATGCCCCTGATCTAGTTCCTTGGTCACCCATTCAAAGAACTCAATCAGATTAGTTTAACAAGACCATCCTTCAGTAAAACCATGTTGCCTCGGATCTTGCAACCTGTTGGCTTTGAGAAAGTTCACTATTCGCTCTTTCAGAAGTGCCTCCATTACTTTTCCCGCCACCGAGGTAAGGCTCACGGGTCTGTAGTTTGACACTTCTTCCCTGTCACCACTTTTGTGTAGAGGTACGACATCAGCCATTTTCCAGTCCTGAGAAACTTCTCCTGTTTCCAAGGATCTGTTGAATACATCCTTTAACGGCCTTGCTAGAACTTCTCTGAGTTCTTTCAGTATCCTGGGATGTATCCCATCTGGTCCCATGGCTTTGCCCACTTTCAGTTTAGCAAGTTGTTCCAACACCTCATCTTCTGTGAATGGTGTGGTATCTACTTCATTCACATTTTTATATTTGGGAGTCCCAGCTGGTCCATCTCCAGGATTTTCTTTAGTAAAAACAGAGCAGAAGTATTTGTTTAGCAATTTTGCTTTTTCTATGTCACTTTCCATGAGTCTTTTCCCAGCACTTCTGAGTCCTACAATTCCAACTTTGATCTTCTTCCTTTCCCGAATATACCTGAAGAAAGTTTTGTCGCCACCCTTACCATCTTTAGCCATCTTTTCCTCTGCCTTTGATTTTGCTATCCTTATTTCTCTTTTTGACTCTTTGAGTTTGATCCTGTATTCATTTCTGTGTTCTTCTGTTTGCAAGCTTTTGAATTTTGTGAAAGCTGTGTTTTTTGCCTTTATTTGAGCAGCCACTTCTTTGGAAAACCAAATAGGTTTCCTTCTCCTCTTGGTTTTGTTTACTTTTTTTAACATATTTGTCCGTTGCCCCTTTTATTGCCACCTTTAATTTATCCCATTGCAATTCCACTTCCTTTATCTTCTTCCACCCTGTCATCTCCTCCTTTAGGTACTTGGCCATTTTATTGAAATCAGTGTTTTTGAAGTTTAGGACTTTGAGCTTGCTCTGTTTGGCCTGTACCCTGGCTTTTATCTCAAACCACACTGTGTAATGATCGCTGTTGCTCACAGGGGTACTCATGCATACATTTGCCACACTATCACCATTGGTGAACACTAAATCCAGTGTTGAGCTTTCCCCTGGTTGGTTCCATGACCATTTGTCTAAGTGATGCATCTTGGAGAGCATCTATATTTTTTTTGCTTCTTTCCAGATGTGAAGAAGGAGTAATCCAATCCACATAAGGTAGATTAAAGTCACCCAAAATGATTACTTCCCCCTTTGTGGCTATCTTGGCAATATCTTTAATCAAATTGTTCTCTCTCTTCAATTTGAGTCGGAGGTCTGTAGACTACAGCAGTATGGATGACAGTGCCATCTCCTCTTTCCAATGCAATCCAGAGCGCTTCTTCTTTTCCCCATGCCCCCTGCATTTCAGTAGCTTTAATATTGCTTTTGACATACAAGGCCACTCCTCCTCATTTTCCATTTTCTCTGTCTCTTCTGAATAGATTTTAGCCAGTTATGGCTACATCCCAATCATGCGATTCATTGAACCATGTTTCTGTAATGGCCACAATGTCCAAATCCATTTCCACCATTAGGGCTTCCAGGTCCAGAATTTTGTTGGCTAAGCTTTGAGCATTTGTGCTCATTGCTTTCCAGCATTTACCAGGCTTGTGTGTATTTTGCATTGCTTTTGTTCTGCCCACATCTTCCCACTTGTTTGTGATATGTGGTTTAAAAGTGTGGCTGTTTCTTATATTATTCTGCTTTTGCAGGGGGTGGCGTGCCGTTCTTGACCTTCCACATCCGTCACCCCCTTTTCCTAGTTTAAATGCATATCCACATAGTGCTTGAATTTTTCACTTAAGATTCTTTTCCCTGCAACAGAGAGATGTAGTCCATCAACACAGTATAGTCTCTTGTTGGTCCATCTGTTTCCCCATTCGCCAATAAATCTGAATCCTTCTTGTTTGCACCAGGTCTGGAGCCATGTATTAAAGCTGATCTCCAGGAACAAGCAGGAATAAGTCCTCACATATGGGTACGTCGGAACCGACGGAGCCTGCGCGGGAAAGCTCCCCAGCTTCCCAGAAAGGAAGCTTTTGGGGCCTCCCACTGCACATGCGCGCTGCCTTCCCGCCTTCCTGACCAGCTCTCCTCAGTTTCTCTTTTTCCGCGGAGCCAGCAGGTCGTGTTCCTGTCACCGCTGAAGAAATTCTTATTTTAGTTTGTTTCTTTAGACCGCGTACCTGCCTTCCCCATACCGAAACCGGTACCGCCGGTCTCTCTTTTCTTTTCTTTCAAAAAAAAAAAACAAAAAAACTTTATTTTAGCACAACTTGGTGACTTCGGTTAGGCCTCAGGCCTACACAAATTCTCCTCATGGAGAAACCAGCCCCTGGTTTCAAAAAGTGTACCAAGTGTAGTGCTGTTATTTCTGTTACAGACACCCATGACTGGTGTCTTAAATGTTTGGGGCCTGACCACTCCATTCCGGACTGCCCGTCCTGCTCCCAGATGTCTAAACGTGGTTTGCAGAACCGGGCCAACAAATTCCATGTACTGTATGCTTCAGATAATCCAGCATCACAGTCATCCAGGTCTTCCTCTCTGGATGGATCTCAGGTAACCAAACCTTCTTCGGGCAGGTCCTCAAAAGGCAAATCTCCTTCAAAGTATCGAGAGGCCCTCAATCTTGAGTCGGAGGACCCTGCCCCAGCCAAACAACCCTGGCAGGAAGCTCTGGCTTCCAAAGCTCCATCTATGGGGTTACAGGTTGACATCGATGGCACGGCCTCGACCGATCACCTGTTAGACTGCTCTGGGGTACCGGCCCATGCCGGTACCGACATCCAGGCAGCAGTGGCGTCTATGGACAATACTGTTCAGACCATGCAGCAGGCCATTTTGGCTTTTATTAAAGCTGCAACGCCCTCGGTACCGCATCCAGTGGTTCCGGGTCCGGTTCCGGTACCGTCCCCCATACCGGAACCGAGACCATCGTCTTCCAAACGCAGATCGGTTCCGCATGCCGGATCCGGGTTTTCGCCCGATACCGATCCCATACCCGGTACACCTGATGTCGATACCGAGCGGTATGCGTATCGTGCGTTGGAAGCAAATAGAGGATACTCTGATTCTTCTGAGGATTTTGACTCCTCTGATGACTCTGATGAGCTGTCTCTTGTTCTTCCTGAAGAGCCTTCTTCCCCAAAGAGGAGAATGTCTCCACCAGAGGATTTGTCCTTTCAAGACTTCATTATAGAAGTAGCTAAAGGACTTTCTATTACTACATCCTCTGAAAAAGAACCTAGATCAAAGAAATTGGATATTTTAGGATACCCTAAGGTTCCTAAAGAGGCAGTCACCCTGCCTATCCATGAAATCCTTCAAGAACACTTGATGGACTTATGGGAGGCTCCTCTAACGTTGTCTCCTCATTCCCGTAGGTTGGACACCATGTACCGGGTCCCTCCTTCTCCTGGTTTTCAAAAAACTCAGCTGCCTCACCATTCCATTGTGGTGAAGTCTGCGCTGAAAAAGATTAAGAGTACCAAAAGGCACTCTTCTACCCCTCCAGGGCGAGAATGTAAGACCCTAGACTCTTTTGGTAGGAAAATCTTCCAGGCTAGTATGCTTATAGCCAGGATTAATTCATACAGTCTGTATATTGGCATGTTTCTAAGGGAACTTGCCCTAAAGGTACGGCCTTTTGCCCCCTTTATCCCTGAGGATAGAAAGGAGGAGTTCATTTCTCTGGTGAAACAGCTTCTAGATGTTTCTAAGTTCTCCAACAGAGCAGCCTTTGATTCCTTTGAGGGTGCCGGTAGAGCTTCGGGCATTGCTATTGCAGCCCGACGACTTGCTTGGCTCCAGGCCTCTGACCTAGAACCCTGGGTCCTGGATGGCTTACGGAATCTGCCCTGTACAGGTGAGAACTTATTTGGTAAAGACTGGCAAATTAAAGCCACTCAAATGGACGCAGAAAATGCTACCTTAGATAGACTTTCTAAGTCTACCTCTACTCCTGCCAAGAAAAATTCTTTCAAGAGGCCTTACTACAAGAAGGCCAGATTTTCCACAAATACTGGCCAACAATCTTCTCAGCCTCGCTTTGCTGCTAAGCGTCAGCAACCTAAACAGGCAAGATCAAAGCCTGCAGCGTCTGCCACTCCTCAGCAGGCTCAACCCCCTCAGGGGTTTTGACTTGCCCCTAGAGAACTTAACCTTTCTGGCTCTAGAACAACCAGAGCCCCTCACCATTCCAGGGAGGTTAGCTCACTTTGCTCCCAGATGGGAGCAAATTACATCAGAGCACTGGACCCTCTCTATCATCAGAGAGGGCTACAAACTTCATTTTTCCAACCTTCCTCCACATACCATGGTGAGGCACTTCAATTCTCCCCCATCTCTCCTGGCCCTGTTGGGTCAGGAAGTCTCTTCCCTCCTTGCCCAAAGGGCAATAGAAGAGGTTCCTCTTCCTCAACAAGGGACAGGTTTCTACTCCCCTTATTTTCTCATACCAAAGAAGACAGGGGGATTCAGACCTATCCTAGATCTGAGAGAATTGAACAAATTTCTATACAAGGAGAAATTCAAAATGCTTTCTCTGGGCATTCTCCTTCCATACCTTCAGAGTCAGGATTGGCTTTGTTCTCTAGATCTCAAGGATGCGTACACACATATACTCATCCACCCATCCCACAGAAAATATCTACGATTTCTGTTCCAGGGAAAACATTTCCAGTACAGAGTACTTCCCTTCGGTCTAGCCTCTGCTCCAAGAGTGTTCACCAAATGCATGGCAGTTGTAGCCGCATTTCTAAGAGGTCTGGGAATTTTTGTATTCCCATATCTGGACGACTGGCTCATCCGAGCTCCATCTCAGTCAGAGGCCCAGATTTCCCTGGACCGCACGAGACACATTCTGCAGTATCTGGGACTGGTGGTAAACCTTCCCAAGTCTCAACTCATCCCTACTCAGTCTCTGGAATTCATAGGCGCCCAGTTGGACACCACCACTGCAAGGGCCTACCTTCCTCAGGTCCGGAGCCAACGTCTGGTGTGCTTGGCCTCCCAAGCTCAGTCCAGCACTCACTTGACAGCCAGGGAAATGCTGCGACTTCTGGGCCACATGGCCTCCACGGTACACGTGGTGCCCTACGTTTGTCTTCATATGAGAGCAGCTCAATGGACCTTGGCCACCCAGTGGACTCAAGCATCAGGAGCGCTCTCCGACCAAATACTCACCTCAAAACGTCTGTTTTGGTCCCTCCAATGGTGGATATCCACCAAGAATCTGTCGTTGGGGACCCCCTTCCAACCTTTGTTGCCCCAAGCAACCCTCACAACAGATGCCTCCCAAACAGGGTGGGGAGCCCATCTTCAACACCTCTCCACTCAGGGTCTCCACAGGAGACCACCCTTCACATCAACCTCCTGGAACTGCGAGCAATCTTCCTTGCCCTCAAAGTCTTCCATACCCTCCTTGTCAACCTGACCGTCCTAGTTCATACAGACAATCAGGTGGCCATGTTCTACCTAAACAAACAAGGAGGGACAGGCTCTCTGTCGCTTTGCAACGAAGCTCTCAGATTATGGGCCTTCGCCAGAGAGCATCAAATTCATCTTCTGGCAGTGTATCTTCCAGGGGTTCAAAACTCTCGGGCAGACAGACTCAGTTGAGTTCTGCTTCCACACGAATGGTCCCTACATCTGGACCAGATACGCAAAATCTTTCAGGAATGGGGAACCCCGGACATAGACCTCTTTGCAAGTCCGTGGAATGCCAAACTTCCCCGGTTCTGTTCCAGGACTCCGTGTCAGGGAGCTCAGGCCAGCGACGCCTTTCTCCTGCATTGGGGTCAGGAATTCCTATATGCCTTTCCACCCATTCCTTTGATTCCCAAGACTCTGTTCAAACTCCAGAGGGATCACGGGTCGATGATCCTCATAGCTCCACGCTGGCCACGCCAAGTGTGGTTCCCTCTACTTCTGCATCTCTCCCAGGTACCCTCCCTGGACCTGGGAACTGCGCCAGACCTTCTGTCTCAGGAGGAGGGGACTTTGTGGCACCCAAACCCCAAGTCCCTACACCTCAGAGCTTGGTTACTGAAGGCCTAAGCCTTCATGACTTCAATCTTTCTCAACCAGTGAAAGATATCCTTCATGCCTCTAGGAAACCCTCCACGAGGCGTTCCTATGCTTTCAAATGGAAACGCTTTTCCATTTGGTGTGCTCAACAGGGTCTTGACCCTCTAGCACTTCCTTTGAATTCTCTACTAGACTATCTCCTGCATCTTTCCAATGCAGGCCTTAAGACAAATTCAGTGAGAGTCCATTTGAGCGCTATTGCAGCATCCTTAAAACCTCTAAATGGACAACCTGTCTCCTCTCATCCTCTTATTGCAAGGTTCATGAGAGGCCTGACTCTAACTAAGCCTCCCATCCGACCTCCTCCGGTAGCATGGGATTTGAACCTAGTTCTAGGTCAGCTTATGAAGCCACCTTTTGAACCGTTGGTTTCTACCTCCTTGAAATTTCTTTCCTGGAAGGTCCTTTTCCTTATTGCAGTCACTTCGGCTCGCCGCATCAGTGAACTACAGGCCTCAGTGGCTCATCCACCTTATACTAGGTTTCATCATGATAAGGTGGTCCTTAGGACGAATCCCCACTTTATGCCCAAAGTGGTCTCGCCTTTTCATCTTAATCAAGAGGTATATCTACCTGTCTTTTTCCCGGCTCCTCATGCATCCAGTGCAGAGAGGAACCTTCATACTCTAGATTGTAAAAGAGCTCTTGCCTTTTACCTCAACAGGACTCAGCCACATCGAAAGTCTTCCCAACTTTTTGTGGCTTTTGATCCTTCTCATTTGGGACTTCCAGTCTCCAAACGTACACTTTCCAATTGGATTGCTCAGTGTATTTCCTTTGCTTACCAGAGTAAAAACATTTCTCTGGAAGTCCATGTCACAGCTCACAATGTGAGAGCCATGGCCACTTCTATGGCTCATCTTCACTCTGTATCCATAGATCAGATCTGTCGAGCCGCCACCTGGGCCTCGGTTCATACCTTCAGAGCCCATTACTGTTTGGACAAGGACTCCCGCCGGGATGCCTTGTTTGGTCAGGCTGTCCTCAAACACCTGTTCCATACTTGAACAACTCCTGCCCACCTTCCCAGGATGGATGCCTGAGATCCATACGAAGATGGCGAACCCTTGGAAGGGGATCTCCCAGGCATCTTAGCTAGGGAGTCCCCATATGTGAGGACTTATTCCTGCTTGTTCCTGGAGATAGCACAGTTACTTACCTGTAACAGGTGATCTCTGGGAACAGCAGGAATTAGTCCTCACAACCCACACACCTCCCCTAGGAGTTGTATCTTCTATCTATCTTCCTTTCCTCTCTCTATTGTCTCAGCTATAAACTCGAACTGAGGAGAGCTGGTCATGAAGGCGGGAAGGCAGCGCGCATGTGCAGTGGGATGCCCCAAAAGCTTCCTTTCTGGGAAGCTTTCCCGCGCAGGCTCCGTCGGTTCCGACGTACCCATATGTGAGGACTAATTCCTGCTGTTCCCAGAGATCACCTGTTACAGGTAAGTAACTGTGCTTTAATGCGATGCAGCCTTTTTGTCCCCTTACCAAGAACAGGCAGAACCTCTGAGAATGCAACAGTATTCACAATGGGCTTGAGTTTCTCTCCCAGAGATTGGAAGCCCTTTTGGACTGTAGAGGCATTGTTTCTAGCCAGGTCATTTGTGCCTAAGTGGATAACATCAAGTTTGGAGTGTTCACTTTTTGCGCTAAGTACTTCAACAATTTGGTTTGTATTCCTGCTGGCTGTCAAGCCTGGTAGGCACATGACTATCTTCTCTCCTTTGAACTGTGTTCCCAAGTTGGTGTCTCTGATGATGGAATCTCCAAGTAGTAGTAGTTTTCTGTTTGGTGAGATTTTCTTCATATTTGATGCTTTAGCAGGAGGTTGGGCAGTGCCTGACTCATTTAAGGGTCCTTCAGTTTCATTGGCTTGAGCATCCTCATTAGCCAAGGCAGAGAAGGCATTATACAGGGATATCTGTTGATGTATAGGATGTCTCTGCATTACAGGTCGCAATCTTCCAGAACCCACTGTGATCCATTTGTTCCTGGGGTGCTTGATTCTTTGTGGGAGCGGTGGTGGACTTTGTTCAGTTTGTATCCTAGAAGAGGTGCGTTTCATTGCAGCTATTTCCTCTCTCAGTAGAGTCACTTCTTTATGCATGGCAGCTAGGTTTTTCCTTAGTAGAGTCAGTTCGTCATGCATGACAGCTGACCTGAGGCACATAGGACAAGCTCTTAGGCTCCAAATGATTTGTCTTGAAATGAAAGTACCGCAGTTATTGCACTGAATACACGACATGTTGGTTAAGCAGTCCCAGAAGAGGAAGAAGAAGAAAGGATGAAGAAGATGTGGACTTTTAACCCAGGTAAGAAAGTAGTCACATAAGTGCCATCTACCCTATAAAGGCAATGTAGCCCCTGGGGTGGGTATTTATCTTCTGGAATATACTCTAAATCTTGGGGAAAAAGGGAATTCTTTGGGTTAAAGCTGATAAATCTGTGTTATTTTAGAATTCTGTGTTTTTGCTGAGTCAGTCAGGTCTTAGTACCACGTCTTAGTACCACCAGATAGCTTTCCATTTAAATCAAATCAGAGTATAGCTCAGCATAGAAAGTAAAATAAATAGAATAAATAGTCACTGAACATTTAAAAAATATTTGCAGGAAGTTCTACAGGTTCCAGAAAGTGCTTTTCCCACCTATGAATAAGATATATTTCTTACCACTGGGAAAACTGCAACAAACTATGCCAAAGGAGTCTATTGATCTTCAGGACTTGAGTAATTTTGGGGAAACTTCGGCAGTTGAGATTAAGGAAGAGCAACATTATTGATTAACTTTGAGTCTGATTTGTCCAGAATACTATCACTTTATTTTAAGAAGATGGATATACTGTTTTGGGGTCAAACAATTGGGATTTATCTAGATGTTAGCCATCCCACCGAAGAGAGGAGAGATTTCTTCCTGCCTATGAGACAGGAGACACTATCTTTGGGAGCGACTTTTCACTTGTGATATCCTTGCAAATGCCTAGTTTTCTATTTGAATGTTAATGCTTTTTTCCTCCAGGTCAACGCTTTTTTGGATCTCAAGATGTCTGCAGTGATCTCAGGACTTTTTGGTGGGGGGTATTTGGGGTAACAGATGCATAGATAGTTAATGGCCCAGAGCATTAGTGCCTAAGTCCATTATTTACTTATTTTTCTTTAGTTTCCTTTTAGGGATCCCCATCTTTTTCTTTTATTCTCCACACCCCCCCCTTCCCCTCCCCCCACACCCACAGCTTTTTATTATGCTCTAATGAAAGGGTGGTATTTTGTCATCTTACTTTTTTTCTTTTGTTACTAACAAGATGATAATTGTAATTTGCACTCTGGTTACTATGAGCAAGTAGATACTTGTGTAATATGTTTCAATTTCATAAATTTAAAAAAAAGCAATTTGAAAAATGGCTCCAGAGTTGTCTCTGTGATTTGAACATGCATGTGCACGTCTTCAGACATCCAAATCATGGCTAGGACTTTTAAAATGGCCTCCATAGTATTTTTACCTTTTTCAGACATTTTAGCATCTCTAATATTAAGGAGAGAATCTTTAAATAATTGAAGCCTGGTTGATGAATTATAATCTAGCACTCAGTTTTGCTAAAACTGAGGCCCTTTGAGTGGATTGTGGAAAGCTGATTATTTTTATTGGTTCCCTTGAAACCGGATGTCTGATATCTGGGTGTTAAATTGGACTCGCGTTTAACATTAAGATCTCAATCAAAATCTGTTTTTTTATATAACATTTCTGTATTGCAACAATTTATTTATTTATTTATTTATTTTATTTACATTCTCTTATATACCGCGCTATTCTGCATCAATGCGGTTTACATTGAACAAACTGAAATTACATTGAACAGGGCATTATAACTTGGAGATAACTATTTTACAGGGAGCATTAAAGTCATTATCACATGCTGATCTTAGTTTTCTATTTTGGATGCTTATTTTACCTACAATTGATAAATGCGCTTCATTTTTCTTAGGCTTACCAAAGAAAGCTATAAATAGCTGCTATTTATAGACCCCTGACAAATCCACCTCTACCTTTCTCACTGACTTTGACTCATGGCTTTCCTTATTTCTGGATTTATCTTCCCCCTCCCTTATTCTCAGTGACTTTAATATTCTTGTTGATAACCCTTCTGACCCCTATGCTTCTTTACCTCCTTATTCAAACTCCAGCTATGCTCTACTGCTCCCACTCATCAGCACGGTCACTGTCCTGACCTTGTTTTCTTCTCTAATTGTTTACCGTCTAATTTCCATACCTCAGTTCTTCCCTTATCTGACCATCAACTGCTCAGCTTCACTCTTCCTCACTCCTTGCCTCAATCTTGCCCAGTCTCCTCCTACCTTTTTAGAAATCTTCATTCTATTGATCCATCGGCTCTCTCCACTATTGTCTCATCACCTCTTTCCTCCACCTTGTCTTCTAAGTCTGTTGATGAGACTGTAGTTTCTTATAATACTGCTCTATCTTCTGCTCCTGATGCTCTTCCTCTGCCCATGCCACATCCTGTGAGGCGCACTATACCTCAGTCTCGGCTGTCTTCAACTACCTGTTATCTATGCTCCTGTGCCCGCTCAGCCAAGTGCATTGGCTCAAATCCCACATCCTTTATGACTTTCTTCACTTCATGTTCATGTTTGCCTCCTTCTAGTCAGCCATTGCTCTTGCCAAGCAAAACTACTATGTCTATCTAACTCTCTTGCCTCTGACCCCCACCGTCTCTTCTCAACTCGCAACATGACGCCACGACACCGCGGTTCCATGCAAGAGCCTGGCTGGGCTAGTTGGGTAAGTGTCTGGACATCTGGGGGCCCAGAATCGGGACACAGCCAGCCCATCCAGGCTGGGTGCACCCGATTCTGATCCCATGTAGCCCCCATGGGATCAGAATCAGGTACAATTCTGGCCAGTGCAGATTTTGGATATGCAGATAGGCCAGAGGCGCCCAGATCTGAATTGGCCTCTAAACATAAATTCTAGAGATTATAATATATCTTTGTGTATGTGTCTATTTTTGGCAATGTCTATTTCTTATGTTTGTTGAAATTCACATAGAAATTAATGATATGTGGAACACAAATATTTTTAAATAAGCTAACTTTGGGCCCGATATTCATTTGCGACAGCTATGCTCCTCTATAGCACATAGACATCGCCGCTGAACTTTAACACCAGATATTCAATGGGGTCATATGCAGCTCCAGCACTGAATATCTGGGGTCGCTAAACAGCCAAAAACGCTGCAGAAACTAACCAGGCAGTGGCAATATTGAGCCGCTGCTCAGTTAGCTCCTACAGGTAAAGGTAGGCCACGTTTTGCTACACCTATCTTTACCCGCAAGTCACTAACCAGGCAGTGGTGCAATATCGCTGCTGCACAGTTAGTGACTGGGGCCACCTCCGCTGTGCCCTGGAATGCCCCAACATGCCCCACAGCGTTAATCGGGGATATACAGCAGCTCTAACCTGTGGCATTTACATGGTGTACGGGTCTATAAACCATGTAAATGCCTTTGAATATTGGGCCCTTCAGGCCTTAGTTAGCTCTGAACTATGGGGCTGATATTCAGTTGCATCGGCCAATGCTCTTAAAGCAGCTGACCACTGCCACTTTAACTAAGACCTGGATATTCAATGCCGGAGTCATATCTGCCCACCAGCATTGAATATCCGGGTTCGCGGGACAGCGAAAGCAGCTAAAATTAGGACAGCCTTTTTTCTTCCTAACTTTAGCCACTGTAAGACAACCTGCCAGGGACTGAATATTGCTGATGACCAGTTATCTTCAGCACCACCCCCAGAACGCCCCAATGCTATGTGGTTAGCATCATGGTGTCTAGTGGCATTGGAGGGAGATATTCAGTGGCACAAACCAGCTATGTGCCGCCGAATATCCTACTGAATGCTAACCCGGTTAATTGCTTTGAATATATCCTGCTATATGCTCAGTTTCATCAAAATAAAGTAGTTCTTCAAACTCATCCCAACTTCTTACCTAAGATGATGGACAGTATTTCCATATTAACATAGAAAAATGTTATCATCCACACAAGAATCCATGTGAGAAGTCTCTTTACTCTCTGCATCGAGATCGGACTCTAACTTACTACCTAAAATAAAGAACCTATTGGAAGTCTGTGCAGCTTTTTGTTTCTTTTAATCCTAATAGAGTTGATATACCAGTGTCCAAGCAGACTTTGACAAATTGTAATAGAACTGGATGCAAGATGTTAGCCAAACAAACAGAAACTCCTTTAACCAGTAAAGTGAAATCTCATCAAATCAGAGTCTCTATAAAACTATTCTGGCTCATGAAATCTGCGACTTGGTCCTTGCTTCATACCTTCACTTCACACCAGCTCACGATCAAAAAGAGTGCATATGACTGCATTGTGCTGGCCAAATTGTCTGTGTCATTGCAATTTTTGCAGCGATCAGGCTGCCCCTGAACAATGGACAGCTCATAGTAGAATGAGGAGTAGCCTAATGGTTAGAGCACTGGTTTGGGAACCAAGAAACCAGGGTTTGATTCCCACTACCACTCCTTGTGGCCTTGGGCAAGTCATTTAACCCTCCATTATCTAAGAAGAATCCAAGCTATTAATGTCCCTGTTTAATGTACATTACCAAGTTTAAATTACAATGGAAACTGCTTTGATTCAAATGATAAAGCAGTATTAAGAAAAACTGATAAATAATGTGATATGCAGCCCTGACCTTGGGAGTCACTCACTTGTTTTTCTGACTGCACTTATCCATGGAGAAAGCATTGTATCTCATTTGTAGCAGGTGTTTTCCTTTAGATAGCAGGATTGAAGAGGCACATAATCCTTCCTACCTCCCTGAGAGTTGCATGCCTTTTTGAGCTATGGAACTAACTGAAGTACTGAGGAATGCCATGTGTGGGAACTGCTATGCAAGCTCAGACCTCTGGGAGAGCTGCTCTGTCTTGGCAACATGTGATGACATCACCCACTTAAAATGGATATCAGTCGTGTTGTCTATGGAAATCACCTGTTACAGGTGAGAAGCAATGCTTTGCATAATATATTTCATGGCCTTTGGTAGTCTTTCGTTACTGCATCGGCCTAATCTTGTAAAGGGTTCAGGAAGTCAAGTATGTTATAAATTTTTCTTCTCAAGCAGCACCCCAGTACTCTTGCTGGGAAGAAGCAAGAAAGGTGGAGCACAACTGGCACTAATTGGGAAGAACAGTAGAGAGGGGCAGACATCATCCTCAGCTGCAGAACAGAATCCAAGACCTGTGGCACTGCTAAAAGAATTGGTCAGGAGTGTGGTAATAGAACACAGGAGAGCAACAGTGCTACACTTAGAAATGCATTACATTACCATAAGCCTCTGTCACTGTTCTAGCTTAACATTGTTATTTTACCCCAACAATAATATAATCCTGAACCTCCAATAAACATAGTAATAACTTGTCAAACTTGCTCCACTAATACATTAAAGATATATGACTTCATTTTTTGTTCTCCTCCTTTGTCCTTGGGGGTAGAAGGGGGAAGAGAGATATGCCTCTGGCAATTCACAGTTGTTAGGACATTGTTCTATTAAGTGATAAGGGCTTTGGTTAACTTCTTCCTCCTTTGACATTTAACACCCACTGTCCTAAAATCACCAATATATACCAATATATATCATTATTTCCACATATACACATCAGCACATTAATTATGTTAACATTCTTGCCAAACTATCATGTGCCCTGCCTTACACTCCCACCTCCCTGTATTGAGCAATATACATAAACCAGGCCCGATTTAGTCTCCTCTTTCTCACACGCACAGCTTGTACAATGTATTATTTTTAGTCTATTTTGTTAATTTTTTGGTTCAGTATTTCCTTCTTTTATCTTTCCTCCAACTCGGTCAAAACCAGTCTTTGGATTCTGGTGCCATTAGCCTTTATTCACAACTACCTAGTAGCAGGGCTGGTGCTATCTTTTTTGCTGCCCTGTGCAAATGATTACTGTGCTACCCCTCACATATGCCTGCAGTCCCTGCTGTCCCCACCCCTGAGTAGTTCCAATGGAACCCTTCACAAGCCTCTCTTTTGTCCCAACATGTGAAAATTCTGAGATGGTAGCCGTGTTAGTCTGGAGAAGCAAAAAATGGCAGAGGCAGGTAGTACCTTTTACACTAACCAAATTATTGAGATATGAACTTTCAAGAATAAGAGTTAATATCAAAGTGAACTCTTATTCTCAAAAATTCATGCCTCAATAAATTGATTAATGTTTATGTACGAGTGAGGTTATAAATGCAGCATGTCATCAATAACTATGGGATCTAACTTTATTGATAAAATATGTCCTGTCTAGACATTTGGTTGGTACAAGAAAAAAAGAAATGTGCCTGAGTAGAAGTTCATGTAATCTTTGATGTTCTTCCATTCCTTGGGAAAAGCCCCTCATTACCTTTCCCTGTGTAATGACCCAGTGCCATTACAGATATAATTCGTTTTGAAAGTGTCTAGGCAAAGTCTGCTTCTGCGCCTCATAATTTATTTTCTTAAATAAAGTAGTGTGGAGGCCATGTTAGTCCACTTCAGTGCACAGAAATAAAGATGAACAAATGTTATGTTTTTATTTCACTAACTGGTATCATCTTATATGTCTGGAACCACCTCCCTGCAAAACTGAGGAACACAAATGACATCACCTACTTCAAGAAGGAACTAAAAACTCTACTCTTCAAAGAACACTTTGATGATAAAACATAGTACGGTTTGTAACAGCAAAACCCCATAACAGATTACCCTTCAAACTCACCCACATTCTAACCAAGTTGGATAACAAGGGGGTCGTTCCGATCCTGAATAGCGGGGGCGACGGCCCTGTAAGTACGGGCATGGCTAGTTATACGGTGGAATAAGTCTCCCCCCGCCCCCGAAGATGGTGGACATCACTGGAGGACCCCGCAGCGACGCCGAGTGTACGCGGGGGCTTCCCCACCACCTGATCCTGGCCGTGGATGCCTCCTTCCATTTCTACAAGCCCAGTCTGATGTTCCTGCCCATCCTCAGTCAGTAGTGACACACCTCAGGGCATTGACTACTGAGCCAAACCATGTAAGCAGCTCATCGAAACAGTGAAGCAAATTCTGGCCAGAGTAGCTTTGCTCTTCCCACATAGCTTAGTGATTTGATCTACATAATACTATGTCTCGGAGAGGCAGAATACTAAACTCTGGAACCATAGACTATATTCAAAACCACACTATATTCAAATCCCTCCAAACAGAACCTGCCATCTGCCTGAAAGAGTTTATTCAAATCACTCCGGAAAACAGACCACGTAGAAGTAACAATAGAAACTCTCTTGAGGTACATACTGACTTCAGAAATGGCAACGCAACTACATCCAAGACAGCCTTCTCCCTTTACGCCCCTCTATTATGGAACTCACTTCCTTCAGTCATAAGAAACACTAAGGATCCTAAAGCCTTCCGTAAACTGCTAAAAGCATTCCTGTTCAAGGAGCACTTTGGTGAACCAGTCACCTAGTGGCAATTCTACATGTAAAACTACAGTCCTCACGCTTTTCAAGATGCTTTCAAGTTCATTGTAACTAATTTATATATATGCTTAGTTCTCTGTACATAGTTAATTGATTCAGGAGTGATATGCGGAAATATTTATTTACGGAAAGAGTGGTGGATCCATGGAATAGTCTCCCAGTGGAGGTGGTAGAGATGAAGACAGTAACTGAATTCAAAAAAGCATGGGACAAACACAGAGGATCTCTAAAGGAAAAAAGGGGACTGTTGTAGTTGTTGATATGGAAGGACAGACTAGATAGGCCATGTGGTCTTTTTCTGTCATCATATTTCTATGTTTCTATTACTTAAATCAGCTGTTGCTGATTTAAGTTAATTTGTCCCTTTTCCCCTTTCACTCCCTGTTAAAATGTTACATATATTTTTTGTTTAATATAATGTTCAATTCTTGAGTTCTCTGTAAACAGCTTTGATTCACGAAAAGTGGTAAATAAGCACTAATAAATAAATAAATAACAAATAAACAAACAAACAGACCCCAAAAGGCAAACAGATAGATCAGCAGGTAGGTTCTAGACAGAGGCTAGTGGCTGGCAGATTAGCCATGACAGAGCTTATCCAATCATTCCCAGAAACTACAGGAAAGACACTATCTACCTATCAGATATCACTTTTGACTTGCTCTTGATTGACATACAAACAGTCTACAACCAACCACCCTACACAAGGCCTTCTCTTACTGCCCAACCTTGTTCATCTTCCCACATTCACAATGATTAAGAACAATTAGCTAGATTTTATTTTATTCTACTGTTCCTCCGTTTTTAGTTAAATTTGAAACTGTTCTATACAAATTTGTTCCATGTAACTGTTCCACTGTTTTTGCTCTTGTTATCTCCAGTTCTATGTAAAATATTGATTTCTCATGTTATATGTAAACCGCACTGATTTAAAAAAAAAGCACAGTATATAAAAAGCAAATAAATAAATAAAAAATAAATATTGGAAACCCCAGAGGGTATCATAGACACCAGCACACCTTAAGGCAGAGGATTACAAATGGACTAGGTTTTGACCGATCTTACTTGTAGCCTACTGGAAATACTAGAGGTGGTTGTGGACGCACAAGTACATCATGCAACAAAGATGGCATATGGAACTGGCATTGGTCTAATCACCTTTACCATTCAGCGGCCCTGCCTGATGAAGGAAATGGGTCCCTTCATTGAAGAATGTGAAGCAAACAGAACTACTCCAGGTCTGCAGCGGGTACTCAAGACAATTGAACAGAAATGGTCTGTGAACCTAGTGAGAGATGGGGTACTCTAGCTGTTGGCTATGGTGGAGTGCCCTGGCATGCTCTCTTGAGGGCAGCAGACAACTCAGCTTATGGTGGGCAATCCTGCAGGTGCCACCCATTTCAAATGGCAGATAATTGATGGCAGTATTTACATCCAGCACGGCCATTAGGCAAAACATCATCTCTTTCTTATGCATTACTCTAAACCCACTAGTCTAACACCAGCTACCACACACCCAATTAAGAATAAATGAGCTACTATCAATGCATGTACATACTGTAAATAAATTGAAGTTGATGTATATAGTTCCCCCAGTTTAAACCCAAGTTTAACCCTTGTGTTCATTGTAAGTGCCAATGTGAACCATTCGGCACAGAACCGTTGTATGTAAACCGCGCTGATTTTTAAGAGTTCAGTATATAAGAACAATAAAATAAATAAATAAATAAAACTAGACGGCTGCCTATGATCTGGGGCATCCCATTTCTGCCTCTCTCCAGGACCTGCAATGGCAGCAATGGTCAAACAGCCCCGCAATACTTACCTTCAAACTCTGGTGCCGCAAAGCTGTTCTGTTCCTTCCAGTTGGGCCTCAGCATAGGCACGAGTTGAACAGCATTGCAGCACCAGAGGTTGAAGGTATTTATTTATTTATTATTTATTACAGTTTCTTATATACCGCGCTATTTAGTATCAGCGCGGTTTACATAATAACATAACGACCATAACGACAAGCTGTCAGGTTTTTCATCGAACAGGGGTACAAACTTGGATAACAGGGTTAACTATATACATAAGCTATTTACACTGCAAGGATAGGTAAAACTCAGATAATGCATGTAAGGGCCTTTCTAGATTGGGTCATTTCTTGGGAGGGATATCTAGGTTCAATTGCTGTCTGGGAAGTATTGGAGGAAAAGGTGGGTTTTGAGAGCCTTCCTGAACTGATATAGATTGGTAATGGCCCTAATGTCAGGGGGAAGAGCATTCCAGCATTTGGGGACATAAAAACTGAATGCCCTGTTTGTGGTTGTCGTGTTGGACTTTGTCGATGCCTTTGGTGTTGCTAGCAAGTTTACAGCTGTTGCACTTCTGGATCTGTTGGGGGGGACAATGTGGATAAGATGCGTGAGTGAGGAGGATGAAATACCTTTGATTGCCTTGAATGCTAATAGAAGGGATTTGAAGGTGATCCTCCCATGGATCGGTAGCCAGTGCAGCTGTTTGAGAATGGGGGTCAAGTGGTCATATCTGGATGCTCCGTAAAGGACCCTAGCTGCGGCATTCATGGCTAACTGTAAGGGGGTTAGTGTGGATTGGGGGAGACCTTGTAAGATGGCATTTGCAAAGTCAAAATGCGGCAGGATCAGCGCTTGATATATGGTTCGGAAATCGTCTGGGTCCAACAGGGAGCGTAGGTGCTTGAGTGAACGGATTTTGAAATAGACGGCTTTGACAGTGTTGTTTATGTGGCGTTTCATATCTAGACGTTGGTCCAAAGTAACTCCCAGGTATTTTATTGCATCTTTAGTTTGCAAATCTGCTTCCTTGACACTGACGTGGGACGGGGGAGTAAAGTTGGAGTCTCTGGTGATGAATAGCACCTCTGTTTTTTTATGTTGAATGCGTAGGTTCTGTGTCTGGAGCCATGTTGAAACTGCATTGAAGCAATCTGTGAGTGGGGTCAGGTCCATGTGAGTTGTGGAGAAAGGCATGTATAAGAGAATGTCATCTGCATGTATCAAGCAGTTCACATTGAATGACCTTATGATATTGCAGATGGGCTGCATGTAGATATTGAAGAGTAAGGAGGATAACGAGGAGCCT
The DNA here is from genome assembly GCA_033557465.1 of Ichthyophis bannanicus. Taxonomy (NCBI): domain Eukaryota; kingdom Metazoa; phylum Chordata; class Amphibia; order Gymnophiona; family Ichthyophiidae; genus Ichthyophis; species Ichthyophis bannanicus. Next base: position 978,111,298 of record CM066033.1, read on the forward strand.
TGAGGTACCCCTTGCTTTTGATGGAAATGTATAGACTCTTCTGATCCAGACTTCACATATTGCCATCTACCGTCCAGATAGGATTTACACCATCCTAGTGCATTGTTGCAGACGCCCTCATCTTTCAGTCTTCCGAGGAGAATTTCGTGTCTCACGGAGTCAAACGCCGCGGCGATGTCTAGGAAGATGAGCACAAAACCTTGGCGGATGTTGTCAATTCCTGTGATGATATCGTTGAATAGACCAGTGAGTAGTGTCTCGACCCCATGATGTTCTCTGAACCCATGTTGGCAGCTGTCTAAGGGATCAACAGCATCTATGTGATCTTGAATTTGCCGTTGTGCCTCTTTCTCAATTATTTTGGCTAAGAGGGGGATACTGGCTATTGGCCGATAGGAGTCAACTCTTTGGGGGTCAAGTTTGGGATTTTTCAATAGTGGCCTAATGGAAGTCTGCTTGAGTGAAGTGGGAAAATAACCTGTTGTAAAGGAGAGTTTCATTATATTTGCGATGACAGGGCTGAACACATCACGTAGCTCCTTGATCCAAAAAGCTGGACATGGGTCAGTCTGTGCAGTGGAGGTGTTGAGCGATGCTATGGTGTCCTCGATACATTTAGTGGATGGTGTGGAAAATATGTTCAGTGGGGATAGGCCCGTTGGTTCTTGATATTGGACTGCTGACACATTGTTGGTTTGCACAATCTTGGATTGCAGGTAATCAGCGAATTCTTGCGGGTGAATCTCGCTGTGTTGTTCGGGAGATGGTTCCTTTGAGAGGGATTTGACCAAATTGAAGAGGTCACGTGGTTTATTCAGAGACCTCTTTAGGGTGTCAGTGTGATATTGTCTCATTTTGGTAGTGATTGTTTCTCGGTGTATTGCAAGGTGGGTTCGGTACGCGGTCTGATCTTCAGTTGAGCGCGAACGGCGCCATCGGCGTTCAAGTCTACGTAGTTGGGTAAGAGAAGATCGCAGCTCAGGGGAGAACCATGGGGCAGAGCTTCTTTTTGTCCTTGCTGTAATCTTAGGGTTCGAGTGTCGTGAGATGGCCAGCAGGCTGGAGTTCCAGTAAGAGATTAGTTCATCAAGGTCAGGTGTGGTTTTGTTGATGAGTGATGGGGTCTCCGAAAGGATGTGTTCCCTATCGAAGGGGCGAAAGCATTTAGTGGCAGTTCGAGAGGTGATGTTCGTAGGTCGGCTTCTGTTCAGCTGGTCATTGTTGATGGGTATCTGGATAATGATCAATTTGTGGTCGGACCAGGGTACATCCACGACTGATATTGGAGGATTGTGGTTTTCGTCCATGACTGGGTGTGGAACAAATACCATGTCAAGAATGTTCCCTTTTGTATGTGTGGGTTCATTGATGATTTGTTTGAGGTAAACAATGAAGAGCCGTTTGTGATCATTGCTGCCACTGCAGGTGTCAAAAAGGGATGGCAGCAGTGGCAAAGTGGGCCAGGGAGGGAACAGAAGCATGAAGGGGGGGGGGGGGGGCGCACAAGAGATGAGGTTCACCTAGCCTAGCGCATCTCATGTCCTTGCGCAGGCCTGGGCAGAATTGGCTTGGATGACTCCAGGGCCAGCCCCAGAGTAGATTCAAGGTGTTGGCACCCTAGGCAAACCTTAAGCCTTATAGCCCCCCTGGCTGTCAGAATTTATTGCTTAGCTTTGAATGCCCTGCTCTTTGCTGCCCCCTGAAGCTACTGCCCTAGGCGACCCAGTTTGCCTGATAGTTGGGCCGGCACTGGATGCCCACAATGACCCCATTCCCTTTCTATTCATTACAATGAATAAAGCTACTGTGGCAGGCTATGGCCTATAATAGTCTGCAAATATGAAAGGCCTGTAAGTTAGGCCCTGATTCCAACCCCCATCTTAGTAAAGAACCAAAGTCTGTAAAAGTGTGAGAAAGCTGTTTAAACTGCTTAATAAGAAGTTTTCATGAATGCATAAATCTTTCATTATTCTCTTGTGCTGTGAAAACAGAAATGTTTCAATACTTGCATTCCTAGAGCCAGGAACGACCTTGCAGTAGAGAAGTATCAAACCTAGAAATTGCACCATTGTTAGAACAGTTTGGGAAGGGGGAGCAGGGAGCTAGGCCCAGGAGGGATCTCTGATTGGATAGGTGCAGGGGGCATTGGGACCAATAGAAAGTCTGCCCATGTTAAACTGGAGAAGAAAGGTATATAAGGTGTTGTTTGCTGGACTCCATTGCTCAGTCCTTTTAAAGCTTTGACTAACTGGGCTATGTGCACAATAAATTGGTTTGGATCTTTGAACTGACTCCTGGTTTTATTTATTGCATGTTTATCAGCTGCTACACTACAGCCTCTTTTTGACCTATACATTATTTGTTCTGTATGTTATTTATGGTATTATGAAGTCCGACGGGGAGAGCTCCGTCTGCCCACACTATTATTCTCCACATTCAAGAAACTTTACTGGCATGACAGTCTATATCAGCTGCCAAAGTAATGCGTTAAAAATAAAAGCATACATAGTCGCCCATGAATTCGCTTAAGAGAAACAAAAAATATCAGAGATCTTATAACTACTGACACTAGTTTGCCTAATCTTTGTTTGGCTTCCGTCCATTTCTCAGTCGCACATCCACCGGCCCTAGAAGCAGTGTCAGATCTGAGCGAACGCTCACCTATTTCCCGCCAGAACGAACCCAAGACTGTTGCCCAGAGTCCAGACCTACCTCAGAGTTGGCGTCAGGTGTGTAGGAGTGGCTCATGAGATGAAAGCAGCACCTGTCAATCAGCCACTCTGCCACCAACCAGTCACGCCCTTAGCAACCGCGTCCTTAGGAGCTCATGGCATCCCGGCTCTCTGCGGCAGCTGCGCGAGAGGTTGTGAGATTACAGGTACTGTAACGATTCTCAACTCCATCGTCTTGTGTACTTGAAAACGAAACTTTTTTTTCTTCATTTCAGCGTACATGAGGAGGATAAAATACGATGTGTTGAATCGAGATAAGTGTCCTTTCACGGTTTAACGGTCACAATTTCGTCGCCGTTTTTTGCTAGTGGCAGAAGCTGTCTCAGAAAGAGAACCGACAAACTCCTAGAAAGATTTTACGGTTTTAAAGGAATGGTTATATTGTGTAAGATCTTGCTGTGTTATGCTTTTTTTCAAGCTGTAATAAAATACAAAGAGCGTCTGATTAAATTGATGCAAAATAATAAAAATATGTAAATAACCGACCACAAACACAAATATCGATGATATTAGATTAGAAAAGAAGTTCATGTGTCTCTAGTCTATCAAAGAGAACATGAGAAGTCGGCTAGGAGTCGATCCAGTCTTGAAGTTACTTCCTGCTGGAATGTAAATTGAAGTTTAATTTTAAGGACAGCGCACAGTATAGAAGTATTTTTTTATTCAGCTCTAGCAAGCATTTTCATGTTGGTGGTAGGGTTCAATTACTTGTGCTTCCCACTAAATCCAACATCCCCTTGGCACTAGGAAGTAGTCCGAGTTAGGCCAGTTTTCATAGGCTAGTATGTCTAAAATGAGTTTGCTTTGCACATAGGTGTCAAGAATGAACTTCACTTGTAAGCCAGAGTATGTTCTATATGAGCTTAAACTTTCAAATTTACTGTTAGTATTCTTAATACTTGCATTCTGCTAAAGAAAGCGTCCTTGTTTTCATATGTGTTTTGTCTTGATTAGATTGTAAGCTCTGATGACAATTACTACTACTACTGAACATTTGTATAGTGCTACAAGATATACGCAGCACTGCATAGACATTGCTCTGTTTTTACTAAAGAAAATCCTGGAGACGGCCCACCTGTGAATATAAAAATGGAAATGAAGTAGATACCACACCATTCACAGAAGATGATCTGTTAGAAAAACTTGCAAAACTGAAAGTGGACAAGGCCATGGGACCGGATGGGATACATCTCAGGATACTGAAAGAGCTCAGAGGTTCTTGCAGGGCCATTAAAGGATGTTTTCAACAGATCCTTGGAAACAGGAGAAGTTCCTCAGGTCTGGAGAAGGGCTGATGCGGTACCTCTTCACAAAAGTGGTGACAGGGAAGAAGTGACAAACTACAGGCCCGTAAGCCTTACCTCGGTGGCAGGAAAAGTAATGGAGGTGCTCCTGAAAGAGTGAATAGTGGACTTTCTCAAAACCAATAGGTTGCATGATCCGAGGCAACATGGTTTTACCAAAGGACGATCTTGCCAAACAAATTTGACTGGGTAACCAGAGAACTAGATCAGGGGCATGCGATGGATGTCATCTACCTGGATTTCAGCAAAGTCTTTGATACTGTTCCTCATAGGAGGCTTATCAATAAACTCAGTAGTTTGGAGATGGGTCCCAAGGTGGTGAACTGGATCAGAAATTGGTTGATTGACAGACGACAGAAGGTGATGGTAAATGGAGCTCACTCGGAGGAAAGGAGGGTGATTAGCAGGGTGCCCCCAGGGTTTGGTCCTGGGCCTGGCACTGTTCAATATATTTGTGAGTGATATTGCTGAAGGACTGAATGGAAAAGTCTGTCTTTTTGCAGAGGGCACGAAAATTTAACAACAGAGTGGACTCCGCTGAGGGAGTGGATAACATGAGGAAAGATCTACAAAAGCTGGAAGAATGGTCTAATGCTTGGCAGTTAAGATTTAATGCGAAGAAGTGCAGTGTCATGCACTTGGGGAGCAGAAATCCAAGGGAAATGTACATGATAGGGGGCGAGAGGTTGGTATGCACGGACCAGGAGAAGGACCATGGTGTGATTATTTCTGAGGATCTCAAGGTGGCAAAACAGTGCAACAAGGCAGTGGCAAAAGCCAGGAGGATGTTGGGTTGCATAGAAAGAGGAATTACCTGCAGAAAGGAAGAGGTACTAATGCCACTGTATAAGTCACTGGTGAGGTCTCACTTGGAATACTGTGTTCAGTTTTGGACAACATATTTTGCAAAGGATGTAAAAAGTCTGGAAACTGTTCAGAGGAAGGCGACCAAAATGATTTGGAGCCTGCATCAGAAGCCTTCTGAGAAGAGACTTGACGGCCTAAATATGTACACTCTGGAGGAGAGGAGGGATAGGGGAGATATGATTCAGACCTTTAAATGCTTAAAGAGGAATAATGAACAAACAAACCTCTTCCAAAGACAGGGAAGCTGTAAAACTAGAGGGCATAACATGAAGCTGCAAGGGAGTAAATTGAAAGGCAATGTCAGGAAATACGTTTTCACTGAAAGGGTGGTGGATGCTTGGAATGCCCTCCCGATGGAAGTGGTGGGGGCAAATACAGTGACAGAGTTCAAAATGGCATGGGACAGGCACAGTGGATCCCTTTTACAGCAACAGGAGAAAATCAAAATAAACTTCACTATCTAAATTCTCAACAAACAGGGGTGTCCTACATGGAGCGGTGGGTTCACCCCTAAAGAAAGCATAGGGAGGGGTAGCCTGCACAGAGCGGCAGGTGCACCTCCTCTTGCCATCTTACTGGGCAGACTAGATGGACCATGTGATCTTTTTCTGTCATCATATTTCTATGTTTCTAAGTTACTGGTCTTTATCTGCCATCATTTACTATGTTACTATATGTAAAAGACTGTCCCTGCTCATCAGCACTTACAATCTAGTCAAGATAGACAACACAGTAGCTGTAGGCATGGGATACATCCAGGGGGAATGGTAAGGAAACACAAAGTAGATCAGGTGAGTCAAGATCTGAAAGCAGCAAGAAAGGTGAGTTTTCAATTGGGATTTAAAAAGGGTCAGAGAAGGTGCCTGACATACAGACTCGGGTAGTTTGTTCCAGGCATAAGGAGCAGCAAGGTGAAAGAAACAAAGTCTGGTGTTAGCAGTTAAAGAGAAGGGCACAAATAGAAGTGATTTGCCAGAAGAGCGGAATTCCCGAGGAGGGCTGTAGGAAGAGATAAGACAGGAAAGGTAGTGAGGAGCTGCAAAATGAATGCATTTATAGGTTAGCAGGAGAAGTTGGAACTGGATGCAGAAATGGATAGGGAGCCAATGAAGTGACTTGAGAAGAAGTCAGAAGATTAGCAACAAATCAGAGTGTTGAACAGATTGAAGGGGAGAGATGATTCAGAGGGACACTAGCAAGGAGTAGATTACAGTAGTCTGGACGGGAGTTGACTAAGAAGTTGATAAGTGTCTTAATAAAAGAATGGGTGACTCTTGTTGATGTAGTTGTAGAGAAAGAAACAGCAGATTTTAGCTATCAGTTGGATGTGTGTGGAGAAGGAGAAAGAGGAGTCAAAGACGACCCCAAGGTTGCGAGCTGAGGAGACAGAGAGGAGTAGAGAGTTATCCACAGAGACGGAGAAAGGAGGCAGGGGTTTTAGAAGGGGGGAATAAGAAGCTCAGTTTTGGCCATGTTCAATTTCAAGTGGCAGTGAGATATCCAAGCAGCAATGGGATGGCTGTGTCTTACATCTATATGTACAGCGCTGCATACGCCTTGTAGCACTCTACAAATAATTAGTAGTAGTAATACAGTTAGTCATGAACCTCACTCATAAGCCAGGATATGTGGAGTATGATCTCTGACTCAAATTTACTGCTAACGCTCATCATAATACAGTACTTGCCTGGTGCTAAAGAGAGCTTCCTTCTGTTGTTCATAAGATGTTAACATGTATACGCAGCTTGTCAAAGTGTGATTGGAAATTCCTTTTAATTGGGTCAGTGGCACCCAAGACGATGGAAAATATTTCTGTACCTTTCTGCCACATTTTCTTGGTTTCTCACTGTATTTCTTGATACTTCAAGAGCTTCTCCCTCTCCATATGATTCACAGAATAATCACTTTGAACCGGCACCCCTATTATCAATGATGTTCTGGCATATTTCTACTTTACCAGTTTGTCAGGTTTCCTCGTATCTATCTTCTTACCTGTTGTCATGAGAATGAACAAGTTATGATCATTTGGGATACTGTCCGTAATTCTCTTAGGATCATGATGTTGTTATAGTGTTTACAGATCCAACGGATGAAGCGTGCCACCTTGTTGTGCCTTTCTGAATAAACTTTTTGTGCCATCAGAACTTCACAACCATTTCCAGCTATTTCTTACAGAATCTGCAAATGTCTGTCTTTCCAGTTTTCCCTATGCTCGCTGTGAACCATATCATCTGTAATCCACTATTCTGAGCTGCAACTATCAATCTCTCATCTTTAAGTTTCAGTTCACCTCTCTATAACCATTCTCATGTCTGATCTTGATTAACAAATGGTTCCTGGAGTAACATGTTGTATTTCCTACTGTATTTACACTTTTTGCCTATTGTTTTTCTTTGTCTGCTTTTCTGATTCTTTAAAGAGTTTTTTTCCTTATCATTCCTCCACCTCTGGGTAGTGCACCTCCTCCTGCAGCTTGGAGACTGGACATGTAAAACTCGTGACATCACTGGATGTAGCCTGCTGGAATCCCCCATCAGCCCCAGTGTGTCCAGTCTCCATGCAGCAGGAGGACGTAGTGAGCCTAGGTGCTGGGCTCACTAGAGAAACTAATAAGGAGCAGGCTAGTTAGCATCTAAATTTATTTAAATTCCGTTGAATCCCGTTAAATTTCTCTAAATTCCTTTTAATTTGCTTTCAATTTGGTACCTTTAAATTTCTTTTTCTGTTAAGGGGTTATGTTTCTTTAAAAATAAAACGTAAAGAAGAAAGGGAGATCTGAGGAACCAGCTGCTTCCTTCCCTGCCAAGCCGAGACCTCTATTTTCCTCCCCGGATCTCTCCCCCTTGAAGGCATGGGGCAGAGCTCCTGAGGCAGCGCAAGGACAGCTCGACGCCTGCAGAGTGGCAGCCCGCGGCTTCGGGGGCCGTGCCTGAGTACAAGCATGGCTGTGTTTCAGGCCCTTGCGGTGGATGTCGCTCCGGTTAGCACGGAGCGATGCCGTGGCTGACAAGGTCTTGGGGTCCGGCTTGCCGTTGTTCTCCCTGCTCTTTTGCCAGCGGTTAAGAGGCGTCCGGGTGAGTTTCGCGATCAGGGGTATCCCTCGGAGCGCGCCAAAAATCTTTGTGAAGAAGCTGCGGCCATTTTGAACACGTGCTTTTTGCCGCGTGTCAGCTTGGCGCGGTGACATTGTCGGCAGCCCGGTGTGCAGCGTAGCTGACGGGGATGAACTTAAAAAGCCTTAGGGGAGTTAGTTTTGGGGATCTGTTAGGGTTTTCTGTTGCTTAAATTTCTTTTTACTTTAAATTTCTTTAAGTTATTTCTGTTTAAGGCAGCAGTCTCCTTGGGGTTAGCTTATGGGGGCTTGGCTCAAGCACTTCTCAGGCCTGGTCCAAACAGTCCTCCTTGGTTAATAAAAAAAATAAAATTAAATAAAATTTAAAAAAAAAGAAAAAAAATAAGGAAAGTGTAAGAGGTCATTCTTACCGCACTCCCAGAGGAGCAGTCTGGCGGACGCCCAGCTCATGTCAGCATGACCGCAGTGTGTCATTTGCGGCACCCATAGAGGCACGGTCTCGGATACCGGCATCTTTCGGGGCTGTGCAGCTGTTTCGGTCAGTGTGGAACAGCAGATGGAGAACTCCCATCGTCTCCGCTCCCCAGGAGTCCGCAGCGGGGACGGAGGGAGAAGTGTTGATGGCGGTCCCGTCCACATCCGGTTCGGAGGCTACATCAGGAGACCCTGGGGCCGGTTTGGGTCTCGGCTCCGATACGCAGCTGGAGGATTTTTGTCCGGATTTTGTTTTGCTTGTGCATCAAGCATTCTGTCTCCGACAACAAGGTAAGTTGCCGGGGCCCTTGCCTGTTCCCTTGGCTGGTTCACGATCCGAGTTGCCGGATCACGAAAGCCTTGCTCTTAAACCCTCCAAGAGGCCTCGCCCACCGGATCACTCGCCCTCAGAGTTGGGGTGGCAGGAGGTGGAGGAGGCAGAGTTAGACATGGAGGTAGATATTGATGAGTTGGAAGAAGGGGAGATCCCAGAGCCTGAGGATCGGGCGAGGATCATACGAGTGTTCCGGAGGGATGAGTTGACGGCCCTTATTACAGAGTCCCTGCAGACGCAGGCGGTGCGTCAGACGCAGGTGGTATTCCCAGTCCACAAGGTGGTGGATCGACTAATCCAAGATGAGTGGGACCAACCCGAAACGGGACTCAGAGAGCTAAGGATTATAAACAGGCTATATCCCCTAGCGGATAAGGACAAGGAGAAATTCCGCTGAACAAAAATTGATGCCGCTGTCTCAGCGGTCACTAAAAAGACTACTATTCCAGTGGAAGGTAGCGCAGCTTTAAAGGATGCGCAGGATAGGAAGGTGGATGGCTTATTAAAGCAATCCTTTGAAGCGGATGCGGTTTCCTTGCAGGCCTCCATCTGCGGGGCTTGGGTAGCAAAGGCCTGCCTCCTCTGGGTTCAACACTTACGGCAATCAGCTTCATTGGAGCCGGACGGGATAAGAGAGCTAGAGCGTTTAGAATCAGGGTCCGCGTATTTGGCAGATGTGCACTACGACCTGATCAGAGCTTTAGCAAATAGTATGGCTTCATTGGTGGCTGCACGGCGATCCCTGTGGCTAAGGAATTGGTCAGTCGACGGTTCCTCTAAGTCGCGGCTAAGTAAGCTCCCGTTCAAGGGGAAACTGTTGTTTGGAGAAGACCTTGACAAGCTGGTTAAGGATTTAGGGGAGTCCAAGGGCGGTAGGCTTCCGGAGGACAAGCCCAAGTAAGGAAAATTTCGTCTGCCTTTTGTGGTCAATTTAGAGATTTTCGAAGATTTCACTCTTCCCGTTTCGTGGGGTTTCAAAGGGGAAGATTTGCTTCTCAAGCCCAGGGGTTCCAAGGGTTTCACGGAGCAAGTAGAGGATTCGCAGCGGCATCCGCTCGAAAGCCGCAATGAATGGAGGCGGGTCCCGGCAGAAAGTCAACCGATCAGAGGTCGACTTTGTGGTTTCCTTTCTTCCTGGGCCCACATAACGTCTGATCAGTGGGTGCTGGAGATCATCCGCGACGGTTATGCGCTAGATCTGGCAAAGCCGGTGCTGGACTCTTTCGTGATGTCACCCTGCAGAGGCCAACAAAGGACCTTAGTGGTCCGTCAAACTTTGAACCATCTCTTGCAGCTGGGTGCCTTCGTGCCTGTGCCGATAATGGAGTACGGCATGGGGCGGTACTCCATTTATTTCGTGGTGCCAAAGAAAGACGGGTCCCTTCGTCCAATTCTGGATCTCAAAGGGGTAAATCATTGTCTCCAGGTACCGCGCTTCCGAATGGAAACGCTGTGGTCCGTCATTGTGGCAGTATGTCGGGGCGAGTATCTGACATCTCTCGATCTCACGGAGGCATATCTCTATTTATTTATTTAGACAGACAGTTTTAGTATACCGTCTTATCCTTCAATCAAAGCGGTCACAACACAATTCGGGGATACATTTAACACGTGGGGATATGAGACACATACACTAATACTTACATGTCCCGATCAGGACCTCTCATCAAATGTTCCTGCAGTTCACGCTCCCTTGGGGATATTACCAGTTTCAGGCGTTGCCCTTCGGTCTTGCGATGGCTCCGCGGGTTTTCACCAAGATCATGGTCGTGGTGGCAGCGGCCCCACGGAAGGAAGGAGTCTTGGTTCATCCATACCTTGACGATTGGTTGATTCAAGCGAAATCCAAAGCCGAGAGCGAGCAGGCTACGGAAAAGGTGGTGACATTTCTTCAGGGACTTGGCTGGGTGGTCAATCCGGTCAAGAGCCATTTGACTCCGTCTCAGGTCCTCAAGTATTTGGGAGTACAGTTCGATACTCGAAAAGGGTCAGTGTTTCTGACGGAACGGAGAGCCCAAGCACTTCATAAGCTCGTGCGAACCTTCCGGGCGGTTCCAGCGCCCACGGCGTGGAGTTACCTTCGGGTGCTGGGGACAATGGCAGCGACTTTGGAGGTAGTTTCATGGGCCAGATTCCACATGAGGCCTTTACAGCAGGCGTTGTTTCGCCACTGGTCAAACCAGTCCGACTCATTGAACAAACGTCTCCCTTGCCCTCTGCGGGTCAGGCAGGCCCTTCGATGGTGGATGCTACCCGCGTCCCTACGAGCGGTGATGCCTTTGGAATAGCCGGATTGGATTCCTCTACTGACGGACGCAAGTCTCGCAGGCTGGGGGGCACATTGCAGAGGGGACTTTGCGCAAGGCCCTCGGTCGGCGGAAGAGAGCAGATGGTCGATCAACCGCCTGGAGCTGAGAGCAGTGTTTCTAGCTACGGTGACGGGGTGAGCGGTGCGAGTACTGTTGGACAATGCCGCGACGGTGGCCTACATAAATTGACAGGGCGGTACCGGAAGCGTGGCCATGGAGGAGGAGTCAGAAGGCCTGTTCTGGATAGAGTCTCGATTACAAGCGATATCAGTGGCCCACATTGCAGGAAAAGACAACGTGATGGCGGATTTTCTCAGCAGAGTCTGAGTGGATGCAGGGGAATGGGAGTTGCATCCGGATGTCTTCATGCAGTTGGTTCTCCGGTGGGGAACTCCGGTCATGGATCTGATGGCAACCTTCCAGTCGGCAAAAAGGAGTCATTTTTTCAGCAGGCGACGGGAGCCCCTGTCGGAAGGGATCGATGCCTTGATACAACCTTGGCCGTCGACGGGTCTCCTCTATGTCTTCCCTCCATGGGCGCTCATTGGATGAGTGGTTCAGTGTATTGAAGCGCATCGGGGGCGTGTGCTGTTAGTAGCGCCGGATTGGCCCAGGCGTCCATGGTACGCCAACCTAGTGAGGTTACTCGACGGGATTCCTTGGCGGCTTCCGGTGTCGCAGGAGCTGCTGTTGCAGTGTCCGCTTCAGATGCCTCGGGTGGATCGATTCTCGCTTACGGCTTGGCCATTGAAAGGACGAGGCTAAGAAAGAAAGATTACTCCAGGTCGGTCGTTGCAACATTGCTTCAGGCGCGGAAAAGGTAGACTTCTTTGGCTTATGTGCGTGTCTGGCGGGCTTTTGAAGGCTGGTGTTCGAGACATCAGGTCCGCGCCGCTATGGCATCCATGCCTTTGGTATTAAGTTTTCTACAGGACGGATTCGAGAAAGGGCTGGCCGCCAGTTCCTTGAGATTCCAATTAGCAGCCCTAGCGTGTTATAGAGGTAAAGGACAAGGTGTGTCTCTAGGAGCTCACGTCGATGTCGTATGTTTTCTTAAAGTGGTTACCAGGATGCGTCCGGCGCGTAGAATTTCGATTCCGCTGTGGGACCTCAATTTGGTCTTAAGGGCACTTGTAAGGAGTCCATTTGAGCCCTTAAGCCAAGTGTCCGTCAAGGATTTGACTTTAAAAACGGTATTTTGGAGAGACCACGTGACGCATGAGCGAGTAAGAGGTGTCTGGGCTCGCTCCGGGACCGTCCTGCGATTAATCGGCAAATTTTCACTGCTTACCCCAATAAATTTGGACGGAAATCCCCGGAAGTGCTAGGTGATATCTGTGGGCTACCCCAAGTTGCAGGGACAGCTGCACAATGCCTCCTCCAGCGCGGAAAGACAAAGAAAGTGCCGCGAGCTGGGGCCTCCACGGCCGCTGAACCAACCACCACTATGGCGGTGCCTAGATCCCCGGGGGGTGAGAGTGTGGACTCGGGCCCGGAAGAACTGGCGCGAGAAGTGGCACGGCTGCTTGAACCTAAATTTGACTTAATTCTCAGTAAATTGGAAACGGTGACCGAGGCGCTCACAGAGTGCACGCATCGAGTGGAGGAATTGGAACACAGAGTGTCGGCACTCGAAGAAGAGGAGGGCAAGCGCACACGAGAGGAGAGTCGGTTGCAGAAGCAAGTGGACGCTTTGCTGGATAAGGTCGACGATTTAGAAAATCGGTCCAGGAGGAATAATATACGTCTCGTGGGCATACCAGAGTCACATACGGACGCAATGTTGTTAGATCTAGTGGAGACCTGGTTGCCGCGCGAATTGGGCCTTACGGACCTTGTGGGGCACATGAAGGTGGAACGTGCGCGCCGCCTGGGGCCTAAAACGGAGCTTCGACAGCGCCCCAGAGTAGTCATTGCGAAGATCCTAAACTTTCAACACAAATGGCAGCTGCTGCAGGCGTTTCGCAAGAAGCGCGACCTGCGTTTGGATAACAACTCCGTGCTGCTTTTTCAGGACTATTCTGCTTCGGTGGCGGCAAAACGAAAAGAGTTCTCACCGGTATGCGCAGCGCTTTTCAGCAAGCATGTCCGTTTCAGCCTTGCTTTTCCGGCGATCCTTAAAGTGCAACAGGAGGGGAAGCAGCGTGTGCTAGCTACAGCCGCGGAGGCGAAGAGATTTCTTGCGGAGTTGGAGCGGAGCGGACAGCAGAGTGAGCCTACCACTGATGGACACCATAGGGAGTGAGGCCTGTTATTATCAAACTGCTGGAGAACTCCACCGGGAGTTGCAGGCGGACCAGCCCTAACTCGATTTTCAGAGTGTGAACAATTGCATTTATGTTTGTTTTAGGCCTAAAGTACCGCTTACGGGGTGGCCCGGAGAGGTTTCCTGAGACTGGGGCTGAGTGATTGAGTGCTTGATTGCTTGGTTACTGTGGATAAAACGTATGGCTGGGAGATTGATAGTGGAATATGAATATTATTGGACTTGGGTGGGGGCTTCGTTGTCTGGGAGCTGTGTTGGTCCGACACGGCTGGGGAATATTAGTATGAGTGCTGCGGGTTGGAGGGGGGGCATAAGAGTACGGCTGGAGTGTGTATGGTGAGTTCAGATTGCTTCCTCGGGATTCACATTGCACTACGATATGGGGACTCTTGCTCTATCCCCACATAAGGGGAATGAGCACCTATGGGCAGGACGGCCCTGTAGCGCACTGCGACAGGTTTCAGGCCTGGCAGGGTGGGCCAGGAGTTATTCACTTGGTTCTTTTAAGGGGTGGGGGGGGGAGGGGACAGGGAGCATAGGGGGTAGGGTGGGGGTGGTTTGGCAGGTCATGCAGGTGGACCCTAGGGGGGTTTGGGTGAGGAGTCTGGCTGCTTGTGGGAAGAGACTGAGTGGCTCCTGTCTGGTGACTTATGGGAGGTGTAGATGGAATGGGGTGCTGAGCGCTGAGGCTGGGCAGCTCTCAGTACAATGGCTGCAATCTTGGCACTGGGTATGTTCGCAGCAGGGAAATGGGGGTTAATGGGTACTGATTTGCGGTTTGTGTCCTGAAATGTTGGGGGCTTAAACACTCCGATAAAGCGCACCAAGGTACTTCAGGCGCTGCAGAGAGCAGGAGCCCAAGTGGCTTTTCTCCAGGAAATGCATTTAAATGCTAGAGAACATGCCAAGTTGCAACAGAAATGGGTGGGGTATGTCTGTGCGGCGGAAGCGGCTGAGGGTCGGAAGAAGGGAGTAGCACTCTTATTTCATAAGCGCCTGATGGTAGAAATTATAAGCGAAGACCCAGATCCCCTGGGGCACTATCTATGGGTGCATGTGAAAATTAATGGAGAGGAGCTGATTTTGGGTAATATTTATGCTCCCAATCAATATTCGCATGGTTTTTTTGAGATGATTACCAGAAAGATAAGTGGGTTACCTAATGTTCCCTTGGTGCTTGCAGGCGATTTTAATTGCCCCCATGACCCGACAGTGGATAAGTCTTCATCGGGAGAGAAAACGGGTAGGTGGACTACCAGAAGAGTGAATTACCTATGTCAGGTCAGTGATTTGATAGATATTTGGCGGCTGCTGTATGGGAGTGAACGGGATTATACCCATTTATCCCGTGCGCACCAGACGTGGTCTAGAATAGATTATATCTTGGTGCGGCGGACAGATCTTGGGAGAGTTCGGAAGACGGAAATTTGTCCCATTGTAGTATCGGACCATGCAATGGTGACGATGGCTTGGGCAGGCGGTCGTAGAGTGGGGGGTCGATGGTACTTTCCCAGCCACCTCTGGCTCAGGAAGGATTTTCAGGAGTATGTTCGAGATCAGTGGCGAGAAATTTTGGAACTTAATGAGGGTAGCGTTGCTTCGGTGACCACATTGTGGGAGGCTGGGAAAGCGGTGGTTCGCGGGCATGTGATGGCCTATGTGGTTCGGTTACAGAAAAGGGTAAATGCTGAGTTGGTGCAGCTTACTCAGGTGTTGCAGGAGAAGAAGCGCAAGGCGTTGCGTTGTCCTAGGAGTGGAGGAGCCCACCAGGCCTATGTTGAGACCCAAAGACAGGTGAATAATCTTTTTCAGGACCGAGCAATTTTTGATCAGCAGTATTATAGGCATCAGCTGTTTCCCTTTGGCAATCGTTCTGGCTGGCGCGAGGGCGACAGGGGAGCCATTTGGTGGTGCGGATACGAGACGAGCAGGGAAAACAGCGGACGGAACCCACGGAGATTGCTGAGGTTTTTAGGCGCTTCTATAGCCGTCTTTATACCCCGGAGGGGGAAGACCAGCAACATATGCAGGCCTTTTGGAATGGTGTATCGCTGAATCAGGTGACTCAGCAGGAGAGGGAGATGTTGAATCAGCCGATCTCGGGGACGGAAATACAGAAGGTTATTCGAGAGGGGAAGCTGCATAGTGCGCCGGGACCCGACGGGTATGGAGTAGAGTTTTTTATAAAATTGTAGAGCGGCAGGTTGTGCCTACATTGGGAGCGGTCTATGCGGAAGTGTTGGAGACTGGACAATTTCCAAGGGATATGCGAACGGCCTCCATCACACTGATACCTAAGGCCGGGAAAGACCCGGAGGATCCCACTTCCTATAGACCCATCTCGCTCATCAACATCGACATGAAGATTCTTGTGGTGGTGTTGGCCGCACGAGCGCAGGAGATTCTGTCTCGATTGATCGGACCATACCAGGCGGGATTTGTACGTGGGAGGGTAGCAGCTAAAAATATTTTGCAGGTGCTGTTGAGCATGGAGAGATGTCTTCAAAAACGCTGTCCCCTATTATTGGCGAGCTTGGACGCTGAGAAGGCTTTCGATCGGGTCTCCTGGAGTTATTTATTTGAGGCCTTACATCGATTCGGCTTTGCTGGACAGTTTGTGGGGTGGATACGTGCTTTGTATGTGGAACCGAGGGCGTTTATTCTGGTGGGGGGAGACCGCTCGGAACCGTTTGTCTTGCAGAGAGGGACTCGTCAGGGGTGCCCTCTATCACCTCTTCTCTTCATTTTACATTTGGAGCCTCTTCTGGTGAAGCTAATGAGTCAGAGCGACGTGACAGGAGTGCCTTGGCTGGCTGGTGAGTTTAAGATTAGTGCATTTGCAGATGACATGTTGCTTTGCCTCACGGATCTGCAGGTGTCCTTGCCGCGGGCCCTACAGCTGATTGAGAATTTTGGTACCTTTTTGGGTTTGAAAATTAATAAGGCTAAGTCTCTGGGGCTTGACGTAGGCGGGTGCTCTCGGCGACACTGGGCTGGCCGGTTCCCCCTGATGTGGGCGGACGGGCAGCTCCGCTACCTCGGTATCCAACTTCCCGAACGGCCCGATCAATTGTACCAGGTGAATGTTCCCATGCTGATAGAGGGGATGGCTCGGCGTTTGCAGGCTTGGCAGAAGTTGCCGCTGTCGCTACATGGAAGGACAGCATTATTTAACATGGTGGAGTTTCCCCGATGGGCTTATGTTCTGCGCCATCTCCCGGTGTGGTTATCGCGCAGGGATCTTGAGCAGATGGGCCGGCATCTGTCGCGGTTCTTATGGAGAGGGCGGCGAGCACAAATTGCGCTCCGTACATTACTGTTGCCCAGAGAGGATGGAGGAGCTGGTTTACTATCGCTTCGGTGGTATAATCTAGTGTGTTGGACACGGATTTTGGGGGACTTTGTGGAGGAGACGGCTGAGGTTGTCCCCTTACCTATAATCGACGAAATGGCGGCTCCACAGCATAGAATGTCCGTGGTCCATGTGAGTGGATGGCAGCTTCCCGAGGGATGTAAGCAGTCGAGATTTTGGACTGGCTTGCGCAGGGTGTGGGGAGCCCTTTGTCGCCGTCGGGGGGGGGGGGGACGCTGGAGTGACGGATTGCCTCCCACTGCGGGGAAACCCGGCTTTTCCACCTGGTTGGGGGACCCTGGTAGCTTCCGCCTGGGCATCAAGGGGTGCTCGCTTTGTGGGGCATCTCCGTATGGCTCGTGGAGTTGTGGTGGATTCGTTTGCTTTGTTATGCGGGCAATATCACTTGGAACCACGCGAATTCTATTTTTATTTACAAGCCCGACACTATGTGACTGCGTTACGCCGAACACATGCAGGGGTGCTGGAGGAAGGAGGAATGTTGACGCTGTTTGGATCCTTGGATGGGAAGATCACTATTGGGGCTCTACGTCGGGCGTTTGCTCCAGAGGGTCAGTTGCACTGTCTACTTGGTCTAGTTGAGAAGTGGAGGAGGGACGGAATGACCCAGATTACGGTGGAGCGACTGAGAGATGCGTTCCGAGGCATTAAATCTCCTTCTGAAACGATTCAATTGCAGGAAATTCAATATAAATTCCTTTGGCGAGCCTATGTTCACAATATCTGGGCGGCGAAAGCAGGCTTGTCGATATCGGATTGTTGCACCCTTTGCAAGGTAGATAAAGGAGGCTTCGCACACCGCTTTTGGTTCTGTATGCATGTTCAGGGATTTTGGTCCGGAGTGGGACGGGTGTTGGAGGGCTGGCTGCAAACATGTATAGAGTTGGCCCCTGAGTGGTGCCTTTTTGGATCTTATGAAGGAGTGCAACCCCTTGGGGACAGTGCCCGCCAGCTTTGTGCTAAAGGCTTCATTGTAGTTAAGCTATGCCTATTACGGAGCTGGTTGAAAGATAAGGCCCCGAGGGTGGCGGAGTGGAAGCGGGCTATGAGAGAGTTGATGGACATGGAGCAACGTACGGCTAGGCTGTTGGCGGGAGGAGCGTGACTTGTTGAGGTGTGTGATGAGTGTGGAGAGAGGCATGGAGTCACTATGGCGGGACTGCTGTTGGAGTGAGGGGTGGTGGGTGGGGGGAGGGAGGTGGGGTGGGGGAAAGGGGGTGGGGGGGAGATATGAGGAGGGACCTTGAGCATGTTTGCACATCCGACTCTACATGTGGATCTATTCCTGGGGCTTATTGGGAGGGAATGGGCATGTGGGGATTGTATTGTATCATACTGTATTGAGTATTGTTCTATGTCTGCACTCAGAGGATGTGTTTGTTTTGTTTGGTTGGCCCTTGATGGGCGTGATTGTATTCTTGTGTTTGCCAATTGGTTAATCCTAATAAAAATGATTTACTTAAAAACGGTATTTTTGGTAGCTATTCGTTCAGCGCGGCACATTTCGGAGTTGCAGGCCCTGTCTTGTAGAGAGCCTTTCCTGTGTTTTTCTAGAGAAAAGGTGGTTCTTCGGCCAGTACCCTCCTTTTTGCCGAAGGTGTCCTCTCCTTTTTATTTGAATCAAACGGTTTCTTTGCCAGTCATGCAGTCGGAGGTTGGGCACACTTCCGATAGGGGATTGCGCCGCTTGGACATAAAGAGTGTTGCGTCGGTATTTGGCAGTATCCAAGTCTTTCCGCAAATCAGTTCGTCTGTTTGTGTTGTTTGGAGGTCCCAGGAAAGGAGAGGCGGCAGCAAAAGCTTCCATTTCCAGGTGGATTAAGGAGGCGATTGTCTCGGCCTATATTTTGCAGGGTCGCCCGGCGCCTGTGGGGCTGAGAGCTCACTCTACTAGAGCGCAAGCGGCTTCCTGGGCAGAGCACAGTCTAGTTCCGCCGGTGGAGATCTGTAGAGCAGCCACCTGGTCCTCTCTTCATTCCTTCAGTAAACATTACCGCCTAGATGTGCTGGCGGCGAATGATGCCTGTTTCGGGTCAGTGGTGTTGCGTGCCAGCTGGCAGGGTCCCTCCCGTTAGTACTGCTCTGTTACATCCCAGAGGTGGAAGACTAAACTGGAGGAACGATAAGGAAATTCAAATTACATTCACCTGGTAATTGTAGTTCCTTGAGTGACGACAGTTTAGTCCTCATTCCCACCCAGGGATTGATTTGTTAGCAGGGCACGCTTTCTGGTGCGATATTCAGGTATGCAGGTGAGTATCACCTTAATATGATTGACTGTTGTTCTCATCTTTTACTTCTTTAAACTGCCTCTCCTTCCTCTTCCTAGTTCCTGGCTCGGCAGGGAGGAGAGAATTGATAGGGTAAATCTCACCCTTTCCTTTTAATCCCCCAATTGACCGCTTTGACCCGGTGAAAAGCGGGATATAAATACAGCTAAATAAATAATAAAGGGTAGGTTAATGGTTTGATAAGTTGTTCAGTTATACATTGCATTATACTTGAAATGTTAGCTACTTGTTTGTTGCTCTTTTGAGTCTGCTTTGTCAATAGTTCACTAGGGCTGATGTGGGATTCCAGCAGGCTACATCCAGTGATGTCACGAGTTTTACATGTCCAGTCTCCAAGCTGCAAGAGGAGGTGCACTACCCAGAGGTGGAGGACTAAACTGTCGTCTCTCAAGGAACTACAATTACCAGGTAAGTGTAATTTCAATTTTTTTTCTCTTGTTTTCAAGTTTGGGGTTTTTTTTGTTTCCTTCTCTATGCTTGTTAGTGGATTCCTTATCGTCCCTCCAGTCCAGTCCCGGTACCTGTGGGTTGTCTCACCCCTCCAGCAGCTTGGAGACTGAGCATGTCACATTTTGGTGACATCACCCTGGATAAGCAGCTGGCACCTCCCTCCAGTATCTCAGTATCCAAGCAAAGTGTGATTCCATTGGACTCACTAAAGGACAATTAGGAAATTGTTTGTGTGCTGGATATTACTTTAGTTTCAGAGCATGTTATAGTGTACTAATAGATATATACTCAACTAGCTAAAGTTGGCCCAAGCAGGATTGAAGACGGGCAAGAACAGGCAGTACCAGAGGAGGACAGGCCGATGAGAAGGGCTTCCCTGCAGCTTCATATTTTTTATGGCAGCTCCGGACCTCACAGTGGGCGAGGAGCCATCGCCGGGAAGGCAGCCTGTCACTTGGACCGACTGACACTACAGCTGTGGAGGGCAGGCTGAGTGTTGGAGCAACATAAATCCACAAGGTAATTGGGGGAATTTGAGCAGAAGGAGCCCTGTATGGGGCGGGTTCTGGCAGGCCGTGGCTGGCGGAGGTCTTGCCCGACCCTCATGATCTCCACAGACATTTTCCCGCCGAGCACAGGAACTGCAGCCATTTTAAATCAGAATGGATTTTTTTCCTTTTTTGGAAGTTGGCCAGCTGTTTAAATGTATCGGAAGTGGGGGATGCATGATTTTGCTTTTTCTTGTTTTAATTTCCTGAGGGGGCTTCCTGGATCGAGTGGGGGCTTCCAATATATTTAAAAAAAAGATTATAAAGACTGACAAATACTCGATTTGCTAAGGAGCAGTGCAGGGCTACCAGTAAGCATTTGAGTCATTGGCTGCCAGTTTGGAAGTTACCATGCCATCCAAGCCACAGTGTGGCATGCAGGTCATGCAAGGGACCGGGCTCGGCCACTAGTATTTAGCCAAATCCAGGTCTCTGGAGGCAGAGTGGCTGGAACAACAGCAGATAGCGCAACAGAAACAGGGGAGGCAGAGGAGTTCTCAACGCAGCCTGCAGGAGTTGGCGGTTCCATTAGCCCACATGCTCCTCCAGTGGCCAGGGAGCCTACCAATAGGGCCCGACCGATTAGCTAAAGCCGCAAAATGTAAGACAAAGAAAATGAATAAGGCTTCCGTGAAAGCCTCTGTGGTAAAGGGAGGATGGGATACCTCTCTTCCACAGGGCTTTATGCTGGAATTTGCCCTCCTCATGCATAAGGCCTTTTGTATGAGGCAGCATGGGGAGGAGGGATCGGAGGAGAAGGCACAAAAGAGGATCTTTCCAGAGCCTTCTGTGCAAGTATCACAGGAGGCACTGGGACTCAGCAAGCGGACATTTAGAGGAGGACCTCTGGGAAGGGGGGTCCTTACCCTTCAAGTAGCTAGAAGATCCAGAAGCAGATCTGGAGGAAGGATAAATCCCTCAGGGGGAGGATATGCAGATGGTCAGAGTCTTCCAAAGGGAGGAATTGGCCGCATTGATAGCGCATTCCGTTGAGGCCTTTAATTTGGAAACTGAGGTTCCAGGGGAGTTGGAGGATCCACTCTTTCAGGCAGTTAGGCGTACAAAGCAAACTTTTCCCCTGCACAGAGTGGTTTAGCCGATGATTATAAGATGAATGGGATGTTTCAGGGGCTGCTCTGCGGGGAACGAGGACTATGTCCCTTCTTTACCCATTACCGGAAGAGGATAGAGAGATGTTGCACGCATCTAAGTTGGACGCTGCAGTCGCAGCTTTCACAAAAAAAAAAAAAGACTATGATTTCCATAGAAGGTGGTTCAGACCTCAGGGATGTGCAGGATCAGAAATTAGAGACTCTCCTAAGCAGGCTTTTGATAACGATGCCCTCTCCTGGCAGGCGTCAATTTGTGGGTGCCTTTTGTGGCTCGGTCATGTCTGCGCTGGTCTCAGAGAATCTTAGTGAGCTTAGGGATGCTACTTCCGAACCGCCAGATGCTGCCAAGCTGGAGTCGGGGACTGCATATCTGGCAGATGCGTTCTGTGACCTTACTTGCTATAGGTCAAGGGGCATGCCCTCTGTCATCACTACGCATCACTACTTGTAGCTGCATAATTGAGCAGTGGATGTTTCTTCTAAGTCCCGTCTTAGTAAGCTTCCCGTTAGGGTAAGCTTCTTTTTGGGGAGGATTGGGAGAAGTTGGTTAAGGATCTGGAGATGACAGGCTGCCAGAGGACAAACAGAAGCCAGTTTGCTCCTTGACTCTGGGGCGACGGCAGCCTAGGGATTTCAGGCGACTTTGTGCTGTCAGATTTGCCTCTTATCAGAGGATTTACCATCTAGAGGTTAGGCCTTTCAAAACTTCAGGTGAGCAAATAGGGATTTCTTCCCCTCGGCCTTCTCAGATCCTAAGAAGCCCCGATAATGCGAGGCAGGTCCTGGCGGACGTGGGTCTATGGGATTTTTACGATGCCTGGGCACTTCCAACCAATGGGTTCTGTGGGTCATCAAGGAGGGTTTCTCTCTGGAGTTCACACGGCATCTTCGGGAGGTGTTTGTCAGCTCCCATGCATGGTGCCAAAGAAATGCCAGGCGGTGCGATAGACCTTGAGATGACTAATAGCCCTGCATGCGGTGGGGAGGTTCCATGAGACCAGTACATTAGACCTCAAGCTCGTAAATCACTGCCTCAGATTGCTGTGCTTCTACATGGCGACACTTCACTCAGTAATCATGGCAGTTTGGATGGGGGAGTTCTTACCTCACTCGACCTCTCAGAGGCTTACTTGCATATTCTAATTCGGGATGAATATCAGTAGTATCTACGCTTTGTGGTACCCATGGGGCATTTCCACTTTTGGGCCCTGCCGTTTGGTCTCAAAATGGCATCTTGAACTTTCACCAAGATCAGGGTGGCAGTGGCAGCCAACTCTGCAAGGAAGGCATTCTGGTGCATACATATTTGGAGGATTGGCTCATTCGAGCAAAATCCAGAGAGGAAAGTGGGCACGCCACAGAGAGAGTTATCGCCTGTTTACAAGATCTAGGTGGGGTAGTAGATGTTGCGAAGAGCCACCTTCATCCATCACAAGACTTGGAGTATTTGGGAGCATGCTTCCAAACAATGCTTGGTCAGGTATCCTTACTGGTGGAGAAAGATAACATGTTACAAGAGCAGGTCATGTGGTTCCATCGCAGGCAAACTCCTACAGCTTGGCATTACCTGCAGCTTTTGGACTCCATGGCAGCCCCTTGGGCTCGGACACATATGCGTCCATTGCAGAGAGCATTGCTAAGAAGGTGGTCAGAGTAGACTCATCTGCTCTCATGCCTGTGGGGGTGGGGTCTGACAGTCTTTCAGGTGGTGGCTGCAGCCCGCAAAGATTTTGGTGAGAATGCCACTGGAAATGCAGTAGATTCCACTCACCACAGAAGCCAGTCTCTCAGGACAGGGGGGTGCACTACACATCCAACATCGCACAAGGTATATGTTCCTCGGAAGAGAGGAAGTGGCCCATCAACAGACTCGAGCAGTGTTCTGTGCACTGCAGGAGTTTATCTGGAAGGAAAGGTGGTGTGAGTGTTCTCTGACAATGCTACTATAGTCGCATACATCAGTTGACAAAGAGGCACAAGCAGTGCACAGCTGCAAGAGGAAGTGGAGCCCCTGTTGGACTGGGTGGAGACTCGTCAGATGGACAATCTCAGAGCTGCATGTAGCTGGCAGGAAGAACGTGGTGGCTGACTATCTCAGCAACGTGCAGATCGATCCTAGAGAGTGGATAGTCAATGAGGCGGTGTTCGTTCAACTAGTCCAGAGTTGGAGGCCACTGATCATGGATCTCATGGCAACCTTTTGAGTCATCCAAGGCACCCCCATTTTTCAGCAAAAGATGGAGGGACTCGATGCATTCGTGCAGCAGTGGCCCACGCAGGGACTGCTCTATGTATTTCCATCCTGGGGGCTCAGAGGTCGAGTGATAGAGGATCAAGGCGCATCGAGGTCTCATATTGCCCCAGATTGGCCGAGGAGACTTCATATGTCAATCTGGTGCGGTTGTCAGTCGCCCCCTCCTGGCAGCTTCTAGTGAGGGAGGATCTGCTGGTACAGGGTTCGATCAGAATGCTGCTTACGGTTGGGCTCTTGAGAGGGCTCAGTTAATGCAGCAGTGAGGTCACTTTGCTCCAGTAAGGGCAATGTTGCTGAAGGCTCATAGACAGTCTACCTCATTTGCTCCTTCGCACCAATTTTCAAAATTCTGTAAACGCAAACATATGCTATCTGTCACCCGCTACACACAACAATACTGAATGTGCTCGCCTTTCCACAAGAGGGTCTGGACAAAGGCTTAGCTTGGGTACAGGTGGAGACCATCTCCTGTTACCGGGGTAGGCTGAGTGGTGTCTCCTTGGAAGTCCCCCTCAGATGTCCAGTGTTTCTACAGACGGTTAAGCAGGTGCAACCTCCAGTGCATTTGGTTGTACTACCCTGCGATTTGAACATCATGCTGTCAGCCTTGATAGAGTCTCCTTTTTGAGCTGCTGTCGGGTGTTCCTTGAAAGAGCTTACATTAAAGACCAGTTTTGTTCGAATGGCCATATGCTTGGCGAGGAGGAGCTTGGAGCTTCAGGCTCTGCATTGTCCAGATCCTTTTTTCTTATGTCAAAAGAGAAAGGTGATTTTGAGGCCGGTACCCTCTTCTCTATAGTGTTACTGTTTTTTTTCCTGTAAATCAGTCAGTGTCACTTCCCGTGTGTTCTGGAGCAGGAAGAACGTTAAAGGATCTGCTCCTGTGATGTCTGGATGTTCGCCGCACTCTGCGTCACTCTATCAAAAAGGCATGGGCCTGGCGAAATTCAGACCATTCATCTTATTTGGAGGACCCGCAAAAGGGGGAGGTGGCGTCTAAGGTCTCCATTTCTAAATGGATTAGAGAAGCCATAGTTTTGTTCGGCTTATTGACACTGCCATCATCTCCTTCCTCAGAGTTTGAGACCTCATTCGACCAGATCTCAGGCCTCATTCTAGGCCGAGGCAAGTTTTGTAACACCAGGGGACATCTGTAATGTTGTGCTTGCATTCATTTGTGAAACGCAACCGTCTGGAAGTGCAGGCAGCGGGGAATGCTGTTTTGGTTTGGTGGTGCTTCAGACTGAGCTTGTGGGTCCCTCCCAGAATTAGGACTGCTATGATATATCCCACAGATACCGGGACTGGACTGGAGGGATGATAAGGAAGGTAAAACTAGGTCCTACCTGCTAATTGATGTTCCTTGAGGAACTCCAGTCCAGACCCAAAAACCCTCCTGTGCAGTGGCGTGCTGCCAGCATTCCCAGGACTGAAGAAGTTCATTATGGTTGCATAGCTCAGGATTGCGATCTGGCAGTGGATGGAATGTGAGGACTCCTTCAGAGAAATAGATAAATAACTAAATCTAGTGGGCGGGCTAGGCTGCCTAGCCGAGTACCTCAAGGGGTAAGTTGCATTCCCCTTTTTGACAGGTGAGCACTTCTTTATATTGGGGGAAGGTGCTCCCTTTTTTTCCCAATGAGATTAGTTTGATAGTTACAAAGTGCTTTATTTATATTGAAATGTTCTTACCTGTTGCTCCCGTGAGTCTACTTTGTCAGTAGGATACTGAAGACTGAAGGGAGGTGTCAGCTGCTTATCCAGGGTGATATCATCAAAATGTGGCATGCTCAGTTTCCAAGCTGCTGGAGGGGTGAGACAACACACAGGTACCGGGATTGGACTGGAGTTCCTCAAGGAACATCAATTAGCAGGTAGGACCTAATCTCACCTTCTCATCCATCTCGTCTACTCTTTGGAATGTGTGTCCAAGTTTAATGACTGAGACAGATTCTGGATGCTTATTTTCACATTTCAGCACTTTTTGCATATTTGGATCTGATGACGCTGTTAAATAGGCCTGAAGGCCTATGATAGTAGCTTTGTAGGTATAATTTATCTCTGAGGCTCAGTCCTCCTCCAGCTCTGAGAATATGCAGTCTTGGCATACACTGTTTTTTATAAATTGCCTCACGGGCATGGGGGAGTTTTCATGTTTGTCCATCCAGTTTCTCAAGATCTTTAAGAGGCCAGTACAGGAATCACCAGCTGATTAATAGCTTATATCCTATTCTACAGTATGATGATTTTCATCTCAGGGGAAGGTTCTCCAAATGGGTTAGTTCTGTACATATCATGACAGTCATGAATTTCATTCTTAAATCACATATATGGAGTATAATCTCATTTTCTCAAATTTACTGCTAACTCTCACCGTAATACTTACATTGTGCCAAAGAGAGCTTCCTCCTGGAGTTCATAAGATGTAACATGTATAGGCAACTTGTCAAAATTCAATTGGAAATTCCTCTTCATCAGCCCCATGGCTCCCAATACAATGGGAAAAATTTCTGTATCTTTCTGACACATTTTCTTGGTCACTGACTGCATTTCTTGGCATTTCGAGATCTTCTTCCTCTCCACGTGATTCATAGAATAATCACTTGAAACTGACACCCCTATTATCAATGCCGCTCTGGTGTTTTTCTTCTTTATCACTGTGTCAGGTTTCCTAGCATCTAGCTTCTTTTCCATCAGAAAGGAATGTCCCATGTTATCACTGCGAGGTTATTTTGGTGGCTAGTCCTCACAAGGATTGCTAAGAGATTATTATCAAGATGCATCAATGATGCTATAGCCAGGATAATAAAGAAACATTCATTCCTGAATTGCTTTAAATTGAAGGCCTTTTGGAATTAAAACAATCAGATGCTTTGACAGGCAAGGACTAAGCAAAGATCTGGGTTAATTTACTGTGAGCCATAAAAGCCTATTGGCTGCGCTTTCTGATCACCCATCTGTATCTCCCACCCACCATCCAACTTTCCTCTTCAAGTCATTATTGAAACACAATAAAAAGATGGCAGATAAAGAGCATACAGCCTAGCCAGTTTGCCCTTCCACAACAAGCGCTACAGCCGCTTGCTCTTCCTTAGAAATCCTCTGTGCTGGTCCCATGCTTTCTTGAATTCAGATACTGTTCTTGTCTTCACCATCTCCACTGGGTGGCTGCTCCATGCATCTACTATCCTTTCCATAAAGAAATATTTCCTTACATTACTCCTGACTGTCTTTTATCTTCATTCTATGACCCTTCATTACAGAGCTTCTTTTGAATTGAAAGAAACTCACCTCCTGTGAATGGATATCTTGGAGATATTTAAAGGTGCCCCACCTTTCTTCCAAAATATGCATATTTACATCTTTAAGTCGCCCGTATGTTTTATGATGAAATCCACTGACCATTTTAGTAGTAGTAGTGACCAGAAATTTGCATCTGGCACCTGGGATATTCAACCCCCCTTCCCCACCTCTTAAAAAAAAAAAAGAATGAGATCTCTGCCAGCAGACCCCTTCTATCTCCAGCGGGGACCCAATCTCCCACAGGCAGGTGGGGAAGGCCGTGATCGCAGCAAAGACACCTACTATCTATCCACAGGCAGAACAGTAGGGGAAGGCCCCAGTCGTGGCCTGCGAGGATCCAATTTCCCGGGGGGGCAGAAGAGGAAGAGAGAGCCACAATTGCGGCAAAGGCCCCTGTTGTCTGCCTGCGGGAGATCGGATCCCCGCGGCAGAAGAATAGGGGAAGACCGCAATCAGCTTGCAAAGTAGGAGTCTGCCCACAGGGATCTGATCTCCCGTGGGCAGGAGAGGGCAACCTGTCGACGGACCCAAAAAAAGATAGATGGGGGAGTGAGACAGCAAAAATTTAAAGGGATAGTAGCTTACAAAATAAAGGAGGATGGGTGAATAGAGGGCAAGGGTGGTAGTGCTGGGGGGGGGAGAAGGGGAAGAAAAATTAAGGAGCAGTTGAAGTGTGTGTGTGTGGGGGGGGGAGAATGCAAGGTGTTTGTGGAGAAAAGGATACAATTTTTTTTTAAGTCAAAAGGTTTATTTCTACCCTCGGAACACACATAAGCACCCTACCTCCACATTACATGGACACACACATACCTCCCCAGCCTTTTAAAAAAAAAAGAGATCTGAGTTAGGACAGAGACAGACACACACACACACCATCTCTGCATGACTCACACACACACAAGACACCACACACGCATTCGCATACACATACAGTAGGTACTGCATCACACACCCACAAGTTACCCCACCTCTGCACCACACACAGGCTCCCCAGCTCTGCAGCACACGCATGCATGCATGCACACACTGCGTCACCACATCCCATGCACAGATAGACAAACCACTGTTGTACCATACACACACATATATATAAGATACTTGCTGTCTCTATATTTCCTTCTAAAGATGCCTCATACTGCCCCCGCTACCATAACAAGATGCATTTTATTATCTCTCTCTTCAAACTCTTCCATCCTCCCCAGACACGTATGAGTTTGCAAATGGAGGAAGGTCATTGGTGAATGGGGGCGGGGGAGGGGGGGGGGTCGTGAAGTAAGCACAGCCACTGGCTCTTAAATCCAAACAAAATTTGTCAAGGACTTCTGTACCGCTTCCTTATTTTTGGTTTTTAGTTTTTTGTTTCAGCATATTGTAAGACTGCAACGTTTACTGTAATCACTGTTACCCCTTATGTAATAGCACAATGACTTTATATTAATATGTTATGAACGCTCTATACATTGTTCTGTCTTTTGTAGCTGTCTCCAGTAATGTTTTTGATATGTTTTTTACATATTGTACTCGTGCTCTGTTTAGTGGTGTTGTGGCATTATAAACCTTTCTGTGCACATTTTTTTTCTGTCACCCCCTCTCCTTTTAATTTATTGGCCATATGTCTCCTTTTAATTTATTGGCAATATGTCTATATGTTTATTTTTATCTATTCTTTATCTCTTTGTTTATCCACCTTAAATTGGGAAGAGTGGCTTGTTCCACTCTTTAAGACGTGTACCACATTTCTCTTTGTACCCCTCGGTATGTATTTTTATTTTCATTTAAATCTTTTTATAGTTTGTCCTTTGTATAATTATTTTTATTTTAACTATATTTGTATGTGTCTGTTCTTAGACCCCTGACAAAGGCCTAGGGCCAAAACTTGTAAAGTTGGGTCTACAATAAAGTTCCTCTTTTTTATCCAAGTGTTTGGCCATGGTTTTTGCCCTCTGCTTGTTTTCCTCCTTTTTGTTTTTTTGCGGAAGGCCACCTTCTCCTGCTTTCCGATAAAACTTGAACATCCAAGAACTCAATAGCTTGAGATTCAATATGTGCAGTAAACTGGGTTGTAAGGTGTTTAACCATGCAATAAACAGTTGTAAAGATGGACGCGAACCAGTCCATAGAAAAAAGATATAGTCTAGAAATCGCTTCCACAGGGATACATATTTAAATGCCTCTGAAGGGTAAATATATGATTCTTCAATATCTGCCATATAAAGAGTTGTTAACAATGGTGCCACAGTTGCACCCATGGCTATTCCAAAAATTTGTAAATAGAACTGTCCATGATAAAAAAAATAATAATTTTTTGTCAATACCAAATGAAGAAGATCCAACAAACAAGATCAAGGAAGGCAAGCTGGCAGTTCCAATGGATAAGTACCTAGGCACTTTAGAACTCCTTTTTGGTCAATGTTAGTGTACAGTGATTGCACATCTAATGTGACCTTATACCTGACAGAAACAGATTGTTTTCTGCAACCAGCTGCATCTTTAGTATGTTCCTACATAAAAGACACTACACATTTTTTTGAATCAGCTCGTTCAGAAATCACAATCACAAAATTGTGACAGAGGCTCAAGAACCGACCCACGACAGGAAATTATGAAACGGCCTGGTGGTTGTGAGGATCGACTTATGTATTTTTGGTACCATATACATAACAGGTATTTTAGAAGTTGTTTTCTACAGAAAAGCACTCTTGTTTTGTAATCCAGCCCATTTGAAAAGCATGTGATACTAAGGACCAAATTTGCAGCTGTATCTCTGCAATAGGATCTCCTGGAAGTACCTGATATTAACGTTCATTAGACAACTAGGTCCTAAGTTCAGCATGGTAGGCCGTCTTAGATTGTACAACCACAGTTCCTCCTTTGTCAGCATTGCGAATTACTATATTATCCTCTTGTGCAAGTTGCGATATAGCAGATAATTCGATCTTAGAGCAATTTGAGTTGGTACGATGAAAATTTGCAAGTTTAACAAAGTTTGATAGTACCAACTGTTGAAAAGTCAACAACGTAGGGTCTAAGGGGCCTGGAGGGATCCATTTAGAAAGGTTCCTTAGCACAGAATTGTCAGAAGTGATGGATTTATCAAAGAAGAAATGCAATATCTGTAGTTTTCGGAACAGCTTATGTAAAGCTACGTGTATCCTGAACAGAAAACCTCTGTGTAAAGGTCACTAGAAATAAGTTTATTTATTCTACTTGTATGCTATGATTTGATTTAAATGAAAAGTT
This sequence comes from Ichthyophis bannanicus, assembly GCA_033557465.1. Taxonomy (NCBI): domain Eukaryota; kingdom Metazoa; phylum Chordata; class Amphibia; order Gymnophiona; family Ichthyophiidae; genus Ichthyophis; species Ichthyophis bannanicus. The sequence goes on from CM066033.1 coordinate 978,141,228, forward strand.
CTGTGGTGGTACTAAGACCTGACTGACTCAGCAAACACAATAAATTCTAAAATACACAGATTTATCTGCTTTAACCCAAAGATTACCCTTTTCCCCAAAGATTTAGATTACATTCCAGAAGATAAATACTTCCAAATGCAGATCTATTTCTAGTTGTAGTAGTCCCTCTGGGTTGTCCTTCAAGACCTGGTAGTCTCCATGCTCTTATGAGTTCAAGGTCAGGCTTCCCCTCTAGCCAGAGGTGGTGTCCTGCCTGTGATAGTGGTAGCAGCCACAGCATCTGAGGAAGGGTATGCCACTGGACAATCACGTCTACGTCTCCTTTTGATGGATGCCAGCCTGTTTTGGCTAGGGAGCCCATTGCAAAAGTCAAACAGCTCAGGACCTTTGGAGCTGCCAAGAGGTAGCATGGCTCATCAATTCTCTCTAGGCGAGGGTCATTCGCCTAGCCCTTTTGCACTTCTGGACCTTAGTCAAGGGCAGAGCGATCCAGGTGTATTTGGACAATGCTATGGCGGTGGTGTATGTCAGTCGGCAATGAGGCACAAAGAGTGCCGAAGGGGCTCTGGAAATGACTCTCCTGTTCTCCTAGGCAGAAAATAACTTCCTAGCTTTGTTGGTACAACATCATTGCTAGGGCAGACAATGTGGAGATGGTCTTTCTCTCCACTCTTTCGATTCTGGGGCGTGGGGGTTAAGTCAGGTGGCATTTAAGCAAATTCTGTGCCTCTTGGGCCACCCCAAGATGGACCTAATGGTGATGTGATCCAATGACAAAGCATGCAGTCTTTAGGCTCCGAGGGTGTCGACCCACTGGTTCAGTTCTGGCCAAAGCACTGCCTGCTGTACATGTTTCCTCCATGGCTGCTCATGGGGCATGTTCTTCAACACATAGAATGGCTGAATTGTTCTGATGGCACACGATTGGCTATGGAGGCCTTGATTCAGGGACCTGATGTGGCTCTTGATGGAACCTCCTCTATGACTTCCCCCAGCAAGCCTTGACAAATTTTCTTGGGATCTAGGAGCCGGCTGCTGAAACCTAGGTCACAGTGCATTACACCCCCGCCCCCCAGCCCCTCCCCAACAAATGTGTATCCTAATAATTTTTTTAGGTTTTAGGACCAATGTTCATATTGTGGTAAGGAGGGTGCAGCCCAGCTAGAAAAAACTGAAAAAAAGAAGGATTTTTCTTCTTTGCGGGGGATGGGTGCACAAAACCACATACTCCATACTAGAAGCCCTGAAAGGAACCTAGGGGGCAGAGCTAAGGATAAGCCAATCCCAGACCATAGGACAACCCTGCATAGGAGTAGGAGGTCCAAGTGGGAGGAGCCAGGAAGGGAGTTGCCCTGCTCAGCAGTTAACAGAGAGAAAACAAACACAAGAAGGAGAGCCAGTTTGAGTTTGAAAGGGGCTGTGAGAAGAAGGTCCAGGAGGAGTGCAAGAGCAAGCACAAGTGGCAGCTGCAGTTCAAGGCCTAGCCCAGGTTCGAGTCCAGTTCCCAGGAGGCACAGACAGGAAAGATCTGGGGCCAAGCTGAGGAGAACCTTTGCAGCCAAGGAGAGCAGCAAAAGGAGGAACCATTATAAAGGCAGCCAAGAAAGGTACGCAGGGAACAAGCATTGCCAGCAGGATAGTTCTTGCTCTGACTCAGAGGAGACTTTCATACCCCAGAGGGCTCAGCACAGCAAGAAATATCTCACCAGGGAGGTTAAACAGGAGAGACTCCCAAGAGACCGGCCTGGAGAAGGCAAGGCCAGGCAGTGGGAGAGACTGTTTAATCTTGTGAAGACTCTCAAGGAAAAGACACCAGAGCACTTTCAGGAAGCACCCAGCTGTAGCTCAATTGAGAGCATGGAGGTAGGCCCTGAGGAAAGTGTTATTGAGTCTGAGGTCTCTGAGATGGAATGTGAGCTGTGCACTAAGGTACACTAAGAATGTGAGCTAGAAACAGTGGAATATAAAAAGAGGCTGTTGCAATTTAAAGACAGTTTCAGAAGCTGGAAGAGAGGAGTAAGCCTGAAGGAAAAGGGTTAAGAATCTCTCCTAAGAACCTGAAACTGCAGGACCTCAGTGAAGGCCCAAACAGCTGAAACTGTTTGTGTGTGTGTGGCAACAGCAGGCTTGAAGCTGATGACCCATTCACTGTGTGAAGAGTTTTACAAATGCTTTTGTTTTATAATGTTAAGCAATTGCAGTGAGGAACAGAAACTGCTATGAGTTTATTCCAAGTTACAATGTTTTGGACATTTTGATTTTGGAGAAGTTATCCTGTATTTTCTTTTGTCTGGAAAAAAAAGTTATGCTTGAAGAAATTTTATGTTCACCACTTACCAGCCTGGAAACCGAATAAAATTTCCTGTGCGCTTTAATAACCACTTGGCTCTTCCTTTCGGACACAACTACACAAAAATCCTAGAAGGGATATAAGATGGCCAGCCGTCCCTACTAGGCAACCGCCTGGTAGGGGCGCGAGCGTCACAATATTAATAGCTTTTCTTAACAGAAAGCTAGTATGAGTAAAGGAAGGCAAGAAACATTAACTTCTAAAGTACTATGTCATAGTAACATAGTAAAAGATGGCAGATAAAGACCAGTATGGCCCATCTAGTCTGCCCAGTAAGGTGGCTAGAGTAATTTTACCCACCACTCCGTGCAGGTCACCTCTCTCTATTCCTTTGTTCAGGGTTATACCCGCAGCTTCATGCAGGTCACCCCCTTCTATTTGTTGAAGTATAAAAACTAAGGGGTTTTTTTTGTGTTTTTTTTTTATTTTATCCTCTTGCTATAAAGAAATACACTGTATCTATCCCATGCCATTTTGAATTCCGTCACTGTATTTGCCTCCAACACCTCCATTGGGAGGGCATTCCAAGCATTTACCACCCTTTCAGTGAAAAGGTATTTCCTGACATTGCTTTTAGGGTTTACCTCCTTGCAGCTTCATTTGATGCCCTCTAGTTTTACAACTTCCCTTTCTTTGAAAAAGGTTATTTGTTGATTAATACCCTTGAAGTATTTAAAGATCTGTATCATATTTCCCCATTCCTCCTCTCCTCTAGGGTATACATATTTAGATCTTCAAATCTTTTCTCATACATCTTCTGGCGCAGGTTTTAAATCATTTTGTTCGCTTTCCTCTGAACTGTTTTAAGTCTTTTTATATCCTTTGTGCAATGTTCTCCAAAGCTGAACACAATACTCCATGTGAGGCCTCACCAATGACTTATTCAGGGGCATTAAGAACACCTCATTTTTGCTGGTTATTCCTCTCTGTATACAACACAGCATCCTTCTGGCTTTGGCTACCGCCTTGTCACATTGTTCCTTATCGTCCCTCCAGTCCAGTCCCGAAACCTCTGGGTTTTGCACCTCCTCCAGCAGCTTTGGAGACTGAGTACGTCATCTTCTTTGATGACCCTGGTATAAGTAGCACAGGGACCGCCTCCTCGCTCCAGTAATCTCAGTCTCCAAGTAGCTGGAGAGGCAGTGAGCCTGGGAGTTCAGGGCTCACTTCAGGGACAATTAAGTAGAGTTGGATTGTAGGACAGTGAAGAGAGCAATTAAATATATCTGAGTGTATTTCCTTTTTGAGTATATTAGTTTTGGTCAGTTAAGTGATAGGAGCGACTAGGTGCCCCTCCCCCCTCCTTACTTCTCTCTTCGGGTAAAAGATCTGCTTTGTTAAGGAGGAAGGCTCTGGCTCCCGATCCCACCTTTTTGTGTGAGGAGCTGGTAGCAGGAGCAGGATGCCGCAGCGTTAAAGTTGGGGAAACTTGGGTAATTCGATTGCTGCAGCATCTCTGTTTCTGGCTCTCTCTGTCTCCTCAGACGCTGAAGCTGCAAAATCCAGCTGAGCACAGGGAGGGGGGGACGTGATCACAGCGACCGGTGAGTGTAAAGCACCTGGGGGAGCTTCTGGCAGGTAAGGAGGGCACCACAGATTATAGCATTTCATCGGCATATCTTTTGGGCACGAGTACAGGGTATTGGGGGAGTGCAGGCACGACCGTGTGTCACTCGTGCGGGAAACATTGTTTTTTCAATGGCTTGTTTATAGAGTCGGCAGGGCTGAAGGGAGCTTCGTTTTTTGGCGCTTTCCTCAGCATTGTTGTGGGGTGCTGGTGGGATGCACTTCACCTAAGTTAAATTTGTGTTAAAAAAAAAAAAAAATGTGGGTTCAAACGACCCGAAGAGCTTCAGTCAGAGAAGCTACAGTTGGGGGCAGAAACTCAGCATAGATTAACAGAGCTGATTTTTGTCCAGAGATATTAGCTGGTCAGGTGAGGTGCCTTCTAAGCCGCAGTGCTTGGTGTGCAGTGCAAGAAGAGGAACAGTGTCAGAACAGGGGTCTGCAGAGGCTGTTTCCAAGAAGCAGCCTCTATGGATCAAGGGTTAGAGGTTAATGCTGAGGTTCAGAAAGGGACCGATTTAACCCTACCAGAGCCTGTCTCACCCTCTTGGCCTCCGCTGGAGCCAATAGCGGGACTGTCTTCCGCTCTGGATCTCTACCCTGCTCAGGTGGGCTTTCTGGACGGTTTGGCGGCGATGTTTTCTCCGGAATTTGTGTTTCTGCTTCAACAGGCCTTCGGTGTAGGGAGGAGAGGACCTGGGGCCATTTCTGTGGAAGGGGCACGGGGAGAGAAACGTCCAAGGCCTCCTTTTGGACTCCGGAGCTAGTGGAATACCTTCAAAGAGGCCTAGGAGTGTACGGGACCAGCCGGAACAGTCGGTGGCCTCCGAGAGCCATCGCTCGGAGGGCTTTGATCCAGACATGGAGCTAGAAGATGAGCTAGAAGAAGGAAAACTGACAGCTTGGGTGGTTCGAGTTTTCCATCGAGAGGAATTGCCGGCACTCATTGCTGAGATGCTTAAGACCCTTAATATGCCATCCACGAGTCCAGAGGAGGATGCCTCTTTAGAGGATCCGTTATTGCTAGCGGTGCGAAAAGCCCAAAGGCTTTTCCCGATACACAAAGTAATGCGCGAGATGATTCAAGAAGAATGGGATATGCCCGAAGCAGGTCTGAAAGGGTCCAGAGTTATGGCCCGTCTTTATCCCTTGGCGGATCAGGATCGGGATCTGTTTATTTATTTATTTATTTATTTATTTATTTAACTGCATTTATATCCCGCTTTTCACCGGGTCAAAGCGGTGTAACATGTAACATAGGGAGGGGTAATTTCTTTTAGGGTGGGGCCATCGCCAGGGTCAACAATTAATGATTATGGGTGAACATAGACATGTTTTACTTCTGCTGAAATCTACGTGTGGGGTCATGGTGGTGTTTCTGTTTAAATCTCCAAAGGTAGATGCAGCAGTTTTGGCTGTTACCAAGAAGACGACCATTCCGGTCGAGGGTAGTGCAGCTCTCAAGGATGCCCAGGACCAGAAGCTGGATACTTTGCTGAAGCAGGTTTTTGACATCAGTGCACTTTCCATGCAGGCATCTATATGCGGAGCATGGGTAGCATGAGCCTGTCTGAGGTGGTCTCAGCGGATTCAGGGAGAGCAGGTCGAGGAGCTGGCCGGAGGGGCGGCTCGATTGGAATGCGGAATGGCCTATCTGGCCGATATTCATTATTTATTATTATTTATTATTTATTTATTTATTACAGGCTCTTATATACCGCTCTATTTAGCATCAGCGCGGTTTACAATATAACAAAAGACCAGAGCAACAAGCTGTTTGGTTTTACATAGAACAGGCTTTACATAGAACAGGTACGAGAACTTGGATAAACATGGGGGACATTGTTAACTGAAACTATATACATGCTGAATGTACATGTGTGTACAGCGGAATTATTCTAAGTTTGATATGAGTCTTGTGGAATAGGAGGTCAAAAAGGGGATGGTCGGTCAGGTCGGTGGTTGGCTAGTATGGTAATATTGTGGGAACATGTGAGATTTGAGTGCTTTTCTGAATAGAGTCAGATCGGTGACAGCCCGAATCTCAGGTGGTAAGGAGTTCCAGCACTTAGGGGCATAGAAGCTGAAAGCCCTGTTAGACATCGCTAGAGTGCATTTTGTTGCTGTCTTAGGGATTATTAGCGCGTTTGTAGATGTCGTTCTCCTAGATCTGTTAGGTGGGACGGTCTGAATGATGTCTATTAGTGATGAGGAGGTGATGCCCTCGATGGCCTTGAAAGTGAGTACTAAGGTCTTGAATAACATCTTCCATGGATGGGGAGCCAGTGAAGCTGTTTTAGAATCAGTGTTACGTGGTCCCTTCTTGATGCTCCGTAGAGGACTCTGGCAGCGGTGTTCATGGCAAGTTGTAAAGGGTTTAAGGTGGACTGAGGGAGGCCCTGAAGAATGGAGTTTGCGTAGTCTAGGTGTGGTAAGGTTAAAGCTTGGAATATAGTCCGGAAGTCGTCTGGATCAAGTAGGGAGCGAAGGTGACGGAGTGTTCGGATCTTGAAGTAGATCGCTCTGACTACGTTGGTTATATGTAATTTCATATCAAGGCGTTGGTCCAAAGTAACCCCAAGGTATCGAATTGAAGGTTTTGTTTGGAGCTCAGCTTCTTTCACATTTATCTGGGGTGGGGGGGGGGGGTGAAGAGTGGGTCCCTAGTGATGAAGAGAACCTCAGTTTTCTTGTGTTGAATACGGAGGTTCTGGGATTGAAGCCATTCAGACACAGCATCAAAACACTTGATGACCTTATTCGAGGTTTGTGTCTCTTGGGGAAACTGCTAGGTACATGTGACCTAGATTGGCCACTGTTGGAAACAGAATACTGGGCTTGATGGATTTTGGTCTGACCCAGTATGGCATATCTTATGTTCTTATGAAGAGTATGGCGTCTGTAGTGGCCGCAAGAAGGTATCTGTGGCTTCATAACTGGGCAGCTGATGGTTCCTCCAAGACAAGGCTAGGTAAGCTCCGTTTTAGGGGCACGTTACTCTTTTTGGAGAGGACTTGGACAAGTTAGTGAAGGACCTGGGGGAGTCCAAGGGCGGACGTCTGCCTGAGGACAAGCAAAAACAAAATAGGCCGACTACCACGCCCAAAGGTTAGCAGAGGGAGTTTCAGCGTTTCCATTCTCAGAGATTCGGTCAGTTTCAGAGGACGTTTTCAATATAGGAATCAGGGATTTCAGGGGTTTCGAGGTGTAAGCAGAGGATTTGCTGGCTCCTCGTCCCCGAACCTTAGAAAATCACAATGAAGTCAGGGGGGCCCAGGTATGGTTAGTGCCCGTGGGAGGTCGGCTGTGGGAGTTTTATCCTGCCTGGGTCCAGGTTACATCAGATCAGTGGGTGTTGGAGGTCATTCGAGAAGGTTATGCTCCAGAATTTCAACGACCGCTACTCGATTCTTACGTTCAATTTCCCTGCAAGGCACGCTCAAAGTTGGAGGCTGTACAGGAGACCTTGGAAAGGCTGCTGAACCTGAATGTGGTAGTACCGGTACCGCCAGACCAATGTGACTGTGGTCGGTACTCCATATATTTTGTGGTGCCAAAGAAGGAAGGCTCTTTTCGGCCAATTTTGGATCTCAAGAGGGTAAATCAGTGTCTCCTAGAGTCTCACTTTCATATGGAAACTCTGAGGTCGGTTATCGTGGCGGTAATACAATAGGAGTTTCTTACTTCTCTGGATCTGTCAGAGGCCTACCTACACGTTCCGATTCGAATGGAGCATCAGAGGTTTCTCAGGTTTGCGGTTCCTATGGAATATTTTCAGTTCCGGATGTTGCCGTTTGGCTTGGCAACAGTGCCTCGAACGTTCACTAAGGTAATGATGGTAGTAGCAGCAGCATTGCGAAAGGAAGGGTGTTGGTACACCCTTATCTGGACGATTGGTTGATTCGAGCAAAATCGAGAAGCGAGAGCGAGTCGGCTACAGCCAGAGTGGTGAAGTTCCTGCAGCATCTTGGTTGGGTAATCAATATGGCAAAGAGCAGGGTGACTCCATCGCAGAGCCTGGAATACCTAGGGGCTCGCTTCAACACAAGTGTAGGAAGGGTCTTTCTCCCACAGCTGAGGGCGCAAGGTTTAAGAAAGCTGGTCCGCAGTTTTTTGGTAAGGAAGGCACCTACAGCATGGCATTATCTACAGGTACTGGGTACCATGGCGGCGATGCTCGAGATGATACCGTGGGCGAGGGCCCACATGAGACCGTTGCAGAGAGCTCTACTTCAGAGATGGTCGCAGCAATCGGACCCACTGTCTCAAAAGCTTCCCTGTCCGCTGGAGACACATCAAGCGTACAGTGGTGGTTGCGTCCTGAGAATTTGAAGAAGGGAATGCCCTTGGAAGCACCGTCTTGGGTACCGCTAACAATGGATGCCAGTCTGTCGGGCTGAGGAGCACACTTCGAGGGACGTTTTGCCCAGGGGCGGTGGACGCCATTGGAAAAGGGGTGTTCCATCAACACCTTGAAGTTGCGGGCGGTAACCCTAGCACTTCGAGCCTTTCGTCCTTACCTGCACGGACAGGCAGTTCGAGTGTTTTACGACAATGTAACCACAGTGGCCTACATCAACCGTCAGGGGGACACCAGCAGTGTGTCACTGGAGACCGAGGCCGAGCAGCTGCTCGGGTAGGCCGAGATAAATCTAGTGCCGTTGTCGGCAGCTCATGTGGCAGGTGTGGACAATGTGGAAGCCAATTTTTTTTGAGTCGAGTCAAAGTGGACCCAGGGGAATGGGTTCTCCATCCAGAGGTGTTCGCACTGCTGGTACGCTGCTGGGGGACTCCGGTAATGGATTTGATGGCGAAGTACGAGTCTGCAAGGATCAACCGATTCTTCAGCAGGAGATGAGAGAGGATATCAGAAGGTCTCGATGCTCTCATTCAAAAATGTCCAGAAGAGCAGCTCCTGTATGTGTTTCCCCCTTGGGTACTGATAGGTCGAGTGCTACAACGAATAGAGGCACACAGAGGTCAGATAATCCTGATAGCGCCAGATTGGCCAAGGAGGCCATGGTACGCGGATCTAATAAGGCTCTTAGTGGACCGGCCGTGGCACCTTCCACTTCGAGGGGATCTGTTGTCACAGGGTCCGCTGCACATGCCTCAAGTAGGTCGATTCTCGCTTACGGCTTGGCTCTTGAAAGGGCACGGCTGAGTGCGAGAGGTTATTCATCAGAGGTGATTTCTACCTTGCTGAAAGCTCGATGTAGGTCTACATCGCTGGCGTATGTGCGGGTCTGGCATATTTTTGAAGCATGGTGTGAGGACCGGCAGGCTCGAGCATTGAGGTCTTCGGTGCCACGGATTTTGTCTTTCTTGCAGGTAGGATTTGAGAAGGGCTTGGCAGCCGCATCTTTGAGGGTTCAAGTGGCAGTGCTATCCTGTTATAGGGGTAAAATTCAGGGTGAGCCTCTGGGAGCGCATCCAGATATTAAACGTTTCTTGAGGGCGGTATCTCTCTTGAGACCACCGTGTAGGGCAGGGGTCTCAAACTCAAATTGCTTTGAGGGCCAAATGAGGACTTGTAAAATAACCCGGGGGCCGCACAAGACGCGGGCCTAATTTGCATAAGGGACCTCATTTGCATAAATATTTGCATAATGTTACCATAAACTAACTTTTAGTAAACATGCCTCTTAATGAGTGTATGGATAAAGAAAGACTAAAAGATTTCTACATTACTATAATCCAGTGCCAACCGCCAGGCACATTAGGAACTACTACAAACACTACCCTTGCCCTCCCCCACCCCCACCAGCCCTCGCCCTTTAAACAATTATTTATTTTTATCCTTTTAAAGTTTTTATTGGATGTTCAGCCTTTTAGGCTTTTATCTGAATATATTTTACTTTTATCATTATTTTGACTTTTTCATACTTTTTACGCATACACTTATCCTTTTAGATGCCTATCTGGATGTTTTTTTTTCCCTTTTTAAGCCTATACTAGGTGCTTTTTGATATTTAATTAGTACCACTCTAGAAACATATATTCTCCTCTACCATTGGTGTCCTGTTGTGGCACTGACCTGTTTTTGATGACCTTTCTTTTAGAATAAGGGTTTATTATCCCTATTAAACATCACTGAATGCTTTAATGTAGGATGAGGCGAACACAACATGACAGAAAGCACACTTGAATGGACAAGTATCCTTCCTTCATTCCCTTCCCCTCCCCCCTCTCTCGGTTTGGTCCTGACGAAAGACGTATACAGGTCCAGGGTGGCCCGATTTTAAAAGCATGATTGTACGATGAACACATTTTAACCAGTTTCATTTTACTAGATGGTCTGACATGTGAATATTATGGCCTAATGATGGTACAGCATCTGTTCTGCAGCTCCACCGCTTGATAATATCAGCGGGTTAAGAAACAGTATCACTTGCGCTGCTCTTTTTCTTGCTCTTTGCGAACACACACACACACATTTTTCAATAGTGAACATTTAATTCAATTTAACATTGTGTGATTAAAACGATTTTTAACAAATAGAGTTTATTTGTAACATGCATGCAAATTAAGTACCTCTGACCCTTATTTGGCGCAAAACAATAGCGTATTTAAAAGTGCCTTCGTTTCCACGCAAGCTCTTAGAATCCTTTCGATGATTGAAAGATGGCCACGGTGTAATTATTTGCTCTCCATAGGGTAAGGAACATGATTGATAAAGTTTCTCATTAGTTCCCTTAATGCACATTTCTGGCTGTTTCATCACCAGTGGTTTTAATTTTTTAATTTAGAACTCTTGTGTTTACATTTGGCTCCATCTGCCTCCCCCCCATCAGCCCACCCCCAGTCCTAACCCCCCCCCGGGCCTGCTCCTTGAGCGGTGGGCTTTTCCAGCCGCGAAGAGAGTATTTTCCTCTCGCACGGCTTGACAAGTGAATAGGTTTAAGCCGCGCGAGAGGGAAATATTCTCTTCGCAGCTTGAAAAGCCCGCCGCTAAAGGAGCAGGCCCGGGGCTCTTCCGGGCAGAGGAGAAGGGGCCGCGGGACAGCTGATTCTGCTGCTACCACGGCGGCAGCAGCAGAAGCCAGGGTTTTGTGGGGTTTTTTTTCCTCCGTTGCGGGCTGCACAAAGTTCTCTTGCGGGCCGCATGCGGCCCGCGGGCCGCGTGTTTGAGACCCCGGGTGTAGGGTGACAGTTCCGACGTGGGATCTCCATGTGGTGTTGGAGGCGATAGTACGCAAACCTTTTGAGCCCTTGGCTAATACGTCAATAAAAGACCTTACCCTCAAGGTGGTTTTTCTAGTGGCCATAAGTTCTGCTCGGAGGATTTCTGAGTTGCAGGCCTTATCTTGTCGAAAGCCTTTTCTATCATTTTCGGATAAGAAGGTGGTATTGAGACCAGTTCCTTCTTTTTTGCCTAAGGTGGTGTCTGATTTTCATGTCAATCAAGTAGTGTCTTTACTGGTATTTGGTGGCAGTAGTGAGGATATGGCCACAGGGAAGTTGCATCTTCTAGACGTTCGTCGAGCGCTGAAGAAGTACTTGCGAAGAACAGAGAGTTTCCACAAATCGGATAGGCTATTTATCTTATTTGGGGGCGCGAGGATGGGAGAGGCAGCTTCCAAAGCTTCTATTGCTAGGTGGCTCAAAGAAGTGATAGCGTCAGTGTACCTGTTAAAAGGTAAGCCCATTCCAGAGGGGTTAAGGGCTCATTCGACTAGGGCGCAAGTGGCATCGTGGGCCGAGTATAGTTTTGTGCCGGCAGTTGACATTTGTAAAGCAGCTACATGGTCGTCGTTGAACTCCTTTGTCAAGCATTACCGTCTGGACGTACAGGCGGAGAGGGATACTTGTTTTGGATCAGCGGTGCTTCAGGCTGGTCTAGCAGGTCCCTCCCATTGAAATTTTCACTGCTCTGTTATATCCCAGAGGTTTCAGGACTCGACTGGAGGGACGATAAGGAAGGTGAAATTAGACTTACCTGCTAATTGTTGTTCCTTGAGGCACTCCAGTCCAGTCCCACATCCCTCCCTTTTTTCTTTTGGCCTGTAGCCTGAAGCGCAGAGGTATTTCACCGTATCAGGTAGGTGGAGCAGCTGCAGGAGTTCCGGTCCATAGGAGGGAGTTGGGAGATGGGGATTCTGCTACGGTCGAGGTCCTCTGTGAAAGTCGAGGGCAGGGCGATGTAGGGCTACGTCCCAGCACCACGTACCCTTGGGGGAAGGTGCAGAAGGGTTGTTTTGTTTCCCTCTTTTTTTGTCTTAGCTCATGGTTATTCTAGGTTACAGTTTGATTGTGATGTTTGCTACTTAATTGTTGCTCCGGTGAGTCTGTTTTGTCAATAGGTTACTGGAGCGAGGAGGCGGTCCCTGTGCTACTTATACCAGGGTCATCAAAGAAGATGACGTACTCAGTCTCCAAAGCTGCTGGAGGAGGTGCAAAACCCAGAGGTTTCGAGACTGGACTTGGAGTTCCTCAAGGAACAACAATTAGCAGGTAAGTCTCTAATTTCACCTATTGTCACCTTGAGATCCTCTGACACCATTACTCTGAAGTCCTTCTCCTGGTCCATGCACACCATCCTCTTGCCCCATCACATACAATTCCTTGGGATTTCAGCATTCCAAGTGCATGACTCTGCACTTCTTCACATTAAATCTTAACTGCCAAACATTAGACCATTCTTCCAGTTTTTGTAGATCTTTCCTTGTGTTGTCCACTCCCCTTAGAAGACTCCACTCTGTTGCAAGAATTTGTGTTATCTGCAAAATGCAAACGTTTACCTTCAGTCCTTCTGCAATATCACTCACAAATATATTGAACAGTACCAGTCCCAGGACCAATCCCTGGGACATGCCACTACTCGCCTGCCTTTCTTCTGAGTGAGTTCTATTTATCACCACTTTCCATCGTCTTTCAGTCAAGCATGTTCTGATCCAGTTCACCACCTTGGGACCCATCCCCAGGCTTCTATGAGGAACAGTATCGAAGGCTTTGCTGAAATCTAGGTAGATCACATCCATCATATGCTCTTTATCTAGTTCTCTGGTCACCCTTTCAAAGAATGCAATCAAATTTAGTAACATACATAGTAAATGATGGCAGATAAAGACCAGTATGGTCCATCTCGTCTGCCCAGTAAGATGGCAAGAGTAGGTGCACCTGCTGCTCAGTGCAGGCCACCCCTCCCCATGTCTTTGTTTTAGGGGTGAACCCACCGCTCCGTGTAGGACACCCCTGTATGTTGAGAAATTAGACAGTTAAGTTTATTTTGATTTTATCCTGTTGCTGTAAAGGGATCCACTGTGTCTGTCCCATGCCATTTTGAATTCTGTCACTGTATTTGCCCCCACCACTTCCATCGGGAGGGCATTCCAAGCATCCACCATCCTTTCAGTGAAAATGTATTCCCTGACATTGCCTTTCACTTTAACCCCTTGCAGCTTCATGTTATGCCCTCTAGTTTTATAATTTCCCCGTCTTTGGAAGAGATTTGTTTGTTCATTATTTTTCTTTAAATATTTAAAGGTCTGAATCATATCTCCCCTGTCCCTCCTCTCCTCCAGAGTGTACATATTTAGGTCTTCAAGTCTCTTCTCATAAGGCTTCTGACACAGGCTCCAAATCATTTTGGTCGCCTTCTCTGAACAGTTTCCAGTTTTTTTCTATCCTTTGCGAGATATGGTCTCCAAAACTGAACACAGTATTCCAAGTGAGGCCTCACCAGTGACTTATACATTGGCATTTGTACCTCTTCCTTTCTGCTGGTAATTCCTCTTTGTATGCAACCCAACATCCTCCTGGCTTTTGCCACCGCCTTGTCGAACTGTTTTGCCAACTTGAGATCCTCAGATATAATCACACTAAGGTCCTTCTCCTGGTCCATGCACACCAACCTCTCGCCCCCTATCGCATACATTTCCCCTGGATTTCTGCTTCCCAAGTGCATGACACTGCATTTCTTCGCATTAAATCTTAACTGCCAAGCATTAGACCATTCTTCCAGCTTTTGTAGATTTATTTTATTATTTATTTATTTATTTATTTTATAACTTTTATATACCGCGCTATTTGTTATCAGTGCGGTTTACATACATACAGGGGAGTCCACTCTGTTGAAAATTTTCGGGTCATCTGCAAAAAGACAGACTTTTCCATGCAGTCCTTCAGCAATATCACTCACAAATACATTGAACAGTGCCGGGCCCAGGGCCGAACCCTAGGGCACCCCGCTAATCACCCTCCTTTCATCCAAGTGAGCTCCATTTACCATCACCTTCTGTCATCTGTCTGTCAACCAATTTCTGATCCTGTTCACCACGTTGGGAATCATCCCCAAACTACTATTGATAAGCCTCCTATGAGGAACAGTACCAAAGGCTTTGCTGAAATCCAGGTAGATGACATCCATTGCATGCCCCTTATCTAGTTCTCTGGTCAGCCAGTCAAAGAACTCAATCAGATTTGTTTGGCAAGATCATCCTTTGGTAAAACCATGTTGCCTCGGAACATACAACCTGTTGGTTTTGATAAAGTCCACTATTCGCTCTTTCAGAAGCACCTCCATTACTTTTCCCACCACCAAGGTAAGGCTCATGGGGCTGTAGTTTGTCACTTCTTCCTTGTCACCACTTTTGTGAAGAGGTACCACATCTGCCCTTCTCCAGTCCTGAGGAACTTCTCCTGTTTCCAAGAATCTGTTGAAAACATCCTTTAACGGCCCTGCAAGAACCTCTCTGAGCTCTTTCAGTATCCTGGGATGTATCCCATCCGGTCCCATGGCCTTGTCCACTTTCAGTTTTGCAAGTTGTTCTAACACATCATCTTCTGTGAATGGCGTGGTAGATACTTCATTCCCATTTTTATATTTGGGAGTTACAGATGGTCCTTCTCCAGGGTTTTCTTTAGTAAAAACAGAGCAGAAGTATTTGTTTAGCAATTTCGCTTTTTCAATGTCACTTTCCACGCATCTGTTCCCAGCACTTCCGAGTCCTGCAATTCCATCTCTGATTTTCCTCCTCTCCAGAATGTACCTGAAGAAAGTTTTGTCGCCACGCTTCACATCTTTAGCCATCTTTTCCTCTGCCTTTGATTTTGCTTTCCTTATTTCTGTTTTTGTCTCTTTTAGTTTGTTCCTGTATTCCTTTCTGTGTTCCTCTGTTTGCATGCTTTTGAAGTTTGTGAAAGCTGTGTTTTTTGCCTTTATTTGAGCAGCCACTTCTTTGGAGAAACAAATAGGTTTCCTTCTCTTGTTTTTATTTACTTTCCTTACATATTTATCTGTTGCCCCTTTTATTGCCACCTTTAGTTTAGCCCATTGCAATTCCACTTCCCTTATCCCCTCACACCCTGCCAACTCCTCCTTCAGATACTTGGCCATTTTACTGAAGTCACTGTTTTTGAAGTTTAGGACTTTGAGCTTGCTATGATTGGCCTGCACCTTGGCTTTTATCTCAAACCACACCATGTGATGATCGCTGCTGCTCACAGGGGCACCCACCCAGACATTCGACACACTCTCTCCGTTGGTGAGCACTAAATCCAGCATTGAGCTTTCCCTGGTTGGTTCCATCCCCAGTTATATAAGTGACGCATCTTGGAAAGCATCCACAATTTTTTTTGCTTCTTGCCAGATTCGCAGAAGGAGTACTCCAATCTACATTGGGTAGATTAAAGTCACCCAATATGATCACTTCCCCCTTTGTGGCTATCATGGCAATGTCTATAATCAATTCGTTATCTATTTCTTCTATTTGAGTTGGAGGTCTGCAGACTACAGCAGTATGGATGGCAGTGTCATCTCCTCTTTCCAACACAATCCAGAGCACTTCTTCTTTTCCTCATGCCCCCTGCATTGCAGTAGCTTTAATATTGCTTTTGACATACAAGGCTACTCCTCCTCCTTTTCCACTTTCTCTGTCTCTTCTGAATATATTATAGCCAGCTATGCTATATCCCATTCATGCCATTCATTAAACCATGTTTCTGTAATGGCCACAATGTCCAAGTCCATTTTCACCATTAGGGCTTCCAGGTCCGGAACTTTGTTGGCTAAGCTTCGAGCATTTGTGCTCATTGCTTTCCAGCATTTAACTGGCTTGCATTGATTTTGTCCTGCCCACTTCTTCCCACTTGTCGTTGATGTGTGGTTTAAAAGTGTGGCTGTTTCTGATGTTCTGCTTTTGCTGGGAGTGACGTCCTGAACTTGTCCTTCCCCATCCGTCACACCCTTTTTCTAGTTTAAATGCATATCCACATACTGCCTGAATTTCTCACTGAATGTTTGGCATGATCGTCCTTTGGTAAAACTATGTTGCCTCGGATCATGCAAACCATATTTTGTAGAAAGTCCACTATTCTTTCTTTCAGGAGAGCCTCCATTGCTTTTCCCCCCAACTGAGGTAAAGCTTACCGGCCTATAGTTTGTCACCTCTTCCCTATTACCACTAATGTGAAGAAGTACCACATTAGCCCTTCTCCAGTCCTGTGGAACCTCTCCCAAAGATCTTTTAAAAACGATCCTTTAAAGGCCCTGCTGAAACTCTGAGCTCTTTCAGTATCCCAGTATGTTGTATCTCATCCGATCCCATGGCCTTGTCCACTTTCAGCTTTGCAAGCTGTTCAAAAACATCATTTTCTGTGGTATCTACTCCATTCCCGTTTGTATATTTGTCAATCCTTCTCCAGGATTTTCTTTAGTGAATACAGAACAGAAATATTTGTTTAGCATTTTTGCTTTTTTTTATGTCACAAATCTGTTCTCGGTACTTTTGAGCCTTGCAATTCCACTCCGGTCTTCTTTTGAATAGATCTGAAAAAAGCTTTGTCTCCACATTCATATCTTTAGTCAGTTTTAATTCCACCTTTTGCTTTCCTTTTTTCTCTATCTATTTTGGTTTTATACTGTATTCTTTTCTGGTTTTCTCGTTTTGTGATCTTCTGAATTTTGTGAAAGCTGTGGGGGGGGGGGAGGGGGGTTGTCTTTCTCCAGGACCAAGCAGGAAGTCAGTCCTCACATATGGGTGAGCCCTCGTGCGGAGCATTTCCCCAGCTTTCAAAGAAAGCCTTCGGGAATTGCAGCGCGCATGCGCGGTCCCCTTCCCGCCCAAGGGTGCCATCCTGCTCAGTCTTCTTTTTTCCGCGGAGCCCGACGGACGTAGTTCGTTTTTCGCCGAGGAAAAAGTTGATTTTCCCTGTTTTTTCTTCTTCTTCGGTTCGACGCCGGATCCTTTTCCCGCCTGGGCCCGATACGCCGGTATCGAGCCCACTCTCTATTTTTCGGTTTTTGTCCTTAGTGGCTAGCGTTCGCGCCATTTTTCTTTTTTCACTGGCAGCCCTGTCTTTTGACCTCGCAGGGGCCCTTTTTCCCCCGATGGCTGCCAGCGGGTTTAAAAAGTGTGATCGGTGTAAGAAACTTATGTCCCTTACCGACACACATGACTGCTGCCTCCGCTGCCTCGGACCCGATCATGACCCGATGATCTGTGGTCCGTGTGGTAAAATGTCTTTGAAGGCGTTGAGGAGTCGGCAGCACCAGAAGGATTGAATCTTCTCTTACTCCGCGTCTGGACGAGCCCGGCCCTCGTCAGAGGCCTCGACGTCTCGGGACTCCGGCCCCAAGCAGCGTCGGGGTTCCTCTGAGCGGGGGTCTCCATCGCGGGAGCAGCGCAGGAAGAAGAAACTCATGAGGGCGGCGTCGGTGGGCGCTCCTGGTTCCTCGAGGGCCAGGTCGCATAGCCCCGACCGCCGTCCTGGGTCTTCGGAGTCGGAGAGGCCTTCCAAGCAACCTCGTCTCGAGATGGAGTCTCCTGGACACGTGAGTGCTGTACTCCTCGTGGACTCTCCTCCAGGGGAGCCGACGTCCGGCCCGACGCCGTCGGGGCCCGAGTGGGGGGCTGCTGGGTCTCCTGAGCTCGGACTCAGGTTGACGGCCTCGGAGAGCAGCTTCGCTGCCTTCATGGAACAGCAGCGGGCATTGATCGCCGGTCTCACCGGTGCATCTGCCCCGACCACTGGGATATCGACGTCCAAGTCGACCCCGGAGGCCGAGCCGATCCTAGAGTCCATGCGAGCTCGAGTTGATCCTCGGCCAAGGTCCCCCTCGGCCTCCTGTTCGGGACCGAGGTCGTCGACGCCGGTTCCCTCGGCGTCGGGGTGGAGGGAATCGGTGCCCGCCCGATCGGAGCCGTTCGATTCTTCCTCCGAGGAGTCGGGCTGGGAAACGGAGGACGAAGAGTCACCCGACACCTATCGGACTCGGTGTGTCCCATCGGACTCACCGGAGTCCGAACCTCGGAGACAAACCCCACCGGAGGATACCCGGTTCTCAGACTTCATGCGGGATATGGCCAAAGCATTGGCATTCCCCGCGGATCCCGAGGAGGAGCCTCGAGCCGAGGAGCTCGAGGCCCTCCAGTACGACTCTCCCCCGAAGGAGGCCTTTACTGTACCGGTTTCTCCGATGCTGGAGCGGCTGCTCTTCCACATGTGGGAGACCCCGGCCTCGACGCTGGTGTTAAGCAAGCGGGTCGATTCCATATATTGAGTCCGCAAGAGTCCCGGGTTCCAAAAGGCACAATTACCGCACCACTCCATGGTTGTGGAATCGGCCATGCATTGACTGAAAAGTCAGAAGATGCACTCCTCAGTGCCTCCCGGCTGGGAGGCCCAGAACCTGGATGCCCTCGGTAAGAAGTGCTTCCAGGGCTCTATGCTTGCTTGCCGTGTCCAGACATACGAGCTCTACATGGGCATGTACCTCCGAGACCTGGCAAAGGAGATTGCCGGGTTCTCTGCTGGTCTCTCCGAGGAACCTTTGCAGAGGTTACAGGCCTTGTCCACTGGGATTCGAGAATGCTCGAAGTTTATCTCTCGAGCAGCCTACGATGGCTTCGAGGCTTCAGCCCGAGTAGCCGGGGCCGGCATCGGTGCCCGCCGACAGGCTTAGCTACAGTCATCCGACCTCGAGCCATGGGTACAGGACAAGTTGGTCGATGTCCCCTGCCGAGGTGAAAACCTCTTTGGCAAGCCCATGACTGAAAAGGCTGCAGAACTCGAGACCGAGACTCTGACCCGGACTAGGCTGTCCAGGAAAACCTCTGCCCCTTCTCAGAAAAAGAAGGGCTCGGGGAAAAAAGACCTTTTGCCCGAGGAAGTCATCTGCCTATAAACAATACCCTCATTATCAGGCCTCTGCAGCTCCCCAGCAGGATCAGCAGGCCAAGGGGCAGGGTCATGGGCCCCGTAGGCAGAAGGCCCCCAAGCCACCAACACCGGCCCCTGCTCAGCAGGGTGGGGGTTTTTGACTCAGAAAGCATAGCCTCTTCTCCTCAGCTGGCTCATATCAGCACAGGAGGCCGGCTGGCCCATTTTGCCCACAGGTGGTCAGCTGTCACATCAGATACCTGGGTGCTCCATATAGTCCAGAAGGGCTGTCTTCTCCATTTTCACCAGGTACCTCCCTCCTATTTTCCAGGGGAGCCTCCAAGACTCCCTCTGCACAGGGACCTACTCCTTCAGGAGTTAGCAAGTCTGCTAAAGGAACAGACTGTGGAACCGGTGCCCCACCACCTGAGAGGTCACGGCTTTTATTCCAGGTACTTTCTGGTACCAAAAAGAACAGGAGGCCTCAGACCCCTCCTAGACTTGCACAACCTCAACAAGTTCCCGGAGAGGGAAAAGTTCAAGATGCTTACCCTTGGAATCCTGCTGCCCTACCTCCAGCAGGGAGATTGGCTATGCTCCTTGGATCTAAAGGATGCTTATACTCACATCCTTATCCATCCAGACCACAGACAATATCTCAGATTTGTCGTGGGAGGAAACCACTACCAGTACAGAGTACTACCCTTTGGCCTAAACTCTGCTCCCAAGGTGTTCACCAAGTGCCTGGCGGTGGTGGCGGCCTACCTGAGGCTTCAAGGTCTTTTTGTTTCCCTACCTGGACGATTGGCTCATAAGGGGCCAGGCTTCCCAGGAGGCCAGTCAAGCCACTCTTCGCACTGTGGCTCTGCTTCAACACTTGGGTTTTGTCATAAACTTCGCAAAGTCCACTTTGCTCCCGTCCCAGGACTTGGAATTCATAGGAGCAAGGCTGGACACTCTTCAGGCGAAGGCTTTTCTGCCACTGGACAGAGCCCACAGGTTAATGGATCTAGCCAGGCAGTTTCACAGCAATTCCCTGGTCTCCGCCAGGCAGTTTCTGCGACTTCTCGGCCATATGGCTTCCACGGTTTATGTAACCCCCAATGCCCGCCTGCATATGCGGCCTGTTCAGTGGAGTCTTCAAACTCAGTGGCATCAGGCCACAGGGAGTCTTGCAGACTCAGTAAGAATTTCCACCCTGCTTGTCTCCTCTCTGCAATGGTGGCTTCTTCTTCCGAATCTGCTACTCGGAATGTTTTTTCAATCCCCTCCTCCTTCTCAAGTGCTGATGACAGATGCTTCTCTTCAAGGTTGGGGAGCACATTGCCAAGGGACATGTATTTATTTATTTTATTTATTTATAGTTTTTATACCGCACTCTTTTTCATCTGCGCAGACCCCTTGGGAGGCCGCTCAACAGATCAACTTTCTGGAGCTACGGGCGATACGCCTAGCTCTGAGGGCCTTCTCCCACCTCATGTCTCATCAGTCAGTACTGGTTCAGACGGACAATCAAGTTGCCATGTTTTACGTGAACAAGCAAGGAGGCACAGGCTCCTTCCTTCTATGTCAGGAAGCTCAACGGCTGTGCTCCTGGGCAGTCAGTCACGGAATCCTTCTCAAGACAGTCTACCTTCCAGGTCAAGAAAATTACCTGGCGGACAGACTGAGCAGGATTCTGCAACCACACGAATGGAGATTGAATCCGTTGGTGGTCCAGCAGATCTTTCTCAGGTGGGGCCTCCCCACCATGGATCTTTTTTCCAGCCCTCTGAACCGGCAACTCCCGAGATTCTGTTCCAGACAACCGCATCCTCTCAGAGTAGCAGCGGATGCGTTTCTCATCCCGTGGTCCACAGGCCTGCTGTATGCGTTTCCTCCCACGCCACTAGTGTCCCGAACACTGTTCAAAGTCCTCAAGGACGGAGCCTCCATGATTCTGATAGCCCCCAGGTGGCTGAGGCAACCGTGGTTCCCACTCCTGCTGCAACTGGCGGTGGACACCCCTATGCCTCTGGGGTTTCAACACGATCTCCTGTCTCAGGAACAGGGATCTCTCTTGCACCCCAACCTCCAGTCCCTTCATCTGATGGCCTGGCTGCTGAAAGGGTAGTCCTGGCTCCCCTACTACTGCCTAGAGAGGTGGAAGACGTAGTCTTGGCCTCTCAACGGCAGTCCACCAGGAAATCCTACGCTCTTAAATGGCGTAGATTCTCCACATGGTGTGCTCAACACAGCGAGAATCCTTTCTCGTGCTTGGTAGCGGTAGTATTGCAATATTTGCTTTACCTCTCCAATCTAGGACTTAAGTCCAACTCTGTCAGGGTTCACCTCAGTGCTCTCTCAGCGCACCACTCGCTGGTGGACGGGAGGCCTCTTTCCAACCACCCTTTGGTGGCTCGTTTCTCAGAGGCCTCCTCCTGCTTAAGCCTCCTTTATGTCCACCAGCCCCTGAGTGGGATCTGAATGTGGTCTTACAGTGGATTACTTGTCCGCCATTTGAACCTATGGCTACCTGCCCTCTCCGTTTTCTTTCCTGGAAAACCTTGTTTCTGGTAGCTCTTACCTCTGCTAGACGAGTGAGTGCACTTCAGGCACTAGTGTCTGATCCTCCTTACACTAGGTTCTACAGGAATAGGGTAGTCTTACGGACTCACCCTAAGTTTCTCCCTAAGGTTGTCTCCTCTTTCCACCTCAATCAGTAGGTGGTTCTTCCGACCTTCTTTCCCAGGCCGCATGCCAACCGTGCTGAGATGGTCCTGCATACCCTGGACTGTAGGAGGGCGTTATCCTTCTACCTTGACTGTACGCAGGAGCATCGGAGGACTGTTCAGCTCTTCGTTTCTTTTGACCCCAATAAGTTGGGGTTACCTCTCTCCAAGCGTATGTTGTCCATATGGGTCGCTGACTGTATCGCCTGGGCTTATGGGGCAGCCGGCCTCTCGTTGGAGGGTCGAGCCACGGCTCATCGTGTCAGGGCGAAGGCTGCGTCAGTGGCTCATCTCCGCTCTGTTCCGTTGGCAGACATCTGCCGGGCCGCTACTTGGTCTTCAAGCCAGACTTTTGCGGCCCATTACTGCCTTGAGAAGGAGTCCCGCAGGGACAGTGCTTTCGGACAGGCAGTACTCCATAATCTCTTTGGGGTTTAGGCAACTCCTACCCTCCGGCCCTGGTGTTGGACTACCGTTCGGGGGCGTTCTCAGAGAAGATTCCTTCCTTACGTGCTGCCGAGCTCGAGGGAGCTCAATTTTCGGCTTGAGGTCTCCGGTAGCCTTAAGCTGGGGAGTCCCATATGTGAGGACTGACTTCCTGCTTGGTCCTGGAGAAAGAGTAGTTACTCACCTGTAACAGGTGCTCTCCAGGAGCAGCAGGAATCAGTCCTCACAACCCTCCCTCCTCCCCTTGGAGTTGCAGTCATATGATTATTTTTGCTAATTTTTGCTGTCTTTTAGCTATGTCATCAGACTGAGCAGGATGGCACCCTTGGGCGGGAAGGGGACCGCGCATGCGCGCTGCAATTCCCAAAGGCTTTCTTTGAAAGCTGGGGAAATGCTCCGTACGAGGGCTCCGTCGGCGCCGACGTCACCCATATGTGAGGACTGATTCCTGCTGCTCCTGGAGAACACCTGTTACAGGTGAGTAACTACTCTTTATTTGTTGTAGCATCCACGCAGCCCCACAGCAACACTTATGGGTGGGTCCAGTCCAGTCCTGCCTTCTGCCGCCATCCCGTAAGGTCCAGGCAAACACAGCACAGTCCTGTTGCGTCACTTCGAGTTCCTGGGCTCCCTTTTTCTTCAGGGCCAAGCATGACCTTTCCTCTCCCCGACTCAGGATAGAAAGGCATACAAAGTTATAGCTACTGCAATCCTATCAACAGAACAAAACGCTCAGAGTCTTTCTCAAAGCAAAATAAGACAATTTAGCTGCACAGTCAAGGGCTGAGCAGCTGCCTTTTTACACTCGGGTTCCAAGCCACCGTCTCTCTGAGAGCCAACACTGTAGCTCAACTGCACAGTCGGGTGCTATATAGCTGCATCAAGTTACTCATGTTCAAAGACAGTCTTTAGGAGAACTAAACCGCATAACTCGAGGCACATCCACAAGCTGTACAACTGCATCAGTTCAGTCCACTTTAAACATAGTCTTTCAGGGAACACAACAATGTAGCTCTGCTGCTCATCCAAAAAGCTGTGTAGCTGCCCCACCCTTCAGGTTTACTACTTGCTCGTTGATCCTGCCCCAAGGACCAGAGCTTTCATTGTCCCCTCCCCTGTACCCATTGGTTCCAGGTCTCGTCCTCCTATGCTTATGTGTCTGTAGTTTCCTCTTCTTCCCAGGGGTCACTGCTCTCTTTCTCTGGGATCATCGGGAGCTTTTCCAGCACTTGGACAGGCTCCTGAAGGCTGCACTTCCTTCCCTCCTCAGCGACGCCCTCTCCCTAGTTTTCCCTCCTAATTGAAATACCTGGGCTTTAACTGTGGCAGAGGCCCTCCCATCCCAAGGGATTCTGGGACTTGTCATGAGCTTCATATACCTGATTCTGTCAATGGTGCAGCCACTTCTTTGGAGATCCATATAGGTTTCCTTTTCCTCTTGGTTTTTATTCACTTTCCTTACATATATCCATTGCCTCTTTTATTGCCTGTTTCAGTTTATCCCACTGCAAATTCCACTTCCCTTATCTTCTCCCACTCTGCCTTCCCACCCTGCATCCCTTCCTTCTGGTACTTTCCCATTTTGATGAAGTCAGCGTTTTTGAAATCTAGGGCTCATATACTCAGTAATGGTTTTCCAAGATGGTGGATGCAGACTGGGTTTCCTTGTATGGGGAAATGCAGGGAAAATTCCAGGTGAAGGTTCTCTCACAGCCTGGACCTACCCCGACAACTGCTTCTATTCTTCCTTATCTTCTACGTCAAGGCATGCAGGATTCTGGCTCTGGAGAGCAGTCGTTGAAGTGCCAGACCAGTGCGGGGAGCCCTAGTCCGTCTTCTGGCTCAGAGATCTCTCAGCCCAGATTTATTTATATATTTTATTTAAGCTTTTCTTATATACCGCCTCTTCCAGAGATCAAAGGTGGTTTACAGATAACAAGAACTGAACAAGGTTTTACATGGAACAATTTTGAATTATATACAATCAACTTTTGAACAACATCTTGTAGAACTAATTACAGTCAACTATTTACAGGAACAGTTGTATAGGCAGTATTGTTGATTAATTACATTGAACATTGTGAATTACATTGGAAGTACTTGGGGAGAGTTTGAGTTAATAAAATCAAGTTAAACTTTTCATCCGAGTTCTTTTTATTTGTGTGAGGCGTAGGGTGTGTGTGGGGGGGGGGGGGTTTGTATTCTGTAGTTATGGTGGGTTTGAGAGGTGTATTGTGTGGGGAGATTCTGTTGAGTTAGTAAAATGTTCTGTGAATAAGTGGGTTTTAAGTTCTTTTCTGAAGAGATGGAGGTCTTTTATCATTCGGAGATTTAGAGGAAGTTTATTCCAAAGAGTGGGGGCGGCATAAGAGAAAGCTCTAGAGCTTGTGTTTTTTTTAGTTTTACGGATGGTTTTTAGTATGTCTAATGAGTGTGTTGCATTTTGCCTACGGGTTCTGAGTTCAGGTGGAGTTTGCAAGAGGGTGGATAGGTGTGAGGGTGAGATGTCATTGATGATCTTAAAAGTCGTTAGGATTATTTTGTATGTTATTCTGCTGTTTATAGGGAGCCAGTGTAGATCGTATAGGATAGGAGTTATGTGGTCAGTCAGGCGGTCTTTCGTTGTTACATGGGTACAGATGTTTTGGGCTCTTTGAAGGAGGTTAGTGTTTGCAAGTGGTAAACTGTTTAAGAGACTATTACAGTAGTCAAAGTGGGGGGTGATGAGTGCACTGATGACCGATCTGAAATCATGGGAGTCTAGGAGGGGTCTTAAGTGTTGTATAGTTTTAATTTGTAGAAGATCAATGGATCACCCCTGCACAGCTACAGGCTTCCCCTGTGCTCTCTGGCCAAGTTGATTCCAAAGCGGCGACCGGCTTTCTGCCTCTAAGGGGAGGGGAGCATTCGTGCTTATGAGGGAGCTGCTGTATTGAATCAACTTGTGGCTGCTACATTTGAGGGGCTACAGGAGCAGAGCTTGGCAATACTAGAATGATCATCTGAGGCAATCCCCTCTTCATTTTCAGATCAACGGGGCTCCGGGCACTCTCCAGATCAGTTGGTAGCTCCTTTGTTTCTGTCTGAATTTTCTTTAAAACACTCTGAAGTATTTTCCCTCTAGTCCATTTGGCAGGTGATAACCAATTTGGGCAAGGTTCTGGCTCCAAATTTGGAAGTCTCTTCCTCTAAAGTTTCTTTGGAACATCGTGTTTCAAACATGGAGGAAAAAGTTCAAGGTCTGAAGTTGCAGGTTCCTAAGTGTGAAGAACAATTGGGCAAGCTTTCAATTCAGAGGAGCTCTTGGTGAAGGATAATATCCTTATACGAAGTAAGGTTTAAGCCTCTGAAAATTATGTTAGGGGTGTTAATTATCCTTATATTAGCTTCTCTAAGGCACCTCTGAGTCCTCCTCAGGATATGTTTAAGAGGTATTTAGTGGAAGATTTGAAAGTATCCCTTGAAGCTAGTCCACCTATTTCCAACATATATTACTTACCTATGGGCAAAGTCAGTCAGTAGCAGTTTTGGGACCAGGCTAGAACTATGAATGCTCTGGACATTTCTGCGGTCTTGGAGACCTCTGGCTCTGAAACAGAACAGCTTGTGACTTTGATAGTGACTTTTGCATTACATTTGGATCAGGATTGGCTCATGCAGCTTTTCTTTCGACATAAAGATGATTTATTTTTGGCTAATAAAATTATTCATTCATTCATTCATTTATTTGACAGTTTTTATATACCACCTTATCGTTAAATCAAAGCGGTTTACATCAAACTCACATGTTTACAGAGAACTTATGAAACTTGTAATTACATTAACTTATGAAGGAGCTAGGGTGGGAAGGAAGGGGGAGGGAGACATGCAGGTGAAGCAATAAAGCAAAACTTATGTACAAAGAATATATATACAATGACATAAGTTGAATGGGTTTAGTATTAGGATGTATTCTGATGTTTCGAGAGAAACCCAGAGATGGAGGAGTGAATTCCTTCTTTTGAGACCTGGGATTCTTCAGCTCAGAGCCATGTTTTTCTTGAAATGGTTATCCTTGCAAATGTGTTTTAAAGTTTAACTCTGCTAGGTATATATTTACTGATCCTGCTCATCTAGTCTCTTTTGTACCAGCTCAGCGTGCCATGTTTAGCTCAGTTTAATGTTGTTACCTTATGACCCGTATTAAGAAGTAGTTTATGCTTGCTGCCTGCAGCTTCATTCTCTTTTCTTTTCATATTTGTATAATATATATATATATTTTTTTTTGGATTGGATCGCCACTATTTTTGTGGGCTTGTGTCCTTTCTGGTGTGTTTATATTTCCTTTTACTTATTGTATTGTTTAAAAAAGAGACTTGTGACTTTGAGTTTAGTATGACTGGATTCTGCCTTGACCTTTTCCTCAAACCACACCATGTGATGATCGCTGCTGCTCATGTAGGCACCTGGACATTCAACATGCTATTAGATTTCAGTAAAGCATTTGACATTGTTCCACACAGGCAACTTATAAGCAAACTGAGCATCCTAGGGATAGACCCTAAAGTTACTGCTTGGATTAGAAATTGGTTGAGTGGGAGGCGACAAAGAGTACTGGTAAATGGAGTTCACTCTGAGGAAAGGGAGGTTACCAGTGGCGTGCTGTAGGGATCTGTTCTTGGTCTGATTCTTTTTAACATCTTTGTTAGTGATATTGTGAAGGGCTGTCGGGTAAGGATTGTCTCTTTGCGGATGATACCAAAATTTGCAACAGAGTAGACACCCAGGAAGGTGTAGATAACATGAGGAGGGATCAAGCTAAGCTTGAAGAATGGTCTAGAATTCGGCAGCTGAGATTTAATGTTAAAAAATGTAGGGTCATGTATTTGGGCTGCAACAATCCAAGAGCGCAGTACAGTATAGGGGTGATGTACTTCTGTCCACGAAAGAAGAATGGGACCTAGGCGTGATTGTGTTTCACGATCTCAAATAGCTAAACAGGTAGAAAAGGTGACAGTGAAAGCTAGAAGGATGCTTGGGTGCATAGGGAGAGGAATGGCCAGCAGAAGAATGCAGGTGAGAGCGCCTCTGTATGTCTTTGGTGCGACCTCATTTGGAGTATTGTGTGCAATTCTGGAGACCGCACCTTTAAAAGGATATAAACAGGTTGGAGTTTGTGCAGAGGGTGGCTAAAATGGTTAATAGTCTTCATTGTAAAGCATATGAGGACAGACTTAAGGACCTTAATATGTATACTTTAGAGGAAAGGCGGGACAGAGGTGATATGACTGAGATGTTAAAATACCTCTGTGGCATAAATGCACAGGAGGAAAGTCTCTTTCAACTGAAATCAAGCTCTGCTATGAGGGGACATAGGATGAGGGTGAAAGGGGATAGACTCGGGAGTAATAAGCAGAAATATTTCTTTACGGAAAAAGTGGTAGATGCATGGAATAGCCTCCCAGTGGAGGTGGTAGAGATGAGGACACTATCTAAAGTCAAAAAAGCATGGGACAAACACAGAGGCTCTCTAAAGGAAAAATGGAACTCTTGTAGTGTTTATGTTTATGTTTGTTTAAAATTTGATATACCGCCCACACCAAAATAGGCATCCGGGTGGTTTACAATTAAAATTACATGGCTGCAGAAATAGGAAAAGAACGCCATCATTAAAAACAGTAAAGAGGAGAAAAATACAAAACAAATAAAACGAAAACACGACAACAAGGGTAGGTCAGAAAGAGAGCAAGAGAGAAAAGCAAACAAGAGGGCAAGGCTATGGGGGGAGGTTAAATGCC
Source organism: Ichthyophis bannanicus (assembly GCA_033557465.1). Classification (NCBI taxonomy): domain Eukaryota; kingdom Metazoa; phylum Chordata; class Amphibia; order Gymnophiona; family Ichthyophiidae; genus Ichthyophis; species Ichthyophis bannanicus. The sequence continues at coordinate 978,169,181 of CM066033.1, forward strand.
ATGGTGAATAAGTGAGTTTTTAGCTTTGCTTTAAAGTGCTGGTGAGATGTTTCAGAGCGGAGGGAAAGAGGGAGTGAATTCCAGAGTCGTGGGCCCAAGAAATAAAAAGCGGAAGAATGAGTGGATTCCAGATGGGCATGTGCGGGGGGGGGGGGGGAAAGAAACATACGATTGAGATGAATGGAATGAAGGGAACGGTGGGGGGTGTGAAAGTGAACCTGATCAGCAAGATAGAGAGGAACACCTGTGAAGAGGGCCCTGTGAACGAAAACAAGAATCTTATAGTGGATACGAAAGGGTACCGGTAACCAGTGTTGCAGGAGGAGAGGGGTGACGTGATCATACCGGGAGGCGTGAGTTAAGAGACGAACTGCGGTATTCCGAACACGCTGGATTCGAGCAATTTGGGACTTTGGGAGACCTGCCAGGACGACATTGCAATAGTCGAGCCTGGATATAACTAAGGAAAGCAAAAATGTGGCTAAAGCAGGAGGAGAAAGAAAAGGGCGAACAGCTCGTAGTTGTTTAAGAGAGAGAAAAGACCGCTGGACAACTGAAGAAATGTGTTCCCTGAAGGAAAGAGAAGAGTCGAGAACCACACCGAGATAACGAAAAGAAGAAACCAAGGGAATAGGCTGGGAAGAGAGGATCGGGGCACATGTGGGTGAGGTGCTCCCTAATGTGAACCAAGTGGCAAACGACTTAGAAGGGTTAACCTGAAGATAGTTAGAGGAGAACCAGGAAGCAACAGCAGAAAGACAACAGTTAAGAGGTGAGATATCCGGATTAAGAGAGTCAGTGTGGAGTAAGAAAAGAATATCATCCGCGTAATAATACGCGGAGATACCAAATTGCTGGACAACAAGGGCAAGGAGCCAGGAAGACGTTGAAGAGAAGTGGGGCAAGAACGGAACCCTGGGGTACACCGCAAGAAAGAGGGGTTGGGGCAGAGGAAGAAGACCCAGAAACAGTGGGTGATATGGAAGGGCAGACTAGATAAGTCATGTGGTGTTTTTCTGCTCTCATGTTTCTATGTTTCTATCTCCATTGGTGAGTACCAGATTCAGTGTCAAACTTTCCCTGGTTAGTTCCATCATCACTTGTCTGAACAGTGCTTCTTGACAAGCATCCACAATTTTTTTTACTTCTTTCCTGATTTGCAGATTGTCCAATCCATGTCTGGTAGATTAAAGTTACCCAATATGATCACTTCTTCTTTCATTGCTACCTTTGCAGTATCAATGATCAAGTCTCTATCCATTTTTTCCATTTGAGTTGGAGACCTGTAGACTACACCAGTATGGATGACAGTGCCATCTCCTCTTTCCAACACAATCCACAGCGCTGCTTCTTTTCCCTACATCCCCTGCATTTCTATGGCTTTAATATTGCTTTTGACATATAGGGCTACTCCTCCTTTTCTGCCTTCTCTATCCCTTCTTAATACATTATAGCCAGCTATGGCTATATCCCATTCGAACATTGTCCCATTCAAACAATTAAGGCATGTAGTTGCTTTGCTGATTTCTTGTCCAGAGTTTTGTGGATGAGGGTTAGAACTTTGTACTGTATTCTTGCGTTGATGGAGAGCCAATGGAGGTGTTTGAGGATGGGAGTGATGTGGGTCTTCCATGAAGCTTGGAAGATGGTTCTAGCAGCGGTGTTTTGGGCAAGCTGTAATGGATGGATTCTGTACTTGGGTAGCCCTTGATAAATGGAATTACAGTAATCGAATAATAGAGTGATGGTGGCATGGCAGACTGTATGGAAAGTATCGGTGGATAAGAGGGGGCATAGGTTTCGGATGGTTTTTAGCTTGTAATATACTGCTTTGGTGATGCTGTGAATTTGTTCCTTGAAGATCAGTTGTTTGGTAGAGTATGATTCCGAGGTATTTTATGTGGGAGCTGACTCAGATCTCAGTGTTGCCAAGCTTGACAGAGGCAGGGGGGCTGAAGTTGAGATCCTTTGTTATGTATAGTAGCTCTGTTTTGCTGAGATTTATGGATAGATTATGGTGGTGGAGCCATTTGATGGTTTCAGTTAGGCAACATGAGAGTGTGGAGTAATCTGAAGTGGAGAATGGTGTGAAAATCATTATATCATTAGTGTATATCAGAAACTGGACTGGAATTGTTAGAGGATATCACAAAGAGGTTGAATGTATATGTTAAATAGTAGGGAGGAGAAGGACGAACCCTATGGTACATCCTGGTTAAGGGTGAAAGGAGTTGAGGTGTGTGTTTGAATCCTTATTTTGATTTTGGTTGGTGAGATAGGAAGTGAACCATTTGAGGGGGGTGCCGCAGACTTCAATATAGTGGAGCTTATTAAGGAGTAGCTAGTGGGATACAGTGTCAAAGGTAGCAGAGATGTCCAGGAAGTGCAGGAGGAAGCCTTGGGTGAGTGATTCAATGCCTATGATAATTGATTTTAAGAGGGGAACCCCTTTCATAGTTCCATTTGTCAGCCGGAGACCCGATTCTCTGTACCTGCTCCAGAAGGCGCCAGGCTTTGAGAAGCCTCAACTGCCACACAACTCTATCATGGCAGGGGACTGTTGTAGTTGTTATGGAAGGACAAACTAGATAGGCCATGTGGTCTTTTTCTGTCGTCATATTTCTATGTTTCTATGTTTCTATATCCCGATGGCCAAATTGTCAAAGTTCGTTTCCACCATTAGGGCTTCCAAGTCAGGAACTTTGTTGGCTGGACTTTGAGCATTTGTGCTCATTGCCTGCCATTAATTCTTTGTTGGCTTGCTTGTATTTTATTCCAGACTCCTTTTCTTTCTTGTCATTGATGCATGGGTTAGTATGATAACTATTTCCAATATTGTTATAATGTTTTTGCTGGGAGTGACGTCCTGCACTTTTTTTACATCCATCACCCCCTTTCCCTAGTTTTAAATGCTTGTCCAAATATTGCCTGAATTTTTCACTTAGGATCCTTTTTCCTGCCATAGAGAGATGCAGTCCATCAAAACAATATAGCCTTTTGTTCCATATATTGCCCCAGTCGCCTATATATCTAAATCCTTCTTGTTTACACCAGGTTTGGAGCCACATATTAAAGTTGGTTATCTGGAATGGCAGAAAGATGGGGGCAGGAGTTGAATGTAGAGCTGGATGAAGAAGTCTTTTTTTTTTTTTCTGGGTGTATGTCTGGGGGGGAAAGAATTAGTGGAGAGTGTGATGCATCATGAGCTTCAATTTAAGTTTTTACATCGAGAATATATTCCTCCTAGGAGGGCTTATCTAATGGGAATCCTAATTATTGATGTTTGTACTAAACGTGGGCAAGAGAAAAGAACCTTCCTCATCGTCTCTCCAGGCCAGTCCAGGTACCAATGGGTTGTCAGCCCCCTCCAGCAGCTGAGGACTAAACATGACAGAGTCTTGCTGATGTAGTATATAAGCTCCACCTACCGCATCAGACTCCAGTCTTTCAGTCCTCAGCAGCTGGGGAGGAAATCCTATTAGGTGGACTCTCTGGCAAAGGATAAGTCTAGAAAAAAAAAGAAGGACAAGTAGAAGGAAGGAAAAGATATTAAAAAAAAAAAAGATATATAGAGGTCTGGATTGCTCTAGCACTGCAGTGAATCCAGGGAGAAGTGACGGAAAGCTGGGAGCACTTCCCTCCAGGGAACAGTGAAGTGAGAAGGGCAGCAAAGGCAGGGTCTGCCTCTGCTTCGGGATTTGACCGCTTCAGGAACTGCTCAGGAGTGAAGTGCCTGGGAGCCCCAGATTACTCCTCTTCTTCCCAGCGGATAGTCAGACAACCATTAGCTATGGGGGGCTCTGACTATCCCCAGGCCGGCAAAGTCTTCCGGTGCAGCATGAGGTAAGGGGAGCTCTTCAGGTCTGAAACATGCCATGCTTTCCCTTCATGGCGTGGGGAAAGGGGGGCTGCAGGGGATCGATCCTTAGTGTCAGAGCAGTCAGCAGTCCTCTTCCACATGCCGCAGCCTTCTTCCTTGTCTGCAGTGTGTATTGAGGTCAGCACGTATGCATGCTCCTGGCCACAACAGCGTGTGCACAGTGTGGGAGCAGCCCCGGATGGTCTCTGTCGCACATGTTTCAGATTGGGCAGTAGACTGGAGCAGGGTTTTTTTTCGCAGCCATGGAGGATGTAAAATTGACTTTGGAAGAGGAGTTAGCAAGGCTGTTGATCTCCACGGGAATGGCGGGAACTGCGGCCATCTCACAATTGGAAGCCATTTCTCCCGCACAGCAGAAGAAACAGGGAAAAGGTAAGGCTAAAGCCAAAAAGCCAGTAGGGGTCAGTTCAGCACCTAAGTCACTGATGCCAGGGCTACAGGAGGGGCTTGATCCACTATTTTCGCCTGATTTCATTCTGTATTTTCATAAGGCATATTGCCTAAAAAGGAAACAGTCAGAGACTTTAGGTCCTCCTAGTAAACTCCCAGTCCCCTCAACAGGAGATGCATTGCTGGAGGGGGATCCTAGAGAGGGGCCTTCCCGAGGGGGGTAGAGGGTAGACAATGGCATGGAGTGGTTGGGTCATGAGTCCCTGAGGACAAGGGTGTCAGAGGAATTAGGAGACAGCTTCACGGGATTGACCTGTGGAATCTGGAATTGGAGGAAGGTGAGATTACCCCGGGGGAGGATCCTAACATATTCCGGGTATTTCACAGGGAGGAGCTGGGGGCGTTCATAGCTCATTCCCTGTCAGCATTAAACATGGTACAATCAGTGACTCAGGAGGAACCACTTGAAGACCCTCTGCTTCAAGGTTTTAAAGGGACACAGGTGTGCTTCGCGGTCCACAGAATGATCAAGAGGATGATTGAGTTGGAATGGGAGTATCCAGAGGCAACCTTGAGGGGTAGCCGTTCCATGGGGTGCCTCTACCCAACCCAAAGGAGGAAAGGGACCTATTGCAGATGCCAAAGGTGGATGCATAGGTCTCAATGGTGACTAAGAAGACTACCATTCCCACGGAAGGAGGCGCAGCCCTTAAGGATCTGCAAGATCAGAAATTGGAGTTGATTTTGAAACAGGCATTTGACTCGAGTGCCCTGGCATTGCAGGCTTCCATTTGCAGAGCCTATGTCTCCAGGGCCTCCATCCGTTGGCTCCGGGGAGAGGCCCCTTCTGACCTGGAGGGATGATCGGCCACGGAGGGAGCTAAGCAGGAATCGGCTGCCGCTTATATGCCTGACACCTTCTATGATTTAATTTGGGTAACCTCAAAGACTATGGCTTTCGTAATTGCAGCAAGGCGGTTTCTCTGGCTCAGAAACTGGGTGACGGGTGCTTCTTCAAAGTCCCAACTCAGTAAGTTCCCCTATAAGGGCAAGCTGCTCTTGGGGGAAGTCTGGTCAAGAAACCACAATGAAGCCAAGCAGGCTCTGCTGGAATTGGTGATAGGGGGTCGGTTACAATGCTTTTACTCCATCTGGGCCACCATTACAACCAGCCAGTGGGTCTTGGAGATTATACGCAAAGGATATGTGTTGGAGTTTTTGAGACCTCTGCCCGAAGCATTTGTCGCCTCACCATGCAGGGCGCTGGAGAAGAGGGAAGCAATCTACTCCACCCTTTGGCACGTATTACAACTTCAGGCAGTAGTACCGATTCCCCAAGACCAGTGCGGGTCCGGTCAATACTCCATTTATTTTGTGGTACCCACGAAGGAAGGGTCCTTCTGGCCCATCCTTGAGCTTGAGCATGTGAACCGGAGTTTGAGAGTACCGCACTTTTGAATGAAGACACGCTCAGTGACGCTGCTGACCTTCCCAGATCTTGGGAGATTGGAGGAGGATTGGCAACTTCATTGGCTTGATCTCCATAGGGTCCTCCAGATACATCTAGTGGACAGAACCTTTTCATAAGACGGACCTGTTGTTTGTCCTTTTTGGCGGTTCTCACAAGGGGGAAGCAGCCTCCAAAGCCTCAATCGCCCATTGAGTGAAACAGGCCATCGGTGCAGCATATGCAGTGCATGGGAAGGTCCCGCCCCTGGGACTACAGGCCTATTCGACCCAGGGACAGGCAACGTCCTGGACGGAGCACGGTCTGGTTCTCCCAGTAGACATCTGCAGAGTGGCAACATGGTCGTCGCTTCATACTTTTTCAAGACATTATCGGTTGAACTTGTAGGCTACATGGGACGCAGGGATTGGGGCCTTGGTGCTTCAGGTCAGACTCGCAGGTCCCCCCCCCCTCCCGAGATTAGTTACTGCTCTGGTACATCCCATTGGTACCTTGAGTTCTCTCCAGGCCAGTACAGGGCCCAGCCAATTAAGTTTGATCAGTGGCTTTTGGTTGTTCGCAGGTACCGTGATAGGATGTGTCCGGCCGGCAAGAAGGTATGTGGGAGACAGTTAGGGCTCAGATATATACCTTTATCTTCGAGGAAAGGCGTGGTTCTTAGGCTTGGACTGGCTGAGACAGTTGGCCCTGCTCTTCTGTATTGTCCCTTCACAGGGGATAACGTAAAGAGTGTCCATGGGGCACATAGCTTATTCAAAGGACTAAGGGGGGCGAGTGCTCTCTAGTTTTTCTATCTCCCTTTAGCTGGAGTACAGCTTTCAGGGAGGGGAGTTTTTCAGTTGTTTAAAGGTTATTGGGTTAGAGTTAATGGTAGTTGCTTTGTCAAGAGGAGACTGGAGTCTGATGCAGTAGGTGGAGCTTATACTTGTATACTACATCAGCAAGACTCTGTCATGTTCAGTCCTCCCCTGCTGGAGGGGGCTGACAACCCATTAGTACCTGGACTGGCCTAGAGAGAATTCAAGGAAAGACAATTAGCAGGTAAGGTCTCTTGACTGAGAGGGTGTCTTCATGTTACAGATCACAACTTACCAGAGCCCACTGTGATCCATTTGTTCCTGGGAAGTTTGATTCTTTGTGGGAGTGGTGGTGAATTGTTTTCAATCTGTACCCCAGGAGAGGCGAGTTTCATTGCAGCTAATTCTTCTCTTAATAGAGTCAATTCATAGCTTGAGACATATAGGGCAAGCTCTAGGGCTCCAAATGATTCTTCTTAGAATTAAGACACCACAGCTATTACACTGACTACATAACATGTTGATTGAGAGGATTATAAAACAGTTTTAGTAAAAGGAGAAAAGGTGGGTGGTCCACTTAATTGGAGGACAGATGACTATCTATGATAATGAAGATTATATAGGCAAATGCAACTCTGGGGTGGATGGGAATTTAAGTGTCCCAGGCCAGTACACCTGATATGAATTGAGGGGCCATTCAAATTTCTGATTAATAAAGACTAGGCAAGGAATACAGACAAACTAGATTTTCCTAAGCTTATAACCAAAATTTAGGTTGTTTGTCACTAGAATGTAGATCAAGAAGGCTGAATTTGCAAGAGAAACCTTCTCCTTTGCAGAAAGAACAAAAAGGAAAATGAAAGTTGTTTTTCTTTTTCTTTTTTTTTGTTTGCAGCTACCCTAGCACACCATAGTGTCTAAATAGTATTATAAGAGGTTAAAAGAGGTAATAAATAGGCAATGGAAAAGCTATATCAAAAACCAGGGACAGCCCAATGATCATGCGGGGCCATGTGCGGAGACTTAACTGCGGGGTATCATTTGCATAAATATTTGCATTATCATTAGACCTCTTTTGCATAAATTTAATTTATTTTAACATTTATATCCTGCCCATCTAAAAACCTAGGTGGCTTCCAAACATACATGCATACACAATTTATTAAAACAGCCGCTACAATAGAATAAACAATTTGAAAATCATGAATCAAAATTTAAAAAAAAAATAAACCATTATAAATCGATACTGGATTTATTCGGTTAGAGCTATGACCAGTTTATTGATGAAAGAAGAGAGCGCTTGGTTCAAATCCGCTCTCTCTCTGACTTTCTTCACTTCAAAGTCATGCTTTTTTCTTTCAAGTCTGCCATTGCACTCGCTAAGCAAAACTATTTTCTCCATCTCACTAACCGTTTTGCCTCTAACCCTCTGTCTCTTTTCTACTCTCAATTCTCTTCTCAAGACAGCTCCACCTCCAATCCCTCCTTCTCTCTCTGCCCAAATCCTAGCAGACTATTTCCATGACAAAGTGCATAAGATTACACTTCAATTCCCCACTAATCTTCTTTATCCCTTCTTCTCCCTCTCCATTACCAATTTTTCCTCTCAACCTCTATTACCCTTTCATCCTTTTCTAAAATCTCTCTTGAGGAAACCTCTCTTCTTCTTTCCTCCTCTAAGCTCACTAATTGTTCTTCTGATCCTATCCCCACCCATCTCCTCAACTCCATCTCCTTCTCTGTCATCCCTTTCATCTCACATATTCTCAACCTTTCGCTTTCCACTGCAACCTTTCTTGCATCCTTCAAGCATGCTGTAATCACTCCTCTTCTCAAAAAAACCCTCACTTGACTCTACTTGTCCTTCTAATTATCGACCCAAATCCCTTCTCCCATTCATTTCCAAAATTCTTGAACGTGTAATTCTGCGCCACTGTCTCAAATTTCTCTCCTTTTCAGGCCCTCCTTGATCCACTTCAATCTGGTTTTTGTCCATTTCATTCTACTAAAAAGGCTCTTGCCAAAATCTCTCGCTAAGTCCAAAAGCCTTTACTCAGTTCTCATTCTTCTCAATTTTTCTGCTGCTTTTGATACTATTGACCACCTGCTCCTCCTTGACACTTCATCGTCTCTTGATTTTTATAGGCCCTGTACTTTTTTGGTTCTCTTCTTATCTCTCCAGTTGCTCTTTCAGTGTTTGTTCTGGAGGTTCCTCCTCTTCTGCCATCCCTCTCTTTTGGTGTATCTCAAGGGTCTGTTCTGGGCCCTCCTCTTCTCTCTCTATATCCAGTCCCTTGGTGCCCTCATCTCTTCCCATGGCTTTCAGTACCATTTTTATGCTGATGCCTCTCAAAGTTATCTACACCTGACATTTCTCCTTCAGTCCAAATTCATATCTCTATTTGCTTATCTGACATCACCACCTGGATTTCTCACCACTGCCTAAAATTGAATATGGCTAAAACTGAACCTCTTATCTTTCCCCCTAAACCCTCCTTCCCCCTTTCCCCTTCCTCCTTTCTCTATCACTGTTGACAACTTCTTCCTATTTCCTCAGCCCACAAACTTGTGGTCATCTTTGACTCCTCTCTTTCCTTCTCCACACATATTCAACATATAGCTAAAACCTGTTGTTTCTTTCTCTACAACATTAACAAACTTCATCCCTTCCTCTCACACTACTAAGACTCTTGTCCACTCTTTGGTCACCTCCCATCTTCACTATTGCAACCTCCTCCTTGCCGGTCTCCCTCAGTGACATTTCACTCCACTTCAATCTATCCAGAACTCTGTTGTGTGGCTAATCTTCCGCCAGCCCCAATATATTCATATAACCCCTCTTCTAAAATCACTTCACTGGCTCCCCTTCCATTTCCGTATCCAATTCAAACGTCTCCTTCTAACATATAAATGCTTTCACTCTACTGCCCCTCATTATCTTTCCTCTCTCCCACACCCCTCCTTGTGAAATCTGCTCCTCCTCTGGCTTTCTTCTTTCTTCCCTTTTCTTCTTCTGCAAACTCCAGATTTTGATCTTTTCACCTTGCTGCTCCTTGTGCATGGAACAAACTTCCTCTATCTTTATGTCAGTTCTCTTCTCTCTCCCTCTTCAAATCCATGCTAAAGGCTTACCTCTTTGAGTCCACATTTGGATCCTAATCTCTTGTTCTCCTTGTGTCTCCTTCCCTATTTGAACCCCCCTTGTTTCTCTTGTATTGTTCTGTCTGCCTTAATTAGATTAGAAGCTCTAAGAGCAGGGACTGTCTTCTTTATATGTTTGTACAGTGCTGTGTACGCCTTGTAGCGCTATATAAATGATTAATAGTAGTAGCAGTAGAAAAATGAATCCTGGTAGCCATGAATTCAAGATCATAGTGCCCAGGCTGGCTTGGATCGCGCCAGAGCTGGAAAAGCCCAGAAATCAGCAGCAGTGCAGCTGTCAAGCTACTAAAACAATTAAGAGATATCCTCTTAAAATTTGAGATTTCCTGGAATCTGAAGAGAGAAAATATTTTAAAATTTCAGACTGGCAGCATTAAGAATGCAAAACTGCAAATCTCAAAGACAATCCATATTGCACTACCAACCACCAACACCCTACTACTGACTCCACACAAGGAATGGGAGGAGTGGCCTAGTGGTTGGGGCAAGTTGCCTCGAGCCAGGGGTTCAAATCCTGCTGGAGGACAGAAACCTCGGGCTGGAGGGACTGGGGTTTCTAGTCCCACAGGTGTTCCTTGTGGCCTTGGACAAGCCACTTAACCCTCCGTTGCCTCAGGTACAAAAGTATAGATTCTAAGCCCTACAGCAAATAGAGTGACATCCAGGTTTAGTGATTTTGGTTGCACTGGACTGGCCACAGAGACCATGGTGTATGGACCTGATTCAGCTTCGGGCCAGCACCCACTGGAGACTTCCAGACCAGATGAATCTGCTCTTCTAAGAGCCAATGCTCATGCCACAGGTGGCTCGGTTCTTGCTTACAGCAGGAATCAGATTTTCTTATTAATCGATTCCCTAAGACACCAACCTTTTATTTAGTACCAAAGGTCCACAAATCTTTGCTCCATCCTCCCGGACGCCCAATTGTATCCTGTCGAAATTCGGTTCTGGAGCCGCTTTCACAGTTTTGCGACATATTTTTGCAGCCTCTTGCAAGTACCGTATTGTCCTACCTCAGGGACACTGGGGACTTTTTGAACCACCTGGCCTCATGCACAGAATTTTCTACTTACACCTATCTAGTGACACTGGACGTGCAAGCTCTTTATACTAACATAGATCAACATGAAGTATTAGTAAAATTGGCATCGTGTCCTTTGCCTTTACCGGAACGTGTCCCCAAGCAATTTATTTTGGATTTATTGGATTTAGTTTTGAACCATAATTATTTTGTTTATCAGCAACAGTATTATCTTCAAATCTATGGGATTGCCATGGGTGCCACGGTGGCGCCATCGATTGCAACACTCTATATGGGGTGGTTTGAGGAACAATTTATTTATCCTCACCCCTTATATGTGCATATTCCTTTTTGGCGGCGCTTTTTAGATGACATCTTTTTTATCTGGACTGGCAGAAAGGAACTTCTGGATGAGTTTCTTCGCTCTCTGAATTCTCATAAGGACAATATACAGTTCACAGTTCAAATTCAGACTCGGAGGATTCAATTTTTGGACATTACAGTAGAGCTTACAGAACAAGGCTTTGATACATCTTTATATCGCAAAGCTGTCCAACGGAATACCCTTTTACGTTTTGACAGCTTTCACCCGCCCTCTTTAAAACGTGGACTGCCGTTCGGTCAATTTCTACGTCTTCGTAGAAACTGTACCCGCTTGGTGGATTTCAAAGCGCATGCCTGTGATTTAAGCTCTCGATTACTTGCGCGAGGCTATCCACCACAAGTAGTGCGAACGGCTTACAGAAGAGCTTCCCACATTCATAGAGAATGGCTTTTACGGGGTTTTCCTTCCACGTCTTCATCTGATGAAATTACAGCAGTATTTCCCTACATGAAGGGTTCGTCTAAAGTTGTGGGAATCCTGCACCAGTATTGGCCTATTTTGGGTCTGCACTCTTGTTTCCGAAAGAAATTACAGATAGCATATTCTAGACAATCGAACCTACGTGATATGATAGTGCACACTACTGCAGCCCTTGATCGCCCTGTGACCTTTCATGATACAGCAGGACATTTTTCATGTGGCAATTGTAATTATTGTTCCAATACTATTTCAGGTTCATCTTGGCTCGATGTCCACACTCACACCACCTACTGAGCCCGCTGGAACACTAGCTGTACTTCATCTTTTGTGGTATATCTTATTATCTGTCCATGTACCCTGTACTATGTGGGACGTACTTCTCGGCCGTTTAAGGTCAGACTAGGGGAACATGCCTCTAGGCTGCGTACTGGATTACTGACAGCACCACTTGTGGAACATTGCAGATCCAATTCTCATACTTTTGACATGCTTACCTGGCGGGTCCTGGATTTCATACCTTTGAACCCTCGGGGGGGTAACCGTTTACAGGCTTTACAATATCGTGAACAACGGTGGATATATCACCTAAACTCTGTCTCTCCATGTGGTTTAAATCAACAACTGGATTGGCATACGATCATATAATTGCATCATCTTATCACTTTCAGATCCAAAGGGGAGGTCTTAATGTGGTGACCCCTCCCCTTGTAGCTCTGATTGGCTCTCCGTGGTGCTTTCCTCACCAGCTGAATGGAATCAGCTGTGTATGCGTTGTCGACGCCGTGCTATAAAACCGGTTTCTTCAAAGCAACAGTTCACAGTATCTGGGCTGCCGAGCAATGCCTTTGACCTGATGCAGGGGTACCACTGTTATTTTTATTTTTTTATTTATTTAGTATACATTTGTATACTGCTACTTCCAGCGATCAGCAGCGGTTTTGATTACAGATTGGAAATTGTCAAATCATGACAGGAAATGTTTGAGGTATAAACACATTGATTAGACAGGAAAGCACAGCACACAGAGAACTATTTTACAGGGAACATGGGCTATGGAGGGTTAAGTGGCTTGCCCGAAACGTGCCACGTCGTGACTTCTTGCATTGCTGACTAGACAAGAAATCTTATTTCAGTTAAGTAAATACTGATTTTAATACATTGATTAATAAAATGGAAAACGCCACAGCGGTGTGAGGATTTTTCCTCTCGACTGAGCTGGCTGTTCCGACAAAAAGTTTTTTGCTTTGTATACTGGTATTTTCAACCCTGGTTTGGCTTTTTGGATTTCATTTATACTGGGTTTTTGGTATCACATTTTGTTGTTACCACAGCTTATGGGGCATGGAACAGGTTACCTTCGAAAGTGCTGGGGGCCTATTCTACTAGATCGCAGGCAGCATCCTGGGCCAAGTCGGGCTTGGTACCGCCAGCAGAGATTTGTAAGACCGGTTGGATGTGCAGGCTGCTGCAGATGCACAGTTTGGAGCTTTGGTGCTTCAGGCTGGGCTCGTCAGTCCCTCCCACATGTAGGCACTGCTTTGTTACATCCCACACGTAACTGGACTGGCCTGGAGGTAGGATTAGGAAGGTGAAATTAGATCTTACCTGCTAATTGTCTTTCCTTGAGTACCTCCAGGCCAGTCCAGGACCCTCCTTTTCTTTTGATGCATTGTGCAGCGAGTTCTTTCATTTGGGCTACCTAGTTGGCTCAGCAAGGGTGTGAGTAGAGATAAAGATCACTAAGGTAAGACTGGGGAGGGCTTCTTGGTTTGATGGCCCTGATTGCCAGGTCTGGCTCTTGCTCTGTACTTAGTGCTATGGCCCTGATTGCCAGGTCTGGCTCTTGCTCTGTACATAGTGCTATATATTTTAAAAAAAAAACAGAACAAGGGGATACAAGAGTATGGCTCATGATTGATTAGCATATTGCTTCTGAATTCCACAGACGCTCTTCGAGCAGGGTTCCCTTATTTTTGGTTTAGTTTGAATGGTATTTGGTGTAGGAGAGCTGCAGACTGCTTTGTTGATAGGAGACTGGATCCTGGATCTGAAGGAGAAGCTGTTATACTGTTATGTCAGGATTCTGTCATGCTCAACCCTCAGCTGCAGGTGGGCGGTGGCAACCCACGCATAACTGGACTGGCCTTGGGGGTACTCAAGGAAAGACAATTAGTAGGTGAGGTCTAATTTCGCCTTTGTCTTCATTCCTGCTCATGGGTGGCCTTCCAAAATGTCGTCACAGTCAACACTTTGGCGGCCCTCTTAGAAAAGTTTGTACCAGTCCATAAACTTGAGCATGACTCATTCATTTGTTGCCATACGCTTGCTGTAACTTGTCATAAGTCCCTTTGCATGAATCTTCAAGTTTCTGGCAGAATTTAATGCAAATTCACTGTTCAATTTTTTCACTCATCATAAATCTGATAATCTGCTTTAACACCATACTAAACATCATGTGATTTAAAAACAGTACAGGTGTGCTGCAGCAATGATGCACTTTGCACATGCAGAGCACATAACTAGGTCATTGCATGATTAATAGCATCATGGTGCGATATATTGTTATATAGCTACACAACAAGTTTCAGTACTTTTTGATCACACCTCATGGTAGATTTTACAGCCAGATTATTGCTCTTAGATGCACATGCACTAGATTCAGATGTGCCACCTAGTCTGGTCTCCAGCATTCCCTGTCATTCAACCAGGTTCTTTCTCTCTCCCAGGAGATCAAAGAGCAGGTAAGGTAGCAGATGCGGTTCTACCTCCTAATGGGAGGTTGTGGGAAGCACCTGAGGACAGGCTTGTCATCCTGGCTTCCAGCTGGAAGGATTGGAGGTGTGACATGCAATCCAGTTTGCCCAGGGACCATCCCCTCATGAGGCTCCTGGGGGATCTTCCACCTGAAGGACAGTCACATTGACCCTGGAGCAGCTCATACCTCCTTTAAGGGAAGCAGCAGGCTATGTGTTCAAGAACATGGCCCTGATGGTCATGCATGTCTTCTACTGCAGCAGAGTTTGCAGGCTGGTGCAATTCTCATGGCCATACAGTTGGGCTGTTGGATAGAGGAACATCTAATTGTCCTAGCTGCAGTATATATGACAAGTTTCATGAACATTTAGTCCGGAACTCTCCGAGTCTGGGCAAAGTGACAATCCAGCCCTCCCACACTGGATCTCTTAGTGTGAAGATGAGGTTTTCCAGTACCCCATGGTTTGGCCACTGGCAGATGCCGGTTGTAGAACTGCTTCAGCCACTGGGTATTCCGTGGATGGCAGGCTGAGTCACTTCCTTTGGAAGGGTCTATGGGAGGGGTGCTGTGTGGCTTCCTTTCTGACCCTGGGTGATCCACCATATGCACAGGTTATTGGCCCATTGGTCTTCGTGATCCTAGCAGCCCCAGATTGTGCTCACTCATGGTGTTACACGGACTCTTGGGCCAAGCAGGATGTTTATCTTCCTTGGCAGGTTACAACCTGTAGGAGAGGCATGTCAGTGGCTCTTGGTAAGGACGTTTCCCAGGACCTTCTTACTTAGGGCCTGGACCTGGCATGCGCATGCTGGTCAGTTTAAGGTGCTTGGTACCTCCCTGATCAATACCTGGTGAATCTCTATGCCCTTAGCAGATGTTAGAGCCTTTTAGAAGTTTGACCTGGATCTCAGCTTGGCCCTGAACCCTCCTATGGTAGAAGGCCCTTGAAGTACCCTTTTTGGGGTCCATGTATAAGGCCTCCCTGGTGGGTTTGGTCCTTTATAATCCATTCTGGGGGTCTCTGACATCCGTCGAAGGGTGTTCATGCTGCAGCCCTTGGCTTCAAGTATACTTTTGTGGCTCTTTGGATAGTTCCTTTTACTATGAATCATTCACCCTTCTTTCCTGTCCTGACTGGATTATGGTCTGGCCTTCCTTTGAAGAGAAGGGTCTTCATCCAAACTGCTTGCTGCATCTGGTGGCCAGGTGGAGGATGTTGCTCTAGTTCTTAGCAATTTCTCATGCCTCCCACCAATCAGGCCTTCTCCGTCCTTAGCAGTTTGACAGAAGTGCTAGCAGAGGTCAAGTCCTCTATTGCCTGTTCACCCCTGAAGACTCTTTTGGGCAGGGTGCATCCTGCCTGGCAGGGCTGGCCCAACAGTTTCTGCCATCTTATACACACCCGCCATGCCACCCCCAAGGATTGCGGTGCTACCCAGCCCGCAATGCGGCCCCGCCCCCCCATCGGCATCTATCTTCTCGAGTGAGGGGGTGGCACAGCAATCCCTCTGCTGCATCGGGCTTTAAAGTGCCCACATTGGCACGCTCATAGCCTGCCACTCCTGCCTCCCTCTGACGCAACTTCCTGATGGAGGGGGCAGGAGTAGCAGGCTGTAAGTGCACCAGGTCGGGCACTTTAAATCCTGATATAGCGGAGAGATTGTCATTCCACCCTCCCTCTCCCAGGCAAGAAGATGGATGGTGGACTCGGTGGTGCTGAACTGTTACTTCACCGAGAGGGGGCTGGATGCCGTCCACCAAGGCCTGCCGCCCTAGGCAACCATCTAGTTTGCCTAATGGATGGGCCAGCTCTGTTGGAGACACAAGTAGCGAGAGGTGAAAGGAGGTCACAGGTGCTTTAATTAGTTTTTAAAAAAACCCTACACGTTTCGGCACAAGCCTTCTTCAGGGGGTATGCATCTTCAAAACATAATACAAAAAGGGGTAAATAAGAACAACAATAATAAAATACATAAATATTACTTAAAAAAATAAAAAATTATAAAAAGTATGAGAATATAAAAATAATAATAAGATCATATCTATATAAGAATATTAAAATCATAATCTCATGACCAAAATACAGTTTAACTAAGCACATTATTACATGCCAGATATGAGTGCACTTTTAACCCCGCGGTGATATTAAGGAATTTACACGTGTTATACAGTCTGTCGGAATGACGCCCCCCTTTTTTCCCCTCCTTTTTCAGTTTTCATTTTGCACATAGTATCGACTGGTTCTCATTACATGTTTTAAAAGTTTATTTTTTGAACGCACCTGCCTTGTTGTAGTAATAATTTTTTAATACAATTTTTAATAATGTTTGTTTTGTGACACTGCTCTTTGACGTGCTTTCTCCTGCTTTGTTACACTCACATTTGCTACTTGATTTTGTTGAAGCATTTGGCACGAGTTCTCTTGTTTTAATCTCAAAGTATGAAACTTTTAATGGCATTTATTTTTACACATGACAAAAATATTTATTTGTTTGTTTGTTTGTTTATAAGTTTTTAGTGTATCACCTGACAGACTTAAGGTATTTATTTATTTTATATTTGGTCCTATATCCTCCTCATCTCTTTTTCCTTGTTTTTATATTCGTTTTGATTCAATGTTTATTAGTTATTGTCCTTTTTATCATCACTTTATTAATCTAATATTATCATTTATGATCTTATAATTTTTAATGATATATCTGTATATTTATATAATTTTAATGATTTGGCTACATCCATTATATGTTTTTAATATTATAAGTATTCGGTTGTGTGATTTAATATGTTATACACATTTAGAATTGTGATTCATTTATATTTATTTGTATTTATAACTGTTTATAATTGTTCAATATTATCTTTTTGAGGTGTGTTTCTTTAAGACCCCCTGAAGAAGGCTCCCCAGCCGAAACGCTTCGGGGCACAATAAACAAGATCCCTATTTATTGTCGTCAGTCCTGGTATCTGCTTTGTTGGTCTCCTTTGTTGTGCAGATACTTTTGCTCTTTTTGGTACTCAAAATACAGTAAAAACCATATAAGCTTAGTGACATTAAAAAATAAAATAAAAATAATAATGAAAAATCCAGGTAATAATACTAATAACAGAGTGAAATAGGAGATGACCAGACATTAAAAACCCTGATACATTAAAACAAATCACATTTAAAAGGAGAAATTATATCTGTCAATATTAAAAGAGAGAGAGAGATCACATAGGCAATGAGCCGGTGAGGACGTGTCCGGATCGGCTCTGGGAACCCTGCAAGTAAAATCATTTTAAAGCTGGAATTGGGTACATAGTTTCCTTCCAAAAGCAGTAAGATACCTCCGGGCATACACTGGAACCCCCCAGTTGGTGATATAGGCGATAAACGAGCGTATAAGATGGATGTCTGCAAAGCCGCCGAGAAGGGAGAAGGCGCATGGCTCGGAGGGCAAGATGGCAGAGAGAGCACCGACAAGCCTGAAAACTGAGACTATGGAAACTTTGATCACGGAGGTTTCTGTGGCTGTGGTAAAGGCGCTGGAGACTCGGTTCTGTTCACTCTCCGAGCAACTCGCTCAAGTCGGGCAAGCAGTGACAGAGTTCGCAGGCCGCATGAACCGAGCAGAGCAACAAGTTTCCAACCTCGAGGATAGTCAGCACTCTCAGGAGGCCAAGCTGAGATCGTTGAAAGAATTAATAGTACAGCAGCAAGATAAGCTTGATGATCTGGAAAACAGAGGAAGGCGGAAGAATCTAAGGTTTGTGGGCATTGAAGAGACAGTGACAGACAAGGAATTGAGGGGCTTTTTGGAGGCCTGGATAACAACGAGATTGCCCCCATACCATCAATTAGGCCCCATTAAGATAGAGCGGGCGCACTGCCTCGGAGCTCGCCGCGGGCCTAATTAGCGATCCAGAGTGGTCATAGCACAGTTCCATGAGTTTCGGCAAAAAGAAGATACATTGTGAGCCACACGGGCTCAGAGTGGAGGTGCATTGTGGAACCTGTGTCTTTTGGGGAAACTGCTAGGTATGTATGACCTAGATTGGCCACTGTTGGAAACAGGATACTGGGCTTGATGGACCTTCATCTGACCCAGTATGGCATATCTTATGTTCTTATGCTGAGGAGGAAAGCCAAACAAAAAAGTTACTGGTGTTCCAAGACTATTCCCTCAAGGTGAGTCAAAGAAGGCGCAAATTTTCGATGGCATGTGGACAGCTGGCACAGCGGGTATTCGATTCTCCTTGCTATACCCGGCACGGTTGAGAGTTGAGCACCAGGGACAGACCAAACACTTGGAAACGCTGGAGGATGCGGCTGCTTTTTTAGGAACTTTAAAAACCTGATCTGCTGGAAGAAACGGGGGTCTGATGGAGGCTCTTAGTGTGAAAGAAACGGGGGTCCGATGGAGGCTCTTAGTGTGAATAACACCTTGGGCCAGAATCTTGGCCAGATACAGATATGGAACTATGGACTACAGGTGGTTTTGTCACAGAGCCACAGAGTTTCTGTTTGTTGGCTGTTGGCTCGCCGTGTTTAAGAGCAATTGGACTATTGCGAGTTTTGGACTTAATGCAGTAAAACAGAAGGGACACGTTACCTTGCGACCAAGGGGGAAATTATGTTTAGTATACAATTGTCATCAGTGATAGCTGGATCGAGGAAACAGAAAGCGCAGTTGAGGAGGACCATTTCTGATCTTGATGGGAAGCATTACGCTGCAAGGTCCTGCAGTTGGAACCGTTTTGAATATCTTAGATCAGAACGTAATGGGCAAAGACTTTGACATGAACTTTTAGGAGTACCCCGTGGCGATAACGATACGCCTTGGGGGCTCCACAGGTCTGAGATAAGACTTTCACAGATACCTCCGGTTCGGACTTACTGCGGCTCGCCTGACGAGGCTAGAGTCCGCATCAGCTAGGAGCTGCCTCCTTGGACTGCGAAGCTGTTCCTGCGTGCCCGACAGAACTAAGGTGCTGACTTATCTCTCCTCCTCCGGCTTGGGCAAGGGGTTAGCAATATATTTCTTACTTTTCCTCAGTGCAGAGCGAATCAGTGACGTCTGGTTACTAATCAGTGATTTATTACGTTGTCCAAGTGTACATCTGTACTATAACAAATTTCTACCTCATGTTTCTAATTAGCTATATGTGTGTGTATATTTTTCTACCTGGTTGCCTATAATAAAGTCTAATATATATCTGCAGACCAGACTTCTTTCGTGGCTCATTGCCAGAATAACTCACCGAACTTTGGGCTGGGAATTAGTAGCTATTTCCCCTGGACAAACAGAGAGTCTAACTTATTTTTGTGCTACTAATATACCCTACATAATAATGGGGGCTCGTCCGGGATGAGTATTTCTGAATGTGCTACGCCTCTCAGAATTTGTGTAATATTTCTGAATTGTCCTATTGTGGTCAAAGCAGCTGTTTATGCTGAGGTTTGTGGCAAAGAGAGCATTGTCTAGTGAGACGGCTTTGAAACCCACATTACAGGATCTCTGCATTAGAGTAATTCTTCAGCAGTTATTCCTGTGTTTGTTTTTACAGACAGTCTCAGCTAGTGATTTACGATGGCTCACGCAGATAAGGTTGATTTGGCATTCCAGAAATTAGCTTCCCTATGTTGGTCGAAAGATACCACTGCCGACCACATTGAAAGAATTTCTAAGTGCCTTACCACAGATACGCAAGAGCTTGTTAGGGCTGATAGCTTTTTCAGTGAGTTCCTAAACCGGCTTCTTGCTCATAAGGCTAAATTACTGGTGGATATGGTAGCCGAGCATGCCTGTGTGCTGCATATTTTTACTGACAAACTGCAGAAGGCATTATGTCATCTGCAAACTAAATCTGAATTGCTAGAGTCTGATTTAAGGACAGCTCACAGTCAGCTACAGTGTGCCAAGGAGACAGCTAAACAGTGTGAAAAGGAGAGTGCTGGATTACGTCATCAAGTTGACGAACTTCAGGCTGAGGCGACCAGACGGGCTAGCAGTAGCCTCTTTTCACCAGGTACTACTAGCCTGTGGTGTCTGCGATGCCAAGAGTTAGTGGCTCAGGTTTCCGCTCTTAAGAAGCGGGGTGAACAGGATCAAAAGGAATTGCAGTTTCTGACAGTTTGTAGAACTGAACTAACCGCCCAGACCAGGAGGTTAAAAGCGGACGCTGCTCTTTATGAGCAGCGAGAGAGTGCTTTGATGGCTGAGTTAAATGAGACAGAGGCTGCTCTAAGGGCAGCGAGACGGCATACAGCCGATCTGCAAAGGGAGCTAGTTGCTGCACGTCAGGAATGTGGGCATGAAATGCAGAGAGTTAACCTAGAAATCCAGCAATTAAGAGCTGACTGTTTTGAATTGGCTTGTGTGTCCACCTCTCATAGTAACGAGACAGAGTACCTGGATAATTTGATCCCTCTAGGCTTCTCAGATTACCGGAGGGTTGATGACGGCAGTTTGCCACTGGAAACCCTGCCCAGTGTTGAAAGGCAGCTTTTCCAGAACAAAGTCAGTTCTCTCCCATCAGCGCATGAGCACAGGAGAGAAACAGGGCGGAGTGAAACACCCTACTCTCGACCCCTCCCCATACAGGGAGCGGTGGAGGGGGGTGAGAAGTCCCCCTAGTGATGGAAAACTGTACCAGCAGCAACCACCAGAGGGAGCTGAAGGCAAGCGAAATCCTCTATGCTCCCGTGTCCTGCAAGGGAAAATAAATGAAGGTGCTTCTGTCGCACAATTACAAATTATCAAGACCTTGCAGAGCATGGTCACCCCTTTTGAGAAAACTGGTCATGCCACCATACATGAACATTTAGCTGCAGTCAAAGATGCCTTTCGGGCACTGAACATTACCAGGGGGGAGGACATGGTTCTGTATCTTCCATGGTCCTTTGATGTACCTTGTCAGCAATTTATTCGGATGTCAAAAAGAAAAGACTCAACTCTGTACTTGAAACTTGAAAGTAAACAGTATCATTGAAGGCCAATGTGTATATGGGTCCCACAAACAGATAATTCTTATTCGGGCCATGGCAGACAATGAAAAGAAGGACATTGTCATCTTTGAACAGGCACTAAAGAAACATTATGGGCCATACCCTGATGATATCGCTGCAAAGCAGGCAGCATTTAGTATGACTCATAGGGAAAATGAAACACCCCGAGAGTTTGCTTACAGACTTAGGCAGACCTTCTTCCAGAGTGACCCTTCTTGGGAAACGATAGAGCACCATCAGGAGTTTCGTAATCTTTTCTGTCATTTGTCCTTCCATCTATTAAGCCTTATATGTCTGACAAGCGTCACGAACCCCTGTCACGTGTGATAGAACATGCTGAGTGGATTTGAGAAGCTGTTCCTACCATGAGAGTAACCAATACTGGCAGCACAGTCTGGGCTCCCAGCAAAGCCAGAGAGCCAAAACAGTGTGTTAGTGCTGTAAAATCCACTCTTTCGTTAGAAAATAACTCTTCTCCTTCTGCTCCACAGAATCCTCCCAGGCCACCCCAGAATAACCAGTCATCTGGGTCTAAGCAGCACTCTGGGAATCAGCGTTTCACTCCACAGAACCGGAACTGGAAGAGAAAACCCGGTTTTGACAAATACCTGGAACTGGAGAAGAGAATAAGCGAGCTGACAGATATGATGAAGGCTACCATTGCATTCAGCTCCTCACAGGAGGCTTCTGCTAGTAGTGCGCCACCTAAGCCACGTGCAAAGCCTCAGAAGCCAGAGGAGGAACTGGTTGACTCCTCTTCCCCTTCTAATGTGACTGAATGACTAACCGACTTTGTTTCTGTCCCACAGGTCACTATTGCACAGGTGCAGCCAGTTCAGATAGATGCCACCCCATGGACACAGAGTGACAGTCTCGCAATGGACAGCGAGGGTCCAGCCTTTGACACCATCCAGAAGCACAAGTACTTTCTGGGTAAACTCAAGCCAAAAGGACAGAGGTACACTGTTCCTGTTACAATTCAGCAGGCTTTTCTCTGTGAGGGCCTGATAGATTCAGCCTCTGAGGCTACCCTGATTACCTTGAGTCTCTTTGATAGACTCACTGCTTCCTTGGGGAGTCAGAGGACCCTACACGTCCCACCCAGTGATTTGTCACTCGCAGCTTATGGGAATCAGCCCATAGAGTCTATGGGGCAGGTCTGGCTTAACCTCCAAATTGGAAAATTACAGGTGAAACATCCTGTCATTATTACTAAGTGCCCTGGGGAAGAATTCTTGATTGGCAATGAGCTCCTGAAACGGTTACGCCCCATCCTGGACTACGTCCAGGAAGTGATCTGGACACAGGTCACACATCCCATACCTTATGCTAGGGTAAAACATGACAGCAGAGCCAGTGGTCCTTGTTCGGTGGAACGCACAAACAAGTCCATCAGGATTAATTTCCAGAGGTCAGCTGATCCCCAAATCCTTCAGCTCCAGTATGAAAGAGCTGGAGATGAGGATCAGGGCATCAGCGACGTGGTTGCCATTGCAGTGGGTTCAGTAGCTAACATTGTCCTTCATACTGACTGCCTGCAGATATTCCTGAAGGAACCTGTGGAAGGTTGTGAGGTGCAAACCCCTCCTCCATCCCATCCCTGCCTAGATCACCCTAGGAGACTGACGGACATATTCTCGGCTGAGAAAGGTCACTTTATATATGTGCAGGTGGGCCTGTCCCAAAAGGAAAGGGCCTACCTCTTACCCCACTGTGACCACTCCCTCATCAGTGAGACTCTTTTCTATCGGCTCAAACAACAGCTTACCCTTGATTGGGTAATGGGAGCGAAGACTTCGTTCCAAGTGCCTGGGGAAGGGCTCAAGACATTAATGGGCTACTGCAATCTCCCCTTACAAGTTGGGGTCAAAGGTTTTCGGCACACCTTAAGAACATAAGAACATAAGAAATGCCATACTGGGTCAGACCGAGGTCCATCAAGCCCAGTATCCTGTTTCCAACAGTGGCCAATCTAGGTCATACGTACCTAGCAGTTTCCCCAAAAGACACAGGTTCTGCAGTGCTTGTACTAGGCCAAGCATTGATATCCTGGGTCCCTTTTTAATAGTGGTTTATGGACCTTTCCTCCAGGAACTTGTCCAAACCTTTTTTAAACCCAGCTATACTAACAGCCCTTACTACATCCTCCGGTAACAGATTCCAGAGTTTGATTACACGTTGAGAGAAGAAATATTTTCTCCTATTTGTCTTAAATAGTTTACCCTGTAGCTTCATTACATGCCCCCTAGTCCTTCTATATTCTGATAGCGTAAACAATTTATCCACGTTTATCCGTTCCACTCCATTCATTAATTTATACACCTCTATCATATCTCCCCTCAGCCGCCTCTTTTCTAGGTTAAAGAGCCCTAACCTTTTTAGCCTCTCTTCATAGGCGTAGCCTTCCATCCCCTTCACCAATTTGGTGGCTCTTCTCTGTACTTTTTCTAATAACTCTATGTCCTTTTTAAGATACGGTGACCAGAATTGCACACAATATTCAAGGTGCGGTCGTACCATGGAGCGATACAGAGGCATTATAATATCCTTTGTTTTATTCTCCATCCCTTTCCTTAGGATACCTAGCATTCTATTTGCTTTCTTGGCCGCCGCTGCACACTGGGCGGAGGGTTTTAACATGTTATCCACGATGACTCCTAAATCTTTTTCCTGGGTGGTGGTTTCTAATGTGGAGCCTTGCATCTTGTAACTATAGTGTGGGTTGTTCTTTCCTAGGTGCATAACTTTGCACTTGTCCACATTAAATTTCATCTGCCATTTGGATGCCCAGTCTTCCAATTTATCCAGATCCTCCTGCAGTTTTCCACAATCCTCTTGGGTTTTAACAACTTTAAACAGTTTTGTGTCATCTGCAAATTTGATTACCTCACTAGTTATTCCCTTTTCCAGGTCATTTATGAATATGTCAAAAAGTAGCGGACCCAGTACAGATCCCTGGGGTACTCCACTATTCACCTTTTTCCATTGGGAATATTGGCCATTTAGCCCTACCCTCTGCTTTCTATCTTTTAACCAGTTCCCGATCCACAATAGTACACTGCCTCCTATCCCATGACTTTTTAGCTTCGCCAAAAGTCTCTGATGGGGGACCTTGTCAAAAGCTTTCTGAAAGTCCAGATACACTATATCAACCGACTCACCTTTGTCTACCTGTTTATGCACACCTTCAAAAAAACAGATCAGATTAGTAAGACAAGATCTGCCTTGTCTAAAGCCATGTTGGCTGTCTCCCATTAGGCCATGACTATCTACATGCTGTGTAATTTTGTTCTTTATGATGGCTTCTACCATTTTCCCTGGTACTGACGTCAGGCTCACCGGTCTGTAATTTCCCGGGTCACCCCTGGAACCCTTTTTAAAAATTGGTGTTACGTTGGCGACCCTCCAATCTTCAGGTATTACAGATGATTTTAATGAAAGTTTACAGATTACCAATAACAGGTCTGCAATCTCATATTTCAGTTCTTTCAACACTCTGGGATGTATACCATCCGGTCCAGGTGATTTGCTACTATTCCGTTTATCAAATAGTTGTAATATATCTTCCCGGTGTAGCGATATTTCTCTCAATTCCTCTGCAGTATGACCTTTAAATACCACTTCAGTCTTGGGTAACACCCCTACATCTTCCTCAGTAAAGACCGAAGCAAAGAATTCATTCAGTCTCTCTGCTATAGCCTTGTCTCCTCTTACTGCCCCTTTTACCCCTCTATCATCTAATGGTCCAATTGACTCTCTCACAGGCCTTTTGCTACGAATGTACTTGAAAAAGTCTTTATTTCGTGTTTTTGCTTCCGTAGCAAGTTTCTTCTCAAATTCCCGCTTTGCCTGCCTTATCAATGCTTTGCATTTAACTTGCCAGTGCTTGTGCTGTTTCCAGTTTTCATCATTTGGCTCTTTTTTCCATTTTCTGAAGGTTGCTTTTGGCAGCAACAGCCTCTCTGACCTCACCTTTAAACCATGCTGGCAGTTTTTTGGACTTTCTTCCACTTTTCTTAATGCGTGGAATACAGCTGGTCTGGGCTTCGAGGATAGTATTTTTAAATAACACCCAAGCAAGCTTCTCCATCATCAGAGGACTTGAGGTGCCCCTCTCCTTAGGCTCCGATTGCCTTGTTCGACTGGGAACTTATGTGGATTTTGTGAACAACATCCTCTGGAGTAGGATGTTAGGAGATCCGGTGGATTTCTCTGGTGCCCGCCCATCCCTACGGGCTGGTCAGACTATTCCTCAAGTCTGTGAAGTGGTCAGTGCAGAAGACACCCACATACCTGGGAGGGTACAGGATTGTCCCCTGCCGATACAGGTGACCTGAGGACATGTGGTCTCAGACAACTTGGTCTTCTTCAGTCCAAATTCCCGTTTTGAGGAGCTGGGCCTAGCCATGTGTTCCATACCCTGCATGGAGGCCACAGCTCCCTCCTTACACTTATTGCTCACCAATCAAAATCCAGATCGTATTCACCTTGTGAAAGGCGAACCCCTGGGATTCCTAGTGGCAGAATCGTTCCCAAGTGTGGAATTGAGTCTCCAGATTATTGTGGAAGCCCCTGTTTCCTGGAACATCTGTGAAGGGGGGGGGGGACCCCTGCGTGTGTACGATCCTCACCCCGAGGCCTCCTCACCTTACAGTTTGTCTGGCCACATAGTGCTGTGACCTCTCAAGTGGACCTCGCGTCTGACCATCTGATTTTGTCCAGTACACTCGATGAGGCTGTTAGTTCCCTCACCCACCAGGGGGGGGAGCCCCATGCTGTCCAAGCCATCCAGGTCTCCTCTCTCCAAGATGAGATTGAGGAGAAGGTTGAAATACCCTCAAGCAAACCTGTTCTGGGATTTGATGAAATGGTTGCGGGAAAACTTGCTGAAGCAGACGCCTGCACTGATAAGTCAGAAAAGGCCCAATTAAAAGAACTGCTGTACCGTCACAAGGACCTGTTTGCCACTGACACCTATGACTGTGGTCTCACCGACCTACATGTCACCCGTATTCCTACGGATCCCAACAGTAAACCTGTCTTTGTGAGGCAGTATAAAATCCCATTGGCCTCCTATGAATCCGTTCAGGAAATCATTAATTCCCTGGAACAAAAGGGAATTATACGTCAATGCAACAGTACTTACAATGCCCCACTGTGGCCTGCCATCAAGAAGGATTCTAGCTGGCACTTAGCTTTGGACTATCGCCAGCTTAATAAAAAGGTACCCCTTTCCAGATGGCCTATGGCACATCTGGAACAAAACTTAGCCACCATCAAGGATGCAAGGTACTTTACAAGCCTGGATCTGGCCTCAGGAATTTGGACTATACCTGTCCATCCAGAAGATCAGCATAAGCTGGCTTTTACCTTCGGTAGGCGACAATATACTTGGAATCGGACACCGTTTGGTTATTTGAATGCCCCAGCAGACTTCAATATTTTCCTGCATAAGGCTTTGACTGATGCTGAGACTAGAGGCACCCTCGTCTATGTAGATGACATTCTGGTGAAGAGCACCAGTTTCACTGACCATTTGCAAGAAATAGAGCATGTTTTCCAGCAACTGAAAGCTGCGGGAGCAAAGCTGTCCTTGTCAAAGGGCCAATGGTGCCGGAAATCCCTCAATTATTTGGGTTACAAAGTTTCTGCTGAGGGACTGCGGCCTCAAAGGAAGAGACTTGCGGCCTTGCAACAACTCAAACGTCCGACCAACGTGAGTGAGCTGCGCTCATTCTTGGGCATTTGCAATTATTCCCGCCAATTTGTGGATCAATATGCGGAGATTTCCCGACCCCTGGTCAAACTCCTCAAAAGAGATGAACCTTGGGCATGGAATCCCGACCAAGAGGCAGCTCTAGAAGAGTTGAAGGCAGCTTTGAGTCGAGCTCCCTGTCTTGCCTATCCAGAGTGGCAGAGAATTCTTCGTGGAACTAGGTTTCACCGATCACTCTATGAGTGCTGTTCTGTACCAGATGCATGACACAGATAGATAGGAAAGTTATTGCCTATGCCAGCAAAGCTTTAACGGAAGTGGAGAGGAAATACTCTGACTGTGAGAAATCCTTGTTGTCCACAGTCTGGGCCCTCCGATATTTCCGCAGTTATATCCAAGGTGAGAGGCTGGTTGTTGAGACTCGTCACCAACCCATCAAGTTCCTAGGCAGTGATCGGATTAAATCGGGACAAGTGTCAAACAGTCGCATTGTCTCCTGGACCTTAGCACTTCAGGGCTGGCCCCTGGAGGTCAGGTATGCTCAAAACCGCAAGGATGCCGCCGCATAGGGCCTGGCTGAATTGCACGATTGCACTGCCAGAGAACCTTTAGTGGGTAATTTAGACACCGAAATGGAGTCATGTACGCCTGAGCCTTCTCGTCATCGTCCTTATGATGAGAACCTCTGTAAAGGCTACCCCAAGGTGTATGTGGACGGTTGTGCTTACCGTCGAGAGCCTGACCATGAACTGGTAGCAGGTATAGGTGTGGTTTGGAACCAGAACCACCCTTGTGAACCCTTCAAGTACCGTCTGGGTACCAAGACTAATCAGTATGCAGAGCTAGCTGCAGCCCTGGCAGCTCTCCAGTCCGCTGCGCAGGGAGGGGTTCACACCCTAACCATCTGTACTGATTCAGACTACGTCCGACAGAATTTTGTTTCCCACTTACCTATTTGGAAATCTAACAATATGCTGAATTCCAAAGGGAAACCTGTCAAACATGCCGGATTGATTCTGGCCTTGGACAAGGTAGCTCATGAAAATGACATGACCATCTACTGGAAGAAAGTGAAAGGTCATTCCCGTGTTGATAACCCTGACAAGATTGGAAATGATCTAGCTGATCAGCTTGCCAAGGAGGGTGCTGTCTCTGGAGACCTCTGGCAGTTGGAGGCCCCCGAGACCAATGGGCTTCGAATTGTGACGGCGGTTACCCGGCGACAAGCTCAATTATCCACCATGCCCCCTGTGGTTCAATGGTGTGGCGAGAGCACAGATCTCGACCTCGTGCAAGCCCAGAAACAAGATCCTACTCTTGGACGTTTCTACCTTTTTCTGCAGAACCCCCAGGAACACCCATTAACTCTGGAGGATTGTCAGGACGATGAGGAACTGAGGATCCTCTACATCTCCAAGGACATGTTCCATCTCCAGAAAGATCTGTTGATACGGACGAGTAAGCATGGTATTGTGCAATGGGTGGTACCTCAGACCTTCCGAGGAGTTATGTTACAGCACACTCATGATGAACCTTGTGCCGGTCATAGAGGTGACCGAATAACCTATGAAACATTGAAACAAGTGGCCTACTGGCCCCACATGTACCAAGATGTACAATTGTATACTAAAGGTTGTCTGACCTGTTGCAGATTTCAACCTGCGGCTCCTTCTCATAGAGCTCCTTTGAGAAACAGAGGTCTGACCATGCCTTGGTCTGATCTCCAGATTGATTGGATCGGCCCCGTGCCCCGATCCTCTCGAGGCAGCAAATATATGTTGACAGTTACCTGCTTATTTACTAAGTGGGTCGAGTGCATCCCAGCACCCAACTGTACTGCCGAGACCACGGCCACCTTGTTGTTAAACCATGTTTTCAGCAGGTGGGGCCTCCCCATGCGAGTGGAATTCGACCAGGGTTCCCACTTCACGGGACAAGTCATTAAGCATCTGTGGAAGGTACTAGGTGTGAAGGCCAAAGTCCACATTGCTTATCATCCACAATCCTCTGGACAAGTGGAGAGAGCAAACAAAACTATCATCAGTATCTTGAAAAAGTATGTTTCTTCCTCTGGGAAGGACTGGGACATCAAACTGCCCTTGGTCCTGATGGCTATCAGAGCCACGCATCATCGTGCTACTGGTGTGTCCCCTTTTGAGATGATGACAGGTAGGGACATGGTTTTACCCCTTCATCTTCTTTACAGGACTAATGATGTGAATCTCGCTGCTGCTACAACTGCTCATGAATATGTTGCCCATTTAAGACAACACTTGCAAAGTGCCTTTGCCTTTGCCCAAAAGAATTTGGACACTGCTGCTAGGGGTAGAAAGGCCTACTATGATTTGAGGACTACCTCTAAAGAACACAAGATTGGCGATAAGGTATTCTACTACAATTTTGGTAAGAATAAGGTCAAAGACTGTAAATTTCTACCTAGCTGGAACGGTCCATTTCCTATTGTGGATAAAGCCTCCCCTGTTGCTTATCAAATTCGAATGAAGTCAGGTATTGAGAGGGAAGGCTCCCTTAAATGGGTCCACATTAATCAGCTTAGACCGTGTCATCCCAGTAAGTTCCTTCCTGAAGAACCTCTTGCTGAAGTGAGTGATGCTAATCTTGAGGCGGGATAGCCTGTTTGTTTTATTTTACAGATGGAGTCCCGAACTTTGAAGGTCCTGTTCCTGATTTTGATGTTAGTGGGATCCGAGGTTGCCAGATTGATTGAGCCTGGCCCTCTTTCTGGTGTCGTGCTACAGGATGCGCCTGGTTTCCTGATTACACAGTCCCAGACTGTCACACAGAAAGTTTTTGTGTCCCTAGATCCCTGACATGTTTTACAGAAACATTTTGAATCGTCTGTTGTACGCACCACTAATATACAACAGTGGTACCTAATCTTGGCATGTGCCAATGCTCTAAAGACATTCATTGGTTATGTCCTGGTAAACCTTTCCTGAAGGACACTTCTACGGCTCTTTGTGGGTTGTCTGCTGAAAATGTGAAAGAACAATGTAAAGTTACCATGGCCAAGTTCGATGACTTTTCAGAGACGAAAGTTGCTGTTGTCGACAATGTTTGGCTGGTTAGTACCCCTTTGAGTGAACTCCTGGTCACCATGAATAAACATGACATTCATAATAGAGTTCCTCTACCCTGCAATGTTTGCTTGATTGATGTTCCCAAGAACTCCATTGTTAATGTTGGTGGAGTTTCCTTGTTTTATCTTGATGCTGACCCTGTTGCGACAGAGCTCCAGATATTGGATGTGTTTCGAGGTCATGAAATTGACTTCACTGCAGCCTTGACCTATCTTTTGGACTATAAGGACTCTCACACAGTTGAACTGTCTATTGACCAGGACAACCTTGCCATTGCTGATTATAACTTTGATTCACGTGATGTGGACATTTTACAAACTGATTTTATGTCACGTCATTGTGCCTGGTCTTTTCTTTCTGTTGGTGCTCCAGTTTCTTATCTCCTTGTATCAATAGAGACAGATTCGTACTCTTCGTCGCTCTATGCATCCTGCACCTCTGCTGCCTGCCATGCGTCTGCAGGATTTGCTGGAACGTCACACTTTTGAATAAGTGTCACCATTTTCTTTGAAAGTTATCCATTACTCTTAATTGAGTTGTTTTTTTTTTCATAGATAGCATGTGTTCATTTTACTAACACTGTTACACATGGCTTCTCATTACTTTTGAGTATTCACCTTGGTGTTACACTAACACATTATATTGCATTACTGATATGCATTTTTGGTTTGGATACTATATATATACTCTTGAGTTTGAAGTTACCATGCATTATTTTGATTGAATTGACTTGACTGTATCAATGTCATTTTATTTTGACTTCTTTTATTGCTTGAGTGTATTCACGGTATTATTCCTCATGCAGTATTGTTTTCATGCATATTGTGCTTGAAGTATTATCCACTTCTCCTGCATTAGTCAATCATTTGTCATTTGGTTCTGACTTGCACGGTAGTACTGCTAGTTCGGCTTTGTACGATGGAGTGTACTTCCTTGTAGCATCCTCCATCTTACAAGGGGGGGGAGATGTAGGGCTGGTACCCCTGCAATTCCACATGCAAATCTCCGGCCTGCTCAGCAACTCAGGCCTGAAACAAACTGAACAGACAAGATGGATTCTTCACTTCACTTTTGCTGTGTTCAGCTACAAACGACCTAAGCAACTGCTGGATCAGCGTTTCTAAGCATACATACAGAAGCTATTGTCCGTGGCTGGCCTTGGACACTGGTACATGCCCAGAAGTTACATACTGTTGCCTCTGTCTGATTTCTTACCATGGCTTCTTTGTTTGCAAGAAGCTGCTCATCATCTACCTCCTGATTCGCTGAGAACACCTCAGACTGCCTGGTGCTAACCAATCATCGGACCTATGACGGAGGATTCTTACACAGAATAATGCAATCTGCACTGAAACTTTAGTAGTAGTAAGAGAGAGTTGGGGGCTTTTCCCACCTGTTCATACAGACTCCTGCACTGGTTCCTCTCTGCTGTGCACTGCGTACCTGATTCCTGCGACCTGACCCTTCCGCAAGACGGCCACTAAGTGTGGGCTAGGCTGTCCTCCACAGGTCTGAGATAAGACTTTCACAGATACCTCCGGTTCGGACTTACTGCGGCTCGTCTGACGAGGCTAGAGTCCGCATCAGCTAGGAGCTGCCTCCTTGGACTGCGAAGCTGTTCCTGCATGCCCGACGGAACTAAGGTACTGACTTATCTCTCCTCCTCTGGCTTGGGCAAGGGGTTAGCAATATATTTCTTACTTTTCCTCAGTGCAGAGCGAATCAGTGACGTCTGGTTACTAATCAGTGATTTATTACGTTGTCCAAGTGTACATCTGTACTATAACAAATTTCTACCTCATGTTTCTAATTAGCTATATGTGTGTGTGTATATTTTTCTACCTGGTTGCCTATAATAAAGTCTAATATATATCTGCAGACCAGACTTCTTTCGTGGCTCATTGCCAGAATAACTCACCGAACTTTGGGCTGGGAATTAGTAGCTATTTCCCCTGGACAAACAGAGAGTCTAACTTATTTTTGTGCTACTAATACACCCTACAGGGCGAATGTGTTTATGTGTATGCATAATATTATATATATACATACACACATAAACACATTCGCACATAAACACACACACACACACATACTATATATTTATATATATATATATATATATATATATATA
Organism: Ichthyophis bannanicus; assembly: GCA_033557465.1. Classification (NCBI taxonomy): domain Eukaryota; kingdom Metazoa; phylum Chordata; class Amphibia; order Gymnophiona; family Ichthyophiidae; genus Ichthyophis; species Ichthyophis bannanicus. The sequence continues at coordinate 978,201,395 of CM066033.1, forward strand.
TATATATATATATATATATATATATATATATATATATATATATAGACACACACTATACGTCTTTGCCCATTACGTTCTGATCTAAGATATATATAATTTGTTTTATGCCGTACATTGGAGGGGGGGAGCAGGAGAATGTAGGCGTGCAGGTACTGATCTTCTTTTGACCTGCTTGTCTGTTTGGCCTTGATGTATTTTGAGGCTTTTGCTGCTGTTCTTCCTTGTTATCTATCCCCCCCTCTACTTTACTTTATTCTATTATTCTATTCTATTACTCTACTCTATTTATTCTATTATTCTATTTTTGTTCCCAGCTCTCCTACTATTTGCTGGTTTTTTTGCCCTTTGTTTGGTTTTTCTTCCCTCTAGAGCAGAAAATTTGCTGAGACAAATTGGTTCTGAGGGGGAGGGACGTGGGGGTGAGAGAGAGTAGGCGGGGAAGGGAGGGTTGAACCCACTATCTACTAGTAAAAGGAGGGACTGGACTGGAGCTGGGATGAAGAATGCAGCTGGGAAGTCTGTTACTGGGGTAGAAGGAATTCTTGTGGATGGGGTAATAGTTGGACTTAGGAGGAAGAAGGTGGGGGAGAAAGCGATGAGAAGGAGATGAGTTGGAGCAACAAGAGCTTCTGGGAGGGATGAGTAGAGGGTGGTATTGGGGAAGAAGATATAGGAGGTGGATTAGTCGATATGGAGACAAGAGAGGAAGGAGAAGGGTGAAGGGAGGGGGAGATAGCACACTATGAGAGGAAAGCTGGAGCCCTAGAGTAGGTAGGCAGGTGAGGGACCCTAGAGACTAGGGTGATCTCGAGGAGAGAGACCATCGGGTTGATGGAGATGGAGGAGGGAGAGGGTCAAAGGGAGGGGAGGGAGATTCTTAGGGAGGGAGGGAGAATTGGGTGTGGGCTGGGGAAGAGGGGTAGGTGCTTCATAAGGAAGGGTCAGGTAAAGGTTTCAGTACATATGATGCGAGGGGTGGTGGACTCTAGGCTGGTGGGGGACACCACTGAGATGAAGGAATGTGTGATATCAGTTAGAGTAAGACTACAGGAATTTTTTGGGGGGCGTTAAAAGTAATAACATGGAATGTCTATGGTATTGGGTCCCCAGTGAAGAGATATAAGCTCTTGAAAAGATTAAGGGAATGCCATGCGGACATAGCTCTGCTGCAGGAAACTCACCAATCTGCCGAGGAACACACGAAGCTTTGTAAAAGTTGGGTAGGGGAGGTGTATAGGGCACTGGCAAGAGGACGGCAGGGAGGGGTAGTGATATTGATTCGGAAAGGGCTGGATCTCAAAGTGACTGATAGCATGGTGGACCTGGCTGGAAGATATGTATTTATCCTTGGGGAAACGTCAAGGCAGAGGTTGGTAATAGGTTCCATATATGGTCCAAACACTTATGAAGCATCCTTCTTTCAGGGATTGGTCCAATGTATTGCAAAAGGGGGCGGTAGCAGCATAGTGATTGGAGGCGATTTCAGTTGTACTTTGGACAGTCCATTGGATCTCTCTGGGAGGGGAGGGCCGCAGAGTGAGAGGTCAGGAAAGCGACTTTGAGGAATATGTGAAGGATATGACCACTGTTCCCTCTAAGCTGTGCGCATGTGCGCGCGCACACACCTCGCCGAGCGAGCGCACATACATTACAACAGAGCGCACAAAAATTACGGTTCTGATTCTGATAGAAAACAACACAGACATCTTAAAATTTAAAAGTTGTGATTGTAATTACTAGAAATTTTCTGCTTCATTTAGTAATCGTCTATTTTAATTTAATTTGATTAAAATCAATGTGGTGTACATACTGTATTCTGACATGTAGTCAAATTTTAAAGTATATAACTCCGAGTGTCGTTATGTGGCGCACAAAAATTTTTAACCTTCTTTCAAAAGCTGCACAGCTGATATTTTATGCGCACGCAGCCTACATAAAATTAGAGGGAACATTGGATATGACCTCCTAGATGTCTGGCGGGTCCTTCACTCCACTGAGCGGGACTATACTCTCCTATCACATGCTCATAGCACCTGGTCTAGGCTGGACTACTTTCTTGTTTCCTCAAAAATTTTTCATAGTAGAATAGATATCGGGCCTATCCATAATTTCGGATCGTGCAATGGTTGTGCTTGCATTGGAACTTGGGAGGCCGGGATCGAGACCTTCCTGGTGGTTTCCTTTGGAAGTAATGGGGGATGGGCATTTCCCGGCTTTCCTTCAAGCTAGGTGGGAGGAGTATGCCCAATTTAACGGTCAGCATGTTAACAGTCCAGCCTTGCTTTGGGAGGGGGGAAGGGCGGTCCTTCGAGGGGACATAATCGTGTATGTGCAGCAACGATTCAGGAGGATAAATAGCCAAGTAATACAGCTTGAGAGGGCCTTGAGACAGGCTAGAAGTCAGTTCATGGAGAGGGCCTCTATGATCAATAAAAGAGAGGTGCTAAACATACAGCAGGAGTTGAACATGGTCCTGCATGCTAGAGCGCAGAAATCAATGATTTTTTTATCGCTATCACCTCTATCATTTTGGTAATAAAGCTGGTAGGCTTTTGTCATCCCTCATCGGGACTCAAACAGGTTCACAAAGCGTGGGAGCGTTAAGAGATGAAGCTGGCAACTTGCAGAATACGCAGGAAGGGGTTGAATGAGTATTTCTGAAATTTTATTAGAAACTATACCGGGGGGATGAGGTCCAGGAAGATTCGGCAAGAGAATTTCTTCAGAAACTGGAGTTACCGGGATTTACTACGGAACAGGTAGCAGAGTTGAACACTTCGATTGAGCTGTGAGAAGTTCAGAGGGTAATAAAAGGTCTGCATAATGGTAAGGCTCCAGGACCAGACGGGATGAGAGGAGAATTTTATAACTTGTTGCAAGAGAAGGTGGCAATCCCGTTGTCTGAGTATTACAATGATTTAGTAGGGCGAGGTCATTTTCCGTATGACCCTAATAAGGCACTCATTACGGTCATTGCTAAGCCAGGCAGAGACCCGATCCTGGCTGGCTCTTATCACCCCATTTTGCTCTTGAATGTTGATATCAATATAATGGCCAAGATTTTGGCAGATTGCTTGGCCAATTTCCTCACAAGTTTAATACAAGATTCTCAAGTGGGATTTGTTAAAGGGAGACTGTGGCAAAGAACCTCCGATGTATTCTGGCATCTATGTGTCTTAGTGAGTGGGGGGGAATAGCATCATTGATAATTAACTTCAATGCCGAAAAGGCGTTTGATCGAATCAGTTGGACATTTAATGTTCCAGGTTCTAGAGAGGATTGGCCTTCAGGGATATTTCCTGGATTTCATTCACTTATTATATGCGGATCCCTGTGGGGCCATCTTGGTTAATGGTAATTACATTCAAACTTTCCTATGGCGGCAGGGGACGCGGCAGGGGTGTCCGCTCTCACTGTTGTTGTTCGTATTGACCCTGGAGCCCCTGTTGCAAATGATTCGCACTCACAGAGATATAGTGGGGTTAATATCAGGAAGGAAGAGGAATTCAGGGTTGCCGCGTTTGCGGATGACATATTGGTACACTTGGTGGATCCCGTGTGAGGGCTTCCTCCCCTCCTGAAATTGTTCGATGAGTACGGTTCCTGCTCAGGATTGAAACTGAACTTAGACAAATCAGAGGCTCTTTCCTTGGGCCAAGATTTTTCCAGAACTTGGCCAGGACCTTTCCCGTTGAAATGGGCGGACAAAAAATTTAAGTATTTAGGGGTTCAATTAATGGCTAATTTGTCTGAATTATATGAGGCTAATATTGGACTTTTATTGGAGCAGTTGCGGCAGAAAGTGCAGAGGTGGAGAGATTTACCCTTATCGCTAGGTGGTAGAATAGCGCTCTACAAAATGGTCTTGTTCCCGAAGTGGCTTTATATGCTACAAACCCTGCTGTTGGTGGTGAAAAGTCATGACATGAGAAGACTGGAAACATACTTGAATGTTCTTCTTTGAGGGGGTAAGCGACCCAGAATTAGGCTGAAAGTACTGCAGAACTCATGGGATGGGGGGGGGGGGGAAATGGGACTGCTGAATTTGGCTAGGTATAATATGGCATATCTATTGTGGCATGTACTGGACTGGCTGTGGGACATGTCTGATTACATGCCTCTTGCGTATGAGCGGAGATTAGCTGCTCCCTATTATCTACGGTATATTTTACACGCGACCACGTCACAGTGCCCACCGGAGGCGAAGGCCAATATACTGTTGCTGCCTGTGAGGCAGGCCTGGCAATATTTTACAAAACTGTTTGGTCATTCGTCTTCCATATCATCGTACTTGCCAATCCGGGGTAATGGGAATTTTTGGCCCGGGATTGACACAGCTAGGTTTAGGGAGTGGGAGAAGAAAGGGAAAGTTAACATAGAGCAGTGTCTTTTTTTACCTGAGGGAGGAATTGCTTCCTTTACTGAGATGAGGCAGCAATATGAACTACGAGGGGCAGATATGTTCTCCTATCTGCAAGTATGAAGCTATATCTGTGCACTCCCAGTGGAAGCATTGCAAGATAGTTTTTGTTCTAAAACAGAGGAAGTATTAATGGGCGGAGAGCAGCGGATAAGGATATCGACTATTCAAAGAGCCATAGTGGGATTGTTGCCAGGAATGGTAGTAACGAAGCTGAGCAAACACTGAACTTAAGAATTGGTGGGCAGGAGTTGCTAAAGGTGATGGAGGGGATAGTATCCCTTACCACTCAGGTGACCTTGAGGGATATGCAGTACAAGTTACTGCAAAGGGCGTTCTTTGCTCCTAGGAGGGCCTGGCGAGTTGGCGTGGTAAAATCGGACGCTTGCCCTCGATGTACAGAGGTGGCAGCGACATTGGGTCATATGTTTTGGCACTGTAAGGTAGTGCAGAACCTTTGGGCTAAGGTGGAACAGTTTATTCAAAATCTGTATCCCGAAGTGGGCCGTTTGCCACCCGAGGTTATGGTCTTGGATATAAGGCCTGAGAGTCAGGAGCTTAGGGGGACTATTCGATCTTGGATCCGATTAGCATTGTTACTAGCCCACAAGGGGATTCTCCAGGCTTGGCTAGACCCGAGGGGTCCGGAGTACTGGCGATGGAGAGAGGCTTTATATGATGCTCTCTTGATGGAATGGGAGAGGGCTTGGACTGCTCGATGATGAGACCATTTTTTTAGAAGAATGGGGCCCCTACCGCACTATTTTGGTACCTGCAGCACGTAGTAGAGTGCTTAATCACTGTGGTTAGGTAGCAGAGAAGGAATAGAGGAGAGGGTACGCGAATCACCTAGGGGGGTGGGAGGGTGGGATACTGGGAAGAGGAGGAAGTTGAGAAAGAAGGATAGAGCGCAAGGGCGACAAAGAAACTGTATGAGTATTAAAACAAAATACCATTTGTCCCTATATAATGTAAAGTTATAACGAACAAACAACTTTCTTAACAATAGAGGTTATACATTAAGGGTTTAGCTGTTATTGTATAAGTTGAGGGAGGTGAATCAGGGTCTTACTGTGCTCTGGAATTTATGTAATGCTCTAGAATGTATGTAATGTTATTGTCATTGAATGCCCTGATTATGGACTGCAACAATTATGGGCTGATTGTAACATAAATCAGGACAGGGGTGGGGGGGGGGAAGGGGGTAGTAGAGATGGGGAATAAATTAAAAAAAATGTCAACAGCTTTGAGGTTGATGGTCTCGGTAGGTGTAAGAGCCACCAACCGCTGAGGATATGTTGTCTGTTTGTATATTATGTTTACCAATAAACAGAATTTTCCTAAAAAGAGAGAGATGAGGAGGACAAACAACTGTACTTACAAATGGCACCTATGAGAGGATAGTCTTGAAAAAGACACCAGTCACATCGAGGCTCAAGGGCTAAAATATGTAAAGGCAATAAAGTTATATAGACGCATACTGTTTGCTGTTTTTTTTACTGATGTTTTTTATGTATAATGGACAGAGGTGGTGGGCTTATTCTAATCCGGGACAAATAGAAGATCAGAGCCAGAGAGATCATACATAAATGTAATGCACATGTTAATCAGTAAGCGCCATGATTAATTGATTAATTTATAACCACATTATTCTGTCCATTTTTAATGTACTTTGTTTCCAGTATCTTGGCATTCATTGACCAACATTTGTATTATATTCACACACTATCTCTCTGACTCTCCAATTGTCCCTAGTAATGACATGATAACTACAAGCAATGGCCTTTCCCCATTTGTGGAATAGCCCTCTCTACAGCTAATCGGTTGTTCACTTGAATTTCATCCACATGTTTGTATTCCATGTATCCATCAATGTTCTGTTTGCACCATGGCGCTTACTGATTAACATGCGCATTACATTTATTTATGATCTCTCTGACTCTGATCTTCTATTTGCCCTGGATTAGAATAAGCCCATCACCTGCGAGGGTTTTGCTCCCTCTGTGTTCCGTGGGCCAGCCCTATTGCCTGGTACTGTATTTGTATTCAGGAGTGAGTCATAGTTCACTCAATGGAGTTCCACCCCCTTGGATGGAGTCTGCTTGGGTGTCCCCAGAGGGCACTTATAAGGCTCCTGGCCTTTGTTGATTGCCTTTGTGAGGCCTCCCAGGGTGCTTGTTAAAGTTATTCAGAGGTCACCTTTGACAAGGTAGTCTGTCTTATTTGCTGTCTTCCTGCCTCTCCTCTCCCCCCCCCCCCCCCCCCAACCAGGTCCTGACTGCTTGGGTAAATCCTACTCATTTAGACTGGTCCAGCAGGATAATAAGGAAGGAAAGATTTTATTCATACTTGATCATCTTCTTTCCTTGAATCCTGCTAGACAAGTCCAGGACCCGCCCTGGAAGACTCATTTTGCAGGTTGGAAAGCTTGCTATCTTTGGTTGTATTAGTGGTGTTACTGCCTGGGAGATTCTTTTTATAGATTTGGGGGGGCTCCAGCTACTGTGGAAGATCTAGTGAGCCTTATGGTCTGGCTCCAGTTTCTTTATGGTAAGAGAGCCAAGTACTTGCTTATGCTCTTCATGACAAAGATGTTTGCATTTGTTAACGTTATCTGAACTATTTTTTGTGTTTTCGGTTTTGATTACTGCTTGGGGAGTGTCATACTGGCTTCTCTCAGTGCTGTACCAGAGGATATACCAGGTGATGACATCACTGAAAATTGCTCAAATCTGCCTTCACCTGCTGGCAAGAGGACATAACCCACTCATCTGGACTGGTCTAGGAGGATTCAAGGAAAGAAGATTATCAGATATGATTGAAAATATCTCTGTTTCGGTCAGTTATTCTATGTCTAACAAGAACCTAATCAGAATCACCAATAGATCCAAAACCTAAAAATCCCGATAATATAAAATTCCCCGTGTTAGAAAAATATTTTTGTCGGAGACAATTTCATCTCAGCGCTATGTATGGTAACAAGGCACCGCTGTGATATCTCCTTTTATTAATATATTTAAAATGTTACTTAGCTTCAGTAACGAATACCATCCATATTGCCAAAGAACCGTTAAGGACTATCGACGTAGCGCTCGTTTCGGGTATACAATGGTTGAAAATCGTTGCCAATGTTTGTATATGGACGTACCTGAAGCAGGGTTTTTCAACCATTGTATACCCAAAACGAGCGCTACGTCGATAGTCCTTAACGGTTCTTTGGCAATATGGATGGTATTCGTTACTGAAGCTAAGTAACATTTTAAATATATTAATAAAAGGAGATATCACAGCGGTGCCTTGTTACCATACATAGCGCTGAGATGAAATTGTCTCCGACAAAAATATTTTTCTAACACGGGGAATTTTATATTACCGGGATTTTTAGGTTTTGGATCGGTCAGTTATTCAACAAAAAAATTCGGCACTAAGAATCCTTGTGTGAAAAAGTATGCAAACTCTTTATTCATTAATTGGTGATAGCTGCCTCAACAATAACTTCAACTAAATGTTTCCTGCAACTGTTGATCACTCTCTCATTATCCCGGAGAGATTTTCAGTCAATGTGTAATCAAAGTCTCAAATTTGTTACTGAATGATGTAGTTAAAGCTGCTGGTGTAGCTGGGTTTAAAAGAGGTTCCTAGAGCTGGGTTTAAACAAGTTCCTAGAGGAAAAGTCCACAAACCATTACTAAATTGGACTGGGGAAATCCATTGCTTACCCCTGGGATAAGCAGAATGGAATCTGTCTACCTTTTGGGAACCTGATGGGGTACTTGTGATCTGGATTGGCCACTGTTGAAAACAGGATATTGAGCTTGGTGGACCTTTGGTCTGACCCAATATGTCATATCTTATGTTTTCCCATAGAAAACTGTTTCAGCTCAGTGACATTTAAGAGCTTCCTTGCATGAACAGCTTACTTCAAGTCTTACAACAATATTTCAAAAGAGTTTGAGTCAGAGGCTTACAAAAACTCCTTTTCACTGTTCTGTAGTAGATTTACTTAAATATTTAGAGACATTGTTTTGCTGTATGACCCATTTATGGCTCAGCTTATCAATGGATGACCTAACATTCTTCTCTTGAATTTTCTGATACAAAGTTCTCTAGCTTGCCAGAGATTGAACCCAGACCTCAGGGACTAGAGGCCATAGACTTGTGACTGGAGCCAAGGAGGCTATGGAGACTGAGCCTAAGTCCTGGCAATAAGACCACAAGCAACAGAAGGAGATGCCCACCCCCAGAGGAGCCCATTGGACCAACAAGAGGTCTGAGACATTGTTTATAAGGAAGCCCAGTTGGACACACCTTTGCTAATTCAGCAGTTTTTGGTTGGGCCTGTCCTGTGTCTACTGATGTCCACTTAGCAGAGTGTTCTCTTCTACTGTGCTTGCTGCCAAGTTCTTCAGCTCCTATTCCTCAGCCGGTTTCTGCTCCAATCTTGTCACACTCACCAGATCTGGTTCCTGCTTCAGTCTTGCCACCACCATGTCTCCTGGTTCTTGATCCTACCTGATTCCTGCACCTCTCACTCTGCCCTGGGCCTAGCCTCTCCTTCCACACCTCTGCCCAGGTTAGTCCCTAACAAAGCAGAATTCACGGCTCTATCAATGATTGCAAGCCAATTGAGTCCTGACGCAGCAAAGTAGCCCCACACATTGATACCTCCATTATTATGATTCATAATTGGAATGAGGTTCTTTCTTTGGAAGGTGGTGTTTTGCTTTTCTTTTCACCAAGCAAAATGTTTATCATGACCGAAAAGTTGAATAGTTGATTTATCTGTCAGGAAAGCATTATTCCAGATGTGAACCTGAGTTGGGCAACAATATTCTTTTTGGAGAGCAGTAGTTTCTTCCTAGCTATCCTCCCATAAACCCCATTCCTATTCAGTTTTTTCCTGATAGTTGACACATACATAACCTTACACTGACTATAGCAAAGGGGGCTTGCAATGTTTTAGATATTAGTTTGGGTTCTATGTAACTTTGTGGTTAATTTGCCAGTTTACCTTTGGAATGATCTTGGCAGTCTTCAGCTTTTTCTGTTTGTAGATTGATAGTGAATAGATGGTGCCATAAATGTTTAGAAATGATCTTGTAGCCCTATCCAGAGAAATGAGCATCAACTATTCTTTCATAGATCCTCTGAAAATTTTTTTGAGTTTGGCATGATAGTTCCTACTAACCTTTATAGTGAAGACCAAACTCAAAACCTTTTGGACCTTTATATATGACAGTCATGCAAATCAATCATGCAAATTTACTCTGCTGGGTAATTTACTTGTTGCCTAATTATTTAAGTAACTGATTCTTTTTTTTATTAAGCATTTCAGTTTATTACAAGTGAAACTTAACAAGAAAGTCAAGAAAATAAAAAACGAAATTACCACTGGGTACTTATAATTATATCAAAAAGATATAGGGGTATGTTTACTAAACCGTGCTAATGTTACTGGCACTAGGTGCAGCATTAATGTGAGGAATGCCATATAAGGAAGTGGGCATTCCGGCATTAAGGTAGCAAGGGCTTTTTATCGCGCGATAGAGGGCGCCTTGGCTCGTTATCACACGGTAACCTTAATTTCGTGCCAGCGCTGTGATAAAAGCTATAGAGGTGTACCTCACTGGTTAATACAATGACTACTGAGCCAGAGATCATGGGTTTGATCCCTCAGAGGTCCTATCTAATAAGGCTGTCCAAAGCAATCCCTTTTCCTGCCTGTAACAGTCAGGCACATCTCTACAATCTGTGCTGCCAGCAAAAGCACCCTCACCTCAGTGCCGTAACCTAAGGTGCCTCATAAGGCGCCCTATAGGGCACATTAGGGCTCCTTGGCTGACAAGGCACCTTATAATGTGCCCTATAGGTTACGGCACTGAGGTGAGGGTGTTTCTGTTGGCAGCACAGATTGTTTCATTCGACGGGGTTTCTTGTCCCCTGACATGTCAGACGTTCCTACAAAAAATAATAATTGACTGTTTTTGTTACACATAGCTGTGTCCTGATATTGATCAGATTTTTTGTTTTGTTACTGCACATGTAGCACTACTATCACTTTTCTTTGTCTCCCAGCCTTTGCTATTCATTGCTGACTGAAATGGTTTCTCTCTCCTGCAATTGTGCCTCTAACGCCAGGTTTTCACTCGCGGTAATTTTCGTCCCTTTATTTCACAGCGTTAGTGTAGCAGGAGCCTCTCCCCGCCCATTGACCCCTTCTCTCCGCCCTCTCTCCACCCTCTGCAGGACTTAACGCCGCTGGGGGCGTTATCGCACGATACGTAATGTTATCGCGCAATAACATAGCCGCTGCGACATTATCGCAGTGTAGTAAACATACCCTATAGTCCACATCTCAAGAGGGACAAAAATAAAAATACATAAACTTAAATTCCAACACATCATCTGATGCCCAAGAAAGATACTACAGCCCCATATTTTCCTATACAACCTGAAAAGCATAAGAATCAAACATTTTTAGCTTTCAAAAAATCTTCTAACTGAATTTCATAAAAAATATATAAGTATTACCCTAAAGTACAACCAAGCATTAACATGGAAATTTAAGGAAAAATAGTACCCTCATGGCTAAAACTTGAGGTTTTAAAGACAAGAAGGTCTTCAGTCTCAATTGAGTCAGCTTGGAGACATCAGGGAAAATATTAATCTTTTGTCCACAAAAGAATACATTCTTTTTCTGAAAACCTTATTTTTATCAAGCTCAGAGTTGCATGAAATGTTAAAGTAGCACGCATGGGGATCTCATTTTTGGAAGATTCAAGAAAAACAAATAAATCTAGGTTGTCCACAAGAGAAATTTAATCCATTTTCTCTGTACCTTCCACATTACTCTTAATGACTCTGGGCAAATAATTACAAATTATTTAAATGCAGTGCCTCAACATCCTGATGCAGTAATATTTCTTTAAGATACTTCTAAAACAAGATCAAAGTAGACAGAAATCGAGTTATAGGGAAATTTCCAAAGCTTCAATTTGATGATGCAAAAGGAGGCTATCTTTAAAGAGGCCATCACAGCACCTTGAATTGTGGATACCTGGGATTCAGTTTTAAAAAGGCAAGACTCCAGTAAGCTTATTTGTAAATCTTGATGAGAAAACTTGACAACCAATTCCTTAGTAAATTCAGAAAATTATTCCAGAATTTCCAAAAGAGGCCTCAGTTCTAGAAGCAATGTCTCAAATGTCCATAAAAGGAAATATCACTCCCCAGTGCAGGAGAAACTGGCTGGGGGGGGGGGGGGGCAGATTCCAAAGAATTTCCCTGATGAGGAAACTGTATTATCTTAGGCAAAGGCACAAAAAGTTTTAAAGTAATAGATGAGGCTTCTCCAAAGAGCTCTACTGGGGCAGCCAGCCATAAGCTCTTCAGCAGAATTTACAGTATAGGTTGAGGGGGTTGGGGTCACATCCCCAAACAACTCGGGGAGCCAGTCATAGAATCAGCCATCATTGATATTGGGGATTCTTCCTCTCCTTTAGATGCCATTGTAACATGCCTATCCATAGGCCCAAAAATCTTAACAGCTTTAGTTGAATTGGCATTCCTAAGCCTCCCTCCAGTCCAGTCCCTTTCCTCTGGATTGTGCTCCCCTTCCAGCAGCTTGAAGACTGAACATGTCATCTTTTTGATGACGCTAGGATATAAATACCACTGGCACCTCCCACCAGCTCCAGTTTGCTCAATCTCCAAGCAGATGGAGGAAGTCAGTAAGTCAGAGGACTAGGCTTACCGGAGTGACACTTAGGAAGACAGTGGGGGTTTTTCCTTTATTTCTTTTATTTATTTCTTCTACTTAAATTTTATTGAATTTTTTCTTGGGCTCTCCCACTCAGGCAGGCAGGCTGACCTGTGCAGGGCTGGAAAGGGACCTTCTCCCCCCCCCCCCCCAACCTACCTCTTCTAGGAGCAGGAGGACGCTTCGAGGGAAGGCAGCAGCAAAAGTAGTTCCCGATCCCGGCAAGGGTGAGGAGCCGCCGTTTTCTCCATTCGCTGCCTGCTGGGCCTGCTCATCCACTGTTCCGCCTCGCTGCTGAAGTCCCTGCAGCGGCTGAGCACAAGGGTGGGACAACATGGCCGAAGGTGGTGTGGGGCAGTGCAGGACAGAGCGAGCACTCAGCAGCTCGGAGGAACGTTGGACAGCAGCAGACCGCGTGGTGAGGTGAGTCGACCACACAGTCGCCGGCCGCGCATTGCAGGAAAGCCTGTCACCTCGGGGGGTTTAGGAATGTCGGAGGCATGCAGGTTTTTTGTTTTCGCACACTTTTCGCGCATCCTTCAGGACTCAGACCTGAGAGAAAGTTAAAGGGCTGGGAGAGTCTGTGGGTATAGTTTTTCCCTGATTGCAAAGTTTAGGTGTTCTTTGGGATGGTCCTTTATTTCTTTTATTCTTCATTTTGGGGGAAAAAATAGTTTTTCTTTCTTTTATAACCCTTGCATAATTTCAGATTAAGGGGCAGAAGCGTCCTGACACCATGCCGGCGAGACCGCAGTGTTTGGTATGCTGGACCCGGCGAGGTGCAGTGTCGGAGGCAGATGTATGCAGGGGCTGTGCAGTGGAGGCCGCCTCCTTGGAACAGGGAATCCAGGCCAGTATAAACCAGGATCATCTATCATCCCTCTCCCAAGAGTCAGGAGAGCCCATGGAAGCAATGCTCGGGGCTGGGTCTCCCCTGCCCTCAGCATTAGAACGGCCAGCTCTTCCTCAGCCTCAACCCAGGCCCTCCACTTCTTCGGGGGTGCAGGAAGGGGGAGGCTGGGGTGGGTTTTTGCCAGAATTTGTCTTATTGTTGCATAAGGCATTCTGTTTGCGACAGCAGGGAACGCACGGTCAGATAGTGGTGCAGGAGTGTGAGGCTAAGCAAAGTGTGGAGCCCAATGAGCCGGGAGGCGCAGAGGTGCCGCTGAAACGGACTAGGCTTGTGAATGAGGAAGGTCTCCACTCCCCTCTGTTGGAGGCTATGGAAGGGGAGTCCTCGGACCGGGAGTTGGAAGAGGATGAGGAAGAACTCGAGAGGGTGAGTTCCAGAGGAGGAGCAAGCCAGGATTGTTCGGGTTTTCCGCCGAGAAGAGTTGCCGACTTTGATCGACGAGTCCTTGAAAGTCCTCAATATCGCCACAGGTGTTCCAGCAGAGGAGGAGCCATTGGAGGACCCATTGATTCAGGCGGTTAGAAAGTCTTCCTGGTTCACCGAGTGATTCGACAGATGCTCCAAGAAGAGTGGAATCAGCTGGAGTCCAGTTTAATGGGTGTTCGGTTTATGTCGCAGTTGTACCCTTTGCCGGAGTTAGAGAGAGACTTACTTCGGTCCCCTAGAGTGGACACAGCCGTGTCGGCAGTTACCAATAAGATAACCATACCAGTTAAGAACAGTGCGGCCCTTAAAGATTCCCAGGACAGGAAGTTGGACACATTATTAAAACAGGCCTTTGACATCAAATCCCTGGTTCTCCAGGCATCCTTGTGTGGAGCTTGGGAAGCCTGGGCTTGCTTGCGATGGTATCAGCAGCTCCAGCTGCTGAACGATCTTCCAGACGGTTCGGCGAGTGAGACGGTGAGAATTCAGTCGGGGGCAGCGTACCTTGCAGATAGCCACTATGACCTCATCAGGAGCTTGGCAAAGAACATGGCTTCTGTGGTGGCGGCTCATCGTTACCTTTGGCTCTGCAACTGGGCAGCTGACTTTTCTTCGAAGGCCCGCCTTAGCAGACTCTCCTTTAAGGGAAAGCTGCATTTCGGGGACGATCTGGACAAATTAGTGAAGGAGCTGGGGGAATCTAAGGGAGGTAGGCTCCCTGAGGATAGGCCGAAACAGAGTCGCAACCCCACGCCTGCGCGATCTCAGCCGCGGGAATCCTGTAAGTTTCAGGCGGCTCATTTGGCGTCCTTTCAGAGGGGACACCTCCTCTCCAGGGGGGCAGGGTTTCTGGGGATTTCAAGGGGCATGAAGGGGATTTGGTGCCTCTTCCTCCGCCTCCAGTCCTAGGAAGCTGCAATGAGGCGAGGAGGGCCCAGGCGGGTATTCTGCCAGTGGGGGGACATCTGAGGCAGTTCTCTGCCTGGGTCCGGGTCACTTCCAATCAATGGTTTCTTGGAGCAGCTGGTTCATGAACCGACCAGAGGGGAAGCCATTTTGGACCTAGTCCTTAGTGGAACGCAAGATCTGATGCAAGAGATAAGGGTGATGGGGCCACTTGGCAATAGTGATCATAGCATGATCACATTTTATTTAATAAATGGAGGCGGGATGGTAAGGAAATCCACAGTACTACCTTTTAACTTTCAAAAGGGAAACTATAATAAAATGAGGAAAATAATTAAGAAAAAACTAAAAGGAGCAGTTGCAAAGGTTAAAGATTTACATCAAGCATGGGTGTTGTTTAAAAATACTATCTTGGAAGCCCAGACCAGCTGTATTCCATGCTTTAAGAAAAGTGGAAGGAAGTCCAAAAAACTACCAGCATGGTTTAAAGGTGAAGTCAGAGAGGCTGTTGCCAAAAAAGCATCTTTCAGGAAATGGAAAAAGGAGCCAAATGACAAAAACTGGAAAAAACACAAGCACTAGCAAGTTAGATGCAAGGCACTGATAAGGCAGGCAAAGAAAGAATTTGAGAAGAAGCTTGCTGTGGAAGCAAAAATGCATAATAAAGACTTTTTCAAGTACATTCATAGCAAAAAAAACCTGCGACAGAGTCAGTTCGACCATTAGATGATAGAGGGGTAAAAGGGTCACTAAGAGGGGACAAGGCCATAGTGGAAAGACTGAATGAATTCTTTGCTTCAATGTTTACTGAGAAAGACGTAGGGATGTTACCCATGACTGAAATGGTATTTAAAGGTAATGCCACAGAAGAATTGAAAGAAATATCGATACACCAGAAAGATGTATTACAACTATTTTGATAAACTGAAGAGTAGTAAATCACTTGGACCGAATGGTATACATCCAAGGGTGTTGAAAGAACTGAAATATGAGATTACAGATCTACTATTAGTAATCTGTGAACTATCATTAAAATTAACTGTAATACCTTAAGATTGAAGGATGGCCAATGTAATGCCAATTTTTAAAAAGGGTTCCAGGGGTGATCTGGGAAACTACAGACCGATGAGCCTGACATCAGTACCGGGAAAATGGTAGAAACCATTGTAAAGAACAAAATTACTGAATATGTAGATATGAATGGCTTAATGGGAGACTGCCAACATGGCTTTAGCCAAAGAAGGTCTTTTCTTATTAATCTGTTCTGTTTTTTTGAAGGTGTGAATAAACAGGTTGACAAAGGTGAGTCAGTTGATATAGTGTATCTGGATTTTCAGAAAGCCTTTGGCAAGGTCCCTCATGAAAGACCTTTGGCGAAATTAAAAAGTCATGTGATAGGAGGCAGTGTACTATTGTGGATCAGGAACAGGTTAAAAGATAGAAAGAAGAGGGTAGGGCTAAATGGCCGATTTTTCCAATGGAGAGAAGTGAATAGTGGAGTACCCCATGGATCTGTGCTGGGTCCACTGCTTTTTAACATATTAATAAATGACCTGGAAATGGGAATAATGAGTGAGGCAATCAAATTTGCAGATGACACAAAACTATTAAAAGTTGTTAAAACCCATGAGAATTGTGGAAAATTGCAAGAGGACCTTGATAAATTGGAAGACTAGGCATCCAGATGGCAGATAAAATTTAATGTAGACAAGTGCAAAGTTATGCACCTAGGAAAGAACAACCCAAATAATAGTTACACGATGCAAGGTTCCACATTGGGAACCACCACCCAGGAAAAAGATTTAGGCGTCACCATGGATAACATTTAAAACCCTCTGCCCAGTGTGCAGCGGCGGCCAAGAGAGCAAATAGAATGCTAGGTATCATAAGGAAATGAATGGATAATAAAACAAAGGATATTATAATTCTTCTGTATTGTTCCATAGTGTGGCCGCACCTTGAATATTGTGTGCAATTCTGGTCACCGTATTTTAAAAAAGATATAGCATTATTAGAAAAGGTACTGAGAAGAGCCACCAAAATGGTAAAGGGGATGGAAAGATACCCCTATGAAGAGAGGCTAAAAAGGTTAGGGCTCTTCAACCTGGAAAAGAGACAGCCGAGGGGAGATATGATAGAGGTTTATAAAGTTATGAATGGAGTGGAACGGGTTAACGTAGATTGATTGTTTATGCCATCAGAATATAAAAAGACTAGGGGACATGCAATGAAGCTACAGGGTAATCTATTTAAGACAAATAAGAGAAAATATTTTTTACTCAATGTGTAATCAAACTCTGGAATTCGTTACAGGAGGATGTAGTAAAAACTGTTAGTGTCGCCGGGTTTAAAAAAGGTTTGGACACGTTCCTGGAGGAAAGGTCCATAAACCATTATTAAAGGGGACCCGAGATATCCACTATTTGACCCAATACAAGCATTATGGAACCTGTGTCCTTTGGGGAAGCTGCTAGGTACTTGTGACCTAGATTGGCCACTGTTGGAAACAGGATACTGGGCTTGATGGACCTTGGTCTGACCCAGTATGGCATATCTTATGTTCTTATGCTAGACACAGCAGGTACTGGAAGATTGAGGGGAAATGCTGAGGGATATGGGGGTGGGTGTAGGGAGACATTGCAATGCTGTACTTAGGTGGGGGGGACGCGCAGAGAAGAAATGCTGGTTGCAATGACGATGGAGGTTGAGAATGGATACTGGATGGAAATGGGTGGAGATAAAGGAAAACAAGAGATGTTGGATGGGGGGAGGGGCAGAGAGAAAAGAGAGGGTTAGTGAAAGACTTGGAAGAGGAGGGGAAAGGGAGGACCAGGGTGAGGGAAAGAGATGTAAAGCTGTAGGTAGATGCAGGTAAGAGAGGAATACCAAGGACTGCATAGTAATGAATAAAAGTGGACAGAGGCAGAGAAATAAATGGAAGAAAGCTGGACGTAAAGCTTTGTATCAGACAGAAAAATGACATGGAAAGAAAAGAAGACAGAGACTGGGACCAACACAAGTAGAAAAATTAAATGGTCAGATAACAAAGGAATGTGTTAGTTTTTAAAATTTACATTTGTTGTTAAGTGCTATCTTTTTATTTTGATTAGTATGACAGAATTGCATTACTACTGTACATCTATTTCTCTGGTGCTGCACTGCATGAATAGTGTATGGCTTTTTGGGGTTTTGGTTTAATTTATATCTACATATTTCTATTTTACTTTGTGTTACTTATTCTATATTTTTAGGGTCTATCTGTGATCTGCATTTGTGAAAAAGAGGCTAGGTTTTCTGTTAGCACTGAATATTGTGTAGGATCAGTCTGTACTAATCAGACTTGTTTAGTTTTCTCACTTGGTATATTGATGTTCTAGTGGCCACTAAAATGCTTTTTTAAATTTAGTATTTATTAGAGTTTGCCAAAATACAACATAAATGTATACATCTCCAAATATATTGAGCATACTCAAAGGAAAAGGGAATATTATAACACCATATCAGTTACAAAAATAAAACAAGAAAAAAACATCTCTAAATACAATTCCCTATTAAATAAGTGAGAGAATAAATAAGACACTTTTAAAGAATAAGCAAGGAAAAATATAATAAGAGAGGAGAGATACCAAGATCTTCTCCTTTAATTTAAACTACCTTAAACTAATCTACCTTATACTAAACTACCTTAATCTCTATTCGTCTACGAGGATTGCCTATCAACACAACTATAATTCAAGTATATGCCCCAACAACAGCTGCAGAAGAGAATGAAATTGAAGACTTCTATGAACAAGTACAAGCTGAAATTGACAGAACATGCAAACAGGATATCCTGATAGTCATGGGTGACTGGAACGCAAAAGTTGGCAACAAAGAAGAAGGCAAAGTAGTTGGAAAATATGGACTTGGCAACAGAAATGAAGCTGGAGAAAGATTGATAGAATTCTGCAAGACCAATGATCTATTCATCTCAGACACCTTCTTCCAGCAACACAAGCGGCGACTGTACACATGGACTTCACCCAATGGATTGTATAAAAATCAAATTGACTACATCTGTGGAAGTCAACGATGGAAAAGCTCTGTAACATCAACAAAGACAAAACCTGGAGCTGACTGTGGTACAGATCATCAACTACTAGTATGCAAACTCAAGCTAAAGTTGAAAAAGAGCAAACCACTCATGAATGCAGCAAAATATGACCTTGAGAATATACCACTGGAATTTAAAGACTGCCTGCAAAATCGATTTGCTGCTTTAGATACAAATGACAGAGCTCCGGAAGAGTTATGGAATGACATCAAGAAGGTTGTGCTGGAAGAAAGCGAGAAGTCTCTACAAAAGGTGAAAAAGCAAAAATGGCCAAAATGGATGACGGAAGAAACTCTGAAAATTGCCCAGAAACGCAGAGAAGCTAAAGCCAAAGGAGAAAGAAAGACAATCGCAGAACTCAACAGAGATTTCCAACGTGCAGCAAGACAGGACAAGGAAAAGTACTACAATGAAACTTGCAAGGAAATAGAAGCAGAAACTATTAGAGGAAGAACAAGATCGGCTTTCCTAAAGCTGCGAGAGTTAAAGAAAAAGTTCCAGCCTCGAATTGGAATGTTACAAGATGCTCAAGGTTCTATGTTGAATGATGCTGAGAAGATCAAGAAAAGGTGGAAGGAATATACAGAGTTTTTATATGATAAAGATCAAGTGGACCAACAGCCGTTTCAACCTATACCTTATGATCAGGAACCATTGGTAATGAAAGAAGAAGTTGAAGCAGCATTGAAAGTCTTATCAAAGAACAAAGCACCAGGCATTGATAGTATTCCCATAGAAGTATTGCAGCAATCTGATGCAGCTGTTACCGTACTTACAAGGCTCTGCCAAGAAATATGGAAGACAACATCATGGCCAACTGACTGGAAAAGATCTGTGTTTATACCAATACTAAAGAAAGGTGATCCAACTGACTGTGGAAACTATCGCACAATCGCTCTGATCCCACATGCCAGCAAGATTCTACTTAAGATTATTCAAAAGAGACTACAGCCATACCTAGAACAAGAACTACCTGAAGTGCAAGCAGGGTTCAGGAAAGGGCGAGGAACGAGAGACATCATTGCGGATGTGAGATGGATCCTTGAAAAGACTAAAGAATACCAAAAGGATATCTATTTGTGCTTTATCGACTATAGCAAGTCTTTTGACTGTGTAAACCATGAGAAACTCTGGGCCACATTAAGAAGCATGGGTATACCAGAACACCTGATCGTTCTCTTGCGCAATCTGTACATTGATCAAGAAGCAACAGTTCGAACGGAACAAGGAGAAACAGAATGGTTTAAAATAAGCAAAGGTGTAAGACAAGGCTGCATACTTTCCCCCTACCTATTAATTTATATGCAGAACAAATCATCAGAGAAGCAGGACTGTATGAAGACAACAGAGGTGTGAAGATTGGTGGAAGACTCATCAACAACCTTCGCTATGCTGATGATACCACATTACTGGCTGAAAGTGAAGATGATCTGAAACATTTGCTTCTCACAATCAAAAAACATAGTCTCAAAATGGGCCTGCACCTTTAATGTAAAGAAGACAAAGATCATGACAACTGGCATAATCAACAGGTTCATCGTTGAAGGAGAAGAAATTGAAATCGTGAACAACTTTAACCTACTTGGATCAATTATCAATAAAGAAGCAACAAGCAGTCAAGAAATCAGACGACGCATTGCTCTTGGCAGAATGGCTATGAAAGACCTAGATAAGATTCTCAAGAGCAGAGATGTCTCTCTCCATACAAAGATTCGACTTGTTCAAGCCATGGTATTTTCAATAACATCATATGGATGTGAAAGCTGGACAGTGAAAAAGACAGACAGGAAGAAAATTGATGCCTTTGAATTATGGTGCTGGCGGCGAATACTGTGTATACCATGGACTGCCCGAAGAACAAACCAGTCGGTACTACAGGAGATCAAACCTAAGCTTTCTTTAGAAGCTCAGATGACAAGACTTCGACTTTCATACTTTGGACACATCATGCGAAGAGAGAGATCATTAGAGAAAGACATCATGCTTGGCAAGATAGAAGGTCAACGCAAAAGAGGAAGGCCAGCAATGAGATGGATCGCTACAATAACAGCAGCTACGGGTACCAATCTGTCAACAATGAGCCGCCTGACTGAAGACCGAACACAATTTAGGATAGCTATCCAGAGGGTCGCCATGAGTCGACTCCAACTCGACGGCACTTAACAACAACATACTAAATTACCCCTTATGCATTCCAGCGGAACTCACTTGAAAAAGCAGAAGGCAATAAACAATTATCAACTAATATATTACTGGCACTCTCATGGGTTTGAATCAGTGCTTGAAATTGTGAAGGTTCAAAAAATATATAGTCTTTACCCAAATATTTAATTAAACACCTCCTAGGGTACTTTCAAAAGAAGGCCATACCTAGTGACATTGCTCTTGGCTTCAACTGGAAAAATCCCCTCCGAATTTGCTGTATCTTTGCAGACGTATCAAGATAGACATGTATAATATGCTCATGAAAAAGTGTTAATCTCTCTTTGAAAAAGGCAGTAAAAGCGCTCTCTTTATCTAAGAGGCTTTGGAATGTAGCCACCACAGTTTCCCTGTTAGTGGATTTCTGAACCAAAGTCTCTAAGAGAGCAGTCAGATCCCCATCTGGGAGCTGAACCAGACTTCTTAATGGAAGAAACAACATAGTAAGCATTCAAAATACCGTATTTACTCGAGTCTAATGCACCATCAAATGTAATGCGCACGCCTATTGTGAACGGCTTGAAAGTTTAAAAAAAATATGTTTGCTGGCGATTGTAGTGCGCACCCCCCCCCCTTAGTGCTGCTGCCCCCTGCACCCCCCCTTAATGTTGCTTCGCCCCACCCCACCCCCCCCCCGCACCCCCCATAGTGCTGTTTCGCGTGGCAAAGGCGGTTTCAGGAACGGCAAGGGTGGCTACGGCAGCAGCAAACTGCTCTACACCGGTTCGGCACCGGCGGCTACAAAAACGGCTTCAGTAATGGCAGGTAGGGTGCAGGCAGCCTCAGTAACGGCGGCAACGGCAAGGGCGCCGATCGCTGCTGCTGCTGCAACTTCTCTCACCTTGGTGGCGCTGAAGATGAGCAGGAGACACGAGTGACAGGAGACTACCGCAGCATTGGTTAAAAGGAAAAGCCAAACGAAACCTGTGAGAGGCTGGGAACTCCTGCAGCAGCGCCCGAGGAAGTGATGTCAGAGCGGGCGGGTGCTGCAGAAGGTGTTTCCCACCGTTACTGAAGCCATTTTTGTAGCCACCATTCTCAAAGTCGCTGGGCCGGTGTAGAGCAGTTTGCCCCCCAATCTAAGGCGCCCTCTAATGTAATGTGCACCCTGAATTTAGAGCCTCTTTATGGCCAGAAAAGGTGTGCATTACATTTGAGTAAATATGGT
Organism: Ichthyophis bannanicus; assembly: GCA_033557465.1. Lineage (NCBI taxonomy): Eukaryota > Metazoa > Chordata > Amphibia > Gymnophiona > Ichthyophiidae > Ichthyophis > Ichthyophis bannanicus. Next base: position 978,223,282 of record CM066033.1, read on the forward strand.
AGTAGGTAGCTGATTAGCCTGCAGATGGATTATATTTAAAAAATAACTCTCTAACATTTCCATAGCAGAAATCATATTACAAAAAGGAAAATTCACAAATTGAAGATTACAGATTTTGAAAGGGTTTTCCAACCTTTCAGCTTTATTTTCCATAACCAAATTACCCTTCAACAAAGCGCTGTTCAGCCCTTCCAGTGCTAGAATTTTCCTCTCAGTGTCCCCTATCATGGCACTCTGAGACCTTAGCACCCCCTCGAGTGGCCAATATATTAACAATTTCACCTGAAAATTTACACAATTGCTAAAGACAATCAGACAGAATAGCATCCATCTTGGCCATAACTCTCTCTAAGGGGTTTGTTTACTAAGCAGCGGTAGCAGCTTCCGATTGATATCGGAGCCGCGGCCCCATTGAATTCAATGGGGCCACAGCTCCAATATCAGTCGGAAGCTGCTACCGCTGCTTAGTAAACAAGCACCTAAATTTCCAAATTAGTCACTTCTTTTGGTGGAGTCTTAGTTATTGGGGATTCCATATCATCCCTCTAGTCTAGTCCTGATCTCTGGGTTGTCAGCCCCCACCAGCAGCTTGGAGACTGAGCATGTCATTTTTTATGACATTAGTGTACTTAGGCAGCTGGCACCACCTACCAGCCCCAGTAAACTCAGTCTTCAAACAGCTGGAGAGGGTGATCCCAGAGATCTGGACTTACTGAAGGAACAACTGAGGAGCCTTTCTTTTATTTCCTTTATTTGGCTGGCATTACTTTTAGGGGTTCACTGTTCCCTCTCTCACTGCTGTGGCTGATTACTGGGAGTTGTATTGTCCAGACAAATAAACTCAAAAAAAGAAAGAAAGAAAACTGGTATTGACGATCGGGGAAGGAGCCTTTCCTCTGTAGGTAGGAGATGGCTGCCCAGTCAATAAGATTACTTACAGCAGTTCCCGAACCTGTCAGCGGGTGAGGAGCTGCTGGTGAAGCCGTCATACCGTGGCCCCCAATCAGGGCTCCCACAGCGCCAAAACCGGAGAGTAGTGCTGAACGCGAAGCAGGGAGCAAGGGGAGGCACGTGAATCTGCCGGGTTAAATGAAGCAATCTTGTGTGCGCTTTTAGTTTCATTTTCTTTGTTGTGATTGCGGTTCCATGGGAAACACAACCAATTTCCCTGCACTGTGATTTGATTGACACAGTATCTCAAAGGGAGGAGGGCACCTGCTTAGACACTGGGGCTCTTCCTTCACAGTTTATTATTTTGGTTTGACTGCTGCTGTTTTCTCCATGCCACTACCTTTGGCTGTGTAATTGGTCAGCAGACCTCTCCTCTAAATCTGTGTTAAGTAAGCTCCCTTTCAAAAGCTCTTGTTCCGAGAAACACTGGAGAAATTGATAAAGAATTTAGGAGGGTCCAAAGAAGGTCACTTTCTGGAAGATAAACAAAAGCAGATGCGATCCTCGGTACTGGCGTGGTGCCAGTCAACAGACTTTAGGCATTTTCAGTTTCGGGTGGTACGTTTTGCACCCTATCAAAGGGCCATTTTCCTTCCCGGGGATACGTCTTTTGAGGGTTCCGCAGAACGGGACGGGAGTACTTCTCCTCCGCCACCTCTTCTGCCCCTATAAAAGTGCAGTGAAGCGAGGGGGGTCTCAGGCAAGGTTTGTGCTTGTAGGAGGTTGGCTGCGGGACTTCTTCCCTGCCTGGGCATTGGTCACGTCTGATCAATGGCCCTGAAGGTCATGAGGGAGGGCTATGTGCTGGAGTTCGCTTGTCCCCTCCCACGTGCCTTCATACAGTCTCCCTGCAAAACACCTTTTGGATTTGGGAGCCATGGTACATGTGCCCCAAGACCAGTACATATGTGGTTGACACTCCATCTATTTCATGGTGCCCAAAAAGGAGAGCTCTTTTCGACCCATCCTCAATCTCAAGCAAGTGAATAGGTGTCTGAGTGCCCCGTTTTCACATGGAGACCCTCAGGTCAATCATTGTAGCCATGCGAGAAGGGGAGTTCTTGACATCTCTCGACCTGACAGAAACCTACTTGCACATTCCAATTCAACCTGAACATCATCAGTTTCTCTGCTTTTCAGTGCCCAAGGGGCACTTCCAGTTTCCAGCCTTACCCTTCGGGCTGGCAACTGCCCCACGTACCTTCACCGAGGTGATGGTCTTGGTGGCAGTGGCACTCCACCAGGAAGGGATCTTAGTTCACCCTTATTTCGAGGACTGACTCATCTGGGCAAAGTCCAAGGAGGAGAGCGAGCAGGCCACAGCGAGGGTTGTCGAATTCTTGCAGAGTCTTGGCTAGGTCATCAATTTTGCCAAGAGCCGGCTGCTGCCATCTCAGGACTTGGTATATCTGGGGGCTTGGTTTGACACACGCAGTGGCAGGGTCTCTGCCTTTGGGGAGGATGCCCTCCCTGCAGAGGCTGACAGCTTGGCATTATCTTCAGGTGTTGGGAACAATGGCTGCCGCAATCAAGTTTATTTTATTTATTTATTTATTTAAAAGGATTCATATCCCGCTTTATCCTTGAATCAAAGCGGTTTACACTGCAAACAAATCAATTGGGGTGGTGTGGAGGTGTCGGCATGCAGTGGTGGTGAAGGTAGTGTGCGTGGGTGTGTGGGTAGGTACATCTTAATTGGAGTGCAATATATACATGTTTGAGCTGTCTACAGTGGGTTATATACAAGGAGTGGGGGGGCTGTCGCAGGGCGCGGAGGGTATACTGCGTAAATATTAGAGTCACGTAATGTCACCATAATGCTCTGTGTAGAGCATTGTTTTGAGTGATTTTTGGAAGTCCTTAATATCGATCATTGATCTTAAGCTGAAAGGGAGGGAGTTCCAAATGGCGGGTGCTGCCAGGGATATAGCTCTCTTTGAAGTGGTTTGCCTCATTTTGGTGAATTCTTTGGGGGTTGTGATGGTGTTCGTGGTACCTCTCCTTCTGGGTCTGAGGCTGGAATCAAAGCTGATGATTGCCTGCAGACTGTCCGTTGAGATGTCCTGTTTGATTTTGAAAAGATTCAGTATGGTTTTGTAGCGGATGCGAGACTCTATTGGAAGCCAATGTAGGAGGTTCATAATGGGGGTGATGTGGTCATGTCTTGTGGATCTGGTTATTATTCGCGCAGCTGTGTTCTGTGCCAACTGTAAGGGTCGGAGTGTGTGTTTTGGTAGGCCAAGGTAAATTTGGTTACAGTAGTCCATGATCGGTGTGATGATGGCTTGGCAGACCATTCTGAAATGTTTTTGGGAGAGGATTGGCTTGAGGCGTCTGATGATTCTCATCTTGAAGTATGCATTTTTGATGGTTCTGCTGATCTGGGACTGGAGGTTGAGCTCTCTGTAGAGGGTGATTCCGAGGTAGCTTATCTCTGATTTTATGGGTATTGTGACCTTGTTGAGTTTGATAGTAGATGGGGGGGGGGGGGTGTAGGTGGTGTTTCTGGTCATTAGTAGAGCTTCTGTTTTGTTGTAGTTTATTGTCAAATTTTTTTGTATTAGCCATCTAGTCATTCGTTGTAGGCAGTCTGCTATTTTTGTGTAGTCTGGGTTGTCCAGGTTAATCGGTGTGTATATCATTATGTCGTCTGCGTAGATGGAGTATTGTATGTTGTGTTCCTTGATGATGTCGCAGATGGGCTGTATGTATAGATTAAATAGCAGTGTGGTGAGGGTGGATCCTTGCGGTACTCCCTGTTTGGCTGTGAATGGTCGGGAGGTGTTGGGGCCGCATTTGACTTGGAACTGTCTGTGAGGTAGGAGGTGAACTAGTTCAGCAAATAGGACTACATGGCACCACCTTGGAGTCTTGATATGAGGATGTTGTCTACTGTGTCAAAAGCTGATGAGATGTCCAGGAAAATTATGATGATGCCTTTTGTTATGTTGTCAATCACTTTGAGAAGGTTGTCAAAGAGGTGTATCAGAAGAGTTTCGACGCTGTGGTTTGGGTGGAACCCGTGTTGATGTTGGTCTAGTGGGGCATGGTTGTTGATGTGTTCCTGTAGCTGGTGTTGTACTGTCTTCTTGATGATCTTCACCATTAGGGGGAGGCTAGATATAGGCCTGAAGGCAGCTGGGTTGTTTTTATTGAGTGTGCATTTCTTTGGGATGGGGAGGATTGTTGCAAGCTTTAGCGCATCTGGCATTGTCCCGAGGGTGAGGGAATTGTGCACTATGCTGTGGATACTTTTGATAAGTTTGTCCTTTGCTGATTTGATCCATGCCACTGGGCATGGGTCAGTCGGGGTGGTGCTGGTTGTTGAGCTTAGTGATTATTTGGGAGATCTGCTCCGTTGACGGAATGCTGAACTCGGCCCACCTCTGGTCGGGTGTTGATGTCTTGAAAGGTGTGTTTTGGAGTTGTTGTTGTGGGGGTAGTGAGTTTGATTTTGAGGTAGTCTGCGAAGGTCTGTGGATTTATTATTACCTCTTTCTCTGGTGCTGGTTCCTTGGTGAGCATCTTTACTGTCTCAATTAGTTCTCTGGATCTGTTGGGGGATTTGAGAATTATGTTGATATAGTATTCCTTTTTGTGCTGATTGATGAGTTTGTTATATTTCTTCTGTTTTATCTGGTATAGTTTCTGAGAGCTTTCGGATTTGGTGTATCTCCAGTGTTGCTCTAGTCTCCTTAGCACTCTCTTTTTTTTATCCGGATTTCTTTTGAGTACCATGGGGTGTTTCTGGTCTTAGAACGGTGGGCTTCGGAGGTCTTGGTTTCTGGGGCTTTGGCTGCCGAAGATATGTTCTCGTTCCATCTTTCTATTTGGTTAGTTGAGTTGTTATTAATTGAGTTCAGGTCAGGAAGTGTAGCCTGTATGAATTGGTCCTTGTCAAAGTTTTTAAATCTTCTGCCTGCGTAGTTGACATGACTATCCTTTGGGGTTGTAGACTGTATTTTGATTTTAATTAAATGGTGGTCTGACCATGTACTGGAGATATTGCTGGGTTCGAGATATAGTTCTTTTCTATTAGGTGGTTTGGAGCAAAGATGAGGTCTGCTGAGGTTCCATGTCTGTGAGTAGCGGCTGTGATGATCTGTGTGAATTGTAGAGAGCTCATTGCTGTTAGGAAGGATTCTGAGTCTTTGCTGTATGTTGATTTGAGGTTGAAGTCACCCAGTACAATCAAAGGTTTCTGACTGGTGTTGCGCAGACCGCTTCCAGTATAGAAGATAGCCCATCCGGGGAGGTATGTGGCGCTCTATATGTAAGGCGCAGGGCTAGGTGTTTGTTCTCTGTCGTGATTGATTTGCATTGGGTTGTATTTGATGAGGTTGTTGACTTGAATCTCAGGTTGCTTCTTGCCAGGATCAGGACTCCTCCTCCTCTCTTGTGTGTGCGAGGGCAGCTGAATGCTGTGTGGGATGGGGGTATTAGTTGGTTGAGGAGCACGTTTCCGTGTGTGTGAGCCACGTTTCCGTGATGCAGAGTATGTTGGTCTGCTGTGATGCTATGTGGTCAGCAAGGATTTTGATTTTGTTTCTTACTGACCTGGCATTGATAAGTTCTAAGGAGATTGTTGGTAGCATCCTTGGGAGTGTGCAGGGATTTGTTCTTGCTTTGTCATGAATTTTTTGAGAGGGTCTCCTGTGCGAGAGTTGCAGCGTTACTTGGTGCTGTGGAGTGTGGAGGTAGCTCCATGGGTGTGCTTGCATGGAGTTCGTGAGTATAGTGTTGTATGGACACAGCTGTGTGAGGAGGAGTACTGTGGGGGTTGTATTATATGGCATGCATAGTGACCCTGTAGATGGTTACCTTGTGTGGAGCGTGGGGGTGTGAGTTCTTGGGGGGTGTTGGGATTAATCTTTCAGGTGTCTGAGGTTCTCATTGTTCTGGTCGAGGAGTTCATGTGGAGCTGTGCTCTTGTCATCGTTGCAGGCTGTTTGCTGGCGAGCTCTGGTCCTGTAGGTTTATCATTCCGCCTCTGTGCCCCGCCTAAGGGCCAAGCCAAAGGGCCCTCTGGCGAGGCCCTCAGGCATGGGCGCGCCCATCGGGGGCACCTCCTTTTAAGCTTCTCCCACTGCCCCAATTGGGCAGGATCCTCTGAGCGGGAGGATTTCCCGCTCAGGCGCTCGACCCCTATCGGGGGAGCTTCGGCAGGGACAGTGAGTGGAGCATTGTGTTCTCATCGGGGGCGCCTGCTTTTAAGCTTCTCCCACTGCCCCAATTGGGTAGGAGCCTCTGAGCGGGAGGATTTTCCGCTTAGGCGCTTGACCCCTATCGGGGGTGCTTCGGCAGGGATGTTGAGTGATGCCGGCCAGGATAGTGAGTGGAGCCACTGTTCTCATTGGGGGCGCCTGCTATTAAGCTTCTCCCACTGCTCCAATTGGACAGGAGCCTCTGAGCAGGAGGATTTCCCGCTCAGATGCTCGACCCCTATCGGAGGAATTGGTTTCTTGGGCTCGGGCCAACATGTGGCCACTACAGAAGGCACTGTCGCCCCAACTACATCCTCTGACTGAGCCATTAGCCTGCCTGAGAGCCACCAGAAGAGCTCTCCGGTGGTGGCTTTGCCCCGAGAAACTTTGTGGGGATGCCCCTGGAGCCACCGCTCTGGATCCTGCTGACAACAGATGCCTGTCTTGCCGGCTGGGGCGCTCATTGTGAGGGCCACATTGCACAGGGTCGGTGGACCCTGGAAGAGAGCAACTGGCCTATCAACCGCCTGGAAATACAGGCCGTCTTCCTAGACCTGCTAGAATTTCATCTTTTCCTGCAATGGAAGGCTGTATGGGTCTTTTCCGACAACGCTACCACAGTAGCCTACATCAACCAGCAGGGAGGCTTGGGCAGCATGTGGTTGGAAATGAGGCCAGGCCACTGTTGGATTGGACAGAAAGCAATCTGCAGGCAATCTTGGTGGTGTATGACATAGAAACTGAGAATGTAACAGCCGACTACCTCAGTCGATGTCGTGTTCGCAGAGATAGTTCAACAGTGGGAGACAGATATCATGGATCTGTTGGCAAACTTTGCATCCACCAAGGTGACTCATTTCTTCAGCAGGAGAAGAGAGAGCATGTCAGAAGGTCTAGATGCCCTAGTTCAACATTGGCCCCTTTGTCTTTCTCCCATGGGTGCTCGTCGGACATGTAGTCAAACGGATAGAGGCACACCAGGTTTGAGTCATCCTGATTACCCCCTATTGACCTGGTTCATCTGACGGTAGCTTGGCCTTGAGGTTACCTCTTCGGCCCGATCTGTAGTCCTGGGGGCCGGTTCTAATGCCTCAGGTGGATTGATTCTCGGCATGGCTGTTCGGCTTTGGTGATTTCAACCCTGTTGAAAACCGGGAACGCTCCAACTCATTGACAAATAAGAGTATGGTGAATATTTGATGCTTGGTGTGCAGAGCATCATTGCTGGTCCCTGTCTGCATCTGTGCCTGAGGTGCTGAGGTTTCTTCAGATTGGGTTAGAGAAAGGACTGACCTGCAATTCCTTGTGGGTCCAGGTGACGGTGATAACGTGTTACTGTGGTAGCATCCAAAGGGTGTCCTTAGGAGCTCACTCGGACATCGTCCATTTCCTGAGAACGGTAAAGAAGGTGAATCCCCAGCAATGATTAGTAGTACCACCTTGGGACCTCAATTTAGTGTTATTGGAACTGACTGAAGTGCTTTTTGAGCCATTGGGTGCTTGCTCTCTGAAAGACCTGACGCTAAAGACAGTGTTTCTGGTTGCTATCTGCTCTGCATGGCGGATCTCAGAGCTCCAAGCTCTGTCATGTCGTGAACTCCCGGGTCACCCAGTCAAAGAAATCAATCAGATTTGTCTGACAAGACCTGCCTCTGGTGAATCCATGCTGCCTCGGATCCTGTAATTCGCTGGACTCTAGAAACCTCACTGTATTCTCTTTCAGCAGTGCTTCCAATAATTTACTCACCACCGAAGTTAAACTAACCAGCCTGTAGTTTTCAACCACATCCTTACAACCACATGTGCCTCTCTCTAGCCTTTGGCACCACTCCCCATTCCAATGAGGCATTGAAAAAGTCAGTCAGAGTTGCTGCTAGAACTTCCCCAAGTTCTCTCAGTATTCAAGGGTGTATCCCATCCGGTCCCATCGCTTTGTCTACTTTAATTTAGCTAGTTTCTCACAAGCACAGTCTTCTGAAAATTGTTCAGGATGCCCCTTGCTTCTGTTCCTGTTTGTGGGTGCTTTCTGAGGTCCTGCTCCTGGTTCTTCATCTGTGAACACAGAACAGAAATATTTGGTAAGCAATTCCACTTTATCCTAAACAGCTTCTACATATTCCTCCCCTTCACCCTTGAGTCTGACAATACCACTTTTTCCCTTCCTTTTCTCACTAACATATCTGAAAAATGTCTTACCCCCTCCCCCCACCCCTCCCCCCCCCCCACCCCCATTTAACTGGATTGGCTATTTCCTTCTCTTTTTGAATCTTTGCTTTCCTGACTACTTTGCTAGCTTCTCTAAGTTTTCCAAATATAGATGCCTGTCTTCCTCTCTCCATGATCTCTTGTATTTTATGAAGGCCTCCCTCTTTTTCTTCACTTTTTCAGCTACTTCTTTCGAAAACCATAGTGGTCTCCTTTTCCTTTTCCTTTTACCTTTATTTACCATTTTAACAAAAGGGTTGGTTGCCCTTAAAAATATCCCCTTTCAGTATTGCACACTGTTTTTCTACATCCCCCAGCTGTTCCCATCCCAGGTAATTGATGCCCCTACCCACTCAAAAGGAAATAAACTGGACCTTCTCTTCGTCCCACTACCAGCCATAAGCCCAAACTACAACCTCGACCTATCCATCACTCCAGTCCCATGGTCCGACCACAGCCTAATTAAATTTCAGATGCCCATGCATCAAGATCACAACACTCCTCGTAATGCAGCCGATGCTCCTTCAGCACCTACAGGACGTTTCCGGCTCTTCAACAAAGAGGAGATCATCGACAAAGTCCTACCAAACCTCAGCTTGCCATCACCCAACCTCGATTCGATGATATCCACTTGGAACAACAGCCTTAGCTCCTTTGCACATCTACCTGCCTCAAATAAGCAACCAAGAAAAAGAAAATCAGCACGATGGTACTCCTCAGAAATACGGACTTTCACTACTCCTCTTCAGGAAGCTCAAAAGACGATGGTGACGCTCACGTTCCTCAGACGACCAGGCAGCCTACACCGCGAAGCAGTCTCCAAGAAAATGAAAGAATATCACTCTGAACTCTTGCTATGCTCCCTAAACTAACCTCATGACCTCTTCAACATCGTAAAGACCCTGACGTAAGAGCCTTCTCTCACCCAACCAAGCCTGCTACACCTCAGGAATTTTCTGACTACCTACAGGTCAAAACCAGCAAAACCAACACTGCCACTAACTCCACACCAGGTCACAAACCACGCCATCTAAAGCCTCTGAGCTCCTTCACACCTCCTTCCGATAGATGCATCAAGGACATCATCATATCCATCAACACCACCACAGCTCTCAATGACCCTTGCCCAGCATTCTGGATAAAATTGCTGCGGGCAGAATTCAGCCCTATCCTAGCCAAGATTATGGAACTATCCTTGTTTCTAAAACAAACATCCATCCAGCCTCTTCTAAAGGACAACAAGCTGAACCCCCAGAAGGCGGAATCCTATTGACCAATCTCCAGCATCCCCCTGCTGGCCAAGATAATCGAGAACGTCGTTCAATGTCAAATCCAGCACCACATTGATGCCAATGCTCCTCTCGACCCATGTCAGCATGGCTTTAGAGAATTACATGGAGTCGAGACACTCCTCACCACTCTACTCAGTACCTTAATCACAGGAATTGATAACATCAGACAAGGATATGCTCTAATCTTCATGGACATTGCCTCTGCGTTTGACTCAGTCAACCACGAACTGCTCCTTGAACATCTTCATGAGAAGGGAATCCATGGTTCAGCCTTGAGTTGGTGCAAGTCATACCTATCGGACAGATGGCAACAGGTACGAACTGACTCCATGACCTCTAAGCCTTTTCAACAAAAGCAAGGTGTCCCCCAAGGCTCCTCACTCTCAGCCCTCCTTTTCAACATATACATGCAGCCCATTTGCTCAATCATCCGCTCCTTCAGTATCTCCTGCCTGGTGTATGCCGACGATGTACTGCTTTTCACACCATTCTCCATTGACCAACCTGACTTCTCACCTCTAACGAAATGCTTTGATGCTGTCACTGATTGGCTCCACATGCAAAGCCTCAGAATCAATTTCAACAAGACAGATGTCCTTTTCATCAGCAGAAATCAGTCCTTTACCCCTCCTGCTTCAATAAAGGTGAGAGACGCTGAGCTCCCGAGCAGGCCCACCATCCACTACTTGGGTATCACCCTAGACCAGCAACTCGACATGAAAGCACACATATGCAACACCATCAAAGCAATCTATCACAAGATACGCACAATTCGGCACCTATGACCCCTACTGGAATCTGATGACTTCCGGACGATCTTTCAAGCACTTGTAACCCCCCACTTTGAATACGCCAGTGCCATTCTGCATGGACTCCTGAAGAGCACCCTGAACCTACTACAGCTAGCAATGAACACCGCTGCCCGCATCCTGCACGGAGCATCCAGAAAAGATCACATAATTCCAATCTTGCATCATCTCCACTGGCTTCCGATCCACTGCAGGCTCACCTTCAAAGTACTACTGTTGACATTCAAAGCCATTAACAAACTGTCCTCCACCTCCCTTAAGGACCTTGTCCATCCCACTCCTCTGAACAGATCCAGAAGATCATTCGCTGCTAACATGCTCACAATCCCCAATGCAATAACCAAATGCTCCCTTGCAACAAAGAATAGAGCCTTTGTGTTCTACACACCTACACTCTGGAATGCCCTCCCAACCACTATCCGGGCTATTACTGACCTAGCGCAATTTAGAAAGGCACTAAAGCACCATCTTTTCCTCCAACATTATTCCCATACCAGTGACATAACACAACCCAGCATACCTTCCCACCCATTATGACGACACCACCAGCTCATACATGTCATGTTGACATAACCATATCCACCAATACAATATCTCAACCTGTAAATAGCTGCCAATTCGTGTCATGATGACATAAACACTTCGTGACACAATTGCTCAGTTTGTATATAGTTACCCCTGTTGAAACCCAAGTTGTAATACCTGTTCTTTGTAAAGTTCAATGTATGTTTCAGCCTGCATTGTACACATTAATGTTACTTGTAAACCGCACTGATCCAAAAGAGCACGGTATAAAAAAGATTTAAATAAATAACACATCGCTTTCCATATGTTGTTCCTTTTACCCATTTTCATAAGGTATTTAATGTTTCACTTACCTGGGGGCATTCACTTAGCTGGGGGCTTTCTTCACCCATCCCCAACGAATCTAGATTAAAGCCCTCTTCAGTAGATTAGCCAGTCTGCTATTGAAGACATGTCAACCTTTCTTGGACAGATGGATGCCATCTCTCCTCTGCATCCCTTGGAACAGCATCCCATGATCCAGGAAACTAAAACGGCTCTTGATAACACCATCCATGCAGCCAGGCATTCATCTTCAGGAAGCGAGCTTCTCTGCCTTGGCCTTTATCCTCAACAGGGAGGATTGAAGAGAACACCACCTGCACCCCTATCTGCTTCACCCTCTGTCCCAGAGCCATGAAGTCAGTTTCGATATGCTCAGAGGGATACCTGGCAGTATCATTTGTGCCGACATGGGTTTGCAACATTGGGTAATAGTCAGTGGGCTTGATGAGTCTCGGCAAACTCTCCATAAAATCTCGGATTTTGTCACCTGGCAAACAGCATACTTCTCTGGACATCAAGTCTGGTCGGCAGATATCCCCTCAGAAGAGAGTCACCAACCACCCTTTGCTTCCTTGTGGTCACTGATTCTGCAACGTTGGGGTGCTCGAGCTCTGGTTCTTCCCTTTCCAGGGATGCTTTCCCCTCCTCCACTTCAAGGGCTGCATAATGGTTCTTCAATTCAAGGGCTGGAGAAGTTGGGTTGGTGATTCTGCAGGTCCTGGTGACTTGTGTCCAGCCTTCGTCATTCTGTAGGCTCCCATCTTCTCCTCTGCAGGAGAGCTTGGCTGTTGCAAGAAGCATCTCATCAATGTACTTCTCACTCTCTTGAATGCTCCTCAGCCTCGCCACCTCCTCTCTGAGTTCCTCAACTTGTTTCTTGAGAGCTTCTGCCTGCAGGCATCCTACACATGGAACTGGTCCTTCAAATGGCTTTGGAACATCTGTCTGGACAGATGCAGAAGTTGTAATAGGGAGTGCACAACGTGCAGAAGCAAAACGATGACCACAATGGCTATAATAAACTTTCCTTTATTGAAGATCCCCAATAAAGGAAAGATCTTCAATAAAGGAAAGTTTATTATAGCCATTGTGGTCATCGTTTTGCTTCTGCTCGTTGTGCACTCCTCATTTGTCTGCAGGAGCTCTGCTCTCCTTTGCCTTATCTTCGAAGTTGTAGTAGGGGCAACAGCTTTGGCAATATGATTTTTCCTAGCCATTGTTCAGTCGCTGGAGCTTAGATATCTGTTAAAGCAAAAGAGATAGACCTACCAAAGTCATATTAAACAGTGCAATATATAGTTGTAGGAGAAATAAAGAGAATAATGGAGAACATTTAGCCATAAGAGTTTTATATGCTTAACTTAACTTAAATGCGAACTATATATACTATATACAGGGGGTTGATATCAGCATATGTATATTAGGGGAAGGCTGTGTATGAGTAGTGTCTTGGGCAAAAGGAGTGGTGGTTTATGTTGGGAATATTTGATGCATGTCAGAATTTCCAAAGTGTTCAATAAAGAGATACGTTTTAAGCCCTTTTCTGAATGTCGCAAGGTCTGAGGCTGCTCTTAGTTTATCTGGGAGTCTATTCCATAGGATTGGGGCTGCAAGTGAAAATGCTGTATTACTGGTGGTAGCGTTATTTTTACGGAACGCCGAAGGGACTATTAATGTGTTTTGTGAACAAACTCTTCTGAGCTGGTCATCTCGGGTTGCTTTTATAAGACTAGAAAGGGAGGAAGGAGCTATATTTTTAATTAATTTGAAGGTTGTCATTAGTAATTTGTATTTAATTCGGCTGTGTATGGGGAGCCAATGGAGTTTATATAGTATTGGGGTAATGTTTTCTGTACTGTTAGATTTGAGGATAATGCGTGCTGCCATGTTTTGGGCTACCTGAAGACTGTGTAATGCTCGTTTGGGTAGATCATTTAAAATACTGTTACCATAGTCAAAATGTGGCAAGACAATAGCCTGCAGGACAGTTCTAAAGTCATGTTCAGACAGTAGTGGACGTAATTGTTGCATTAGCCTTATTTTATTATAAATGATTCTGGTGGTTAAACTTATGTGTCTAGTTAAATTGAGTAGTTTGTCAATAGTGATCCCAAGACATTTAACTTCATTTTTTACTTCTAATGTAGCATCATTCATCTTAATATGCTAGAGAAAAATAAAACGTCAGGTTTTTTATAGTTAATATTGAGGTTGTGAATTTTTAGCCAATTTGATATTTCATTGAAGCAGGATATAAAGGGATCAAACTCAGGGTTTTTTATGTTAAAGGGTAGGTAGAGCATTATGTCATCAGCATATATAGCGTAGTTGACTTGGAATTTATTAATGATTGTGCATAATGGCTGCAGGTATATATTAAATAATAATGCAGAGAGGGTTGAGCCTTGAGGTAATCCTTGTTGTTGGGCGTAGGTGTGTGAAATCTGTTGGTCAATTTTGACTTGCTGGGATCTTTTAGTTAGATAAGATTTGAACCATAGGAGTGTGGTACCATAAATACCTAATTGCTGTAAGCGGGCAATGAGAATGTTATGGTTAATAAGAGTCAAAAGCTGATGTCATATCTAAGAAGATGAGTATGAAAGCAGTTTGGGGGTTTTTAATGCCTTTATAAGGTTATTAAATAGTGTTAAGTAGTGTTTCAATGCTGTGATGAGGTCTGAAACCATACTGGTGCTTATCCAGAGGTGAGTGAAAGTCAGTATGGTCCTGAAGTTGAATATGCACAATCTTTTCAGTTATTTTTGTGAGAAAAGGGAGGTTTGATATTGACATTTGAAGAGAACAGCATCTTTTCAGAAATTGAATCGCCTGTTCATCCTTTTTGGGGGGCCGCATAGGGAGGAAGCAACCTTCAAGCCCTCCATCTCTAGATGGATCAAGGAAGCCATTGTATCGCCTTAATTGTAGTGTCACCAGGTGGTGCCTGCAGGTCTGCGGGCCCATTCCACCCTGCTTCAAGCCGCATCTTGGACGGAGGCTAGTCTAGTTCCGCTGGGAGATATCTGCAAGACAGCCATGTCGTCTTCGCTCCATACCTTTGTGAAGCACTATCGCCTGGATGTGCAGGCAGTTCGATTCAGTAGTGATTCAGGCTGGGCTCGCGAGTCCCTCCCAGGGTTAGTACTGCTACGGTAGATCCTAGAGGTCGGGACTGAACTGGAGGGACAATAAGGAAGATGAAATTAGACCTTATCTGCTAATTGGCTTTCCTTGAGTACCGTCAGTCCAGTCCCAGACTCTCCCTGTTCTGCGACCCTATGCGGTATTAGCGACCCCGGGCCTAAAGAAGGTCATCATTACTGAGGTCGTCCTGGGCAGCCTTGGTACTAAGCAACCTCTGTAGGGGCTTGGTAGCCCTGTGGGAGAGCCGCATGGGGTTTCTTCACCTTTTTGGGCTTTATACAGCTACAGTGTCTGTAGTGATGGAAGGGTGGGCACCTGGCATGCTCTCAGAAGACTGACGGGTAGGCTTCTTCTCTTTTCGAGAGAGGGTCCTTAGTAATACCTCAGGTACTAGTTTTAAAGGTTGGGGGTACTTGCCTGGTATTATTGTTTTGGTAACAATGTTAACTTCTTATTTATTGCTCCTGTGAGTCTGTTTTATCATAGGTTACTGGGGCTGGTAGGTGGTGCCAGCTGCCTAAGTACACTGATGTCATCAAAAGATGACATGCTCAGTCTCCAAGCTGCTGGTGGGGGCTGACAACCCAGCGGTCAAGACTTGACTGGAGGTACTCGAGGAAAGCCATTAGTAGGTAAGATCTAATTTCATCTTTGCTTCCCAAAGACCAGGGAAAAACCACAGACTTTAGGACAGCTGGTTTGAAATTGACAATTCCATTACCCATTCCCACAGGAGTCAAAGCAGGAAACCCTGTTCTTATTGCTAATCCAGATACAGAGATGTCACTATTCTGTCCTTGGGTACAGGTTAAACCAACCTGAGCCTCCTGCCCTCCCATCGAGGTGGAGGCCAAATTGACCATACCCGGACTCATCACCAGGTGAAGAGGTGGTGAGCTGGAATCTGGGCTTAGAGAGGGAACCTCTGGACATAGAAACATAGAAATATGATGACATAAAAAGACCACATGGCCTATCTAGTCTGTTCTTCCATATCAACAACTACAACAGTCCCCTTTTTTCCTTTAGAAATCCTCTGTGTTTGTCCCATGCTTTTTTGAATTCAGTTACTGTCCTCATCTCTACCACCTCCACTGGAAGACTATTCCACGGATCCACCATTCTTTCCATAAAGAAATATTTCCACATATCACTCCTGAATCTATCCCCCTTCACCCTCATCCCATGTCCCCTCGTAGCAGAACTTGCTTTCAATTGAAAGAGGCTCTTCCTCTGAACATTTATGCCACGGAGGTATTTAAACATCTCAATCATATCACCTCTATCATGCCTTTCCTCTAAGGTGTACATATTAAGATCCCTAAGTCTGTCCTCATATGCTTTATAATGAAGAGCACTAACCATTTTAGTAGCCACCCTCTGCACCAACTCCATCCTGTTCACATCCTTTTGAAGGTGCGGTCTCCAGAATTGCACACTATACTCCAAAGGAGGTCACACCAAAGACTTATACAGATGCACTATCGCCTCCTTTTTTTCTGCTAACCATTCTTCTCCGTATGCACCCAAGCATTCTTCTAGCTTTTGCCGTCACCTTTTCTACCTGTTTAGCTACTTTAAGATCATCAGACACAACCACGCCTAGGTCCCGCTCTTCTTTAATGGACAAAAGTACTTCACCCTCTGTACTACATTGCTCCCTTGGATTTCTGCAGCCCAAATGCATGACCTTACATTTTTTAACATTAAATCCTAGCTGCCAAATTCTAGACCATTCTTCAAGCTTAGCTAGATCCCTCCTCATGTTATCTACAACTTCCTGGGTGTCTACTCTATTGCAAATTTTGGTATCATCTGCAAAGAGGCAAATCTTACCCGACAGCCCTTCCGCTATATCGCTAACAAAGATGTTAAAAAGAATCGGACCAAGGACAGATCCCTGGGGCACACCACTGGTAACATCCTTCTCCTCAGAGTGAGCTTAAGACTTGCTTTAGTAACAGCTGACCCCAAGTCAATTGACCCTTTGCCCTGAACTTCTAGGACAAAGGAATCCAAAAGTCCTTGGGCAGAAACCTGAGCCCCAGAAATCCAATCCTTCAGTTTTGCCCTCCTCTTCCCCATACTGGTAACTCTGGAAAAACAATACCTAGGCATGCACGTTTTCCTGCTCCAACTCTATCTTTTCATACTCCTCAAGTAGCTCCTCAGGTGGCTCTGAAGGGGCTCCAAAAGGAATTGTGCTTCTCTTTGATCATGCCCCTTCAGTCACGCGACTGTGGGCCATGTACCATGGCTAAGAATGAAAGAATAGCTGCAGGACTGGAAGTGATGTCAGCAGCATACTTCCGGGTTCCCCAAGGTGCAGAATCCAGCAGGTACCAGTCCACAGAGTTCCTCCAAGCTCTTTTCCTTTTGGTCCTTTGATGGTAGAAAGATCTTGCTTCCATGGTTCACCACGGCTAAGAATGAAAGATAGCAGCGGGACTGGAAGTGACGTCAGCAGTGTACTTCTGGGTTCCCCGAGGTGCAGCATCAAGCAAGTACCAGTCCACCTGGTTTCTCCAAGCTCCTTTCCACTTGGCTCTTTGATAGTAGAAAGATCTTGCTTCCCCCTGCCACTAAAATGTTTTCTCCAGGACCAAGCAGAAAGTCAGTCCTCACATATGGGTGTCATCAGCGCCGATGAAGCCCCAGCGGAGCATTTCCCCAGCTTTCTATGAAAGCCTTTGGGAATGCTGGCACGCATGCGCGGTTCCCTTCCCGCCTAAAGGTGCCATCTTACCTCAGTCTCTTTTTTTCTGAGAAGCCCATCGGATGTGTGTCCTGTTCTCCCGGATAAAAGTGATTTTTTTTCTTCGGCAATTTTCGCTATTTTTCTCCGGTTCGACGCCGGTTCCCCTCCCGCTGGGTTCGGTACACCGGTATCGAGCCCGTTTATTTCTTTTTCGGTTTTTGCCCTTCGTGGCTGGTGTTCGCGCCCTTTTTTCATTTTTTCCCTGGAAGGCCGGTCTTTTGACCTCGCTGGGGTTCTTTTTTCCCCGATGGCTTCCAGTGGTTTCAGAAAGTGTGATCGGTGTAAGAAACTTATGTCTCTCACTGACACACACGACTGCTGCCTTCGATGCCTCGGTCCTGACCACGACCCCAAGTCGTGTGTGCCATGTGGGAAGATGTCTTCCAAGGCACTAAAAAGTCGACAGCATCAGAAGGAAAGGTTTTTCTCGAACTCTGCCTCCGGCCGAGCCCGGACCTCGTCTGAGGCCTCGACATCTCGGGATTCTGATCCCGAGCGCCGTCGAAACTCCTCAGACAGGGGGTCCCCCGACCAGGACTGCAAGAGGAAGAAGCGGCTCGTGAGGGCGTCGGAGGAGGTCCCTGAACCCTCGAGGGCCAGGTCTAAGACCCCCGACTGCCATCCCGGGCCCGTGGACCAAGAGAAGCCTGCAAAAGTCCCTTGCGTGGAGCCGGAGTCTGCTGGACACGTAAGCCCCGTAGTCCTCGTGGACTCTCCTCCCAGAGAGCCGACGTCGGGCCCGGCACCACCGGGGCCCGAGTCGGTGGCTGCTGCGTCTCCCGAGCTGAGTCTCAGGATGACAGCCTTGGAGTGCAGATTGTCTGCCTTCATGGAGCAGCAGCGGGCACTGATGGCCAGCCTGTCTGGTGCATCTGCCCCGACCACCGGGACATCGACTTCGAAGTCAACCCCGGAGACCGAGCCGATACTCGAGACCCTCGGGGCTCGAAGTCGTCCTCGGTCGAGGTCTCCCTCGACCTCCCGTTCAGGACCGAGGGTGTCGACGCCAGTGCCCCCGGCGTCGGGGCGGGTGCCTCGGGGCCCCGCGGGGTCGGACCCTGACTCCTCCTCGGATGAGTCCACCTGGGAGACGGAGGACGAGGAGTCTCCCGATACTTTTAAGACTCGGTGCGTCCCGTCGGACTCACCGCAGTCTGAACCCCGGAGTAGATCCCCTCCGGAGAACACTAGGTTCTCGGAGTTCGTGCGGGATATGGCCGCTGCCCTGGCTATCCCTGCCGATCCCGAGGAAGAGCCTCGAGCCGAGGAGCTCGATGCTCTGCAGTACGACTCCTCCGAAGGAGGCCTTTACTGTCCCGGTTCCTCCGATGCTGGAATGGCTCCTCTTCCGGATGTGGGAGGCACCGGCCTCGGCGCCGGTTCTGAGCAAACGAGTGATTCCATCTATCGACTCTGCAAAAGCCCTGGTTTCCAGAAAGCACAGCTACCACACCATTCCGTGGTTGTGGAATCGGCCATGCATCGTCTGAAGAGCCAGAAGATGCACTCTGCGGTGCCCCCCGGCAGGGAGGCCCGCAACCTCGATGGCATCGGTAGGAAGTGCTTCCAGGGGTCTATGCTTGCTTGCCGTGTCCAGTCTTACCAACTGTACATGGGCATGTACTTGCGAGACCTGGCCAAGGAGTTGACCGGATTCTCTGCTGGTCTCTCCAGGGAACCCTTGCAGAGATTTAAGACCTTGTCCTCGGGGATTCGGGAATGCTCCAAGTTCATTTCCCGCGCCGCCTATGATGGCTTTGAGGCTTCGGCCTGAGTAGCGGCTGCTGGCATCGCGGCTCGACGCCAGCGTGGCTGCAGTCATCGGACCTCGAGGCATGGGTTCAGGACAAGTTGGTCGATGTCCCCTGCCGAGGTGAAAACCTTTTTGGCAAACCCGTGACCGAGAAGGCCGCTCAGCTTGAGACCGAGCACCTTACCCGGACAAGGCTGTCGAGGAAGATCTCTGCCCCTTCACATAAAAAGAAGGGCTCGGGTAAAAAGTCCTTTTACCCGAGGAAGGGCACTGCCTACAAACAGTACCCTCAGTATCAGGCTGCCCAAGCTGCCCCCCAGGGTCAGCAAGCCAAGGGCCAGGGTAATGGGCCCCATACGCAGAGGACCCCCAAGCCTTCTGCCCCTGCTCCCACTCAGCAGGGTGGGGCTTTTTGACTCCTTGAGCATAGCCACTCCGTCCCTGCTGTCCCAGCCCTGCACAGGCGGTTGCCTTGTACTCTTCACCCACCAGTGGCCTCTCATTGCCACCGACAGTTGGGTGCTGGACATAGTCCAAAACGGCTATGCACTGCATTTTCATCAACTGCCTCCTCCTTACTTTCCAGGGGAACCCTTGAGGCCTCCCCTGCACACAGACCTTCTCCTTCGAGAGCTCCAAAGTCTGTTGGTGGACAGGGCGGTGGAGCCTGTGCCTCCCCACTTGCAAGGTCACGGATTCTACTGCAGGTATTTCCTGGTACCCAAAAGGACTGGTGGCCTTCGACCCATTCTGGATCTCAGGAACCTCAACAAGTTCCTGGAGAAAGAAAAGTTCAAGATGCTTACTCTTGGAACACTTCTGCCCTACCTCCAGCAGGGAGATTGGCTATGCTCCTTAGATCTAAAGGATGCGTACACTCACATCCTCATTCATCCAGACCACAGAAAGTACCTCAGGTTCATTGTGGGAGGAAACCATTATCAGTACAGAGTACTACCTTTTGGCCTCACCTCCGCTCCCAGAGTCTTTACCAAGTGCCTGGCAGTAGTTGCGGCCTACCTGAGAAATCAGGGCATCTTTGTCTTTCCCTATCTGGACGACTGGCTCATCAGGGGTCAGACGTCCCTGGAGGCCAGACAAGCCACCCTCAGAACCATTGCTCTGCTTCAAAACGTGGGCTTTGTCATAAACTTCGCAAAGTCCACTTTGCTCACCTCCCAAAACTTGGAGTTCATAGGGGCAAGGTTGGATTCTCAACTGGCAAGGGCATTCTTGCCCGAGGACAGGGCTCAAAGACTGATGGATGTGGCCAAACAGTTTCTCAACAGGTCCCTGGTCTCCGCCAGACTCTGCCTCAGGCTTCTGGGTCACATGGCTTCGACAGTGCATGTGACTCCCAATGCCAGGCTCCATATTTATTTTATTTTATTTTAGCTGCATTTATATTCCGCTTTTCACTGGGTCAAAGCGGTCAATTGGGGTATACATTTAACACAAGGGGATATGACACACATACGTTAATACTTACAGGGAACATGGGCCTGCACAATGGTGCCTTCGCAATCAGTGGTCTCAGGCCACAGGCCGCCTCAGAGACAGGATAAGAGTGTCGAGGCCCCTTTTGACCTGCCTCACCTAGTGGCTACATCCACCCAATCTGCTGAAAGGGATGCCCTTCCAGATGCCAGAACACTCGGTGGTCCTCACCACCGACGCCTCTCTGCAGGGCTGGGGTGCTCATTGTCTGGACAAGTGCACTCAAGGCCTCTGGTCGCAGCCCAACGGATCAATCTCCTAGAACTTCGAGCTATCCGCTTAGCTGTCAAGGCTTTTTCTCCGGCCCTGGCTCACCGCTCAGTCTTGATTCAAACAGACAACCAGGTAGCCATGTTTTATGTGAACAAGCAGGGCGGGACTGGGTCAAAGCTCCTTTGTCGAGAGACTCAAGACCTTTGTTCCTTTGCCCTGAAGCACAACATGCTTCTCAAGGCGATGTACCTTCCAGGCCAGGAGAACTGCCTGGCCGACCGGTTGAGCAGAATTCTGCAGCCCCACGAGTGGCAGCTGCATCCCTTGGTCGTTCAGAAGATATTCCTGAAGTGGGGTCTCCCCTGGATAGATCTCTTTGCCAGTCCGCTGAACAAGCAACTGCCCAAGTTCTGCTCCAGGCAACCACATCCTTTGAGGATAGCACCAGATGCTTTACTGATGTCCTGGTCTCAGGGCCTCCTGTATGCGTTTCCTCCCACGCCCTTGGTGGCCCGAACTCTTTTCAAGACTCTTCAAGACAAGACCTCCGTCCTGCTGGTGGCTCCCAGGTGGCCGAGGCAGCCTTGGTTTCCACTTCTGCTTCAACTGGCAGTGGATTCCCCACTACCTCTGGGGTTGCAGCCCGACCTTCTCTCACAGGAGCAGGGTTCCCTTCTGCACCCCAATCTCAAGTCTCTCAATTTGATGCCCTGGAGGCTGCAAGGGTAGTCTTGGCTCCCTGGGGCCTGCCTCAGGAAGTTGAGGAGGTTGTCCTAGCCTCTAGGAAACAGTCCACTAGGAAAACCTCTGCTCTAAAATGGAAAAGGTTTTCTGTGTGGTGTCAGCTTCGTACAGAGGATCCTTTCTCCTGTACTGTGCCGGTAGTACTTCAGTACTTACTACACTTATCAAATCAGGGACTTAAGTCCAATTCTATTCAGGTCCACCTCTCAGCTCTAGCAGCTCACCACTCACTGGTGGAGGGACATTCTCTGTCAGGTCACCCCTTGGTGTCCCGCTTTCTCAGGGGCTTGCTTTTACTCAAGCCCCCCATCCATCCTCCTGCTCCTGAGTGGGAGCTGAATGTGGTCTTGCAGCAACTGACCCGCCCACCCTTTGAGCCGATGGCTACTTGCCCTCTACGCTTCCTTTCTTGGAAGACTCTCTTCCTGATAGCCCTCACCTCGGCTAGGCGGGTGAGTGAGCTTCAGGCCCTGGTCTGTGACAGGCCTTACACCAGGATTTATAGGAACAGGGTAGTCCTTAGGACTCATCCAAAGTTCCTCCCCAAGGTTGTCTCCTCTTTCCACCTCAACCAGGAGGTGGTTCTTCCAACATTCTTCCCTAGGCCTCATGCTAGCCAGGCTGAAGCAGTCCTGCATACCCTGGACTGTAGGAGGGCCTTATCCTTCTACCTTGACCGTACGCAGGGGCATAGAAGGGCTACTCAGCTCTTCATCTCCTTTGACCCCAATAAGTTGGGGTTACCTGTGTCCAAGCATACCTTGTCCATATGGGTGGCTGACTGTATCACCTGGGCTTACAAGGCGGCTGACCTTCCTTTGCAGGGTAGGGTCACGGCCCATCTTGTCAGGGCAATGGCTGCCTCAGTGGCTCATCTCCGCTCTGTGCCCTTGGTAGACATCTGCAGGGCTGCAACTTGGTCTTCAAGCCAGACTTTTGCAGCCCATTACTGTCTGGAGAGGGAGTCCCGTAGGGACAGTGCTTTTGGCCAAGCAGTACTCCGGAATCTCTTTGAGATTTAGGCAACTCCTGCCCTCTGTTGGGCTACCGGTGGGGGCTGTGTCCTTGAAACGTTTTTCTCTGATGCTGGGACTAGAGGGAGTTCTCTTGTTCAGCCTGGGTTCCTGATAGCCCAGAGCTAGGGAGTCACCCATATGTAAGGACTGACTTCCTGCTTGGTCCTGGAGAAAGAGTAGTTACTCACCTGTAACAGGTGTTCTCCAGGAACAGCAGGAATCAGTCCTCACAACCCTCCCTCCTCCCCTTGAAGTTGCAGTTGTACATAGTTTGTTTTTACATTTTTGTGTGCTGTTCTTAGCTATGTCATTTGACTGAGGTAAGATGGCACCTTTAGGCGGGAAGGGAACCGCGCATGCGTGCCAGCATTCCCAAAGGCTTTCATAGAAAGCTGGGGAAATGCTCCGCTGGGGCTTCATCGGCGCCGATGACACCCATATGTGAGGACTGATTCCTGCTGCTTCTGGAGAACACCTGTTACAGGTGAGTAACTACTCTTTCAGTGCTGCTTTTTTGTACATAAGGTTCTTATTGGATCACTTCTTAAGTTAGTATTTTTATGTTATGGTGGAATTGCTCTTTAGGTCCTGAATGACCTTCACAATATGCGGATACTGGATTAAGCTCACACCTTTGTCAGTAGTAGCTTAAGGCAAGTTATATTCTGGTACAATAGATATTTTTTGTCCCCAAAGGGCTTACAATCTAAGTTTTTACCTGACTTAATAGAGGATTAAGTGACTGACTTGCCTAAGGCCACAAGGAACAGCAGAGGAATTTGAATCCTAGCTTCCTTGTTTCTCAGCTTGCTGTTCTAGCCATTAGTGACAGCTCATGCAGGTAATATATATTACAAACATTTTTCGTTTATTGTCGAATTACCAAAAGCCAGCAGATCTGAAGTCTAGTGGCCATTTGACAACCTACCAAAAATACTTGTAGGCACACCATTTTATAGTTGCCAGTAGCCACAGGCGTTCTGTTACAAGGCTGATGAACATATTGCCATCAAGAAGATGCAAGGCTAGGGGCTAGAGCTGATTGGTAGCCAAATGTTAAAGTACCTGCATATATTTTCAGAACACTTCAAATACTATTATTATTTTGGTGCATTAGTTTGTTTTTGGGGCACATAATTTCCTTGAGTGTATTCAGTAAGCACATTGCCACCAGTAACAGAGGTACTGGGAAGGAGGCAGCTGGTGCCGCTCAGTGAAGAGATCCTTCTCTGCTGTGTTCAAAAGTGTCCATTGCCCCTTTACTGTTGACACAGGTCTTGCCCCCCATTCCAAGGATTTTAATTTTCTCCACCCCAGCCCCATTGTAGCCCCAACCTGCTCCAGCCCTGCCCTAGCCAAATCCCACGTCCATCCCACCCTAACCCTACCCCATGTGTGGAGGAGTAGTCTAATGGTTAGAGCACTGGCTTGGTAACCAAGAGACCAGGAATCAATTCCCACTAGCACTCCTTGTGGCCTTGGGCAAGTCACTTAACCCTCAGTTTCCTCAGAAGACAAGTCTGGCAATTTGCTTCCAGTCACACCGCCAAGAAAACCCAGGAGCTACTGGGTCTCCAGGAGTCAGCATTGATTGAAAGGTACACATTGCATTGCAACCCTGCCCCACTTTAGCTTCCCCAAATAGCTGGGTCACTTACTACCTATGGAAAAGACTCATCAAATTTGAAAATGAGCCAGATCGAACTGAGGGCTCCCAAGAAATATAGTCCCACCAAAAATGTCTCATTTCATTTCTATGGGAGAGGCAGTTCCAGCATGCAAATACTAAATTTGCTATAACATAGTAGTTAAGGACCAGTACCTTTCAAGCTGCCTCCCCTCTCTTCTTCCCAACACAAATGCACACACTCCCCCTCTCCCTTAGACATACACACTCCCCTGTCCCCACATATGCACAGACACATACACTCTCCTCCCCCTTCCCCACACACAAAAAAGCACACATTTACAGACACATGCACACAGATAAAAACACATGCATGCATTGACACAATACACACCCATGCACACACACAGACTCATTTGGAGAAATTGCCCTGATACAAACATACAGAAAGTCACACATGCATGCACAGACACACACACTCACTCATATGCGGTCAAAGATACAACACACATGGATATAAACATGCACAGATATGCTCCCAAATTCACGCAGATAAAAGCACATGTATGTGGACACATATACTGTATACACAATCAAAGATACAGGTATACCCCATACATGCGCGCGCACGCGCACACACACACACACACACACACACACACACACACACACACACACACACACACACACACACACACATACATCTAGGGCTTAGCATTCTGGGCAGCTATTCTGCTCCCCCAGCCTTAGTTACAATCCTGGGGAGTAGGATTGGTTCTCCTGGTTTCATGTCTTTGGCCTTGGAACACTAGCTAAGCTAACAGCCAAGTCTGATTTTAAATGAACACGACTTGCTCAAAATGTTTTGACTTTCATTTTTGCATTTCTCTACAGAAAGAGGCAGGCCGCCAGTTTCTGAGAGCATCACTAAAGTGGGACGAATTTGATGATGTAGGAGATCTGAAGCAGAGCATTCTTCTCGATGTGCTTTATGACAGCCTCACCTTTGCAGCAGACAAAGGATTCCCATGGTCTGCAGTGGCCCTGGTAGGGAAATTGTCAGAAGAACTTATGAATGAAAGCAAAGGTATTCAGTACAGAATATAGACTATCCTTTTAATTTAGTTTTATAAGTTCTTTTATCCTCAAATTCCCCTTTTTCTTTAAGAAATCAAGTGCTGAAAGTATGCAAAGCATGACTCATGGAACTTTTTCCAACATGTGTGTGTGTGTGTGCGCATGCAAATGCACATACCCATTTGTTTATACAGTTGTGGTCAACATTATTGGCACCTTTGCATTTTAGGTATGTTGTGTACAATATCTTGAGAAATAATTGGAAATATTTCAACTGTATGTCATATTTTAATAGTATGTTCAAAGGTATCTAACAAAAAAATGTCTGTGCAACTTAGACGTAGTAATTTCTCAGAAAAAAACTAATTATGATCTGGACAGGATTAGTGGCACATTTCACTAATATTTCATTGCACAACCCTT
The DNA here is from genome assembly GCA_033557465.1 of Ichthyophis bannanicus. Classification (NCBI taxonomy): domain Eukaryota; kingdom Metazoa; phylum Chordata; class Amphibia; order Gymnophiona; family Ichthyophiidae; genus Ichthyophis; species Ichthyophis bannanicus. The sequence continues at coordinate 978,248,847 of CM066033.1, forward strand.
GGCATTGATGACATTGATGATAGCCTCCAAATGTTTCTTGTAGCCATCTATAAGTTTCGCACATCTGTCTTTGGGTAGTTCCTTATCGTTCCTCCAGTTTAGTCCTCCACCTCTGGGTTGTGTACCTCCTCCTGCAGCTTGGAGACTGGGCATGTCAAACTTCTGACATCACTAGATATAGCCTGCCGGGATCTCCCATCATCCCCAGTGTGTCCAGTCTCCATGCAGCAGGAGGACATAGTGAGCCTAGGTGCTGGGCTCACTAGAGAAAGCTAGTTATGGTTTACTTCTCTTTAAATTTTTGAATTTTAATTTTCATTCAATTTGGTTCTGTCCCTTTAAATTTCTTTACTTTCTAGTTGGGGGCTATTTCTTTAAAAAAAAAAAAAAAAACCGTCAACTGAGAAAAACGATTGCCTTTCCCTGCCAAGCCAAAACGTTTCCTCTCTGGCTGGATCTCTCCCTCGAAGGCACGGGGGAGAGCTCCCGAGGCAGCCCAATTGCAGGCTGGCTTCCGTTGACCGACAGCTCGCGGCTTTGGGGGCCGCACTGTTCAATGTGCTCGTCGGCAGCTGAGATCCTCGCAGCAGACATCGCTCCGATTAGCATTGAGCGACGCTGCGGCTTTCAGGGTCTTCGGGGCCAACTCACAGCGGTCTGGTCTCTCTCTGGCTGCCGTCAAGACTCGCCTGGGTGAGTTCTTCTGCCGGGGGTGAGTTCCTTTATGCGCGCCAAAATGTCTCTTCACAAACCATGGCCATTTTGAACACGCGGTTTTCACTGCATGTCAGGCGGCAGCCCGGCGGGCAGCAGGGTTTGACTAACGGCGTTAGATTTAGGCGTTTTAGTGAAGTTGCCTTAATTCAGTTTATTGTTGATTTTTTTAATTTTATTTTCTTTAGTTTACCTTTTCTGTTTAAGGCTGTTTCTCCTTGGGGATCTAGCCTTGGGGGGGGGGGGGGGTTAGCTCGCACCTGTCGGGGGCCCGGTGACAACAGTGGTCAGTTATTAGGTCTTATTTTTAAAAAATATATATATAGATGATTACAAGCATAAAAAGTACAGTGTACTTTCTTCACTTTAATCTAGGGGGCTGCAAGAAGGCCGCCTAGCTCATGTCAGCACGCCCACAGTGCGTTGTCTGCGGCACCCATAGAGGCACGGTCACAGACACCGGCATCTGTTGGGGCTGTGCGGCCGTTTCGGCCAGCGTGGAGCAGCAGATGGAAAGTTCAATTGTCCCCGCTTCCCAGGGGTCCGCAGTGGGGGCAGAGGGGGAGGTGTGGTTGGCAGTTCCATCCAAGTCCGGCCCGGAGTCTGCATCAGGGGGCCCTAGCGCACTTTCGGAACTCAGCTCCGATCCGCAGCTGGGGGACTTTTGTCCTGACTTTGTCTTGATAATGCATCAAGCGTTCTGTCGCCGGCGCCAAGGTAAGTTGCCGGGGACATTGCCTCTCCCCTCGACTGTTCCACAATCCGGGATGACGGATGAAGAAATACTTGCACTTAAACCCCTCAAGAGGCCTCGTCCGGCATATCAATCCCCTTCAGAGTTGGGGTGGCAGGAGGTGGAGGAGGCAGAGTTTGAAATAGAGGCAGATATCAAAGACTTGGAGGAGGGGGAGATCCCGGAGCCGGAGGATCAGGCGAGGATCATCTGAGCGTTCCGGAAAGATGAGTTGACGGCCCTTATTACGGAGTCACTGCAGACGCTCAAACTGGCTATTGAGCAGCCGACCGAGGAAGAGGATGGGGAAGATCCTATTATTCAGGCGGTGTGTCAGACGCAGGTGGTTTTTCCTGTTCACAAGGTAGTGAATCGGATGATCCAGGATGAGTGGGATTAACCCGAAGCAGGGCTCAGGGGGTTAAGGGCTATGAACAGGCTATATCCTCTGGCGGATAAGAGCAAAGAGAAATTCTGCTGTCCGAGGATTGACGCAGCAGTCTCAGCGGTGACTGAGAAGACAACTATTCTGGTGGAAGGTAGCGCGGCATTGAAGGATACGCAAGATAGAAAAGTGGATGGCTTGTTAAAACAATTCTTCAAAGTGGATGTGGTGTCCTTGCAGGCCTCCATTTGTGGGACCTGGGTGGCAAGGGCCTGCCTCCGCTGGACTCCGTGCTTACGGCAGTCGGCTTCGTTGGAGCAGGACAGTGTAAGAGAGCTAGAGCGTTTGGAATCTGGGTCGGCGTATTTGGCAGATGTGCACTACGACATGATCAGGGCTTTAGCAAATAGTATAGCTTTGTTAATGACCACTCGTCGTTCCCTGTGGCTAAGGAATTGAGCGGCCGATGGTTCATCTAAGTCGCGGCTCAGTAAGCTCCCATTTAAGGGAAAGCTATTGTTTGGAGAAGACCTTGACAAGCTAGTTAAGGATTTGGGAGAGTCCAAGGGCAGAAGACTTCTGGAGGACAAGCCCAAGCAAGGAAAGTTCTCGACGGCTTTTCGCGGTCAATTTAGAGATTTTCGTAGATTTCGAACTTCTCGTTTGGGGGGGTTCCCAAAGGGGAAGATTTGCTCCTCGGGGCCAAGGGTTTCGAGGGTTTCGCGGAACAAGTAGAGGATTCGCAGCGGCGTCCACAGGAACCACTCGAAAGCCACAATGAAATGAGGCTGGTCCTGGCAGCAAGTCAACCGATCGGTGGTCGATTTTGCAGTTTCCTTTCTGCCTGGACCCAAATAACGTTCGATCAGTGGGTACTGGAGATCATTTGCGAAGGTTATGCGCTGGATCTGGCAAAGCCAGTACTGGACTCTTTTGTGATGTCGCCCTGCAGAGGGCAGGCAAAAACTCTGGTGGTACGACAAACCCTGAATCAGCTTTTGCAGCTCGGGGCCGTTGTACCAGTACCGGTGATGGATTACGGCGTGGGGAGGTACTCCATTTATTTCGTGGTGCCAAAGAAAGATGGGTCCCTTCGTCCAATACTAGATCTCAAAGGGGTAAATCGTTGTCTCCGGGTGCCACATTTCCGAATGGAAACCCTGCGGTCCGTCATTGTGGCAGTACGTCAAGGAGAATATCTGACATCTCTCGATCTCATGGAGGCGTATCTACATGTCCCGATCAGAGCCTCTCATCAAAAGTTCCTACGGTTCACGCTCCCTTGGGGACATTACCAGTTTCAGGCGTTGCCCTTCGGTCTTGCGACGGCCCTGCAAATTTTCACCAAGATCATGGTAGTAGTGGCGGTGGCCCTACAAAAAGAAGGGGTTTTGGTTCATCCATACCTCGACGATTGGTTGATTCAAGCAAAGTCCAAGGCCGAGAGCGAACAAGCCACAGAAAAGGTAGTGACCTTCCTGCAGGGGCTTGGCTGGGTAGTCAATCCGATCAAAAGCCACTTAGCTCCGTCTCAGGTCCTCGAGTATTTGGGAGTACAGTTTGACACTCGGAAGGGGTCGGTCTTTCTGACGGAGCGGAGAGTCCAAGCACTTCGAAACCTCGTGCACAGCTTCAGGGCGGCTCCAGCGCCCACGGCGTGGAGTTATCTTCGGGTGCTAGGAACCATGGCGGCGACTTTGGAGGTTGTTCTGTGGGCCAGGTTCCACATGAGGCCCTTACAGCGGTCATTGCTTCGCCGCTGGTCACACCAGTCCGACTCGTTGGGCAAACGTCTCCCTTGCCCACTGCGGGTCCGGCAGTCCCTTTAGTGGTGGATGCTACCCGTGTCCCTGTGAGCAGGAATGCCTCTGGAGCATCCAGACTGGATACCATTACTAACAGATGCAAGTCTCGCAGGCTGGGGGGCGCATTTCAGAGAGGATTTTGCGCAAGGCATTTGGTCGGGGGAAGAGAGCAGATGGTCTATCAACCGGCTGGAGCTGAGAGCGGTTTTTTGGCCCTGCGAAGCTTCAAAGCCATGGTGACGGGGCGAGCGGTATGAGTACTCTCCAACAATGCTGTGATGGTGGCCTATATAAATCGGCAAGGCGGAACCGGAAGTGTGGCCATGGAGGAAGAGGCAGAACTTCTGTTCGCTTGGATAGAGACTCGTTTACAAGCAATATCGGCGGCCCACATTGCGGGAAAGGACAACGTGATGGCGGACTTTCTCAGCAGTGTCCAGGTAGATGCAGGGGAATGGGAGCTGCATCCAGACGTATTCACGCAAATAGTTCACCAGTGGGGAGTGCCTATCATGGATCTCATGGCAACCTTCCAGTCAGTGAAATCGAGTCGGTTCTTCATCAGACAACGAGAGACCATGTCGGAAGGGATCGACTCCTTGATTCAGCCTTGGCCGTCGATGGGTCTCCTCTATGTCTTCCCACCGTGAGCACTCATTGGTCACGTGGTTCAGCGTATCGAAGCGCATCGGGGGGTGTGCTACTAGTGGCTCCGGACTGGCCCAGGCGCCAGTGGTACGCCAACCTAGTGCGGCTACTCGACGGGGTTCTGTGGAAACTTCCAGTTTCACAGGAGCTGCTGTTGCAGGGTCCACTTCGAATGCCTCGGGTGGATCGGTTGTCGCTTACGGTTTGGCCATTGAAAGGGCAAGGCTGAAGAAGAAAGGTTACTCAGGATCGGTTATAGCAACATTGCTTCAGGCACGGAAATGGTCTACATCATTGGCTTATGTGTGGATCTGGCGGGTCTTTGAGGACTGGTGCTCGAGACATCAGGTCTGTGCTGCTATGGCATCCGTACCTGTGGTATTAAGTTTTTTGCAGAACAGCTTCGAGAAAGGGCTGGCCGCCAGTTCCTTGAAGGTTCAATTAATGCCCCTAGCATGTTATAGAGGTAAAGTCCAAGGTAGATCCCTAGGGCTCACGCTGATGTGGTACGTTACCTTAAAGCGGTTATCAGAATGTGTCCTGCGCCTAGAATTTTGGTTCCTCCATGGGACCTTAACTTGGTTTTAGGGGCGCTTGTAGGGGGTCCTTTTGAGCCCTTGAGCCAAGCATCCGTCAAGGATTTAACTTTAAAAACGGTGTTTTTGGTAGCCGTTTGTTTGGCGTGATGCATTTCTATCATGTAGGGAGTCTTTCTTGTGCTTTTCCAGGAAAAAGGTGGTTCTGCGGACAGTTCCATCCTTTTTGCCAAAGGTGTCCTCTCCATTTCATGTGAATCATTCGGTTTCTCTACCAGTTTTGCGGTCGGAGGTAGGACACGCTTCCCATCGAGGTTTGCGCCGCCTAGACATAAAGAGGGTGTTGTGTCAATATTTGGCAGTATCCGAATCTTTCCGCAAATCGGATCACCTGTTCGTGTTGTTTGGAGGACCAAGGAAAGGGGAAGTGGCAGCGAAGGCTTCCATTTCCAGATTGGTTAAGGAGGTGATTGTCTCCAACTATGTTTTGCAGGATCGTCCAGCGCCGGTGGGCCTGAGAGCTCACTCCACTAGAGCGCAAGTGGCTTCCTGGGCAGAACACAGCCTAGTTCCGCCGGTAGAGATCTGTAGAGCAGCCATCTGGTCCTCTCTTCATACCTTCAGTAAGCATTATTGCCATGATGTGCTAGCGGCGAATGATGCCTGTTTCGGGTCGGCGGTGTTGCGTGCCGGCTGGAAAGGTCCCTCCCATTAATACTGCTCTGTTACATCCCAGAGGTGGATGACTAAACTGGAGGAACAATAAGGAAATTGAAATTACACTTACCTGGTAAATGTAGTTCCTTGAGTGACGACAGTTTAGTCCTCAATCCCACCCAGGGACTGTTTTATTAGCAGGTCAATATTTATGGAGCGAAATTCAGATATACAGTTGAGTGTCGCCTTATGATGACTTGCTGTAGTTCTCATTCTGACTTTCTTGACCTCTCTCTTCTTCCTCTTTCTGGTTCAGCAGGGAAGAAAGCGGTTAAAGGGGAGGTTCAGTGTATGATAAGTTTGCAGTTATACCTTTCATTCGAATTCAGATTATCGTTAAAATGTTAGCTACTTGTTTGTTGCTCTTTTGAGTCTGCTTTGTCAGTAGTTCACTGGGGATGATGGGAGATCCCGGCAGGCTATATCCAGTGATGTCAAAGGTTTGACATGCCCAGTTTCCAAGCTGCAGGAGGAGGTACACAATCCAGAGGTGGAGGACTAAACTGTCGTCACTCAAGGAACTACAATTACCAGGTAAGTGTAATTTCAATTTTTTCCTACTCTTCAACTGTGATTTGTTCCAGCTCATGAATGTTTCCAGGATTCCTTTTACCAATGGCAAATTTCAGCTCTTACCAAAGGTTCTTGATTAGATTGAGATCAGAACTCGTTGCTGGCCACTTTAAAACAGTCCATTTGTTCCTTTTTAACCATTCTTTTGTACTTTTGGATGTATGTTTTGGGTTATTGTCCTACTGGAGGACCTATGACCTTCGACCCAGATCTAGCTTTCTGACAGTAGGTAGCACATTTTGCTCCAAAATACCTTGGTAGTCCTCTGACTTCATGATTCCTTTAATGCGTTCCAGGCCTCCAGTTCCTAAGGCAGCCAAACAGCCCCATAACATTATGGAACCTCCACCATATTTAACTGTAGGAAGGGTGTTTTTTTTCCTTATAAACTTCATTTATTTCCCTGTTAATGTATCACTGGTCTGCATTGCCAAAGAGCTCAAGTTTGGTTTCATCTGTCCACAGAACATTTTCTCAGAAGAATTGTGGTTTCTCAAGGTGGGTTTGGGCAAAGATCAGGTGTGCTTTTTCATATCTGCCTTGGAGCAGTGAGGTCCTCCTTGGCCTTCACCCATGAAGTCCTTCTTTTTTAGTGTGTGGTGTATGGTGTGAGTTGAAACCATCACTCCAGATTGCTCCAGGTCAGACTTAAACTCTTTGGATGTTGTATGTGGTGTTTGGTTTTCTAACAGTTCACACTAACCTTCGAAGACTTCTTGGATTAATTTTCCTCTTTCCACCACATCCTGGGAGATTCTTGACAATTCCATGAGCAGAAAACTTCTTAATAACATTGCGAACTGTAGACACAGGAATCCCAAGGTCTTTGGAGATGGCCTTGTATCCCTTTGAAGTTTGATGTTTGGTAATATGGCTTTTCTGATGGTCTCAGACAGCTCTCTTGTCTTCACCATTGTGAAAATGGAACAGGGAATGAATGTGGCTGTTTTAAACATTAGAGCCATCATTCATTGGTTGATTCAAGGCATGTGAGTACTAACATTTGATCACAGGTGCATCTAATTTTACTGCAATGGGAATGTGGTTCTTCTGTTCAAACCGATTTGAATTGTTTATAAGAGTGTCAATAATAATTTTGATAATAATCATGTCCTGGCAATGTCCCAGTTTCTATACTATTTCCTTTTTTAATTGGTCTTGTTTTATTTGATTCCTTTGTATCAAATATGTGTGCATATATAATCCAAAACCACTTCACTGGCCACCTTTTTTTAGGAGATATTGGACATTAAGGGGTTGAACTGCAGGGTGCCAATAATGTTGACCACAACTGTATTTGTATTATGTGCATGTATGTGTGTGTGCATATCTCTTTTCTATGTTTATCTGTTTTGTGTGTGCATATGTTTGTGTGTGCATGTATCTTTGCAGGTGGCGTATCTGTTCATGTTTGTGTGTCACTGCATGTGCGTATGCATGTGTCTTTGCTAGCATGGACATAGTATGTGTGTGTGTGTGTGCGTACTTTTATTTATTTTACTTATTTATTAGGTGCTTAATATTCAAAGTCCTAGCCAGCCGGCTGGCTGGCCAACCAAGGGTGCTCCCCATGATATTCAGTGGCATTATCCAAATAGTGCCACTGAATATTTAGTTCATGCTTTTCCAATATTAGCTCAAGGTAAGTTACATTCAGGTACAGTAGGCATTTCTCTATCTCCAGAGGGCTTACAATCTAAGTTTGTACCTAAGGCAGCAGAGGGTTAAGTGACTTGCCCAAGGCCACAAGGAGTACCAGTGGGATTTGAAACCTGATCTTTGCTTATCGTCCCTCCAGTCCATTCCCAACCTCTGAGTTGTCACCTTTCACTAGCAGCTTGGAGACTGAACATGTCATCTTTGATGACATCAGTGTACATAGGCAGCTGGCATCACCCACCAGGCCAAGTCTCCAAGCATCTCGAGAGAGCTGATCCCAAAATCCTGTAGGGACAATTAAGGGAGCATCCCTTTATTTTACTAAATTGGCTCAGAGTTGTATGTGCTGGTTGTTGGGGAACCTTGTTGCAGCCAGCTGGGGTTCTTTCACCTGATTGATAAAGGGTGTTCCTTATTCCTCCAGTCCAGTCCCAAACCTCTGGGTAGTGCACCTCCTCCAGCAGCTTGGAGACCGAGTACGTCACATTCTTGAGAGCACCAGTACTAATACCACTGGCTCCTCCCACGAGCTCCCAGTACACTCATTCTCCATGCAGCTGGAGGATGTTGTGAGCCTAGGTTCGGGGCTCACTAAAGGAACAAATAAGGAGTTTCATTGAGTTTTAAATTGGGTTGATTTCTTAAGTTGGTTAAGTTCATTTATTTGAAAAAAAAAACAGAAAACGGGATAGCACCTTCTACGGAGGATCCTCAGTTGCTCTCCTTTTCTTTTCCCTCCTTGAAGTTCCGGTGAGAGTTTTTGTTTGTATCGCAGTCCCCGGGCTTTGCGGCTCCCAATCCCATCAGCGGGTGAGGAGCCGTTGTCTCTTCAGTGCAGGCTGATCTTAGTGCTGCTGCCCCACCTCTTTCATGCCAAAGCCAAAAGCTGGCTGAGCGCGGGAGATTGGAAGGCCCGTTCTTCTGATGCCCATCTCGTTCCTGCTCCTTTCAGCGTGATCGGAGGTAGGCTGGGGAACTTTGAATTAACAGTTTTTTGGGGAGTGAGAGCGAGAAGGTGAGCCGGCCACGATTAGCAGTGGCGGTTGGCGCCTCGTGGTTATCACGGTGGGCCGGTGAAGGAAGGCGGTTTGCAGGCCTGTTTCCCACGCTTTCCCCTTCACTGCAGTTCCGGGCTCAATTCGCGATGATCGCCGGTCCCGGGCCTCGGGGACGCTATTATTTGTGTATTTAGTACTGCTGAGGGGCAGTCCTCGCTTAAAAAAAAAAAAAAAGTGGCACTCTTTTCCTTTCTTTGATTTGGGTTCGATTTTAAGGAGAAAGTTTAGGCTTTTCTTTTATACCTTCTACTGGGTTACCTGGAGCAGTGTGGAACCTGTATAGCAGTTAAACAATGCCTGCCCACCCGCAGTGTCTAGTTTGCGGTATCCAGCGGGGAACTGTGTCAGACATGGGAGTGTGCCACGGCTGTGCTTCGGAGGCCATTGATATGGAGCAAGCACTTCAAGAAAAAGCCAGGGAACCCACACCTTCGGCACCCCAGGGTCCTATTGGTCCTGGAGACTCTCTTCTTCTCTCGGAGTCCCCTTCCTCTCCGCGTGAGTCGGGTCCAGCCATTTCGGGTCCCTCAACCTCCCTTAATCCGGGAGAATTGTCTCTGGGGGGGGTTCTCTCCAGAATTTGTGCTTTTACTGCACCAGGCCTTCTGCTTACGCCAGCAGGGGGTCAGAGCAGACCTCTCGATGGCCGCTGCTGGGGTGGGACAGACTGCCTCACAAAAGGGAGAGGTCTCTGGTTGAGGATCACCCATCCCTTTCTGATTGGCCAGTGTCGGATGAGGTAGGGCTGGATCCAGAGTTGGAGGCCGAGGAGTTAGAGAAAGGTGAAATTCTGGAGCTGGAAGATCAGGCGCGCATTGTCTGGGTATTTCGGCGAGAGGAGTTGCCCGCTCTGATTGCAGAGTCCCTGCAAGCCCTCAATTTGCCAACTAGTCACCCAGTTGAGGAAGACACCCGAGAGGATCCTCTCATCCAGGAGGTACAGAGTACCCAAGTAGTCTTTCCTGTTCACCGGGTGGTTAAGCGGATGATCCAGGATGAGTAGGATCTGCCATAAGCAGGCCTTAGGGGAGCTAGAGCCTTTTCTCGTCTTTATCTGCTCTCGGATCAGGAATGAGAGTTGTTTTGCTCTCCTTGTGTAGACGCAGCTGTGTCAGCTGTGACAAAGAAGACAACCATACCGGTAGAGGACAGTGCTGCCCTGAAGGATGCGCAGGACAGAAAATTGGATACCCTGTTGAAGCAGGCTTTTGATATTAATGCTCTGTCATTACAAGCTTCTATTTGTGGGGCCTGGATGTCTAGAGCCTGCCTTCGCTGGTCCCAGTGACTACAGCAGCCGGAGGGTGCAGCTCTTGAGCAAGGGGCTGAGATTGCTAAGCTAGAATTGGGAGTAGCTTACCTTGCAAATGTTCACTATGATCTAATTCACAGTTTGGCTCAAAGTATGGTGTCGATGGTAGCGGCTCATCGTTACCCATGGCTATGGAATTGGGCAGCAGACAGTTTCTGTAAGTCCCGTCTTAGTAAACTTCCCTTTAAGGGGAAACCCCTGTTCGGGGACAACCTGAAGAAGTTGGTCAAGGATTTGGGAGAATCCAAAGGAGGACGCCTGCTGGACGATAAGCCAAAACAAGGGCGCAATACTACAGCACCTCATGGCCAGGCACAAGATTTTGGGCATTTTCGTACCTCCCGCCTTTCAGGTTTCCAGAGGGGGAAGATTTTCTACCCGAGGTTTCTGAGGTGTAGGCAGAGGATTTTCTGCCCCCTCAACCTCTGGTTTTAAAAGGTCGCAATGAAGGGAGGAGGACCCAGGCAGAGGAGCAGCCCATGGGAGGTCGGCTATGGGACTTTTATCCTGCTTGGACCCACATAACATCTGACCAATGGGTACTGGAGATCATCCACGAGGGTTATTCCCTTGAGTTCGCATGGCCGATCACTGACTCCTTTGTCCAGTCCCCCTGTGGGGCACCGGGTAAGGCTCTGGTGGTAAAGGAGACTTTGGCTCGGCTTCTGCAATTGAGAGCAGTGGTTCTGGTATCCAGAAACCAATGCGGATGTGGTCGGTTCTCGATTTATTTTGTGGTCCCCAAAAAGGATGATTCCTGGCGCCTGATTCTAGACCTCAAGGGCATAAACCGTTGTCTTCAGGTGCTGCATTTTCGCATGGAAACGTTGTAGTCGGTGATAGTAGCGGTGAGAAAGGGAGAGTTCTTGATGTCCCTAGATCTCACGGAAGCGTATCTACACATTCCTATTAGGTCAGACCATTAGCGATACCTGCAGTTTGCGGTGCCGATGGGGCACTTTCAGTTTCAGACCTTGCCGTTCGGATTGACTACGGTGCTGCGGACTTTCACCAAGGTCATGATAGTCGTAGCTGCGGCGCTCCGCAAAGAAGGGATGCTAGTGCATCCTTATCTCGACGACTGGCTAATCAGAGCAAAGTCCAGGGACGAGAACGTACAGGCTACTGCCCAGGTGGTGCAACTTCTGGAAAGTCTGGGCTGGTTAGTCAATCGTGCCAAAAGCCGGTTGACTCCTTCCCAGGACTTGGAATACTTAGGAGTCCGATTCGACACGCGAACAGGGGCAGTCTTTCTGCCGGAGAACTGGGTGCAGAGTTTACGGCGGACCTTTATAAGGCGCATGAAACCGACAGCCTGGCAGTACCTACAGTTATTAGGAATGATGGCGGCCACTCTGGAGGTGGTGCCATGGGCAAGAGCGCATATGTGTCCTTTACAAAGGGCTCTGCTTTGTCGGTGGTCGCACCAGACAGGCTCTCTGACCCAGCGACTTCCTTGTCCATGGGAGCTCAAGGACGCTCTTCAATGGTGGCTCAGTCGGGGAAAATCTGGCTGCAGGCATGCCCCTCGGGCATCTGCAGTGGATACCGGTTCTCACTGATGCCAGTTTGGTGGGTTCGGGAGCTCACTGCGGGAGCATGCAGGAGTCCGGATGGTCAATCAACAGACTAGAATTGAGAGCAGTATTTCAGGTGCTAGGAGCTTTCAAGAAGGTTCTCCTAGCCCAGTCAGTGAGAGTCTTATCGGACAACGGGACCGCAGTAGCTTATCTCAGTCAACAAGGCGGCACAGGCTGTGTAGCACTCGAGGAACAGTCGTTTATTTCTCTAGGCAGAGCCTCGACTCCAGGTGTTGTTGACAGCTGTCATGGGGTAGAGCAGTCAGAGCCTACGGAGATAGGAAACTGAGCAAAACAGAGCTAACACTGACAGCTCAGATCTGCACATGGCCCAAGGTTGCTATAGGCAATGTACACAAGCTGCTTCACGAGGTGTGAGGGAACGCCCAAACAGTAAGCTAGCTCATAGCTCATTAGGGAATGAGGGGCAGCTGGGAAGGGGTGGAGCCCAAGCAAACACCAGGACATACGCAGTTAAAAATCACTTACCAGAGGGTAGTGAAGAGAGACCACCAGGGAATTCAAGACCCGTTGGTAACAGGGAGAAACCACCGGGGAATTCAGGAGCCGTTGGTAACAGGGAGAGACTACCAGGGAAGTACAGAGCTGTTGAACCCACGAGGAACTGCTTTGGAAAGCAGTGCACAGCTGAACAGTATCCCAGGGAACCTTGCTACGGAGGGAGCAGAGGAGGCAGTCCTGGAACCAGGCTGAGGAAAGCCAAGCTGCCAGCATCAGGTACAGAGAGGGAGAGAGCTTCTATCCTGAAGATAGTTTTATGCCAAGAGGAAAGCTGAAAGAGAAACAGAGTAAAAGGCTTCCGTACGGGCAAAGCTCTGCTCGGCTGAGAAACCCTGAAGAGAGAGTGCTGGAAGGTAGGCTTATTGATCCTAATAGAAGAGGAATAGAGTATAATGAATTGCCCTGTATATATCAAGAGTTGTGTGGCTCTCCTAAAACTACAGAGAATATGGTAATTACCCATTCCACTCTAGCTGGGAGGAGGAAGGGAACTCTCTGAGCTGTAGGGAGGAACTCTGTAACAATAACGGAAATTTCAGTCCAAAAGAAACTTACTACGGTGTTGAAGAAATGCAGTGTGATTCCTATGAGGAACCTGCTTATGAAAATTGCATGGACTGTACGTTTACCATGTCTGATGCCATCACTTCTTTGTGTTGAAGTGCTGTAAAAAGTGTTTCTAAAGAAAACAGGAAGAAAGTTATTTGGTTTGAAAGAGACTGTTTTCTTTTCCTTTTTGTCCATTGCAAAGCTGAAGTTAAGCAGAGTTTTTGTTCCAGTGTTTCTTTAATTTGGTACCAGACGAATGGTCTTTATGTTCCTTTGTTTCATTGTGCTTGAAATCCAACCCCGGGAAGGGGAATAAAAAGTCCTGTCAAAAGCCTTACCACTTGACTGCAACTACATTCTTTTGCTAGTTTGTGGAACCACAACTCCCAGGGGGCACTGCAACGCCTTTCTATAACACTCCACAGCTACTGAAGAACATGCCCCGATGAATTACCCACGCTTCTGGCCTCTGGGGACCTTCACGGGTGACACAGCACATATCGCGGAAGTCGACAATGTGACAGCAGACTATCTCAGCCGGGTTCATGTGGAGCCGGGGGAGTGGTTTCTCCACTCGGAAGTCTACGCACAAGTGGTGCGCAGATGGGGAACTCCTTTGATGGATATTATGGCAACCTTTGAATCCACCAAGGCCAGTCGTTTCTTTAGCAGAAGACGGGGAAAGGATGTCGGAAGGCATAGACGCTCTATTGCAACAATGGCCAATGGAGGGAATTCTCTGTCTTTCCTCTGTGGGCCTTGATAGGCCACGTGGTTCAGCAGATCGAAGCACATCGCGGATGTGTCATCCTGATAGCTCCGGACTGGCCAAGGCGTCCTTGGTACGAAAACCTGGTGCGACTATTGGCAGCTCAGCCATGGCGTCTGCCGGAGCGGAACGACCTTCTGTTGCAGGGTCCTCTGCACATGCCTCAGGTGAGTCGATTCCCGCTTACGGCTTGGCTCTTGAAAGGGCATGGTTGAGACGAAAAGGTATTCGGCACCTGTTATTTCAGCCTTGTGAAATGCGTACAAGAGGTCTACTTCACTAGCCTACATCCGCATCAGGCATGTTTTTGAAGCGTGGTGTACAGTTAGACAGCTGAGTTCATCTTCAGCAGCGGTACCAGAAATTTTGGCGTTTGCAAGATGGCTTTGATAAGGGATGGGTGTTCAGCTCCTTGCGGGTGCAGCTGGCAGCAATTGCTTGTTTTCGCGGAATGGTCCATAAAGAGCCATTAGGCTCTCATCCGGACGTGGTGCGTTTTCTTCGGGTGGTAAATCATTTGCGACCACCTCATAGGGTGCTGGTTCCCTTGTGGGATCTCAATTTGGTTCTGAGAGCTTTGACTAAGGAGCCTTTCGAGCCTTTGAGCCGGGCTTCATTGACAGACTTAACGTTAAAGACAGTCTTTTTGGTAGCAATTTGTTCCGCATGAAGGATTTCGGAATTGCAAGCTTTGTCTTGCCAGGAACCGTTTCTTTCATTTTCTCAGGAGAAGGTGGTTCTTCGTCTGGTTCCCTCTTTCCTACCAAAGGTGGTCTTGTGTTTCACATCAATCAGCCAGTATCTCTGCCAGTATTAGACGGCTCGGATGGTTCTGTGCTAGGGTGCGACCTGCATCGGTTAGACGTCAAGAGGGCCCTCAAGTGTTATCTGAAGTGTTCCGAGGGTTTTTGCAGATCAAATCATTTGTTTGTCTTCTTTGGAGGTCCACAAAAGGGTGAAGCAGCAGCTAAGGCCACCATATCCAGGTGGATTCGAGAGGCGATTGCTTCAGCTTACGTTTTGCAGGGTTGTGCGGTGCCTCTAGGGCTGCGAGCTCATTCCACTGGAGCCCAGGCGGCCTCTTGGGCTGAGTATAGTTTCATTCCCCTGATAGAAATATGTTGGGCAACTACTTGGTCTTCTCTGCATACTTTCAGTAGGCATTATCGCCTGGATGTCCAGGCAGCGGGGGAGGCCCATTTTGGATCGGCAGTTTTGCAGGCCGGTTTGGCGGATCCCTCCCATTAAGTAACTGCTCTGTTACATCCCAGAGGTTCGGGACTGGACTGGAAGGATGATAAGGAAAGCGAAATTAGACTTACCTGTTAATTGTTGTTCCTTGAGGAACTCCAGTCCAGTCCCGTATCCCACCCAGGATTGTTTTAGGATACTACCATTTTCTTTTCTTTTTTTTTTTTTTTTTACTTATGCAACTTTTACAATTTATGCCAAGCAACAAAGCTTGTACAGTAAGATACATCTTGTAAGAGAAATACACATTAGTAACAACACATAAAAGAAAATAACTCCAGGAGTATCATAGTCCACTATGAGAAGGAGAGCGGTATTAAACATCATAAGACGGCCGGCCTACCAAATTATGAAACTATTACAAGAAACCAGACATAGGAAAAAACAAGAGGCGTCTGAGAACCAAGCATTTATAAAATTAATGGGGTATACTCTCAAGAAGGAGAAGTAACCGTATGGGTACTAATGAAAACAGAAAGATCCTCAGGACGAAAATTCTCCCTGGAGAACATTTGGGAAGCTATCTCTCAACTCTCTGGCGGTATCTGTTTTGAGGCTGGATAATCTTGAATCTTCTATGTCGGGTTTAACCTTGGAAATGTTGGCTGTGAAAAAGAAAGTGGAAAATGGGGAACAGAAACTGTTGCAGGTTTCAAATTTGACTGATGCATTGTCGAAAGTTAATATGGCTTTGAGGCTGAAGCTAGAATCTTTGGAAAATTTACAAAGAGCGTCGAATATTCGATTATTGAACTTTCCTATTGTTCCTGCGATGGCTCCTCTTGATTTGTTTAAAAAATATCTTCAAGAAGTCTTATTTATTTATTTATTTATTACAGTTTCTTATATACCGCGCTATTTAGAATCAGCGCAGTTTACATCATAACAAAACGACCATTACGACAAACTGTCAGGTTTTACATTGAACAGGAGTACCGGTACCGGCAGACTTATTCCCCCCTGTTTTAAAAGCATATTTTTTGCCTTTGGGTAAAAAAGAGGGGAAAAGGTCAGTTGGGACGTTGGAAATGGACTTTCTTGATGCTTCAGCTCTCCTTTTAACACCTAAAGAAGATGAGATCGTTACTTCCACTTTATTGGTATCGTTTGCTATTGCATCAGATCGCAATTGGATTCTCAAGCTTTACTTTAAGAAAAGAACCACTCTGTTTATGGGTAAGAAGATTTTGATCTTCCCAGATGTGGCCAGAGAGACTCAAAAGCGGCAGAAAGCTTTCCTATTACTTCGCCCTGGGGCGCTTCAGATTGGGGCTTCTTTTTTGCTAAGATTTCCATGCAAATGTGTAATTACATATCAATCTAACAAGGATACTACCATTTTCGTTAGTTTTCGGCTCCATTATAGACAGAGCTGGTGTTCAATCTAGCATAATTATCAAGAAGATTATACTTTAAAAGCTTTCTGGGAGTCTGTCGTCATTCAAGCGCCCTAGGCACAGGTCCTGTTTTCTCCAGAGAGTTTCTTTTTTTTCTCTCTCTCTCTCTTTCTCTTACTCTTTCCTACTCCGGAGAGTTGGAGGAGTACCTCCTAGAAAGGTGACACAGGTATTACTAGTTAATTGCTTTCTTATTTGGTGTATTTCTGCTTATTTGTTGCTCCTGTGAGTTTGCTTTGTCAATAGGTTACTGGGAGCTCGGGGGAGGAGCCAGTGGTATTAGTACTGGTGCTCTCAAGAATGTGACGTACTCGGTCTCCAAGCTGCTGGAGGAGGTGCACTACCCAGAGGTTCGGGACTAGACTGGAGTTCCTCAAGGAACAACAATTAGCAGGTAAGTCTAATTTCGCTTTTGGGGGAAAAAAGAAAAAAGGAACATTTGCTCTTAAGGGTGCCAGTTTGGGGCAAGACTCCTACCGTGGAGTGAAGGGGAGGCTTGCCAGTCACCTTTCCTGCAGGCGTGGCGGTTTCCAAACCCATTAACGGGTGAGGAGCCGCATGTGCAGGGAGGCTCATTGTGCACAGCCCTCATCGGCATTCATGGGTATCATGCAAATGGGTGATACATCTATCTCTCCTGCATGGAGCTGTATATTGAAGTTGATTTTGGCATTCAGATGCAAGTCTTCACAGCCGCTTCTGCTCCCAGGATTATGCACATGTACAGCACATCATTTTCCCTTGTGCCCACATGCACATTCCACTGCGATTGTGTAGACCTCTATCTTCAGGTGCAGACTTGCTGATTTTACGAAGACAGTGCATATGTACAGCGCTTTACATTTCCAAAACCGGGATAGCTTTGGAAACTCTCTCTCTTATATGCCCCCAACGCCACTTGTCCGTCCTTTCTAAAATGTGCCTTATAACTTACTTACTTATTTATTTATTCTTATATACTACATTTCCAAGGATCAACGCAGTTTACAAAGAACTGAACTTCAACATTATATGGAACAATTTTACATGGAATATGTATTATAACTTGAATGGAACAATTTACATGGAGCAAATATACAAAGTAACAAGAATGGAGACTAGAGATAACATAGATCTGTGTTAAACTATATACATTATAGCAAGAATGCTTGTAGCTGACATCCTTTCAGCCTGAAATGAGGAGCAGGAGGGGGGAGGGAAGGGGTGGGAGGGTTGAGAAGGTTGAGAAGTGAATGGTGGGTCAGGTAATCTCACTGAAGTGTTCCGTGAGCAAGTGGGTCTTCAACAACTTCCTGAATGTTACAAGGTCATGAGTGTCTCTGATGTGGTTTGATAGGGCATTCCAGAGGTGAGGAGCATGTAGGAAAAACACATGAGTGCAGGTTGTCTGATTACTCTTAGTCAGTGCATGGGGTAGGACTAGAAGGTTTGAGGAGTTACTTCTTCTTTGGCAGTTTTCTAGGGTCTTTGCTATAATGGAGTGTAAATATTGAGAGGACGAATGATGGATTATTTTGAATGCTGTCATCAGAGTTTTATACTTAATTCGAATGAGGAGAGGTAGCCAGTGTAGTTCTTTTAGAATTGGTATGATGTGACACCGTACAGAGGAGCGCATCAGGATTCGTGCGGCCACATATTGCCAAGCTGTAGAAGATGTAAGGAGTTCTTCGAGATACCAAATCAAAGTGAGGTAGTATCATCATTTGGAAGACTGTTCGAAAATCATATGGCTCAAGAAGGGGCCGTAAGTATTTGAGAGTCCTAAACGTATTGCAAATGCATCGAGTTACTCTGTTTATATGCGGTTGAAATGAGAGGTGTTGGTCATAAGAACATAAGAACATAAGATATGCCATACTGGGTCAGACCAAGGTCCATCAAGCCCAGTATCCTGTTTCTAACAGTGGCCAATCTAGGTCATACGTACCTAGCAGTTTCCCCAAAAGACACAGGTTCCACAATGCTTGTATTGGATCAAGCATTGATATCCTGGGTCCCTTCTTAATAATGGTTTATGGACCTTTCCTCCAGGAACTTGTCCAAACCTTTTTTAAACCCAGCTACACTAACAGCCTTTACTACATCCTCCGGTAACAAATTCCAGAGTTTGATTACACGTTGAGTGAAAAAATATTTTCTTTTATTAGTCTTAAATAGTTTACCCTGTAGCTTCATTGCATGTCCGCTAGTCTTTCTATATTCTGATAACGTAAACAATCGATCTACATTTACCCACTCCACTCCAAGCTGCAGGAGGAGGTTCACAACCCAGAGGTAGAGGACTGAACTGTCGTCACTCAAGGAACTACAATTATCAGGTAAGTGTAATTATCATTTTAAAACCCACAATAAAAACACTACAAAGTCCATATACAATAACATTTGTCTTCTGAAAAACTTAAACCCCTACTCCGTAGTACTGACTTCAGATCATTGATGCAAGCAATGATCACCCCACATATAGACTACTGTAATAGTCTACTACATGGCCTACCGAAACAATCAATCTCCAGGAACAAGCAGGAATGTAGTCCTCACATATGGGTATCGTCAGAACTGACGGAGCCTGCGCGGGAATGCTCCCCAGCATCCAATAGGAACGCTTTTGGGAGCATCCCTCAGCACATGCGCGCTGCCTTCCCGCCTTTCCAACTGTCCCTCTTCAGTTCTTCATTTTCTGCGGAGCCAACAGGACCTATTCCCTGTCACCGCAGAAAATTCTACCTTAAAAATTCTTTTTTTGTGGTCATGTTTGCCTACCGCACGATGCCTACCGGTACCACCGGTTCTTTTCTTTTTCATACAAAAAAAAAAAAAACTTAAACTTAGACTGTTTCTTTTCAGAAACTTTCCTTTTTGGTGCTAGGCGCCATTTTGGGCATTAGGCCCCATTTTTCCTAAATTATGGAAAAGCCAACTAGTGGTTTTAAAAAATGTACTAAGTGTGACGGTACCATTTCCGTCACTGACACTCATGATTGGTGTCTAAAATGTTTAGGACCTGATCATTCTCCAATTGAATGTCTCTCCTGCATGGGGATGACCAAAAGAGGAAGACAGAACCAGGCCGCAAAGCTCGGTACCCTCTTTTCTTCAGATGCCAGATCCATTGCATCGACATCGTCAAGGGCCTCTTCTTCCTCCCATGGTTCTCAGGTAACTAAACACAAAAGCCGGTCCTCAAAGGGTAGCTCTCCTGCTAAGCATCGAGAGGCCATTGGCATTGCCCTTGAGGGAACCACAATGGCAAAACAGCCCCGGCGGGAGGCTTCGGCTTCCAAAGCATCGATAGGGCTTCAGGATGTTCTCGAGGCCTCAACCTTGCAAGAACTACCTGTGCCATGCTCAGGGGTTCCGGCTGTTCTTTCCGGTACCGACACTCAGGCATCGGCAGCGTTGATAGACCAGAGGTTTCTTGCTATCGAACGCAGTATTGCAGCTCTTCTTTCAGCTGCGGTACCGGTGGTCCCAAGGGCACCGGTGCCGACATCGACACCTATGCCGGTACCGACACCAGTACAGATACTGGTACCGACACCGACAATGCCGGTACCGACTCTTCCCATGCCACCTCTGGCTGGAGTGGATAAAGCGGTACCGGGTCACCTCAGTACCGACTTCGATCGGTACTGGGATCGTGCTTTGCAAGAGCATTGGGGTCAGGAATACTTCAATTCCTCTGATTCTGAAGACTCTGACAATTCTACTGGCACTAGAGGGTTTCTCCTAGAAGATCCCTCTTCTCCCCAACGCAGAATGTCACCTCCAGAGGACATGTCATTTCAGGATTTCATCCGTGATATGGCCACAGGTCTTTCAATCACAGTAGCTCCTGAAGAGGAACCCAGAGCAAAGGAATTGGAAATTCTCCAATATCCTAAAGCTCCTAAGGAGGCAGCTACTCTGCCTATTCATGAAATTCTGTATAGCTTGATGCTCAGAATGTGGGAGACACCTCTGACTACTTCTCCTCACTCTAGAAGACTTGATGCTATGTATCGAGTTCCACCATGTCCTGGATTTCAGAAAACTCAGCTGCCACACCATTCAATGGTAGTGGAATCAGCCATGCGTAGGATGAAAACTGCAAAGAGGCATGCATCCAATCCTTCAGGTCATGAATGCAGGACTCTGGATGCTTTTGGACGCAGAACTTTCCAAGCTTCCATGCTTTCAGCTAGGATCAGTTCATATATCTTATATATGGGAATGTTCTTGAAAGAAGTCACAGGAGACTTGGAACTTGTAGCCCATTTCTCCGAGATGATAAGAGACAAGATTTTCTTGCTCTAGTTAAGCATGCTCAAGATGTCTCCAAGTTTGTCAATCGTGCAGCCTTTCACTGCTTCGAATGCATCAGCAGAACTTCTGCTATTGCCATTGGTGCACGACAGATTGCCTGGCTACAGGCATCAGACTTAGAGACTTGGGTACAGGACAAGTTAGGCAACATTCCTTGCATGGGGGAGAATCTCTTCGGCAAGAATTGGCAGGAAAAGGCTAACGAGTTAGATGCTGACAATTCTACCTTAGATAGATTGTCAAAGTCTACAGCCACTCCAGCCAGAAGGAAACCTTATAAAAACCCCTCTTTTAGCCAAAAGAGGAAGTTTTTATCCTTCCTATACCCAGCAGAGCCAAACTCCAGGTCGGGTTGCCAAAAAGGGACAAACCAGACAGCAAAAGAAACCAAAAGGCCCGAGAGCCCAACCAGCTCTCCAGGTTCAGCCCCCTCAAGAGCTTTGACTCCTTCCTAGAGAGCTTTGCCTTCCTGCCTTTGAGGGGTCCCCAACCCCCCAATATTCCAGGCAGGTTATGCCACTTTGTCAACAGATGGCATCAGATAACAGCAGAAGATTGGACTTTGTCCATTGTAGGAGAGGGGTACAAACTTCATTTTCACAGCATACCCCCTCCTACAATTCTAAAGCAATTCAATTCACAAACCTCTGCAGACAATCTGCTAGATCACGAGGTCTCCACACTTCTTGCCCAAGGGGCAATAGAGGAAGTACCCATTTTTCAACAGGGGACAGGGTTCTACTCCTCCTATTTTCTTATACCAAAGAAAACAGGGGGACACAGACCCATTCTAGACCTCAGAGAATTGAACAAATATCTGTTTCGAGAGAAATTCAAAATGATTTCTCTAGGAACTCTTCTGCCATACCTTCAAAGCCAGGGCTGGCTTTGCTCTCTAGACTTAAAGGATGCATACACTCACATTCTCATCCATCCAGATCACAGGAAATTTTTACGTTTTCTTTTCAAGGGAAGACATTTCCAGTACAGGGTTCTTCCTTTTGGTCTGGCTTCAGCACCAAGGGTATTCATGAAATGCATGGCAATAGTAGCAGCATTTCTATGAACCCTGGGGATTTTTGTCTTCCCTTACTTAGACAACTGGCTCATTTGAGCCTCCACAGGTGCAGAGGCCAGCACTGCGCTGTCCCATACAATGCGAATCCTCCAATACTTGGGATTGGAAATAAACTTCCCGAAATCTCAATTGCTTCCTTCCCAATGCCTAGAATTCATAGGAGCCTGTCTGGATACCAGACAGGCAAGGGCTTTCCTTCCACAAGCCCAGTGTCTTCTCATTATGCAGGCAAATCCTCCCTCAATGCTCGGGAACTACAGCAGTTACTGGGACACATGGCATCCACAGTTCATGTAGTTCCATATGCTCGCCTCCACATGCGAGCAGCTCAGTGGACCCTCTCCACACAGTGGACACAGGCCACGGGTCATTTATCGGACAAAATAACAATCTCTCAATGACTAATTTTGTCCCTCCAATGGTGGCAATCACTAGAAAATCTGACAGTGGGGTCTCCTTTCCATCAACCCCTCTTTCAAGCCACCCTAACAGATGCATCACAGGTGGGTTGGGGAGCACACCTGAATCATCTCTCTACCCAGGGCACCTGGACTCCACAGGAGGTTGGTTTACACATAAACCTCCTGGAATTAAGAGCAATTCATTTAGCTCTTCGAGTGTTCCATGCCCAGCTCAGCTACAAGACAGTCCTAGTCCAGATGGACAATCAGGTAGCCATGTTCTATGTGAACAAACAGGGCGGGACAGGCTCTCTGTCATTCTGCAACGAAGCTTTACGACTATGGGCCCTCGCCAGAGAGCATCAAATTCACCTTCTAGTGGTATATCTTCGAGGCATTCAAAACCTTTGGGCAGACAAACTCAGTCGAGTACTGCTACCTCACGAGTGGTCACTCCACCTAGACCAGGTGGCAAAGATATTTCATCTCTGGGGCACTCCAGACATAGACCTCTTTGCAAGTCCACTGAATGCCAAACTTCCCCGGTTCTGTTCCATGATTCCGGCGCACAATTGTCAGGCAAGGGATGCCTTCCTCCTTCACTGGGGTCAGGACTTCCTTTATGCCTTCCCACCCATTCCCCTCATCCCCAAAACACTCTTCAAGCTTCAGAGAGACAGGGGTCACATGATTCTCGTAGCACCACGATGGCCACGCCAAACATGGTATTCCCTGCTTCTGCATCTCTCTCAAGCGGCACCTCTGGAGTTAGGACATGCTCCAGATCTCCTTTCCCAGGAGAACGGGACGCTATGGCACCCGAATCCCCAGTCCCTGCACCTCACGGCCCGGTTGCTGAAGGCTTAGATCTCCAGGATTTCAACCTCTCCCAGCAGGTAAAAGATATCCTTCAGGCTTCTAGGATACTTTCCACAAGAAGATCTTATGCCTTCAAGTGGAAACGTTTTACTATATGGTGCTCCAAGAGGGGATTAAACCCCCTGGTCATACCCCTAGAATCGATACTAGAGTATCTCCTTCACTTATCAAATTCTGGGTTAAAAACCAATTCGGTAAGAGTCCATCTTAGTGCAATTGCAGCTTCTTATAAGCTTCTAAATGGACAACCAATTTCCTCTCATCCACTCCTATCAAGATTTATGAGAGGCCTTTTATTAACTAAACCTCCCATCAAGTCACCACCGGTGGCATGGGAACTAAATCTAGTTCTCAGGCAGCTCATGAAGCCACCTTTTGAACCTTTGGCCACGACAGCCCTTAAGTTTTTAACTTGGAAGGTCATCTTCCTAATTGCAATCACCTCTGCCCGTCGCATTAGTGAATTGCAAGCTTTAGTGGCTGATCCTCCTTATACTAGATTTCATCATAAGGTTGTTCTTCAAACTCACCCACACTTTATGCCAAAGGTGGTTTCGCCTTTTCATTTAAACCAATCAATTTATCTTCCTGTATTTTTCCCAAGGCCTCACGCCTCTAATGCAGAAAGAAACCTTCATACTTTGGATTGTAAAAGGGCCTTAGCCTTTTACATACAAAGAACACAGCAACATAGAAAGTCCTCGCAACTTTTTGTAGCTTTTGACCCTAGTCATTTGGGACTTCCAGTCTCCAAAAGAACTTTATCTAAATGGATTGCCCAATGCATATCTTTGCTTATGAGAGTAAGGGTCTTCCTCTTCATGACCATGTCACAGCTAATAATGTGAGAACCATGGCAGCTTCTATGGCTAATCTCCACTCTGTGTCTATTGATGACATTTGTCGAGCAGCCACCTGGGCTTCGGTACACACTTTCACGGCCCACTACTGCCTAGATAAAGCCTCCCATCGGAATGCCTTCTTTGGCCAAGCTGTTCTCCAGGACCAAGCAGGAAGTCAGTCCTCACATATGGGTGACGTCGGTGCCGACGGAGCTCTCGCGGAGCAATTTCCCCAGCTTTCAAAGAAAGCCTTTGGGAATTGCAGTGCGCATGCGCGGTCCCCTTCCCGCCCAAGGGTGCCATCTTGCTCAGTCTTCTTTTTTCCGCAGAGCCCTACAGACGTTGTTTGTGATCGACGCTGAAAAAGTTGATTTTATTTAGTATTCTTTTCTCGGTTCGACGCCGGATCCTTTTCCCGCCCGAGCCCGATACGCCAGTATCGAGTCCGTTCTTTATTTTTCGGTTTTTGTCCTTCGTGACTAGCGTTCGCGCCATTTTTCTTTTTTCACTGGCAGCCCTGTCTTTTGACCTCGCAGGGGCCCTTTTTCCCCCGATGGCTGCCAGCGGGTTTAAAAAGTGTGATCGCTGTAAGAAACTTATGTCTCTTATCGACACACACGACTGCTGCCTCCGCTGCCTCAGACCCGATCATGACCCGATGATCTGTCGTCCGTGTGGCAAAATGTCCTCAAAAGCGTTGAGGAGTCGGCAGCATCAAAAAGAAAGAATCTTCTCTGACTCCGCGTCCGGCCGGGCCCGGACCTCGTCAGAGGCTTCGACGTCCCGGGACTCCGGTCCCAAGCATCATCTGAGTTCCTCTGAGCGGGGGTCTCCTGCCCGGGAACATCATAGGAAGAAAAAACCCGCGAGGGCGGCGCCGGTGGACGCTCCTGGTCCCTCGAGGGCCAGGTCGCATAGCCCTGATGGCCGTCCCGGGTCTTCGGAGTCGGAGAGGCCTTCAAAACATCCTCATCTCGAGATGGAGTCTCCTGGACACCTGAGTACTGTAGTCCTCGTGGACTCGCCTCTGAAGGAGCCGACGTCGGGCCCGACGCTGTCGGGGCCCGAGTCGGGGGCTGCTGGGTCTCCTGAGCTCAGACTCAGGTTGACGGCCTTGGAGAGCCGTTTCGCTGCCTTCATGGACCAGCAGCGGGCATTAATCGCTGGCCTTGCCGGTGCATCTGCCCCGACCACCGGGACGTCGACGTCCAAGTCGACCCCGGAGACCGAGCCGATCCTCGAGTCCATGCGTGCTCGAGTCGATCCTCGGTCATGGTCTCCCTCGGCCTCCCGTTCGGGACCAAGGTCGTCGACGCCGGCCTCGGCGTCGGGGCGGAAGGCATCAGTGCCTGCCCGACCAGAGCCGCTCGATTCCTCCTCCGAGGAGTCGGGCTGGGAGACGGAGGACGAAGAGTCACCTGGTACCTTTCGGACTGTGTGCGTCCCATCGGACTCGCCCGAGTCCGAACCTCGGAGACGATCCCCCCCGGAGGATACCCGGTTCTCGGACTTCGTGCGGGATATGGCCAAGGCCTTGGCATTCCCCTTGGATCCCGAGGAGGAGCCTCGAGCCGAAGAGCTTGATGCCCTCCAGTATGACTCTCCCCCGAAGGAGGCCTTTACTGTACCAGTTCCTCCGATGCTGGAACGACTTCTCTTCCGCATGTGGGAGAGCCCAGCATCAGCGCCAGTGTTAAGCAAGCGGGTCGATTCCATTTTTCGAGTCCGCAAGAGCCCCGGGTTCCAGAAGGCACAACTACCGCACCATTCCATGGTGGTGGAATCGGCCATGCATCGACTCAAGAGTCAGAAGATGCACTCCTTGGTGCCTCCCGGCCGGGAGGCCCAGAACCTGGATGCCCTCGGTAGGAAGTGCTTCCAGGGCTCTATGCTTGCTTGTCGAGTCCAGACCTACCAGCTCTATATGGGCATGTATCTCCGGGACCTGGCAAAGGAGATTACCGGGTTCTCTGCTGGTCTCTCTGAGGAACCTTTGCAGAGGTTCCAGGCCTTGTCCACTGGTATTCGAGAGTGCTCGAAGTTTATTTCTCGAGCAGCCTACGATGGCTTCGAAGCATCGGCTCGGGTAGCCGGAGCCGGCATCGGTGCCCGCCGACAGGCTTGGCTTCAGTCATCCGACCTCGAGCCATGGGTACAGGACAAGTTGGTCGATGTCCCCTGCAGAGGTGAAAACCTCTTTGGCAAGCCCATGGCTGAAAAGGCTGCACAGATCGAGACCGAGACTCTGACCAGGACTCGGCTGTACAGAAAAACCTTTGCCCCTTCTCAGAAGAAGAAGGGCTCGGGGAAAAAGCCCTTTTACCCGAGGAAGGCGGCTGCCTATAAACACTACCATCATTAGCAGGCCTCTGCAGCTCCCCAACAGGGTCAGCAGGCCAAGGGACGGGGTAATGGGTCCCATAGGCAGCAGGCCCCCAAGCCCACAACACCGGCCCCTGCTCAGCAGGGTGGGGTTTTTTGACTGCGTCAGCATAGCCTCTTCCCCTCCGCTGGTTTCTCTCAGCACAGGAGGCCGGCTGGTCCACTTTGCCCACAGGTGGTCAGCCATCACATCAGATACCTGGGTGCTTCATATAGTTCAAAAAGGCTATCTTCTACACTTTCACCATGTACCTCCCTCCTACTTTCCAGGGGAGCCTCCAAGAATCCCTCTGCACAGGGACTTACTTCTTCAGGAGTTAGCAAGTCTTCTTCAGGAACAGACTGTGGAACCGGTGCCCCACCACCTGAGAGGTCACGGCTTTTATTCCAGGTACTTTCTGGTACCAAAAAGAACAGGAGGCCTCAGACCCATCCTGGACTTGGGAAACCTCAAAAAGTTCCTGGAGAGGGAAAAGTTCAAGATGCTTACCCTTGGAATCCTGCTGCCCTACCTCCAGCAGGGAGACTGGCTATGCTCCTTAGATCTAAAGGATGCGTATACTCACATCCTTATTCATCCAGACCACAGACAATATCTCAGGTTTGTTGTGGCAGGAAATCATTACCAGTACAGAGTACTGCCCTTTGGCCTATCCTCTGCCCCCAGGGTGTTCACCAAATGCCTGGCAGTGGTGGCGGTCTGTCTAAGACTTCAAGGCCTTTTTGTGTTTCCATACCTGGACTACTGGCTCATCAGAGCCCAGTCTTCCCAAGAAGCCACTCAGGCCACTCATCGCACTGTGACTCTACTCCAACACTTGGGATTTGTCATAAACTTCGCAAAGTCCACTTTGCTCCACTCTCAAAATCTCGAATTCATAGGCGCCAGGTTGGACACTCTTCTGGCGCGGGCCTTCCTGCCTCTGGACAGGGCCCACAGGCTCATGGATCTCGCCAGCCACTTTCACAGAAATTCCCTGGTCTCTGCCAGGCAATTTCTGAGACTGCTCGGCCATATGGCTTCCACGGTCCATGTGGCCCCCAATGCCTGCCTGAACATGCGACCTGCTCAGTGGTGCCTTCGCACTCAGTGGCATCAGGCCACAGGGAGCCTGGCGGACTCAGTACAGATATCCGACCTGTTGGTCTCTTCTCTGCGGTGGTGGCTTCATCTGCCAAACCTAGTGCTAGGAGTGGATTTTCAATCTCCTCCGCCTTCTCAGGTATTGACATCCGATGCTTCTCTCCTGGGTTGGGGAGCACATTGCCAAGGGACATGTACTCAAGGCCTCTGGACTCCTTGGGAGTCTGCTCAGCAGATAAACTTCCTGGAGCTCAGAGCCATCCGCCTAGCTCTGAGAGCCTTCTCCCACCTCACTTCTCACCAGTCTGTGCTGGTCCAGACGGAAAATCAAGTTGCAATGTTCTACGTGAACAAACAAGGAGGCACAGGCTCCTTCCTTCTCTGTCAAGAGGCACAAAAACTGTGCTCTTGGGCCGTCGGCCAGGGCATCCTCCTCAAAGCTGTCTATCTCCCAGGTCAGGAAAATTACCTAGCAGACAAAGCTGAGCAGGATCCTCCAACCACACGAGTGGAGATTGAATCCGTTGGTGGTTCAACGGATCTTTCTCAAGTGGGGCCTCCCCACCATGAATCTTTTTGCCAGTCCTCTGAACCGGCAACTTCCCAGATTCTGCTCTTGACAACCGCATCCTCAGAGTAGCAGCGGATGCTTTTCTGATTCCGTGGTCCATGGGCCTGTTGTATGCCTTTCCTCCCATGCCACTAGTGTCTTGGACGCTCTTCAAGGTTCTCAGGGACAGAGCCTCGATGATCCTGGTGGCTCCCAAGTGGCCGAGACAACCCTGGTTCCCGCTTCTGCTGCAGCTGGCGGTGGACACTCCTCTTCCTCTGGGGTTTCAACCCGATCTCTTGTCACAGGATCAGGGGACGCTCCTACACCCCAACCTTCGGTCCCTTCATCTGATGGCCTGGCTGCTGAAAGGGTAGTCCTTGCTCCCCTCCTGCTGCCTCGGGAGGTGGAAGAGGTCGTCTTGGCCTCCAGGCGGCCATCCACCCGGATGTGGTGTCGATTCTCCGTATGGTGTACTCAGCAGTGTGAGAATCCTTTCTCCTGCTTGGTAGCAGTGGTCTTGCAATATTTGCTTTACCTCTCCAATCTTGGCCTTAAGTCCAACTCTGTCAGGGTCCACCTCAGTGCTCTCTCTGCACATCACACACCGGTGGACGGCAGGCCTCTTTCCAACCACCCTTTGATGACTCGTTTTCTCCGAGGCCTCCTTCTCTTTAAGCCTCCTTTGCGCCCACCAGCCCCAGAATGGGATCTGAATGTGGTCTTACAGCGGATTACCTGTCCGCCCTTTGAACCGATGGCTACCTGCCCTCTTAGTTTTCTCTCCTGGAAAACCTTGTTTTTGGTAGCCCTTACCTTTGCTAGGCGCGTTAGTGAACTGCAGGCCCTAGTGTCTGATTCTCCTTACACTAGGTTCTACAGAAATCTGGTAGTCTTACGGACTCACCCTAAGTTTCTTCCAAAAGTGGTTTCTCCTTTTCATCTCAACCAGGAGGTGGTTCTTCCGACCTTCTTTCCCAGGCCGCACACCAGCTGGGCTGAAATGGTCCTGCATACCCTGGACTGTAGGAGGGCCTTGTCCTTCTACCTTGACCGTACGCGGGAGCATCGGAGGCTGTTCAGCTCTTCGTTTCTTTTGACCCCAATAAGTTGGGGCTCCCTGTCTCCAAGCGTACTTTGTCCATATGGGTTGCTGACTGTATCGCTTGGGCTTATGGGGCAGCCGGCCTCTCGTTGGAGGGTCGAGTCACGGCTCATAGTGTTAGGGCGAAGGCTGCATCAGTGGCTCATCTCCGCTCTGTTCCGTTGGCAGACATCTGCCGGGCCGCTACTTAGTCTTCAAGCCAGACTTTTGCGGCCCATTACTGCCTGGAGAGGGAGTCCCACAGGGACAGTGCTTTCGGACAGGCAGTCTTCCATAATCTCTTTGAGGTTTAGGCAACTCCTACCCTCCGGCCCTGGTGTTGGGCTACCGGTCGGGGGTGTTTTCAGAGAAGATTCCTTCGTTCTGTGCTGCTGAGCTAGAGGGAGCTCATTTTTGTGCTTGAGGTCTCCGGTAGCCTTAAGCTTGGGAGTCCCATATGTGAGGACTGACTTCCTGCTTGGTCCTGGAGAAAGAGTAGTTACTCACCTGTAACAGGTGTTCTCCAGGAGCAGCAGGAAAATCAGTCCTCACAACCCTCCCTCCTCCCCTTGGAGTTGCAGTCCTATGATTTCGTTTTTGCTAATTTTTTTGCTGTCTTTTAGCTATGTCATCAGACTGAGCAAGATGGCACCCTTGGGCGGGAAGGGGACCGCGCATGCGCGCTGCAATTCCCAAAGGCTTTCTTTGAAAGCTGGGGAAATTGCTCCGCGAGGGCTCCGTCGGTGCCGACGTCACCCATATGTGAGGACTGATTCCTGCTGCTCCTGGAGAACACCTGTTACAGATGAGTAACTACTCTTTCTTCAAAATCTCTTTCAAACTTAAACCAACTCCTACCCACCAACCCTGGTGGGATGCCAGAGATCCATGGGAGGAAGGATTCTCACCTTCAAAGGTGGCACCTTCCTGGGGCTATCTCCCTGGTATCTTCAGCTAGGGAGTCCCCATATGTGAGTACTACATTCCTGCTTGTTCCTGGAGATAGCGTAGTTACTCACCTGTAACAGGTGATCTCCGGGAACAGCAGGAATTTAGTCCTCACAACCCACCCACTTCCCATAGGAGTTGTCTCTCTCTCTTTGTCTCTTTCCTCTCTCCCTCTATCCTTTCACTCAGCTACAAACTTAACTGAAGAGGGACAGTTGGAAAGGCAGGAAGGCAGCGCGCATGTGCTGAGGGATGCTCCCAAAAGCGTTCCTATTGGACGCTAGGAAGCGTTCCCGCGCAGGCTCCGTCGGTACTGACGATACCATATGTGAGGACTAAATTCCTGCTGTTCCCAGAGATCACCTGTTACAGGTGAGTAACTACGCTTTCCACCCCCTGCAAATGGCCCAACATATGGCAGCACGCATAATCTCTAACACACACTTTACAGATCGCATTACACCTATATTATACTCGCTCCACTGGCTCCCAATTCAGAGCAGGATTAAATATAAACTCATCATGATCATGTTCAAATGCATTAGGGAATTAGCGCCACCTACACAATGCCAACTAATCAAAAAAACACCCAACGATCATCACAGAAGAGGCACTATGAACAACACACTTTTATATCCTCCTGAATACCGGAAAACAAGACAACACACAAGTAACAGAGCTTTTGAGTATCTTTCCCCGACACTCTGGAACACACTACCTGAGAGACTTAGAAATATATCAGACCTTTCCACCTTCTGCACACAACTGAAAACTTTACTATTCATAGAACAGTTCGGACAAAGTAAACCAACAACTGCCAAACCGACCTAAGCCCTTTTGGTATTCAACTCATCCTCACACTATCCCAACCTCAAACATACTCCTCATCTACCCCTCAAACCCTACATAAACATACCACTTACCTACCCCACTGGCATATCTCCTGCTACAAAAGAACATAAAAAACTGAATGTATAATACCCCTGATGATCACACATGCTGTAAATAGTCAATTGTTATGTACAGATGTTTATAGCCTGTGATTCTTATGTAACTTTCACATTGTTCAATGTAACATTGTTGTTTCTGCTCCATGTAAACCGCTATGATTAACTGATATGGCGGTATAAAAATCACACAAATAAATAAATGCAGCAGGCAATGATGACAGGTTCATCTGCATCATCTGCCCCGACGACAGGGCCCCCGACTGCAGGGGAGTCTCTGGTTGTCGAGCCGAGCTCCAAGCGCCACTGGCCTCGGGTAAGCCCTTGGCCCCGGTCGAGGTCCCGGTCCTGGTGCCGTTCGTTGGGAATCTGGTCCTCCCCGGCCAGTTTTCAAGACTCTGACCCTAGGTCCTCGGGAGGGCCTAGCCCTTTGGGGCGGGCCTCGAGCCAAGGAGTTGCAGGGCCTCGGACTTGTCATCCCCTCTCGACTCCAAGAGGGAGACTGATGACGAGGCCTCCCCGGAAACCATACAGCACCGAAACTTCCCCTCGGACCAATCCCCCCCAGCGCCCTGGCACCATTCTCCTCCAGAGGACATTGCCTTCCATGACTTTGTCAGGAATATGGCCAGGGCCCTCTCGGTGCAAACCGAAGCAGAGGAGGATCCGCGCTCCGAAGTTTGAGTCTCCACCCAAGGGGATTCTCATGGTGCCTGTACAGCCGATCCTCGAGCAGCTACTACTGAGTGTGCAAGACCCTGATGTCGGTGCCAGTGGTGACCAGATGCCTCGACACCAATATACCGCGTCAGGAAAGGGCTGGGGTTCCACAAGCCCCAACTTCCACACAGCTCCATGGTTATCGCGTCAACCATTCAGAAATTCAGAAGCCAGAAGACTTATTCTTCTGTCTCCCCAGTCAGGGATGCTAGAGCCCTCGACACACTGGTGCAAGTGCTTCCAGGGCTCAATGTTGGGGTGTCCAATCCAAGCCTATGAGCTATACATAGGTATGTATCTAAAGGCCATGACCCAGGAACTGTCGGGCTCTCTTCTGCACCCCAATCTGGGGTCCCTGTGACTGCTGAAAGGGTAACGCTGACCAGAGAAAGTCAAGGAGGTCCTATTGGCCTCTTGGAAACCCTCTACCAGGTCAGCCAATGCCTTTAAGTGGAGACGGTTCTCCATCTGGTGTGCAGAGAAAGTGGAGAATCCCTTCTCCTGCCACATACAACTGGTTCCTATTGCACCTGTCACACGTCGGACTGAAATCCAACTCTGTGAGGGTGCATCTAAGCGCCATAGCCGCGCACCACCACCCTATCGAGGGAAAACCCCTCTCTAACCAGCCCCTGTTCTCTAGGTTCCTCCGGGGCCTCCTGTTGTCCAAGCCCCCCCTCCAGCAGCAGAATGGGACCTAATTGTAGTGCTCTCCCAGCTCACTAAACTGCCGTTCAAGCCCCTGGCCACTTGCTACCTGAGATATCTGTCTTGAAAGGTGGCCTTCCTAGTGGCCCTCATGTCTGCTGGAAGAGTGAGCGAACTCCATGCTCTGGTGGCGGATCCACCATATATGAGGTTCTTAAGAATAGGATGATGCTCTGCACACATCCCAAATTCCTCCCCAAGGTGGTCTCTCCTTTCCACCTCAACCAGGAGGTGGTCCTCCCCACCTTCTTCCCATGGCCTCATGCCGACAGAAACTCATACTTCATACACTAGACTATAAACAGGCCCTGTTCTTCTACTTGCAATGGACTCAGGCCCATCGGAAAGCTCCATAGTTTTTTGTGTTGTATGACCCCAGCAGACTGGGGCTCCACGTGACCCAGTGAACCTTGTCCACTTGGGTGGCAGACTGTATTGCCTTCGCCTCTGAGCAAGGTGGCCCCTCCCTTGAGCCCTGGATCACAGTGCATCACGTGAGGGTGATGGCCACGTCGGTGGCCAACCTCCGCTCAGTGCCGGTGATGGAGATATGCAAGGCCGTCACATGATCTTCATTTCATACGTTTGCAGCTCACTACTGCCTGGAGACTGAGTCCCACAGGGACAGTGCCTTTGGCCAGGCGGTACTATGTAATATTCTCGGGGTGTAGGCAACTTCTGCTCTCCGACCCTTCTGTGTTCAGGCTACCGGAGTGATAGTGTCACTGACACTAGGGTTCTGCAGAGTGGGGACTCTCCTTCTGCAACTCACAGTTACCAAATCAATCGCCGTTGTTGCTGTCTTGGTTCATTCCTCAGCAGCCTGGAGCTAGGGAGTCCTATATGTGAGGATTGACTTCCTGATTGTTCCTGGAGGAAGCGTAGTTACTCACCTGCAGCGTGTTCTCTGGGAACAGCAGGAATCAGTCCTCACATCCCTCCCTCCTCCCCTGGGAATTGCCTCCCTTCCTTCTTTAGTTTTTACTGCTGTTCTAGCTATGTCATATGACTGAGCAAGATGGCACCCTTGAGCAGGAAAGGGGACCACACACGTGTGGAAGCATTCCCAAAGGCTTTCTTTGAAAGCTGGGGAAATGCTCCGCCCAAGCTCCATTAGCGCCAACATCACCCATATGTGAGGACTGATTCCTGCTATTCTCAGAGAACACCTGTTACAGTTCCGTAACTATGCTTTATGTAAATCTCCTCATCTTTGATTTTTTTCTGAGCACCCTGATAACAAAAACCCTAAGATCATAAACTTTGTGGTGGTTCTCTTTCCAATCTAGCACTAGGGGTTTCTCCTCTAAACCCCTTTTAAGGCATACTTTGTGTTCTATTATTCTTGTTCTAACATCTTTTTAGTCTTGCCAATATATAAAAGATCACAGAGACTTCTAATAACTTACATTTGTAATCTCACAATTCGAAAAATGTGAGAAAAAAAATTTCTTCTGAGACTTAGGATGTACAAAAAATTCCTTCACCACTAAGGACAGATCACACACTGAACAATGGCCACACCTGAAATGTCCCTTCACAGAAGAGTTATGATCCAACTCAGGAAGAGCAGACAGAACTAGTTTATTCCTGAGGTTAGGTTGTGTGCAGTCACAACAGATTTCTCTGAAAAATTTGCCACTGCCTGTATTATATGCTACTCTTCATTTAATATTTTTGTTACATTTTTCTATAAATTAGAAAAATTATAAAAGGTCAAGGGGCATACAAGATATTCTTCTTTTAATTTAACTACCTTTTGAAGTAAAGTATCCTAATCAGAACTTTTAGCTTGAAAATATCCTTCCACATCATCCTTCTAGTCTAGTCCAGGCGCATGGGTTATGCTTATCCACCTGCAGATGGAGACTGAGAACAAGACCTCTCTCTTATGTAGCCTGTGCTCCCCTGCAGAGCCAGTATTTCTCAGTCTCCAACAGGTGGATGAGCATAGCATGTGCTGGCTGTTGGTTATTTTGGGTGCTGGGCCGCAGTTTCGGGATACAAAACCCAGTGGCACCAGGTCCCTCCCACAGAGTCCCCCAACCACTCCTCGGAACCCTCAGGGTGGGTAGGAGCTGGCTGCTCCCCCGTCTCCTCCTCCCCAAATTCTGAGAGGGAGCCAGGGGTTGAGTCTTCAGTCCTCCTGCATTGCGCTTGATTGATCAAGGCAAGAAAAAAAAGAGAAGGATTTAGCAGGCAGCATTGGGGAGAGTCAGCGGCAGCACAGAGGGGCCCCCAGGATTGCAGTGAGTCTATTTTCATGGGGGAGCTCCCACACGGCACACACATGGCTGAGGCAGAGAGGGGCCGATGTGCAGCATGTGGCAGCAGCTGGAGCCTGCTCTCTGCGCTCGGGCTTTGCCGCTTCTGCATTAAGGAGAGCGCAGCTGCTGCAAAGAGTTTGGCCAGTGGTTCGGTGACCTTGAAAGCAGTCATGGGGGAGCATTCCAACCATGATCGCCCTGTAGGAGAGGCTGGATCACCTGTGGTTTTGGCGGAAATGGCCACCATTTTGAGTACTGCCGCCTCTGCTGCTCTGGAGACTGGGTCCCAGATCCCTCTGGGGCCATTAGGGACTCATTGGGCAGTGGGGATAAGTCCTCTTTCTCTCAGAATTCATGCTATTGGTACACCAGACCTTTCTGATGCAACTGGGACTAGGTGAGGGATCCACCAGATTGGGGTCCCCCTCCTTACCGGGGGGGGAGATGACGATCCTAACAGGAGGGAAGCACCTGTGCCGGGAGAGGTCCCCTGAGTTTTGAGGATGGGGCATCAATGGGATCTTTGGGATCCTGTGGGGCTTTAAAGGGTCTGTCTGAATTTTTTGGAGGATTTGGACCCTGAGAAGTTGGAGAAATGGGAACTCCCTGCCAGGGAGGACTCCTCAGACAACCGGATTTTTCATAGGAACAAGTTCTCCTCTTTGATCATTAAAACCTTGGCAGATTGCGGATGATTCACTGCTGAATCCCTCAGAGCAGGCAGAGGACCCGCTCTTGGAGAGTATTCGAAAGCCTCCTCGTTCCTTCTCAGTCCACCGGGCAGTGAAAGCAATAGTGGGCGAGGAGTGGAAGGTCCCTGATGCCAACTTGCAGGTCTGGACGAGAGGTAGTGCTTCCCTAGGTAGATGCGCTTGTGGCTGTGGTCAAAAGGAAGACTACCTTTCCGGTGGAAGGGGGTGCAGCCTTGAAGGACCCACAGGATGGCAGAATGGAGGCGCTGCTTAAGAGGGCTTTTGAGATCTCTGCCTTGGCTTTGCAAGGAGCCCATTTGTGGCTCCTATGTTGCATGGGCATGTTTGCATTGGTCGCAAAAGATCCTGGAAGCGGTGTTGGCGGAGGCTGCTCTCTGTGAGGAGGCGGCTCATTTGGTGTCTGGCATTGCCTTGGCTGATCTCCTTTATGATTTGCTTAGAGCATCCGTCATTTCTTGTGGCTGCAAAACTGGTCAGTAGATCTGGCCTCCAAGATGAGGTTGAGTAAGCTTCTCTTTTCGGGGAGGCTGCTCTTTGAGGAGGATCTGGAAAAGTAGGTGAAGAACCTGGGGGACACTAAAGTGCCTCAGCTTCCGAAGGATAAGCTCAAGGCAACAGGCCGTGGGGCCTCTTCTGGGTGGCATGAGGTGCATAACTTTCACCCAGGCTAAGGAGTGAATCCTCAAAGGTCCCGCTTTCTCCCGAGGGCCCCTCCTTTCATGGGGGTGGTCGGAGTTGCAGAGGTGGGGCCACAGGAGTCCCCAGAACTGCAAAGTCCTCCCAATGAAATTTGAGGGGCCCTGATGGAGGTCTAGTCAATAGGCAGTCGCATAAGTCAATTTTATTCTGCCTGGACCCTGCTTACAATGGATGCCTGGGACTTGGAGGTGATCCGTGAGGGTTACATTCTTGAGTTTGCAAGGCCCCTTGCGGACATGTTCATGGGGTCTCCTTGTCAAGCCCGCGCCAAGGCCTTGGTCGTTCAGACAATGCTCGAACATCTTCTGCAGTTTGAGACCATTATTCCCATGCCCCCGGAGGAGTGGGGTGTGGGACATTACTTGATTTTTTTCATGATGCCCAAGAGAGTGATCATGGCGGCCCATTTTGGATTTAAAGAGGTAAACAGGGGCCCTCTGGGAACCTCATTTTTGCATGGAGACACTGTATTCCATCATTATGGCCGTCTAACAAGGGGAGTTTCTGATGGCTCTGGATCTGCCCAAGGTGTATTTGCATATTCCTGTCCATCCGGAACATCAGCAATTTCTGCACTTTGCGTGCCTCAAAAGCATTTTCAGTTTCAGGCGCTTCCTTTTGGTTTTGCCACCACCCCAAGAGTGTTCACCAAGGTGATGGTGGTAGCAGCAGCAGCCTTGCAGAAGCGAGGCATTCTGGTGCATCATTATTTGGATGATTAGTTG
The DNA here is from genome assembly GCA_033557465.1 of Ichthyophis bannanicus. NCBI lineage: Eukaryota > Metazoa > Chordata > Amphibia > Gymnophiona > Ichthyophiidae > Ichthyophis > Ichthyophis bannanicus. The sequence continues at coordinate 978,285,387 of CM066033.1, forward strand.
ATTCGGGCAAAATCCTTTCAGGAGAGTCAGGAGGCGACGGCCTGCGTGATCCACCAGCTTCAGGACTGGATTGGATCATGACTTTTTCCAAGAGCAGTCTGCCCCATCTTAATCCCTAGAGTACCTGGGAGCCTGCTTCAATACCCGGCAGGGGATGGTGTATTTGCCAGAGGGCAGGATAATGAAGTTGCAAGATAAAATGTGAAGACTGCAGGCAGTTCCCACCCAAAGGTTTGTGACTACCTTCAGGTCTCTGCTCTATGGCTGTCTCCCTGGAGCTGGTGCCTTGGGCTCTTAACATGCAGCCACACCAGACAGCGCTGTTGGCGCAGTAGTCTCTACAAGGGCAGTCGATGGAGGTCTGCCACACTCTCTGGAGCAAGGTCCAGACGAGTTTGAATTAGTGGCTCAACTCTGCGAACCTTGCATCGGGGATCCCTCTTGAGGCCCCGGACTGGTTGGTGGTGACATGGATGCCTTTCTTTTTGATTGGGGAGCCAGATGGCCCAGGGACAGTGGTCATTGGAGGAGAGTCAATGGTCTATCAATCATCTGGAGACAAAGGCAGTGCATCTGAACTTGGAGTACTTTCTCCCCATGATTCGATGACAGGCAGTGAGAGTGCTGACTGACAATGCGACAACAGTGGCTACATCAACCGACAGAGTGGCACTCAGAGCTCGCTGGTGGCAGCGGAGGCCATTCTGCTTCTACAGTTGGTGAAGGTTCATCTGCTTGTGCTGTCAGTGGCACATGTTGCCAAGAAGGAAAATATGCAGACAGATTATCTGAGTCGTCGTCTGTTGGATCCAGGGGAGTGGTCCCTATCGGAGTCGGCCTTCCAGTTGATTGTGGAGTGTTGGGGCATCCCCAAGATGGACTTAATGGCAACCAAGATGAATGCCAATGCCCCCAGGTTCTTCAGCCGGCGCCAGGAGCACATGGTGGAAGGTCTCAATGTAGTGGTTCAACCCTGGCTCAGCGACGGGCTTCCCTATGTGTTCCCCCCCATGGCCACTGATCGGTCACATTCTGCAGCAAGTTGAGGCCCACGCAAGATGCATGGTGCTGGTGGCCATGGACAGGCTGACAGCTGTGGTATGCGGATCTTGTGCGGTTCCAGGTGGCAGAGCCTTTCCTTCTTCGGGAGGCAGATCTTCTCATGCAGGGTCCTGTTCGAAAGCCAGACATGGATCGGTTCTCGCTTACAACCTGGCCCTTGAGAGGGTCCGTTTGAGGCACAGAGGGGTACTCCCTTCAGGTGATTGACACCTTGTTACAGGCTCAGAAGCAGTCTACGTCCTTAGCCTATGTGCGAGTCTACTGATGCGAGGCTACTTAAGAGAGAGATCTTGAGTTTGTTCTGTCTTCATCTGTTGGTGGATGAGCATAACCCACGTATCTGATCTGGACCAAGAACTCCAGGAAAGAAAATTAGCAGGTAAGGCCTAATTTCACCTTTTTTCAATACACAATTTGGGATAACCTCTGTCTCTAAATCTGTCAATACATAAAAATTGATTAACTATCTTTCAAAACTTTACTATGAAAACAGCTGTAATGTAATAATTGATTACTGTCATTTGATTTTCTAAACAGATCTGTGATAACTCCCTTAGGACCCTTTTTGATTAAAACATCTAAATATGAGACCTTGTATTTATCTGGAATTATAAATTAGTGTCCAGTGTGTGCAACCAGGACAGAAAATCCTCCAGTACTCATATATTCTCCAGGACCAAGCAGGAAGTCAGTCTTCACATATGGGTGACATCGACGCCGATGGAGCCCTTGCGGAGCATTTCCCCAGCTTTCCAAGAAAGCCTTTGGGAATGCAGGCACGCATGCGCGGTTCCCTTCCCGCCTAAAGGTGCCATCTTGCTCAGTCTCTCTTTTCCGTGAAGCCCATCGGACGTCTGTCCTAGTCCTCCCGGAAATTAGTTAGATTTTTTCGCGATTCCTTTGCTATTTTTTCTCCGGTTCGACGCCGGTTCCCCTCCCGCCGGGTTCGGTACACCGGTATCGAGCCCGCTCTTCTTTTTTCGGTTTTTGCCCTTCGTGGATGGCGTTCGCGCCCTTTTTTTCTTTTTCCCTGGAAGGCCGGTCCTTAGACCTCGCGGGGACTCTTTTTTTTCCCTGATGGCTTCCAGTGGTTTCAAAAAGTGTGATCGGTGTAAGAAACTGATGTCTCTCACCGACACACACGACTGCTGCCTTCGGTGCCTCGGTCCTGACCACAATCCTCAGATCTGTGGACCATGTGGAAAGATGTCTTCCAAGGCGGTTCGAAGTTGTCAGCACCAGAAGGAAAGGCTTTTCTCCAACTCGGCCTCCGGCCGGGCCCAGACCTCGTCTGAGGCCTCGACATCTCGGGAATCGGATCCCAAGCACCATCGGGGCTCCTCGGACAAGGGGTCCCCCGACCGGGAACGAAAGAGGAAGAAGCAGCTCGCGAGGGCGTCGTCGGAAGAGGTCCCTGGCTCCTCGGGAGCTAGGTCTCAGACCCCCGACCGTCGCCCCGGGCCCGTGGAACAGGAGAAGCTGCCAAAAGTACCTCGTGTGGAGCCGGAGTCTGCTGGACACGTAAGTCCTGTAGTCCTCGTGGACTCTCCTCCCAGAGAGCCGACGTCGGGCCCGGCGCCACCGGGGCCCGAGTTGGTGGCTGCTGAGTCTCCTGAGCTGGGTCTCAGGCTGACAGCCTTGGAGTGCAGATTGTCTGCCTTCATGGAACAGCAGCGGGCACTGATGGCCAGTCTGTCTGGCGCATCTGCCCCGACCACTGGGACATCGACATCGAAGTCGACCCCGGAGACCGAGCTGATACTCGAGACTATGAAGGCTCGAGGTCGACCTCGGTCGTGGTCTCCCTCGACCTCCCGTTCGGGACTGAGGGCGTCGACGCCGGTGCCTTCGGCGTCGGAGCGGGTGCACACAGGCCCCGCGAGGTCGGACCCCGATTCCTCATTGGACGAGTACGCCTGGGAGACGGAGGACGAGGAGTTACCCGACACCTTCAGGACTCGGTGCGTCCCATTGGACTCACCGCAGTCTGAGCCCTGGAGTAGATCCCCTCCGGAGGATACACGGTTCTCGGAGTTTGTCCGAGATATGGCCACTGTGTTGGCTATCCCTGCGGATCCCGAGGAGGAGCCTCGAGCCGAGGCGCTCGAGGCCCTACAGTATGACTCTCCTCCGAAGGAGGCCTTTACTGTTCCGGTTCCTCCGATGCTGGAACGGCTCCTCTTCCAGATGTGGGAGGCACCGGCCTCGGCGCCGGTTCTAAGCAAGCGGGTTGATTCCATCTATCGACTCCGGAAGAGTCCTGGCTTTCAGAAGGCGCAGCTACCACACCATTCCATGGTGGTGGAATCGACCATGCATCGCCTGAAAAGGAGAAAATGCACTCCGGTGCAACCTGGCAGGGAGGCCCGGAACCTGGATGGTTTTGGCAGAAAGTGCTTCCAGGGCTCGATGCTTGCTTGCCGTGTCCATTCTTACCAGCTGTACATGGGCATGTACTTGCAGGACCTGGCCAAGGAGCTGGCCAGGTTCTGTGCTGGTCTCTCCGGGGAACCCTTGCAGAGGTTCAAGTCCTTTTCCTCGGGGATCCGTGAATGCTCCAAGTTTATGTCCCGCGCTGCCTACGATGGCTTCGAGGCTTCGGCCCGTGTTGCGGCAGCCGGCATCGTGGCTCGACGCCAGGCATGGCTGCAGTCATCGGACCTCGAGCCATGGGTTCAGGACAAGTTGGTCAGTGTCCCTTTCCGAGGTGCAAACCTTTTTGGCAAGCCCATGACCGAGAAGGCCGCACAGCTCGAAACCGAGCACCTCACGAGGACAAGGCTGTCTAGAAAGACTTCTGCCCCTTCTCATAAAAAGAAGGGCTCGGGTAAAAATCCCTTTTACCCGAGGAAGGGCACTGCCTACAAACAGTACCCACAGTACCAGGCCTCCCAAGCTCCCCCTCAGGGTCAGTAGGCCAAGGGGCAGGGTAATGGGCTCCGTAGGCAGAGGACTCCCAAGTCTCCGGCCCCTGCTCCCACTCAGCAGAGTGGGGGTTTTTGACTCCTTAGGCATAGCCTCTCCGTCCCTGCTCTCCCAACCCTGCACAGGAGGTCGCCTCGCCCTGTTTGCCCACAAGTGGCCACCCATTACTCGAGACAGTTGGGTGCTCAGCATAGTCCACAAGGGCTATCTGCTACACTTCCAACAGCTGCCTCCTCCATACTTTCCAGGGGAGCCTCCAAGGCCTCCCCTGCACACAGACCTTCTCCTTCAGGAGCTCCAAGGTCTGTTGGTGGACAGGGCAGTGGAACCTGTGCCTCCCCACCTACAAGGTCAAGGGTTCTACTCCAGGTATTTCCTTGTACCCAAAAGAACCGGTGGTCTTCGGCCTATTCTAGACCTCAGAAATCTCAACAAATTCCTAGAGAAGGAAAAGTTCAAGATGCTTACTCTTGGAACACTTCTGCCCTACCTCCAGCAGGGAGATTGGCTATGCTCCTTAGATCTAAAGGATGCGTACACTCACATCCTCATTCATCCAGACCACAGAAAGTACCTCAGGTTCATTGTGGGAGGAAACCATTATCAATACAGAGTACTGCCCTTTGGCCTCACCTCCGCTCCCAGGGTCTTTACCAAATGCCTGGCAGTGGTGGCGGCGTACCTGAGAGATCAGGGAATCTTTGTCTTCCCCTATCTGGATGACTGGCTCATCAGGGGTCAGACGTGCCAGGAGGCCAGACAGGCCACCCTCAGGACTATTGCTCTTCTTCAAAACCTGGGGTTTGTAATAAACTTCGCAAAGTCCACTTTGCTCCCCTCCCAGAACTTGGAGTTCATAGGGGCAAGGTTGGACTCTGTGCTGGCAAAGGCATTCTTGCCAGAAGACAGAGCCCAAAGGCTGAAAAATTTAGCAAACCAGTTTCTCAGCAGGTCACTGGTCTCCGCCAGACTCTGCCTGAGGCTTCTTGGCCACATGGCATCAACAGTACATGTGACCCCCAATGCCAGGCTCCATATGAGGCCTGCATAGTGGTGTCTTCGGACTCAGTGGTCACAGGCCACAGGCAGCCTCAGAGACAGGATAAGGGTGTCCAGACAATTTCTGAACTCCCTCCGCTGGTGGCTGCACCCTCCAAATCTACTGCAAGGGGTGCCTTTTCAGATTCCTGGTTTCACCGTGGTGTTGACCACGGATACCTCCCTGCAAGGCTGGGGGGCTCATTGTCTAGGCAAGTGCACCCAGGGCCTGTGGTCTACCTGGGAGGCCGCACAGCAAATCAATCTACTGGAACTCAGGGCTATTCGGTTAGCCCTCAAGACGTTTTCTCCAACCCTGGCTCATCAGTCTGTCCTAGTTCAAACAGACAACCAGGTAGCCATGTTTTATGTGAACAAGCAGGGCGGAACTGGGTCCAGGCTCCTTTGTCAGGAGGCTCAGGACCTTTGCTTGTTTGCTCTGAGACACAACCTGCTCCTCAGAGCTGTGTATCTACCTGGCCAGGAAAACTACCTGGCCGACAGGTTGAGCAGGATTCTGCAGCCCCACGAGTGGCAGCTCCTCCCACTTCCTGTTTGGCTGCAGCACTGAGAGGCTCAGTTGAGCAGAGCTCCTGCTAGGGAGAGGTTCCTGTTTCTCTGCTCGTGCCTGGATGTCGGGACCTGGGCCGCCTCCGGAGGGGGAGGCCCAGGCCCAGAGGCCTGCCAAGCCGGGTGGGCCTCCTATTTTGGAAGTGGCTGGCGGAACCCGTAACCTGGAACAGCTGGAACCCCGGGAGGGGGCTTCCCCCAGTAGGACTGCACTTGGCCAGGACCGAGGGACCCACAGGTATGGAGGTATGGGCCCGCCACCCCAGGGAGGAGGCTCCTGTCTTCTCCCCAGGCATGGTGTGGAGGCTGGGTGGCAGCAGGGAGAGGCCCTGGGGAGACCCTGGAGGACCGTGGAATGTAGTACTGAGGGAGGTGGGTTCCCCCCTCCACCTCGGGTCCTGGAGGAGGCCTCTACCTCCTCCAGTGAGGATGAGGGGGAGGGGTCGGTCCTGCCTTCTTACCAGCAGCCCGCTAGGGCCCCTGAGGCAATTGTAGCAGCGGTGCGACAGCTTCGGGGTCTCCAGGAGGAGGCGGCCCAGCTGCGAGCCCAGCTCTCCCACCTGGAGAGCCTGCAGGCCACCATTTCCGGGGAGGAATGGGTGGCCTATGTCACCTATTGGAAAGGGGTGAAGCGGGCCTTGAAGGGCAAAAACCGAGAAATAATATACCTCAAGCAGCAGGGTTGTGGGTCCCTCACAGAAATATATCAGGCCTATGATAGATGGGCAGTACAGGGAGCAGTTCAGGGGGGGCCCCCGGGGGTAGGTTGGATGGCTGGGACTCCCCATTCTCATAGTCTGCCCTTTTCCTATTATGCCCCGGCAAGGGGAGAAGAGGATAGATGGTCCAAGGACCCTTACCTGAATACGTCTCATCGGACTGGAAGGAGAGTTGCCCACTTTGTGAGCCCTGGTCCGGTCGCTGTCCCACCTCCAAGGGCTGGTATAGTGGCTCCCTGTCCAGAAAGCTCTGTTTGCAGCACTGTCAGGGAGGGGCCTGGTGATATCCTTCCCCTCCAAAAATCGCGGATTTCTGAGACCCATTTTCCAGCGTCATACACAAATCCAGAGGCAGAAGATTCCTGGCAGCATGATCACCGAGGGATGCAGGTAGAGAGGGCCACTGGTCTAGAGCAGGGAGCCCCGATGCGGGATGTCGTTCAGGGGTGTTTTCCCAGTACTTCGGACTACAAAGATGGCCGCCGTGAAGATCATGAGGTCACTTCCGGGTTTGCCAGGAAGTGTGTCACTGCTACTTCCCCTTCTCCTCTCCTGTCACTGAAGCACCGGCAAGGTTCCAGGAATGCAGACCGGATCCCCATCGGAAGGCCTGTTGTCGGAGGGGAATCGGTGCTGCCTAGTAGGGGTTTGTCTGCTGTTTCCTCCTGTCGGGGCTTGGATTCAGCAACAGCAGCTTCGGGGATGCCTTCTACGATCCCGCGGAGCAGCATTTCATCTGCTTTGGCTGAGCCCTCTCTCAGTGTGGCCAGGAGCCTGAAGACTGGCTGCCCCCCGTCCTTTGAGCCTGCTGAGTCTGTGGAAATCCGGAGGGTGGCTGATTTGTCCATTCCCTGTCTGGATCTGCAGCGTCCAGGAACTGTACAATCTACCATGGTTTTGGGTGGGGGGGAGGGTGAAAGTTCGGCCCCCCCTAATGTGGATGTTTTTCCGGTGCTCAAACAGTTACGGGATGGCCGCTCGGCTTTCCCTGAGGCGGCTGTTTGGCGCCGGAAAGGCATGAGTAAAGGGATAGGGAAAGATAGGGGGCCACTATCTTTGAGTTCTGGATCAGCGGAGCGGGATGCACCGGTGTCTATCCTGTCTGGTGGCATGGCTGAGGTGAGCCTGGCTCGCAGGGGGGTGTCCGCCCTCCCTGCTGGAGCCTTGGCTACCGGCCGGACTTCTCTGGATCCCTGTGCCACGGCTGGCACCGACGACCAGGTAGGACCTGAGAGGGCAGAGGGGCAGGGGGGTGGCTGTTTAGGGGGTTTTGCTATGCAGGGATCTGCCCCGCTGTCCCGAGATGGTCCTGCCTTGTTGGCGGTGGCCATGCAGGGAGTGGAGGACGGTGGGTTGGTGGAGAGTATGGCGAAGGGAAAGGGGGAGCGGACGACAGGTTTCGTTGTGGGGCAGGAGGGGGAGGTTGCTCAGGATGGAAGGAAGGGGATGTTAGAAGGGGGAGTGAGGGAGAGGATGGTTCCCCTGGCTTCCGGGATTGAAGGGGAGCGGGGTTTGTCCCCGGTAGTGGTGGCCGAGACCCAGGAGCCTTCTGCTGGGTCGGAGAAGCAGGATGGAAGTTTGGGGGGGTTTTCCGGTTCCCTGGGTATTAACGAGAACCAGGTTTGTGCCGCTTTAAAATTGGCTTTGGAGACCCCGACGGGCCCTCCTGGGGCCTTTGCTGCATTTCAACATCAGGCGGTTGCGACGGGGGATGATCCAGGGGTTCTCGGTGGTACCCAGGGATCCGGAAGGGAGAGCATCCCGGACTCTGTATTTGCGGAGCTGACCCTACCCAGTCCTCAGGTTGTTCCAAGTGAGGAGATCATGGATCCTGTGGTCCGGCAACAGGTTCCCCCGCAGGTGGAAGGAGGAGGAGAACGTCCAGAAGGGCGGGGGATGGAGGCTGGGGGGTCGGCTCCCCCCCTCCGTACCTTTGCGGAGGCTCTAAAGGGGTCGGGCACCACTCCGGGGACGTCGGGGGAGGGTGGGGGGAGGGGAGGTATGCAGGGGAATGGTCCCGTAGGAGGGGAAGGAGGAGGGGGAGGGGGAGGGTTTCAAAGGGGAGTAGGGGGTGAGGTCCGACGGCGCAACGTGGCGCAGATCCGATGGGCTGGGGAGGGGTCCCCTCCAGCCAGGGAACAGGTCTTGAGGATGGTCCTTGGGCTGGGGTTTCTCCCAGGAGATCTCTACGCCTTTATCCACATGAACAACACCATGAATATGATGTTAGTTTCATGCTGAGACGGGGGCTGGAGATTTTCTGGGACCGATACCAGCAGCAGAGGGGGCAGGGAGGGTGGGCTGACTTTCGTGTTGTGCCTATCTCTCGCCAGGGGACGGTACCTGTGACCATCCTATCCAGGAATGAGTCGCTCCCAGGGCAGGACATCCAGTTTTGGTTGTCACGCCATGCGGTGCTCCTCGCACCCCTGGTTAAGGGCGCTGGGCCCCTAGGGGTGTGGGACGGGTCGTGGAAGGGTAGGATCCGTTTGCGTGAGGTGGGAAACGTGGTGCAGCACGTGCCCTCAGCCGGTTTCCTCGGTCGGGATCGCATCTTGTGCTATTACCCCGGGCAACCCCGTGAGTGTCACCGCTGTGGCTCATTTCGCCATTTGAGCATGAACTGTCCCGAGCAGGTCTGCACCCGTTGTGGTGGACGGGGTCACGCTTCGGCCGGTGATTGCTAATTCGGTGTAACCTTTGCGGGGAGTTGGGCCACCCCTTTGCCCGCTGCCCCTCCGCGTCACACAATGGACCGGGGGGGGGTTGCCGTCACTCCACCTTGGGCTCCTGTGCGGGAGGAGGCTGTAGAGGCCCCTCTCCCTCAGGAGGAGCCAGGGGGCCCTGGGGTGGAGGAGTCCATTGAACCGAGGGAGCCACCAGGGGGAGGGGATTTGGGTAGGAGGGAGGAGAGGGTTGATGTGGTGGAGGTTGATGTGTCACGACAGGATAGTGGGTCGCGGGTGGTGCCACCTCAGGAATGGACCACGGTCCCTTCCAAGGGTGGCAAGTCCAAGAGGAAGAAGCGGGAGACCTCCCCATTGTTGGAAGTAGAGCCCGTGTTGGACGTTAACCGTTTCGTCTTCTTGGCTACTGATGCGGCTGAGGTGGATGAGGGCATGCCTGTGGAGGCAGGGCTTCCTGTGCGGCGCTCGGAGCGGTTGGCGGCGGGGCGGCCCCTCTTCCTCAGCGGCGACCTTCAAAGGTGCAGAAGGCGCGCCGCAGTCAGGGTCCTCCAATCAAGGGGGATACTGGCGCCCGACGGGTGAGGGAGGATGGCCTTGTACCCCCGCAGTTGGGTTCGGGGCCTTCGCAGGAGCCCCCTGCTGACCCGGCCGCCCTGGCCTCCCCCGCGGGGGTGGGCACTGTCGTATTGTCTCAGTCTTTGTCCGGGGAGGGGGGGGCTGCACAGGTGGTGGACCCCACGGAGGAGGTCATTCCTCCGACCCCTGACCCGTTTGTACCTCCTCCTCCGGTAGGGGCTGGGCCTGCCCTCGCGACAGCTTTGCCTGGTGGTCCCGGGGGCGCCAGCACCTCCTGGGGTGACAGGGTCGAGCGGGAGGAGGAGGAGATCCTCGAGGTGGTCGATGTGGACCAGGAGGAGTTGTTTGAGCTCGCAGGCCTGTCCTGCAAGCGGGATTCTGGGGATCCCGGGGTTGGTGAGAAGAGGAGGAAAGGGTCACTGCACTCGAAATAGGCATGGCGTGCACTCCTGCGTTCTCGTGCGCCACCATCAACGTGGCCAGCATTTTCTCAGACCAGGCGCGGGCTATGGCCTATGATTTTCTTTCTACGAGCGGGCTGGATGTCATCTTCTTGCAGGAGACCAGACTCACCTCGCTTGCTAGCCTTCATCGGGCAAAGCGAGAGTGGAGGTGGGGCCCTTCATACTGGTCCCTTGCGGCACAGCCCTATGCAGGAGTGGCGGTTTTGTTCACGTCCAACCGATTTCAGGTGCAGTACGTGTGGGAACTGGAGCAGGGCCGGTGCTTGCTTTTAGACGGCTACTGCGGGCCCCATCGGTTTCGTTTCGTGGTGGTTTACGGGCCCCAGTCTAAGTTGGGGCGGAAGACCCTGTTTGGGGTCATCCGCCCCTACTTACACACCTCCCGTTTGGTGGTCCTTGCCGGGGATTTCAACACCACCACCTTTTTGCAGGACCGAGGGGGGGAGCGTTGCCCACCCAGTTACGAGGGCCTCTTTTTGGCCGAGATGACCCGGACGGCTGACCTCGTGGATGTTTTCCACCGGGCTTTTCCTAGGTCGCCGGGGTTCACCTACTACCATGGGACCTGCAGGAGTCGTATCGATCGGATATATGTGAGTGCCCGGGTGGAGTGTTCCCCTCCGCAGTTGCAGGCGGTTGACTTTTCGGACCACCGCGTCCTCTCTGTGTCCTTCCTGGCCAACCACGAGGAGCTTAGCAGGGGTCCTGGCCTGTGGCGACTGAATGTGCAGTTGTTGGCAACATCAGAGGTGGTCCAGGAGTTCTTGGCCTTTCTCGCAGACCAGGAGACCCTGCTGAGTGTTTTTCCTTCCCGTGGTGCCTGGTGGGATGAGGTGAAGACGCGTGCCCGACAACTCTTCCGTTCCCGGGGTACCTCCATGGCTCGATCCCGCTACCTCACCTACACTGTCCTCCGGAGGTCGCTGGATCGTTTGGTATCCCGAGGGGCAGCGCGGGAGGAGGTTGAAGAGGTGCGCGTCCAGCTCCGTGGCCTGCTTTACGATCGCCATGCCTCCCTATGCTTCGAGGGGGCGGCCGGTGGGGGCGCCACTCCAGACCCTTTCCGGACTTGCAGGGAGAGGGTTCAGCGTCGGGAGGTCATGGCCCTGCGGGGCGAGGACGGTACCATTCATACCTCCCAGGAGGACCTTTTGCGGATGGTGGGGGAATACTTCTCGGACCTGTTTGGGGATCGCCCCGTGGACCTCACCCATATCCGAACGTACCTGGGCCTTCCCCCGGTGTATTCGGCTGTGGTCCAGGCACAGGTCGATGCACTCGCTGCACCGATTCAGCAGGTGGAGGTGGAGAGGGCGATTCGTGCCATGCCGTTGGGGAAGGTGCCTGGGCGCGATGGGCTCCCTGTGGAGTTCTATCGCACTTTCATTGCCCAGCTGGCCCCCTTCCTGACCTCCCTGTTTCAGGAGATCATGGACACGGGGTATCTCCCGCGGTCATTTCGCGAGTCTGTCCTGCTGCTGCTCTCCAAGGGGAAGGACGATAGCTCCTTGGACTTCTGGCGGCCGCTCTCTCTTCTGAACGCGGACCGGAAGATCCTGGCCAAGTGTTTGGCCAACCGACTGGTGGAGGTGTCGGGCGATTTGCTGTCCCCTTCCCAGTATTGTTCCGTTCGGGGGAGAGGGGTTCTGGACGCTGTCGCCACAGTCCGGGAGATGGTGGAAAGAGGCCGGTCGCTCCAACGGGACCACTGGTTGGTCTCCTTGGATCAGTCCAAAGCCTTTGATCGAGTCAGTCACCGGTACCTGTGGGTGGTGCTCCAGCACTTCGGCCTCCCTGCAGGTTTCCTCTTCGTCGTGCAGGCGCTGTACCGAGGGGGGGTGAGCTTCCCGTTTATTAACGGGTGGCTCGGACGGCCATTTGGTGTCGCCTCGGGGGTGCGGCAGGGGTGCCCTTTGAGCCCCCTGCTGTATGTTTTCTCCCTCGACCCCTTCCTCCGGAGATTGTCCTCAGGTGGGTTGCGGGGCCTGGAGGCGCCCGGTGCGCCCCCGGTGTCCGTCGTTGCTTACGCTGACGACATCTCAGTTTACGTGGACGGCACTGATGGGGTAGAGGCCCTGCGAGAGGCCGTGGAGGAGTACTCGGAGGTAGCCCATTCTGTTGTAAACCACAGCAAGTGCCAGACGCTGTGGTTGGGCTCCTCGGAGGCCTCCCCGCCTTCCTGCGCCCCCTTTCCTCCTCCCGTGGGGGAGGTCCGCGTTTTGGGCCTCGTCTTCGGGTCGGAGGACTGTGCGGAGTCCAATTGGGACCGTTGTCTCGAGACTGCACGGTGTCGGGTGCTGCGGTGGAGGGGGTGGAGGTGTACGTACGAGGAGAAGATCAAACTCCTCGGGACGTTTCTGCTTCCTCTCTTTCTGCACGTGGCCACGGTCTTCGTCCTTCCGTTGTCCCGTCAGGCGTCTGTCTGTGCTGTCTTTTTCTGTTTTCTGTGGGGTAACCGCTTGAACCCCGTCCAGCGCAACATCGTTTGCCTGGATCGGGCAGAGGGCGGTTTGGGTATGTTGCACCCCCTTGTCTTCCTGTCAGTCTTGTCTATGGCATTCCACTTGGGTAGGATGCGGGAAGGGGGTGGGGTCTGGTGGGTGGCCTCCTATCGGGAATGGTTCTCCCGCTTCTGGGAGCAGTGGGAGGGGGCGTCCTCGGTCCCATGTGTGCGCCGGAGAGGGGAACAGGCCCCATCGTACGTATTCGTGATGGTGGGGCTCATTCGGCGGTGGGGGGTGACCGACCCGCTCGCCCAGTCCTTGGGGCGGAAAGGCTTATACCGGATGGTTCTCACCTCTCACTATCAACCACGGTGGGCCCTGCGGGACTGTCCGGCGGATGTGATGCAGCGGGGCCTTCGGCTGTTGAACTCCCCTCGGCTACCGAAGAAGGTTCGGGATGTAGCCTGGTTGTCTTTCCACGGGCGTTTGTACGTGAGGGACAACCTCAAGTACAGGTCACAGGCCGAGCGGGTCTGTCCGAGGGCCGGGTGTGAGGGGCAAGCGGAGACCATGGACCATTTCCTCCGGCAGTGCCCCTTTAACGTGGAGGCCTGCCGGTTGGTGTCCGCTGCTCTTCACCTGCGCGACCTTTCCCTCCTCACGTATGCGGAGTGGGTGTACGGGGCCTGGTCCTTTCCTCTAAGGCAGGACTCCGGGACCCTCTACCTCGTCACGGCCGTGGTACGCTACCACCTGTGGCAAGCGCGCTGTCATGTCTCGACCCGGGGGTTGGTCCTGCCCCTCGACGAGGTGGTGCGGGACATTCTGGAGGAAGTGTCCAGCATGGCGCAACGTGAAAGGAGGGTGGTGGAGGCTCATCGTTGGGAGCGTCTGTGGCGTCACCTCACCCTTCGCCCCCCGTGAGGGGCAGGGGTTCCCTGGGGTTTTCGTCCCTGTAGGACTGTGAGGTTTTTGTTTTGGTTTGTTGTTCCCTGGGGGGAGGGGTGTGATCGGAGGGGTTAGTTTTCCCTTCCCTGGGGTTGTCCTTCTCTTTATGATTTTGGGATGTTTTCCTCCCGGGAGGGGAGGGGGGGGTGAGCTGGGGCTCCATAAGCGGGTTTTGACCGGTTGTCCGCTTTCCCTTTCTTCTTAGAGGGTGGCCATCCCAATATTTTTGTTTTCCGTGTTTGTCTGTTCTTTTTGTTTTCTGGGCATCCCGCTCCGTTGTCTGAAGGGCAGGGCAGTACAAGGGTTCTGTATTTCCTTTGTATTTCGCTATTTGATTTGATTTGTATGATTACTTATGATTTGTCTTGATGGGATTGTGTTGGGGATGGGCTAAGGGGGCCCTTATGTTTTCATTTGGTTTGGGGGGAGGGGGTGGGGAGGTTTGTCTTTGAAGTGTTTGTCTGGATGGGATGGGTCTGAAGGGGGAGGGATAGGGATAGGGGGTTTATTTCCTGGATGGGTGGGGAGGGGGAGTCTGAGAGTCAGACAGACTGGACAGTTGGACATTTGGATTGGTGGGGGTGTTGTGCGGGGCAGGGGTTCAGGGACTGCAAGATGCAATGTGTGGGCTCTGCAGTGGTGGTCTGGTAGGGGGAGGAGGGGTCGGGCATGGACATTGGACTGACGGGGGGGAGGGGACATGGACATTGATAAGGACCTTTTGGGGGTTGTTGTTGGGAGGAGGGCACGTGTGTTTATTACTGGGTTTGGGGAGGTGGGTCACGGGGGGGTTGTGATATTTGTTTTGTGCTATGTCGGGGGGTGGGGGTTTTGGGGGGGTGTGGGACTTGGTTGGGGTGATTGTTTCTACTTTTTGTCTGTATTTTGTTGCTTGTTTAATAAACTCAAAATTTCCATCCTTTGGTGGTTCAGAAGATTTTTCTGAAATGGGGACTTCATCCATAGATCTGTTTGCCAGTCCACTGAACAAACAGCTGCCAAAGTTCTGCTCCAGGAAACTGCATCCTCTGTGGATAGCAGCAGATGCTTTTCTGATTCCCTGGTCTCAGGGCCTCCTGTATGCGTTTCCTCCCATGCCCTTGGTGGCCCGAACTCTGTTCAAGATTCTTCAGGACAAGGCCTCAGTCCTACTGGTGGCTCCCAGGTGGCCGAGACAACCTTGGTTTCCACTTCTGCTTCAGCTGGCAATGGATCCCCAACTGCCTCTGGGGTTGCAACCCGACCTCCTCTCTCAAGATCAGGGTTCTCTTCTGCACCCCAATCTCAAAGCTCTCAATTTGATGGCCTGGAGGCTGCAAGGGTAGTTTTGGCTCCCTGGGGCCTACCTCAGGAGGTTGAGGAGGTTGTCCTAGCCTCTAGGAAACAGTCCACTAGAAAAACCTATGCTCTCAAATGGAAAAGGTTTTCGGTGTGTTGTCAGTTACGTACAGAGGATCCTTTCTCCTGTACTGTACCAGTAGTGCTTCAGTACTTACTGCACTTATCAAATCGGGGACTTAAGTCCAATTCTGTTCGGGTCCACTTCTCAGCTCTAGCAGCTCACCACTCACTGGTGGAGGGACACTCTGTCGGTTCACCCCTTGGTGTCCCGCTTTCTCAGAGGCTTGCTTTTGCTCAAGCCTCCAATCCGTCCTCCTGCTCCTGCAAAAATGCAATGTGTGCCTTCGAGTCAGTCCTGACTCCTGGCGACCCAGAAGCTCCTGGGTTTTCTTGGCAGTGGGAGTTGAATGTGGTCTTGCAGCAACTGACTCGCCCACCTTTTGAGCCGATGGCTACTTGCCCTCTACGCTTCCTGTCCTGGAAGACACTCTTCTTGATAGCCCTAACCTCGGCCAGGCGAGTGAGTGAGCTTCAGGCCCTGGTCTGTGACAGGCCTTACACCCGCTTCTATAGGAACAGGGTAGTCCTTAGGACTCATCCAAAGTTCCTCAGAAAAGTTATCTCCTCCTTCCACCTTAACCAAGAGGTGGTTCTTCCTACATTCTTCCCTAGGCCTCATGCAAGCCAGGCTGAAGCAGTTCTGCATACCCTGGACTGTAGGAGGGCCTTATCCTTCTACCTTGACCGTACGCAGGGGCATAGAAGGGCTACTCAGCTCTTCATCTCTTTTGACCCTAATAATTTGGGGTTAGCTGTGTCCAAGCGTACCTTGTCCACTTGGGTAGCTGACTGTATCACCTGGGCTTACAGGGCAGCTGACCTTCCTTTGCAGGGTCGGGTCATGGCCCATCGCGTCAGGGCAATGGCTGCCTCAGTGGCTCACCTCCGCTCTGTAGCGTTTGTGGACATCTGCAAGGCTGCAACTTGGTCCTCAAGCCAGACAAAGCTTTGCAGCCCATTACAGTCTGGAAAAGGAAGTCCCGTAGGGACAGTGCTTTTTGCCAGGCAGTACTCCGGAATCTCTTTGAGGTTTAGGCAACTCCTGCCCTCCAGCCCTCCGTTGGGCTACCGGTGGAGGTTCTGTCAGTGAAAAGCCTTTCTTTGATGCTGGGACTAGAGGGAGTTCTCTTGTTCAGCCTGGGTTCCTTGGTAGCCCAGAGCTAGGGAGTCACCCATATGTGAGGACTGACTTCTTGCTTGGTCCTGGAGAAAGAGTAGTTACTCACCTGTAACAGGTGTTCTCCAGGAGCAGCAGGAATCAGTCCTCACAACCCTCCCTCCTCCCCTGGGAGTTGCAGTTGTACATAGTTTATTTTTACATTTCTGTGTGCTGTTTTTAGCTATGTCATTTGACTGAGCAAGATGGCACCTTTAGGCAGGAAGGGAACCACGCATGCGTGCCTGCATTCCCAAAGGCTTTCTTGGAAAGCTGGGGAAATGCTCCGCAAGGGCTCCATCGGCGTTGATGTCACCCATATGTGAGGACTGATTCCTGCTGCTCCTGGAGAACACCTGTTACAGGTGAGTAACTACTCTTTGCCCTCCCAAATCATCACAATGTCATCTATATTCTTTTCCATAGAAGGACATGGGTGGAAAAAGGATGTGAAACTAAACATTGTTCTTCAAAATGGGCCACATACAAGTTGGCCACATTTGATGAGATTACAGATCCCATAGTTACTCCTTTTGCTTGTTTATAAAATACTTTTTGAAAGCAGAAAAAGTTTTGTGTCAGAGCAGTCTCAGCCAGTTGTATCAAAAAAACTGTGGGGATATTATGGTCCATCCTTCGTAGGGATAAAACTTGTTCTTATATCAAAAGAACCTCAGGTTGAGGGATATTGGTGTATAATGATGCAATATCCATGGTTACCAACACCAAATCTTGATGATACAGTATGTTGTTTTTGTTTGTTTTGGGTTTTTTTGTTGTTTTTTTTCAGTGCCATCAAGTCAGCGTTGACTCTGGGATTTCTTGGCAATGTATCATCGGAAGTAGATTGCCAGCCTTTTCTTCCGAGGCAATGGAGGGTAAAGTGACTTGCCGAAGGTCACAAGGAGTGCCAGTGGGAATTGAACCCATGATCTTCTGGTTATGAGGCAGTTACTCTAACCAACACCAAATCTTGATGATACAGTATGTAGTAAACTAATTTAGTATATTAATGATATGTGAAGAGTCCCTGATGTGTTTCAAGTGCAAACTGTCTCAAAAAATATTTAAAAATTGTGAAATGGAAGGGAGGAATGGCTAGTGGTTTGTGCAGTAGTCTTGGTCCGGAGGGACCTGGGTTCAAGTCCCAACAACTGAGCACGATTCCACGTGCAACAAGGACCCAGTAAGAAACGTGGAATGCAACAAAAAGACGTGATGTAAAATACTTTAATTTCTTTATTCCAATCCAGCCACCGGCCCGACACTGGCCGTGTTTCGTAAAAACCTTCCTCAGGGGCAAATGATGGCTAAAATACATAAAACATACATGTAAAAACAAAAAATTATATATAAAAAATATATTATGATAAAGAGAATGAAAAAACAGAACGTGTAAATAAAAAACGCCAAAGTAAACGTGTAAGAAACAAGATAAAAACAAAGCACAGCCAATATTAGGAGCGTAATGAATAGGAAAAATTAATAACTTGCAAAATGCCAACTTGAAATGTGGCTAAAAAACATAAATATCAATAAATATTTGAATAAATAAATCACATTAATACAATTAAATATAAGACATTTCCAAACGATAAAATCGTGTAAACAATATTATGACTGAGCCATAGATAATACATATGAACAAATAAATATGTAAAACAAATAAATGACTAATATATTAAAGTATTAAACTTACTATAATTAATATAAAATGTTCTGAACTAATAGGTTTTGTCAGCAAATCTGTGACTGAGCCATAAAGTATACATATAAACAAATAAATATGTGAAATATTAAAATGACGGGGGTGCCACAAATTCAAATTCATTATTAGATACATAAACATAAACAATAAAAATAATAATAATAGTAATAGTAAAAATTATATAATAATAATAATAAAGGTAAAATTTAAAAACGAAAAATCAACGCTTCAAAGGATGTGACCATTCATAAGAACAAAACGAATCATACCTGTATGTCGTATGTTTCTAAAACTGTAAATAACTCCTCCTTTATAAACACAGGAATGCCTAAGATATTAAAAAATAGTAATACACAATATCAATCCTATTCAAAAAGGGGGGTCTAAAAAAAGGGGGGAAGAGACCAAGAAAAGAGATGAGGATGAAAGAAAACAGACAATTCGTATGAAAAAATCTTTTAATCAAAAGTAAAATGAATATTAATTATAGTAAGTTGGCTGGATTGGAATAAAGAAATTAAAGTATTTTACATCACGTCTTTTTGTTGCATTCCACGTTTCTTACTGGGTCCTGGGTTCAAGTCCTACTGGAGGACAGCAGCCTCAGGCTGGAGGGACTAGGGTTACAGTCCCACTGGTACTCCTTGTGGCCTTGGGTAAGCTACTTAACCCTCCATTGCCTCAGGTATGACCTTAGATTTTGAGCCTCTTGGGGACAGAGAAATACATACAGTACCTGAATGTAACTTCCTTAACCGCTTAGCTGCTATCCGCTATAGGCAGTATATCAAGTAAATAAACTATAACTATAAATAGATTCAAAAAGTGAACCAAAAGGCAAGACTGTTGGCTTGCCTGGTAGATTAATCAAAGATTTATGAACTTTCACAAGTACATAAATAGTAGGAATGATTGGATGTGATACTATCAAAAAATCAGCTTCTTTTCTGGTGAGAGAGCCTGCTACAATACCTAACTGTATTAGGATATCCAGTCTTGTTTTAAGCTTTAATGTTGGATTCCTATTGTTTCTCATAAAAGAGGCATTATTGAGTTGTCTTTCTATTTCTTGAATATAGTCAGTGATATTCATAATTACTATTGCCCCTCACTTATCTGCTGGCTTAATTGTAATCATATCATTTTCCCTTAAAGACTGTATTGCCTAGTTCTCTATCTTCATTGCGTTAAAATACATAACGATTGTTTTTTTTGTTACAAATCTGTGATCCTTTTAAGAGAAACCTTTTCAAAGGTATCTATGGCACAGTTCATATGATCTGGAGGAACCCATGTAGAATTACCATGTATCAGGGAGCTGTCATCTATCGTAATAGTATCTTTGGAAAAATAATCCATGATCCCAAGTCTCCTAATCAACTTGTAAATGTCAACTCTGGTATTAATGGGGTCATGTTTTAGGGATGGTACAAAGGAGAGACCATTTTTTCAAAATCCTGAGTTCATTCTGGGTTAATTTCACGTCAGAAAGATTAATGACTGCAGTGTATTCTATGTGTGATCCCCTTTATGATCCCAAGCTCATATTTATACCCCTCCCCCTCCCTCTCCCCCTGAATGGAAATTCTATTCTCCAGAACTTTTTTATTTTCCTGTTCATACAGGTCGAGACTGACCTACCCCTTTTCAAAGCTTGTCCATCTGAAAATCCTGTCTACTTTCTACCCTTCTAGGAGTAAAGAGCGGAGCAAAGGGGTCAAATTCATCTCCTGATTGACTCCTAATGCGTTTCTTAGCTCTCTCTACCTTTGTTATGGCCAACATCATTGACGAGTACTGTTTTCTTATACTTTCTGTCATAAATCCTATGTTCGGAGAAACTAATTCTCCCTCTTGGTCTTGAATCTATTGATGCTGTTAAAGTAGGCCTAGAGTCCTATGATGATCGCTCTATATGTATAATCATTTTCTGTGAGGCCCATTCCTCTTTTGCTTCTAGGGATATACAGTCTTGGTATTCTTATAAACCACCTTATTGGCATGGAGGAGTTTTCTTGTTTGTTCATGTAATTTCTCAAGATATTTCAGAGGCAAGTCTACAATTCCAAAGCTATATGAGAGTATAGGGATTGCAAGATGATTGATGGTTTGTATCATCTCCAGGAACAAGCAGGAATAAGTCATCACATATGGGTACGTCGGTACCGACGGAGCCCGCGCGGGAAAGCTCCCCAGCTTTTCAGATTAAAAGCTTTTGGGGCCTCCCACTGCACATGCGCGCTGCCTTCCCGCCTTCCTGACCAGCTCTCGTCAGTTTCTTTTTTTCCGAGGAGCCAGCAGGTCGTGTTCCTGTCACCGCTGAAGAAATTGTTAATTTTATTGTTTTCTTTAGACCGCGTACCTGCCTTCCCCATTCTGAAACCGGTACTGCCGGTCTCTCTTTCTTTCTTTGAAAAAAAAAATATATATTTTTCTTTTCTTCAGCACAGCTTGGTATTTTGTTAGGCCTTCAGGCCTACACAAATTCTCCTCATGGAGAAGCCAGTTCCTGGTTTTAAAAAGTGTACCAAGTGCAGTGCTGTCATTCCTCTTACAGACACCCATGAATGGTGTCTTAAATGTTTAGGACCTGACCATTCCATACCGGACTGCCCATCCTGCTCCCAGATGTCGAAACGTGGATTGCAGAACCGGGCCAACAAGTTCCATGTGCTGTTTCCTTCAGAAGCATCACAGTCATCCAGGTCTTCCTCTCCGGATGGATCTCAGGTAACCAAAACTCCAGTGGGCAAATCCTCTAAAAGCAAATCTCTTTCTAAAGATCGAGAGGCTCTCAATTCTGAGTTCGAGGATTCTGCCCAGGCCAAAAAACCCCGGCGGGAGGCTCCGGCCTCCAAAGCAATCATGGGGTCACAGGTTGACATCGATGGCGCGGCCTCGACAGATCACCTGTTGTACTGCTCTGGGGTACCGGCCCATACCGGTACCGACATCCAGGCAGCAGTGGCGTCTATGGGCAATACTGTCCAAGTCATGCAGCAGGCCATTCTGGCTTTTATTAATGCTGCTACGCCCTCGGTACCGCAGCCAGCGGTACCGGGTCCGGTTCCGGTAATGGCTTCCATACCGGAACCGAGGCCATCGTCTTCCAAACGCAGATCGGTTCCACATGCCGGATCCGGGCTTTTGCCCGGTACCGATCCCATACCCGGTACGCCCGATGTCGATACCGAACGGTATGCGTATCGTGCGTTGGAAGCACATAGAGGATACTCTGCTTCCTCAGAGGATTTTAACTCCTCTGATGATTCTGATGAGTTCTCCCTTGATCTTCCTGAGGAGCCTTCTTCTCCTAAAAGGAGAATGTCTCCACCAGAGGATTTGTCCTTTCAGGACTTCATCATAGAAATGACTAAAGGTCTTTCTATTGCTTCATCCTCTGAAAAGGAACCCAGATCAAAGAAACTGGATATTTTAGGATACTCTAAGTCTCCTAAAGAGGCAGTTACCCTGCCTATCCATGAAATCCTTCAAGAACACTTGATGGACTTATGGGAGGCTCCTCTAACATTGTCTCCTTCTTCTCGCAGGTTGGACACCATGTACCGTGTCCCCCCTTCTCCTGGTTTCCAAAAAACTCAGTTGCCTCACCATTCTATTGTGGTGAAGTCTGCAATGAAGAAGATAAAGAGTACCAAAAGGCACTCTTCTACTCCTCCAGGGCGAGAATGTAAGACTCTAGACTCTTTTGGCAGGAAAACTTTCCAGGCTACTATGCTTATAGCCAGGATTAATTCCTATAGTCTTTACATGGGCATGTTTCTCAGTGAAATCGCTCTAAAAGTTCGGCATTTTGCCCCCTTTATCCCTGAGGATAAGAGGGAGCAGTTCATTTCCTTAGTGAAACACCTTTTGGATATTTCAAAGTTCTCCAACAGGGCAGCTTTTGATTCCTTTGAGGGTGCTGGTAGGGCTTCGGGCATTGCTATAGCAGCCCGACGTCTTGCTTGGCTCCAGGCTTCTGATCTAGAACCTTGGGTCCTAGATGGCTTACGAAATCTGCCCTGTACAGGTGAGAACTTATTTGGTGAGGAGTGGCAAATTAAGGCCACTCAAATGGACGCAGAAAATGCCACCTTAGATAGACTTTCTAAGTCTACCTCCACTCCTGCCAAGAAGAAGTCTTTTAAGAGGCCTTATTACAAGAAGTCCAGATTTTCCACAAATACTGGCCAACAATCCTCTCAGCCTCGTTTTGCTGCTAAACGTCAGCAACCTAAACAGGCAAGGTCAAAGCCTGCAGCGTCTGCTACGCCTCAGCAGGCTCCACCCCCTCAGGGGTTTTGACTTGCCCCTAGAGAACTTAACTTTTCTGGCTCTAGAACAACCAGAGCCCCTCACCATACCCGGAAGGTTAGCTCACTTTGCTCCCAGATGGGAGCAAATTACATCAGAGCAATGGACCCTCTCTATCATCAGAGAGGGTTACAAACTCCATTTTTCCGACCTTCCTCCTTATACTATGGTGAGGCAGTTCAATTCTCCCCCATCTCTCCTGGCCCTCTTGGGTCAGGAAGTCTCCTCCCTCCTTGCCCAGGGGGCAATAGAGGAGGTCCCTCTTCTTCAACAGGGGACGGGATTCTACTCCCCTTATTTTCTAATACCAAAGAAGACAGAGGGCTTCAGACCAATTCTGGATCTGAGAGAATTGAACAAATTTCTTTTCAAGGAGAAATTCAAAATGCTTTCTCTGGGCATTCTCCTTCCATACCTTCAGAGTCAGGATTGGCTTTGTTCTCTAGACCTAAAGGATGCGTATACACACATACTCATCCACCCATCCCACAGAAAATACCTTCGATTTCTGTTTCAGGGAAAACATTTCCAGTACAGAGTACTCCCCTTCGGTCTAGCCTCTGCTCCAAGAGTGTTCACCAAATGCATGGCAGTCGTAGCTGCCTTTCTAAGAGGCCTGGGAATTTTCATATTCCCATACCTGGACGACTGGCTCATCCGAGCTCCCTCTCAGTCCCAGGCCCAAATTTCCCTGGACCGCACAAGGCGTCTTCTGCAGTATCTAGGACTGGTAGTAAACCTTCCCAAGTCTCAACTAATCCCTACTCAGTCTCTCGAGTTCATAGGGGCCCAGTTAGACACCATCACTGCAAGGGCCTACCTGCCTCAGGTCAGGGCCCAACGCCTGCTGAGTTTGGCCTCCCAAGCTCAGTCCAGCAGTCATTTGACAGCCCGGGAAATGCTGCGACTTCTGGGCCACATGGCCTCCACGGTACATGTGGTGCCCTACGCTCGTCTGCATATGAGAGCAGCTCAATGGACCTTAGCCACCCAGTGGACTCAAGCATCTGGAGCGCTCTCCGACCAAATACTCACCTCAAGCCGTCTATTTTGGTCCCTCCAATGGTGGACATCCACCAAGAATCTGTTGTTGGGGGCCCCCTTCCAACCTTTGTTGCCCCAAGCAACCCTCACAACAGATGCCTCCCAAACAGGGTGGGGAGCTCATCTTCAGAACCTCTCCACTCAGGGCACTTGGTCTCCACAGGAGGCCACCCTTCATATCAACCTCCTGGAACTGCGAGCAATTTACCTTGCCCTCAAGGTCTTCTATACCCTCCTTGTCAACCTGACTGTCCTAGTTCAGACAGACAATCAGGTAGCCATGTTCTATATAAACAAACAAGGAGGGACAGGCTCTGTCGCTTTGCAACGAAGCTCTCAGAATATGGGCCTTCGCCAGAGAGCATCAAATTCACCTTCTTGCAGTGTATCTTCCAGGAGTTCAAAACTCTCGTGCAGACAGACTCAGTCGAGTTCTGCTTCCACACGAATGGTCCCTACATATGGACCAGATACGCAGAATCTTTCAGGAATGGGGGACCCCGGACATAGACCTCTTTGCAAGTCCGTGGAATGCCAAACTTCCCCGGTTCTGTTCCAGAACTCAGTGTCAGGGAGCTCAGGCCCACGATGCCTTCCTCCTGCATTGGGGTCAGGAATTCCTCTATGCCTTTCCACCCATTCCTCTAATATCCAAGACTCTGTTCAAGCTCCAGAGGGATCACGGGACTATGATCCTCATAGCTCCCCGCTGGCCACGCCAGGTGTGGTTCCCTCTACTTCTGCATCTCTCCCAGGGATCCTCCCTGGACCTGGGAGCTGCGCCAGACCTTCTGTCTCAGGAGGAGGGGACTTTGTGGCACCCAAACCCCAAATCCCTACATCTCAGAGCTTGGTTACTGAAGGCCTAAGTCTTCAAGACTTTAATCTTTCTCAACCTGTGACAGATATCCTTCATGCCTCTAGGAAACCTTCCACGAGGCGTTCTTATGCTTTCAAATGGAAACGTTTTTCCATTTGGTGTGCTCAGCAGGGTCTTGACCCTCTAGCACTTCCTTTGAATTCCCTCTTGGACTATCTCCTGCATCTTTCAAATGCAGGTCTTAAGACGAATTCAGTAAGGGTCCATTTGAGTGCTATTGCAGCATCCTTAAAACCTATAAATGGACAACCTGTCTCCTCTCATCCTCTTGTTGCACGTTTCATGAGAGGCCTGACTCTAACTAAACCTCCCATCCGACCTCCTCCGGTAGCATGGGATTTGAACCTAGTTCTAGGTCAGCTTATGAAGCCACCTTTTGAGCCTTTGGACTCTACCTCCTTCAAATTTCTTTCCTGGAAGGTTGTTTTCCTTATTGCAGTCACTTCGGCTCGCCGCATCAGTGAACTGCAGGCTTTAGTGGCTCATCCACCTTATACTAGGTTTCATCATGATAAGGTGGTCCTTAGGACGAATCCCCACTTTATGCCCAAAGTGGTCTCGCCTTTTCATCTTAATCAAGAGGTATATCTACCTGTCTTTTTCCCGGCTCCTCATGCATCCAGTGCAGAGAGGAACCTTCATACTCTGGATTGTAAAAGAGCTCTTGCCTTTTACCTCAACAGGACTCAACCACATCGAAAGTCTTCCCAACTTTTCGTGGCTTTTGATCCTTCTCATTTGGGACTTCCAGTCACCAAGCGTACACTTTCCAATTGGATCGCTCAGTGTATTTCTTTTGCTTACCAGAGTAAGAACATTTCTCTGGAGGGCCATGTCACAGCTCACAATGTGAGAGCCATGGCCACTTCTATGGCTCATCTTCACTCTGTGTCCATAGATCAGATCTGTCGAGCAGCCACTTGGGCCTCGGTTCATACCTTCACAGCCCATTACTGCTTGGACAAGGACTCCCGCCGGGATGCCTTGTTTGGTCAGGCTGTCCTCAAACACCTGTTCCATACTTAAACAACTCCTGCCCACCTTCCCTGGATGGATGCCTGAGATCCATGCGAAGATGGTTTACCCTTGGAGGGGGATCTCCCAGGCATCTTAGCTAGGGAGTCCCCATATGTGATGACTTATTCCTGCTTGTTCCTGGAGATAGCACAGTTACTTACCTGTAACAGGTGATCTCTGGGAACAGCAGGAATTAGTCAGCACAACCCACCCACCTCCCGTAGGAGCGGTATCTCTATCTATCTATCTTCCTGTCCTCTCTCTCTATTGTCTCAGCTTTAAACTCGAACTGACGAGAGCTGGTCAGGAAGGCGGGAAGGCAGCGCGCATGTGCAGTGGGAGGCCCCAAAAGCTTTTAATCTGAAAAGCTGGGGAGCTTTCCCGCGCGGGCTCCGTCGGTACCGACGTACCCATATGTGATGACTAATTCCTGCTGTTCCCAGAGATCACCTGTTACAGGTAAGTAACTGTGCTTTATTCTTTGATGTTAGTGCACTTTTCAGAATCAGCTTCGGTCTCCTGTAATACTCTTTGCTGGCCTTTTCTCTCAATACGTTATAGTGGATCATTGCCACTTCCTCTACTCCTAGATATTTATATACCCCTTCCTGCTCAAGTTCCTTTTTGTTACACCCAGTGTGAAGAGCTCATTCGGAGGAGAACTGCTGGATTGTGTCATCTTATGGTGAATACTGAGACACTGCTTAACAGTGTCAAGCTGCATGAGACCTGAGCATTCAACGATTCTGCGGTGGAGTACTGGTTGGTGTCCCCTTAGTTCCAGCTGCCTGTTGTGAGGAGTTCATTTGGAGGAGAGCGCCAGATTGCGTCATCTTACGGCGACTCTTGGGACACTGCTTAACAGTATCTAGCTGTTCCATGGCTGCATGCCCGAAGGGGTGTGTGACTAAAGGGGCTTGTCCCCTTTGTTGCCCCTTCGGTGCCAGTTTGGGGCTCAAGGGCCAGAAGGTGCCATGGCTCTGGGAAAAGGAAGGTGAAATCTCAGGTTATAACAACAGCTGCAGCATCTACTCCTGCAGTTCCCTTCGGTTCAATGGATAAGCATGTGCAGCCATTATCTAAAGTAATTTGGTAATTTGGACTCTTTTTCCTTGGAATTTTTGGGGTGTCCTTAAGTCCAATAGTGAGGACTTCTGCTCTCAATCCTGGCTCAAGAGGCTGGGAGTGTTACTCCCTTAATGGGCTGTGGTGGAGTATCTGGAGTTAGCTCTGCCGAGGGCTCACCACCATCTTTGCCTAGTACAGGTACCTTTCAGATTCAATCAGTAAAGAGGCCTGTGGTTTCTTCCAATAAAAAGTTTGACTTTTCTAGTAACGTGACTCTGGTGGACATTTGGCAGGAAGTTTCTAAAACTAATCTTCTTCAAGGATTTATTGATCAAACTGTTGTGTTTTCTGAACAGGTGGTTGAGAAAACTCGTTTGGTGGATGGAATTCTGTCCTTGGCCAATCAACAGTGTGACAGGCTGAAGGGCCAGGTTGTTACCCTCTAGTCGGCCGGGATGACGAGGCTGAATGATTCTCTTATTTTCTATAAGCATGTTGAGATAATGGAAAATGCTATGATCTTAGATTTCTGAATTTTCCCCAGGTACGGTTGTTACCTCAACTTGCTTTGTTTCATAATATTGTAAAGATGTTTTGCTAATACCTGAACCTGAAAAGATTGTTGTTTTGAAACTATATTATATTTTTCCTACCCTGCAGATTGCAGGCGATCAGGTGGCATGAGAGGGGGGTCTCATCACATTCTATTGACCTTACTGAATTTTTGGAGACATCAGTAGATGTTATCTCAACTCATGCTACACTGATTGTATTCTTTGCCACAGAGATAGATAAAGGGCCCAATTCTGAGACACACCTTGTGGGCTGCATGTCCTGCTGGGACTTGAAGCCCCACAAGCTGTCCTGCCCCTATTACCCCTCCGACTCTGCCCCCATGGCTAGAGCAGCAGGACAGGGAGAGTCGTGGGGGACAGGAGGGGGCGGAGTCTGGGCAGAGCAGGAGCAGGCTGAGGCGGCAGGACATACAGGGCAAATTCCAGTCATGGCCTTGTACGTCCTGCGGGGTCAGGGGGGACGTGCTGCTTATTCCACCTCAAAGGTGGAATAAGCAGCACAAATGGGGTAATTGGGGATGGAAACTCCGCCCCCCAGAGTCAGGGCTGGGTGTGGGCAGGTCCCCACTCTCCGATCCAGGCCCTGGCTGCACATCCGTGAGTCAGGCAGTGGGGACGAAGAGGGTCTGCACCACGGGAGCCAGGGAGGCCTGCGGAGAGGACGTCTCCGCAGGCATGCAGGGCATGCCGGGCCATCATCAGGCCTGATCCTGTGTGCCACGGGAACGCCTTGCTCCCATGGTACAGAATCAGGTCCTAACGGCAATGCGTTGTAGCAAGAGTTCTAAGAATCATTCTTCCATGTCTCCTGGCAAGGACTCCAGAACTCTTGATGCCTTTGGGCGTCATTGCTTTCAGGCATGCATGTTCGCTTGTAGGATTACTTCTTACATGCTCTACATATGTATCTCATGGATATCTCCAGGGATCTAGAGAACTTTGCTCCTATTTTTCCTGATGACAAATCCTGATGACAAATCCCACTAGAGGACAGCAACCTTGGGCCGGAAGGACTGGGGTTTCTAGTCCCACAGGTGCTCCTTGTGGTCTTGGGCAAGCCACTTAACCCTCCATAGCCCATATTCCCTGTAAAATAGTTATTTCCAAGTTATAATGCCCTGTTCAATGTAATTTCAGTTTGTTCAATGTAAACCGCACTGATGCAGAATAGCGCGGTATATAAGAGAATGTAAATAAATAAATAAATATGATGCATTCCAGGCCATAATCAGGCAAAATCTGAATACATCTAAGTTTCTTACCAGTGCATCTTTCGATGCTTTTGAGTAATCCAGCAGAGCTTCAGCAGTCTGCATCGGTGCTCGCAAAATGGCCTGACTCCAGGCTTCTGACCTTGAATAGTGGGTTCAAGATAAATTAGCCAATATCCCCTGCTTTGGGGAGAACCTCTTTGGAAAGGGTTGAAGAGAGAAGGCCGGAGAGATTGAGACAGATGATCTCACCCTCGAACGACTCTCCAGAAAGACTAATCCAAAGAAGTCTTTCTATCCCAAAAAGAAGAAATATTATCCTTATTATCCACCTGCAGCTGCTTACCAACCTCAGCAGCAATAGCAGAGACAACAGGGCCCTCACCAGCCCAAAAAGCCTAAGATGCCTAAACCACATCCAGTTGCACAGCCATAGCCAGCACCTGGTTTTTGACTCCTTCCTAGAGAACATAGCTATTCTGCCTCTGCAGGGTCCCCAACCCCTTCACATAGCAGGCAGACTCTGTGGCACCTCATCATATCAGAGCAGTGGACTCTCAACATCGTCCAAAGTGGCTATCTGTTTCACTTCAAAAACTTACTCTCCACCACCTCCACAAGGGATTATCCTGTAAACTCCTTGTAGGCCAATCTCCAATCAGCAGAGGTGGCCACCCTGTTAGCTCAGTGGGCTGTAGAAAGCATTCCTCCCACCCAAGAGAGCAGGGGCTTCTACTCTCCTTACTTCCTTATCCCAAAGAAGACAGGGGGTTCAGGCAGGCACACGGCACACTACCGGCAGGGAGCAGGCAAGGAAACCCTCCCCGCCCCCATCTGATGAAGCCAATTGGGCCTCAGGACCTCCAGCACCCCAGGGCTTTAAATTAAAGGCATCAGCAGGCATGCTTGCACCTGAGGGCCTCGCCAGAGGGCCCTTTGGCATGGCCCTTAGGCGCAGGCCCTTGGAAGCAGGCCGATACAGAACAGTAATCCTACACCTCACCAGACTCCCTCTCCACTCACCAACACTGAGCACAACCAGCCCAGAAGACTTCATTCAACTTGAGGAGAACACACCAGCATGTTTCACTGCCTGCATTATGGAGGAGATGAGCCCTCCAAATACAGCAATCCCTTGCACTGCGAGCGCACACATGACAGCAAGCATGTCAGGCACCCAAAGATGTCTCATTCTCCTCTGCCTCACCACTCTAGTCATAGGATGTCTGACTACCCACATAACAATCCTTTGTCCAATCCCTATCATCCACTGTCCGAAGCTCAAAACACTCGCTCCTAGGCTCTTACATACCACTTACTACAATAGACGACCCGGACATCTCCTCCACATTCCCGCAGGACCCTCTACAGAACTACCAATCCCCCACAGCACTCTCTTAGACTACTTCATCAAATGCAGCCTGATCAACGCATGTTCAATGTAATGAGTTGTTCTTATGTAAACCACGCTGATTACAAAAGGTGTGGTATATAAAACCAAATAAATAAATAAAATGTTCCACCTGCAATAAAATATAGACTCTATCTGACCACATCACTGACGATGGAATAGACCTCTTGTGTGTCACTGAAACACGGTTTATGGACTGCGGCAATGCCTTGCTCAATCAACTCAACACCAACACCAATACCATCCACAAATGCCACGCAGCGGCAGCAAAGGGGATGGAATCTGCATCCTCTCAAACAAGTGCTTGAACTTCATCACCGTAAGCACAGCCTCCTCACAAGGCTTGGACACCCTTATCATAGCGAACAAGCAATTCACCATCTGCCTCACAGAGCACCACTTCACAATGCTGAGGAACTAAACACCCTGCTTGAGACAGTCTACTCCCACTCCTCACACTAAAGACACCTCATTCTCCTCGGTGACCTCAACCTGTCTTCAGTTAACACCAGCCAATGCAATACATTCCTCCAAGCAATGAGTGACTTACAATACATGCAGCTCATCACCATCCCAACGCACTCAAAAAATGGAATCCTTGATCTGTTCTTCCTCCCCAATCACCTACTCACCACACCAAACCACACCCCTCCCACATCTACTCTTGTCCCCTGGTCAGATCACCATGTAATAACATTCATATTACCTCACCACTACCTCAGCTACATTCCATGTACCGAACCCCCCACAAGGAGATTCCTCGCTTTCAAGAAACCCTCCCAGCCTTAGAAGACACCTCTCATGACACAGACCTCGACTCAATGGTTGCCAAGTGGAACTCCATCATCTC
Source organism: Ichthyophis bannanicus (assembly GCA_033557465.1). Taxonomy (NCBI): domain Eukaryota; kingdom Metazoa; phylum Chordata; class Amphibia; order Gymnophiona; family Ichthyophiidae; genus Ichthyophis; species Ichthyophis bannanicus. The sequence goes on from CM066033.1 coordinate 978,315,458, forward strand.
TGATGCCTACACGGCTCCCCTACAAGCCCCTCCCAAACCACAGCAACTCCGTGCACCATGGTACTCCACGCATCTCGGGGAACAGAAGTATACACTTTGAAAAATCGAGCACAAATGGAGAAAATCCAATGACCCTCAGCTACGGACCAGCTACATGGACAAGCATAGAGCATACTACAATAGTACCCTCAACGCCAAACGTGAATACTATAACAATTCCTTCCTTCGTGCCCTCAACAAACCAAGGGAGCTCTTCGATCTGATCAGAATCTTCACAAGAGATCCTACCCAGCCACAACAAAACCACACCCTCGACCCCTAGGAGATGGCTGACTTCCTCAAAGCCAAGCACAGCCTCATCAACTCCACTGCACTCCTTATACCTGCGGCATGTGATACAGCCACAACCATGCAACCCTGGACCACATTCAGAGATGTTCCCCCTGGAGAACTCCTCTGGTCAAATCACAAATCAAATACCTCGGTGTCATTCTGGATTACCAGCTGAACTTCCAAGCACACATCAAGAACACCAAGAATATCTACTTCAAACTCAGAACCCTTTGCAACCTTTGCACCCTCCTCTCCCCAGAGAATTTCCGCACAGTATGCCAGGCTCCCGTCACCCCCCTCCTCCATTACTGCAACTCCATCTATCAAGGACTCCCCAAAACCTCCATCAGACCATTGCAGCTAACCCAGAACATCACAGCCTGCATCAGTGTCAGAGCCTCCACACACCCCCACATCCCTCCCATAATAAAATCACTTCATTGGCTTCCTATTGCATCAGGAATTAAACAGAGTTCTCACCATTACACTGGTCAACATTGAAATCGTTACTGACTTTAAAAGGCCCTAATCTGTCATATCTTGGTGAGCTGAACACTAATATAACATTTAAAAAAAATTATTGGCTCTCGTTTTGAAGATATTGCATGTAGTTCATTTTTGACGTTTCACTGTGTAAATGTATCCAATAGGACACCAACAACATCCCAAATAAGCCTTGAATGATGTAATATTGCATCACATTGCATAATACCAGCATGCACACATCATCCAGAGTTGATTGCATCATTTTCTGATGCAATGCAATACTACTGGCAGACAGCTGCTGAAGCCATCTGACATCAGCAGTGTACTATATGCAGTCGGAAAGGAAAGTAATCTGGTATTCTGTTCCGATATTGAAAGCCTCATGAATGCCTTAAAAATCACTCATGACCCACAAGACTGGAGACTATTTATAGACTCTTTGAAACTGAGTCTGAAGGCTGTGCTTTTGAACAATGGAAATCGTCTTCCATCTATTCCAGTAGCGCATGCCATCCACATGAAAGAGACATACGATAACTTAAAGCATCTACTGACTTCCATTAACTATAACAAGTACAGCTGGCACCTCTGTGGTGACTTGAAGGTAGTTGCCCTTTTAATGGGACTGCAGCAGGGATATATAAAATACATGTGTTTCTTATGTGAGTGGGATAGCCAAGCAAGGGATTGGCACTACTTGCGGAAAGAATGGAATCGCAGACAAAATGTAACAGTTGGAGAGAAGAATATCCAGCACCCAGCTCTGGTTGAGGCTCACAAAATCCTGCTACCACCCCTTCACATCAAACTAGATTTGATGAAAAACTTTGTGAAAGCCATGGAACGCACTTCGCCAGCTTTCCGATACCTGCATGAAAAATTCCCTCGACTTAGCGAAGCAAAGATTAAAGAGGGAGATTTTGTGGGTCCTCAGATTCGAGAGCTCTTCAAAGATGACCAGTTCAACAACTTGCTGCAGGGTGATGCGAAACAAGCTTTTCGCCTAGTGTCAACAAACTTTCTCGGGAATGTTAGGGCAGAAAACTGCAAGGAACTAGTAGAAGACCTGTTGATGCAGTATCAGAAACTTGGCTGCAATATGTCTCTAAAGATCCATTTCCTTGATTCCCATCTCGATTTCTTTCCTGACAACTGTGGTATGGTTAGTGATGAACAGGGCGAACGTTTTCACCAGGATATCGCAACGATGGAGCAAAGATACCAGGGAAAATGGTCCACTACAATGCTGGCTGACTACTGCTGGACACTCCCCAGAGAAGCTCCTGAACAGCTGTACAAGAGACAGGCGAAAAAATCTAAGAAGTAGTCTATGACTTGTTGTTTTACAGGTATTAACCGAAGGCCTATTATATTTACTATTGACATGCATTTCGTGATGTAAACATTAATTCTTGTAGATTACAAAAAAGCTAGAGCCAACTTTGCAATTTCACTGTCATATTCGTGTTCCGCATATAAAAATTGATAAGAAATGACTATTTTTATTTCAGTAACATGACTTTTGTAAAAATTTGTTAACCAGTGTTATCCACAAGATCCACAACAACACCTCTGAGCACCTCCAGACACTGATCAGATGCCCCAGCACCAGTAGGCCACGCAGACAAAGTACGCTGAACCTGCTTCACCTGCCGCCTCAAGTACGTAAGAGTACACACCACATAGAGCCTTTGCACTCTACATTCCCACCCTCTAGAATACTGTGCCTTCCACACTATGGAGCATCCCCAGGCAGGCCTGAGCCTTGATGGTCATGTCATGGCTCAAATTGTCAGAGCCATGGCTGTGTCGGTGGCCAACTTCCCCTCAGTCTCCATGGAGGAGATATGCAGGGCTGCAACGTGGTCTTCAGTCCACATTTTCACAGCTCATTACTGTCTGGATGAGGATTCCAGACGCAACAGCAACTTCTCTATCATCACTTTAGGAATTAGGTTCCAACTCCTTCCCACCAGCCCTTCTTTCCGTCAAGGCTACCAAAAAAGTGTATTCCTTTGTGAAGCTGTACGCTGCATATAGTGAATCAGTCAAGTCCCCTAGAGGGACTACCCATGATGTTTCTCTTGTTCTCTGGTTGTGTTGCGCCTGTTTGGGCTTTTGGCCTCATCTGTTTTCAGTAGCTCATAGCTTGGGAGTCCCATACATAAGGACTTACTTCCTGCTTATCCACGGAGAAAGTGTAATTACTCACTAGCAGGTGTTCTCCATGGACTGCAGGAATAAGTCCTCACATCCCTCCTACCTCTCTGAGGAGTTGTTTTCTGGCTACAGTTTTGATATTCTACTGGCAGATGGAAAGGCAGGCGCTTATGTTTGGTGGAGTCTCCCAAAAGCTTTTAGTAGAAGCTGGGCGACGTTCCCACGCAGGGCTCCATTGGTGATGTCACCCATACGTGAGGACTTATTCCTGCTGTCCATGGAGAAAACCTGCTGCAGTGAGTAACTTTCTCTTATTTGTTTTATATTATATATTACTTTGTAACTTCATGGCCTGTCTCCCTAGTCTTTGACCTTTTTGAAAGAGTATTATTGATTCACATTTACCCATTGCACTGCACTTAGGATTCTGTAGACCTCTATCATGTTTCCCCTCAGCTATCTCTTCTCTAAGATGAAGAGCCCTAACCTCTTTAGCCTTTCCACATAGAGTCATTCCATCCCTTTTATCATTTTGGTTGCCCTTCTCTGTACCTTTTCTAATGCCATTATGTTTTTTTGAGATGCAGAGACCAGAATTACAGACAGTACTCAAGGTACGGCCACATCATGGAGTGATAGAGGCATTATGATATTCTTTTTGTATTTTCTATTTCTTTCCTAATAATTTCTAATGTTTTGTTTGCTTTTTTGGCTGACACCTCACGCTGAACAGAAAATTTCAACATATTGCCCACAAAGACACCTAGATCCTTTTCCTGGGTCGAGGCTCCTAATATTGAACCTAGCATTGTGTATCTATATTTTGGGTTTCCTATATGCATCACTTACACTTGCCACATTAAATTTCACCTGCCATTTGGGTGCCTAGTCTCTCAAATTTCTCTTGCAATTTCTCATAATCCGCATGTAATTTAACAACTCTGAATAAGTTGGTGTCATCTGAAAACTGAATCATCTCATTTATTGTTCCTAATTCCAGATCTTTTATAAATATGTTAAAAAGCACCAGTCCCAGTACAGATTGCTGGGGTATATCACTCTTCACCTTCCTCCATTCAGAAAATTGACCATTTAACCCTAATTTTCTGTTTTGTATCTCTCAAGATTTTCTAATCTACAATAGTACATTACCTCTTATGCCATGACTTTTTAATTTTCTCCGGATTCTCTCATATGGAACATTGTCAAAAGCTTTCTGAACATCTAAATATTCTATGAGGGTTATTTTAGAAACCCTGTTTGTGCTGTGAATATCTGAAAAAAGGCACACAGATATTTAAATCACAGAGATGTTCCCAGAGCCATTTTAGAAGCTGATTCTATAGACGTCCCTAGTGTAAGAACATCCAGGTCATAAAGGGGTGTGACAAAGCTGTGACTGGGGCGTTCCAGGCAAGTTGAATGTGGACACCTGGGGGCTTGTTTACAAAGCCGCAGTAGCGGTTCGCGATCGTTATTGGAGCCGCGGCCCCATTGATTTCAATGGGGCCGCGGCTCCGATAACAATCGCGAATCGCTACCGCGGCTTTGTAAACAAGCCCCCTGATCTCAGAAATGAGCATGTCCTCATCCACTAGCGAGAGCGTCCATGTCTATTCCTGCTCCAGGGCACAAATAGGCATCAGAAAAGCTCTCGTTCTGCCATCCAGGCACCTGGAGGAAATAGAGAAGAAGGTACTCTGATACCTTCTATATTTTTTATGTTGTTAACGAAAACTTCAAGGAAATGAGGACAGTTGTTTTCAGTTTGGCACGTGGATGCACATTCCCTATGCAGAATAGCTTACATTCAGCATAGGAGATGCCCCATCCATCTTGGGGACGACCAGGTTTCCAAAATCGGGATGAAACTTAAACATCCCTGATGTTTTTTTAGATATTTATTTTGCACTGGACGCCCCATATTGCATCTAGATGTCCTTTCTAAAATGCCACTTCACATCAACTGGCTCATCTTTATCCACATGTTTATTCACACCTTCAAAGAAATGTAGCAAATTGGTAAGGCAACACTTCTCTTGGCTAAATCAATGTTGGCTTTGTCCTATTAAATCATGTCTGTATAGGTATTCAGTAATTTTGTTTTTTATAATAGTTTCTACCATTTGGGCCAGTACTGACATCAGGCTTTCCAGTCTGTAGTTTCCCATATCATCCCTGGAGCCCTTTTTAAAAACCATGTTGCAATGGCCACCCTACAATCTTCAGGTACCATAGTGTAATGATAGGTTTCAAATTACTATTAGTAGCTCTGCAATTTCATCTTTGAGTTCTTTCAGCACCCTTGGGTGTAAATCATTCATTCCAAGTGATTTGCTGCTCTTTGGTTTATCAGTTTATCAATTAGGGCTCTCCCCAACCTGCAGACAGATGTGATTGTAAGGAAAGCATAAACTTGCTGTCTATGTCAAATTTTTGGTGTCACACCTTCAGGCTCTTGGTGATGCACCAATGTGTCTTGACACTCTAGTTAAGAACCACTGTTATGGAATACATCATATGCATTCCTGCCCCACCTAGGACATGCCCATTCTCCACCCCAAGCAAGCTCTTTTTGTTGGCGTACACTTGGACACACCATTGCCTATATATGCACCTATTTTGCTCATTTATAAAATAGCACCTAGTGCATTTCAAATTATTTATGTGCTTATATGCCCAATCTTAGTGCGCCAGGGCACCTGTCTTTTAAAAAATTGTCTTCATATTGTCTAAAGACCTCTTGCAAAGGACAACTTTTGAATTTTGGAAAGTTTATTAAATGAAGATTCCTCTTCCTCAATCCATGTTCTATTTGTTCCACTTTATTCTGAAGAAACTGGTTCCCTCTAATCAAAGCAGCATTACTTTCATGGAGAGAATTCATCTTTTTTTCTATTGACTCTACTCTCCAATTAGCTTGTATTAACCCCAATTCTAGTTCTTTGTTCAAACTTATTTATTTCTTTGTAACATTTGCTATAGGAACAAAAATTGCTGTCATAGCGGTTTACAATAAAATCAGTATTTAGCGGAACAGAAAATAGACATATCACTAAAACACATAAGAGCCAGTAGGGTCCAGTATGAATAGCTGAACAAAATCAATCCAGTAAAACAAATAAAACTACACATTAGGGGTAACAACAATAAAAGCCAGACCTATGTTAAATGTAAACAACGCAGGATTTTTCAAAAAGCCAGGTTTTCAACATTTTCTTACATTTTTTTATGAGAAATCAAAACAAATATCTGGAGGGAGCAAATTCCAGAAAATGGGCACTCCACAAGAAAAGATTGTTGATCTAATCTATTCATAGCTAAGTTGCTTATAAGTTGGAACTACTAAGAGATGAGCTTGAACCTGCATTAACAACTGAGCTATTTGAGATGGTGCCCAAGTCATAGCCTCCCAAATAGCATCCAAGGTAATTGTTGTTGTTAAGTGCCGTCGAGTCGGAGTCGACTCATGGTGACCCTCTGGATAGCTATTCTAAATTGTGTTCGGTCTTGAGTCAGGCGGCTCATTGTTGACAGACTGGTACCCGCAGCTGCTGTTATTGTATCGATCCATCTCATTGCTGGCCTTCCTCTTTTGTGCTGACCTTCTATCTTGCCAAGCATGATGTCTTTCTCTAATGATCTCTCTCTTCGCATGATGTGTCCAAAGTATGAAAGTCAAAGTCTTGTCATCTGAGCTTTTAAAGAAAGCTTAGGTTTGATCTCCTCTAGTACCGACTGGTTTGTTCTTCGGGCAGTCCATGGTATACACAGTATTCGCTGCCAGCACCATAATTCAAAGGCATCAATTTTCTTCCTGTCTGTCTTTTTCACTGTCCAGTTTTCACATCCATATGATGTTATTGAAAATACCATGGCTTGAACAAGTCAAATCTTTGTATGGAGAGAGACATCTCTGCTCTTGAGAATCTTATCTAGGTCTTTCATAGCCATTCTGCCAAGAGCAATGCGTCGTCTGATTTCTTGACTGCTTGTTGCTGCTTCTTTATTGATAGTTGATCCAAGTAGGTTAAAGTTGTTCACGATTTCAATTTCTTCTCCTTCAACGATGAACCTGTTGATTATGCCAGTTGTCATGATCTTTGTCTTCTTTACATTAAGATGCAGGCCCATTTTGAGACTATGTTCTTTGATTGTGAGAAGCAAATGTTTCAGATCATCTTCACTTTCAGCCAGTAATGTGGTATCATCAGCATAGCGAAGGTTGTTGATGAGTCTTCCACCAATCTTCACACCTCTGTCTTCATACAATCCTGCTTCTCTGATGATTTGTTCCGCATATAAATTAAACAGGTAGGGGGAAAGTATGCAGCCTTGTCTTACACCTTTGCTTATTTTAAACCATTCTGTTTCTCCTTGTTCCGTTCGAACTGCTGCTTCTTGATCAATGTACAGATTGTGCAAGAGTACGATCAGGTGTTCTGGTATACCCATGCTTCTTAATGTGGCCCAGAGTTTCTCATGGTTTACACAGTCAAAAGCCTTGCTATAGTCGATAAAGCACAAATAGATCCTTTTGGTATTCTTTAGTCTTTTCAAGGATTCATCTCACATCCGCAATGATGTCTCTCGTTCCTCGCCCTTTCCTGAACCCTGCTTGCACTTCAGGTAGTTCTTGTTCCATGTATGGTTGTAGTCTCTTTTGAATAATCTTCAGTAGAATCTTGCTGGCATATGGGATCAGAATGATTGTGCAATAATTTCCACAGTCAGTTGGATCACTTTTCTTTAGTACTGGTATAAACACAGATCTTTTCCAGTCAGTTGGCCATGATGTTGTCTTCCATATTTCTTGGCAGAGCCTTGTAAATATGGTAACAGCTGCATCAGATTGCTGTAATACTTCTATGGGAATGTCATCAATGCCTGGTGCTTTGTTCTTTGATTAGGCTTTCAATGCTGCTTTAACTTCTTCTTTCATCACCAATGGTTCCCGATCATAAGGTACAGGTTGAAACGGCTGTTGGTCCACTTGATCTTTATCATATAAAAACTCTGTATAGTCCTTCCACCTTTTCTTGATCTTCTCAGCATCATTCAACATAGAACCTTGAGCATCTTGTAACATTCCAATTCGAGGCTGGAACTTTTTCTTTAACTCTTGTAGCTTTAGGAAAGCCGATTTTGTTCTTCCTCTAATAGTTTCTGCTTCTATTTCCTTGCATGCGTCGTTGTAGTACTTTTCCTTGTCCTGTCTTGCTGCACGTTGGAAATCTCTGTTGAGTTCTGTTACTATCTTTCTTTCTCCTCTGGCTTTAGCTTCTCTGCATTTCTGGACAATTTTCAGTGTTTCTTCCGTCATCCATTTTGGCCGTTTTTGCTTTTTCACCTTTTGTAGAGACTTCTCGCTTTCTTCCAACACAACCTTCCTGATGTCATTCCATAACTCTTCTGGAGCTCTGTCATTTGTATCTAAAGCAGCAAATCAAGGTAATTAACTGGGGCTAACAATAGGAGCAGTCAAAAAGAATCCAAAGGCTAATCCAATTAATTTTTTCCTACCAGAATAGAAATCTGGTCAGCTTCTCGCAGTTGCTTTGTTCCTGCCATCGTGTTGTCTCTTGTGGACTCCCTTCTGGTGTCAGTCCATGCTTCTTGGTGGGGGAAGCTGATTGACTGACCAGCTGCATAACCTCACCACTTTCTGCCCCAGCACTCTGTATGATGACATCAGTATAGGCTGTTTTGCCAGTCATTGCATTATCAATTACTGTTTTTGTTAACTTTGAAACCCCTACTGCGGCCAATCCAAGCAAACAGAGTGGTGAAAGGTGTGCCTGTGAGGAGGTAGGAATTTAAGATAGTAGTGTATGCCAATAATTTCTTGATACATCTTACTAGCCCCTAGGTGTCCTTGGAGAATTTAATGCAGGATATACAGGTATTCAGGGCTTTTTGGGGCTTTGGTTGAATTTAGACAAATCTGAGGTGATGCAATTAGGCACTAGGGAAGCATGTCAAGAAAGGGGACTGTCCTGTGAGATGGGCTGAGGGAGCCTTTAAGTCCCTGGGGATCTGGTTACTGCAAGATTTGCAAAGTGTGTATTGGAGGAATGTGTTCTGACACCTGGGGTACATGAAGAATCATTTGGCTAAGTGGCAGGTGTTCCCAATTTTTTTGGTAGGCCAAATATTACTATTCAATATGATATTATTCCTCAAGTGGCTGTACATGATGCTGGTGCTGCCAATCCAGCTGTTGCAGAAAGGTTTGAAGTGTACGGATAAGACAGTGAGGTGGTAGAAACTCCAGATTGTCACAGGAGGAGGAGGAATTGTTATGGCGGGGAGGCCCCCTAGGGTTGCTTTATGACATAAAAACATAAATGCCATACTGGGTAAGATCAAAGCCATCAAGCCCAGTATCCTGTTTCCAACAGTGGCTAATCCAGGTCACAAGTACCTGGCAGGTTCCCAAAAAGATACATAGGTTCCACAATGTTTGTCCCAGGGTAAGCAGTGGATTTCCTGCTTTATTTAATAATGATTTATGGACCTTTTCTCCAGGAACTTGTCCAAAGCTTTTTTTAAACCCAGCTACACTAACAGCTTTTACTACATCCTCCGGTAACAAATTCCAGAGTTTGATTACGCGTTGAGTGAAAAAATGTTTTCTCTTATTAGTTTTAAATGGGTTACACTGCAGCTTCATTGCATGTCCCTTAGTCATTCTATATTTTGATGACATAAACAATCAATCTACATTTACCCATTCCACTCCAATTTATTTATTTATAGACCTCTATCATATCTCCCCTCAGATGTCTCATTTCCAAGTTGAAGAGCCTTTTAAGACTTTCCTCATAGGGGTATCCTTCCATCCCCTTTACCATTTTTGTCGCTCTTCTCTGTACCTTTTCTAATTCTGCTATATCATTTTTAAGATATCATGACCAGAATTGCACACAGTATTCAAGATGCAGTTGCACCATGGAGAGATATAGAAGCATTATAATATCCTTGGTTTTATTTTCCATTCCTTTCCTTTTGATTCCTAGCATTCTGTTTGCTTTCTTGTCTGCCGCTGCACACTGGGCAGAGGGTTTCAACATATTGTCCACGATGACACCTAAATCTTTTTCCTGGGTGGTGATTCCTGATGTGGAAACTTGAATTGTGTAACCGTAGTTTGGGTTGTTCTTGTCCTAGGTGCATAACTTTGCACTTGTTCACATTAAATTTCATTTGCCATTTGAATCTTCAGTCTCCCAATTTATCAAGGTCCTCTTTCAATTTTTCACAATCCTCTTGTGTTTTAACAACTTTGAATAATTTTGTGTCATCTGCAAATCTGATCATCTCACTCATTATTCTCATTTCCAGGTCATTTATAAATATGCTAAACTGCGGGCCAAGGAGATTCAAGATGGCATTGTAGTCAGCGTTTGATCTGGGCAGCATTTCAATCATGCTAAAACGAAAGGGAAAATCTAGAAAGACACCAACCTCTTGCTAAGGAGAGACCCCTTCCATGCAAGTTACCTCAGTGGCTGGTCCTATGGACTTTTTCCTTTCACAATCAGACCGTCAACTTGCTTTAATCGGTAGCTTCCCGGCTTTGTCGATGACAATTCTAGATGGCTCAGAGGTGTCTTCGGGGTGTGACTTCTCATCACCGAAGCTGCACAGACCACCTACAGTGCCTGCCAGGATCACTGGTACAGAGGCTTCTAGTCCGGCGGGTCCCACGATGGAGTTTGCCACCGGGCTGGTGAGAGGCAGTGTCTCTGGGTCGGCTGTGGCTTCAAGGCAGATGCCGCGTGAGTCATCGGAGATGGTGGTGGGAAGTGTGCAGCCGCCAGTGTCAGTGGATTCAACGCTGGTATCTGCAGTACAGCCACAGGATCTGGATGGATGTTCCTTCTCCTCAATGGGAATTGCATCTGATCAGCTCTTTGATCCTCCTTTCGTGTTGGAGTGACCAGATAGCGCTCCAAATAGACTCCAAAGTAAAGCTATCTCTAAACTTAGTTAAGCTTTTGGTTCCTCAATTTCAGAAATTGTCTGTGCAAGTCCAAGGTAACTCTTAACTGATTAAAAAAAATTTGGATGATATTGGAGTATTAAAAGAGACCATGCAAGACCGTAAATTTTAAATCTCAAAGGTTAGAAGAAAGTAATGCGGGTTTCATTCAGGATATGTCTGCTGTTAAGTTTAAGATGGAGGCTTTGGAGAACCTCTAATTTATGTTTGATTAATTTTCCTCGATCATCTCTGACTTCGGCCAGGTATATATTTAAAAAGTATTTAAGGAACGTTCTAGGTGTTCCTCCAGAGTCTCAGGCTCCGTTGTCCGAAGTTTATTATGTGCCTGGTCGAAAGAAAGTTCTGCCGGGACTCAGCAGCAATCAATTGCAGAAACACAACATGTGGATGTTCCGAATATCTCTGTAGTATTGGAGTCTTTGGATTTGGAGTCGGTGACCCCTTTAACCTTGTTGGTCACCCTTGTATTGCCTTTTCAAAAAGCGTTCTGTAATCTTTTAGGGCCTTTGTGTTTGTATTTTCCCTGATTTATCTAGGGAAACCCAGAAGAGACAGAGGGATTAAGCCTGGGGTAGTTTAGTTGAGGGATTTATTTTTCTTAAAATTTCCCTGTCAAAGCTTAATTTGGGCTTCAGTCTGTAAATTATATTTTCCTGGAACCATCCTAACTGGTTGTATCAGTCTAAATGCTCGTACTTCTGTTTCTCAGGCTGTTGGCTAAGATTAGCAGTATATATTGTTTATGCTAGCTGATTTAGGGTGACTTATTCCTTTATGTTTGTAGTTGATTATTTTTTTCCTCTCTTGATAATCTCCCATTTGTGAAGGCCTAGAGAATTAAGGGCATTTGTCTAAATTTCCTTTGTTTCCATTTTGGATATCATGTTTTGTATTTTTGATGCTCTTACTGTTTCTGTTATAAGTGTTTATGCTTGGAATATATTGTAAACTGATTTTTAAGAAAAAGCAGTGGGTCTAGCACAGATCCATGGGGTACTCCACTATTCACCTTTCTCCTTTGAGAAAATTAACTATTTTGCCCTATTCTCTGCTTTCTATCTTTTAACCAGTTCCTTATCCACAGTAGTACACTGCCTCCTATCCTATGACTTTTTAATTTCACCAAGAGTCTCTCATGTGGGACCTTGTCAAAGGCTTTCTGAAAATCCAGATACACTATATCAACAGGCTCATCTTCGTCTACCTGTTTATTCACACCTTCATTCAAATATATTAGTAAGGCAAGACTTTCCTTGGCTAAATCCATGTTGGCTTTCTCCCATTAAACCATGATGATCTACATGTTCAGTAATTTTATTCTTTATAATGGTTTCTACATTTTATCTTGTACTGACGTCAGGCTTACCGGTCTGTAGTTGCCCAGATCACCTCTGAAACCCTTTTTAAAAATTGGCATTACATTGGCCATTCTCCAATCTTCCAGTACTACCGATGAATTAATGATAGTTCACAGAGTACTAATACTAGGTCTAAAATCTCATCTTTCCGTTCTTTCAACAGCCTGGGGTGTGTAGCATCCGGTCCAGGTGATTTGCTACTCTTCAGTTTATCAAATAGTTGTAATTCATCTGCCTGGTTTATCAATATTTCTTTCAATTCTTCTGACGCATCACCTTTAAATACCATTTCAGGCATAGGTAACTTCACTATATCATCTTTACTATGGCCTTGTTCTCCCTTAGCGCCCCTTTTACCCCTCTATCATCTAATGGTCCAACTGACTCTCTCACAGTTTTTTTTTGCTAGGAATGTATTTGAAAAAGTTTTTATTATCCTTTTTTGCTTCCACGGTAAGCTTTTTTTCAAATTCTGTCTTTGCCTGCCTTATCATTGCTTTGCATCTAACTTGCCAGTGCTTATGTTTCCTGTTTTTGTCATTTGGCTCCTTTTCAATTTCTTGAAAGATGCTTTTTTGGCTACAACAGCCTTTCTGACCTCACCTATAAACCATGTTGGCAGTTTTTTGGCCTTCCTTCCACTTTTCTTAAAGCATGGAATACATCTGTTCTGGGCTTCCAAGATAGTATTGTTAAACATCTCCCATGCTTGATGGAGCAGCTGCAAAAGGTTAAAGATTTACTTTTAGTTTTGTCTTAACTATTTTCCTCATTTTATCCTAGTCTCCCTTTTGAAAGTTAAAAGGTAGTACTGTGGATTTCCTCACCATCCTTTCTCCATTTATTAAATCAAATGTGGTTCTGCTATGATCACTATTGTCAAGTGGTCCCAACACCCTTATCTCTTGCACCAGATCCTGTGTGCCACTAAGGACTAAGTCCAAAATAGCTTCCCCTTTTGTCTGTTCATGAATCAGCTGTTCCAAGAAGCAGTCATTTATTTCATCTAGAAACTTTATCTCCCTGGCATGTCCTGTTGTGACATTGACCCAGTCAATACCGGTGTAATTGAAATCACCCATTCCTTATCGTTCCTCCAGTTTAGTGCACTTCCTCCTGCAGCTTGGAGACTGGGCATGTCAAAATGTGACATCACTGGATGTAGCCTGCTGGTCTCTCCCATCAGCCCCAGTGTGTCCAGTCTCCATGCAGCAGGAGGCTCACATGCTGGGCTCACTTGAGTGACCTATAAAGGAGCGTTAGACTAGAGAGGATTTAATTTGATTTAATTGGCATTGATTTGATTTAGCTATAGCTTAAAATTCACTAACTTGGGTTACTGTGTGTTTAAAAAAAAAAATACACAGCTCTTTACCCTAGCCGGTCCCAGTCTCTCCTTCCTTAAGGTAATTTCTCTGGTGCATTTTGGGGTCAGATCTCTCTTCCTGGATGCCTCGGAGGAGAGCTCTGTCCTTGAGATCCCCTTGTCGAGAGCCGCAGCAGCTGTTTTCCTGGTTGCAGCCGCTGAACGGCGGGTAGCTGGTCCGGAGGTCCTCCGCTCGTTCTGAGGCTGAGTGGTGTGGTACAGCCTGGATCGAAGCGTATCCGGCACGGCAGTAAAAAAGGTACTGTGTGGGGACAAGGGGATCAGGCCAGCAGGAGGGAACCGCACCGTAAAAGTAAGCAGTCAGTCCCAGCGGTTTTGGCGCCCTTTTGCTCCTCTTTGCGGCGGCCATTTAGTTGGCATGCTCGCTGCGTGGCAGAGACAGGAGCAGGAGCTCGCAGCACGGGAAGGCATTTCTTCAGCGCTTTGCCGTTCTTTTGAGTGCCTTCAGTTGAATTTTATTGATTTCTTTACTGATTTTGTTCTAGGTCTCCTTGTTTGTAGCTGCCTTGACCTTGCTCTTTCTCTTTCTTTGTTTTCAGTTTTCATACGTTTGTTGGGGTCCCTGGGATTTCTGGAACGGGTAGCTTGCATTAGCTCAGGGTCTATTTTTTTAATAAGGGACTTACCACCTAAAAAAAAACAACACAAAGTCTCCCTTTTTGTTGCTGATTGCCATTGTTCATTTAGTCCAATAATTTACACCCACTGAAATCAACTCCCGAAACACCAAAAGAAATCTTGATTTCACTCCTTCAATCTTTGGAACTAAACACTAACACTTCATCAATTAATTTAGAAAGAGTGCTTCAAAAAGATCCCCAAACTCAAACCCTTTTTTTTGTCGGATCGCTCACCGTGAAAAGGAATGATCCTGTTCTCGGAGTGAGCCCTCCATTTTAATCATTTTAGAACAGCCTTTCATTGGCAATTAAAACCTGACTAAGCAACACATGTCGCCGTCAGTGCAATGCCGCAGAGGTCTCATAAATGAAACAAGAATTCATATGCACTGAATGAAGAATGTAAATACTCAGTCCAAGTCTCTATAACGAATGAAGCAATTAAGAGATCAAGTACTTAGGTTCTCCGATGAAATGAAACAGGAGGAGAAATTCCTTCGGCTGGAACTGGGCAATCGCTCTGCTTCTAACCCATAAAAAATATGGCTCCAATTCCACCGCCGAAACCAGCATTCCCCCTTAATGCCAAACAAAAAGGGTTCTGGCTCCAATTCCAATTGGTGATTTAATCGGAACTAAGGAGGATGGGGTTCATTAGCCTGAGGAAGAGCTGATGAATGGCACAGCTTGAAACACTACTAGTGTCGCGGGAACCCTTTTTGTTTGGCATTAAGGGGGAATGCTGGTTTCGGTGGTGGAATTGGAGCCATATTTTTTATGGGTTAGAAGCAGAGCGATTGCCCAGTTCCAGCTGAAGGAATTTCTCCTCCTTTTTCATTTCATCGGAGAAGCTAAGTACTTGATCTCTTAGTTGCTTCATTAGTTATAGAGACTTGGACTGAGTATTTACATTCTTCATTCAGTGCATATGAATTCTTGTTTCATTTATGAGACCTCTGTGGCATTGCACTGACGGCGACATGTGTTGCTTAGTCAGGTTTTAATTGCCAATGAAAGGCTGTTCTAAAATGATTAAAATGGAGGGCTCACTCCGAGAACAGGATCATTCCTTTTCACGGTGAGCGAACCGACAAAAAAAAGGGTTTGAGTTTGGGGATCTTTTTGAAGCACTCTTTCTAAATTAATTGATGAAGTGTTAGTGTTTAGTTCCAAAGATTGAAGGAGTGAAATCAAGATTTCGTTTGGTGGGATTGTTCATTTAGTAGCAAATAGGGGTGCTTGATGGCATCGCGTCCCCAGTGTGTGGTCTGCGGCACCCGCAGAGGGGCCATCGCTGACTCGGGAATCTGTCGAGGCTGCACGGCAGTTTCCACCAGCGTAGAACAGCAGATGGAGGTTAACACAGGCACTGCGCCTCACGGGGAAGCACCTGGAGCCGAGGGGGGCTCTTACTGCCCACTCTACCTGACGTTAGCCAGGACACTCAAGCTGGGATATCTGGGGTACCCGCGATGGTGGCAGCGGGGCCACAACCAGGAGATCTTTGTCCAGACTTCATTTTACTATTGCACCAGGCATTCTGTTTGAGACGTCAGGGGAAATTCCCAGATCCCTTGCTGCTCTCTCTGCCGCTGCTGCAAGCAGTCTGGCGAGTGTTAGTGGCGCTGTCCCGAGACCTCCCAAAATATCTCGACCACGAGATCCTTCGCCTTCTGATTTAGAGTGGCAGGAGACGGAGGAGGCGGCGACCGCCCTCAATCCTGGAATGGAAGAATTGGAGGAGTGAGAGATTCCAGAGCCAGAGGATCAGGCTAAAATCATTCGGGTATTCCGGAAAGATGAACTGACAGCGCTTATCACAGAATCCTTGCAGACACTACATCTCGCTACCGAACAACCAGCAGAGGAAGAAAGTGGTGAAGACCCTATTATCCAGGCTGTCAGGGAGACCAAGATAGTATTCCCTGTTCATCGAGTGGTAGACAGAATGATACAGGATGAGTGGGACCAACCGGAAACAGGCCTGCAAGGGATTAGGACTATGAATAAGCTATATCCCTTGACAGATAAAGACAAGGAAAAGTTCCGGTCTCCATGTATTGATGCGGCTGTGTCGGCAGTGACTAAGAAGACCACGATTCCAGTAGAAGGAAATGCGGCCTTAAAGGATGCTCAGGACAGAAATGTAGATGGATTATTGAAACAGTCCTTTGAAGCCGACGCTTTGTCATTGCAGGCTTCCATTTGTGGAGCGTGGGTGGCAAGAGCATGCCTCAGATTTATTTATTTTATTTATTTATTTAGCTGTATTTATATCCCGCTTTTCACCGGGTCAAAGCGGTCAATTGGGGGATACATTTAACACGAGGGGATATGGGACACATACGCTAATACTTACAGGGAACATGGGCAATGGAGGGTTAAGTGGCTTGCCCAAGACCACAAGGAGTGCCTATAGGACTAGTGCACCACTATACCAATAAGATCAGAAGTAAGATACCTCGGAGTTACTCTGAACAATAAACTCAACCTCAAACCACACATAGACAAAACAATCCAAAAAGCCTACTACAAGATGCGAATAATCAGGAGACTGAAACCACTCCTCGCCCCAGATCACTTCCGTACAGTCTGTCAAGCACTGATAACCCCACTACTGGATTTCTGCAATCCGATATACCTTGGACTACCGAAACAAGCCCTCAAACCACTCCAACTGGCACAAAACACTGCAGCACGAATAATATCCGGAACTGCAAGACAAGAGCACATCACACCTATCTTAAAGGACTTACACTGGCTCCCAATCGGTGCACGCATCAGATACAAGACTATCATAAACCTATTTAAGATAAAACAGCACACATCAGCCAACAGCCTGCACACCCTCATACAACCAGACACCAGCACACGTCCTAGAAGAAAACAAACACACAACCGAGTCAGCACCCCAAGTGAATACAAACACACACGCAAGGACACAACAGACAGAGCACTCTCCATGGCTGCTCCAACAATATGGAACAAACTACCGGACGATTTGAGGGCAATTACAGACCTCAAAGACTTTAGAAAACAGCTTAAAACTATGCTGTTCATAGAACAATATGGACACATCACATAACCTCAGAGAATGTATAACAGTACATGATACCGCCTAAACAATGGATGTAAGGAAAATGTTTTCAGCACCACTGTATATAGACCACCTTGTATATAGCTCAAACCAATCTAGCACACAATACAACACACACACAACTAAATTTCACCCTCACTGCATGTATAGCACACACACTTTACCTGATTGTTTGCTGTGATACCACCTTGATAAGGCGGTTTAGAAATACTGTTAAATAAATAAATAGAAATCCCAGTCCCTCCGGCCTGAGATTGCTGTCCCCAGGTGGGACTTGAACCCCCGGCCCTCCGGCCTGAAGTACCTTGTCCTAACCACTAGACCACTCTTCCCTTTGGTCCCAATGGTTAAGGCAGGCGTCGCAGCTGGAGCAGGACGGTCTGTGCGAGCTGGACCGATTAGAGTCAGGATCGGCTTATTTGGCAGATGTTCATTACGACCTGATCAGAGCTCTAGCTAATAGCATGGCTTCTTTGGTGGCCGCCCGCAGGTCCCTCTGGTTGAGAAACTGGGCAGCCGATGGCTTCTCTAAATCGCACCTCAGCAAACTCCCATTCAAGGGAAAGTTGTTGTTTGGCAAAGACCTTGACAAGCTCGTTAAGGACTTAGGGGAGTCGAAAGGAGGAAGGCTTCCGGAGGATAAGCCTAAGCTGGGTAAGGCTTCGCTGGCCTTTCGGGATCAGTCAAGAGATTTTAGAAGGTTTCGAACTTCTCGCCTAGGGGGTTTCCAAAGAGGAAGGTTTGGTTCGAGAGCCCAGGGGTTTTGTGGGTTTCGTGGATCAGGCAGAGGCTTTTCAGCAACCACCACGGCGAACCCTCAGAGACCCCAGTGAAGGGCGGCGGGTCCCGGTGGAAAGCCAACCGATAGGCAGGCAACTTCAGGACTTTCTTTCTGCCTGGACCTAGATAACATCCGATCAGTGGGTTTTGGAAATAATTCGCGAAGGTTACGTGCTGGAATTTGCAAAACCGGTTCGAGATTCCTTTGTAATGTCTCCCTGTAAAGGCCCACAGAAAACCTTGGCTGTCCGCAATATGGTAAATCGGTTGCTACAATTAGGGGCGATAGCACCGGTACCAATTGGAGATTATGGCACGGGACAATACTCCATTTATTTCGTGGTGCCAAAGAAAGACGGAACTCTAAGACCTATCTTGGACCTCAAAGGGGTCAACCGTTGTCTTCGGGTACCGCATTTTAGGATGGCTAAAGTCAGTAATTGTAGCGGTATGCCAAGGGGAATTTTTGACATCCCTTGATCTTACAGAAGCTTATTTACACATTCCAATCAGAACAGCTCATCAACAGTTTCTGCACTTTGCTTTACCCTGGGGGCACTATCAGTTTCGAGCGTTGCCTTTTGGGTTGGCCACGGCGCCACAAACCTTCATCAAGATCATGGTGGTGGTGGCGGCGGCATTGCAGAAGAAAGGAATTCTCGTCCATCCTTATTTGGATGATTGGTTGATTTGAGCGAAATCCAAGGACGAGAGTGTTCAGGTCAGGGACCAGGTGGTGAAATTTTTGCAAAGTCTTGGTTGGGTGGTCAATCAGACCAAGAGCTGCTTGGTGCCATCCCAGCATCTTGAATATTTGGGAATGCGGTTTGACACAGAAGGGAGCAGTGTTCCTACCGGATTGCCAGAGTCGAATCCTTTGGCAATTGGTGCTCAAGTTTCAAGCCGCGCCAGCGCCTTCGGCATGGAGTTATCTTCAATTGTTGGGAACAATGGCAGCGACTTTGGAGGCAGTTCCATGGGCCAGGTACCATATGAGACCCTTGCAGCGGGCCCTACTCTGCCGATGGTCACATCAGGACGACTCGTTGAACAAACAACTTCCCTGTCCCCTCAGGGTTCAACAGGCGCTGCGCTGGTGGCTTCTGCCAAGATCCTTGAAAGCCGGAATGCCTCTGGAGCAACCAGAGTGGCTCCCATTGTTGACGGATGCAAGTCTCTCAGGATGGGGGCACATTGCAGAGAGCTCTTCGCACAAGGCCCTTGGTCCATTCCAGAGAGAACATGATCAATCAACTGGCTGGAGCTGAGAGCGGTCTTTCTCGCACTGCAGAAGTTCGAAGCGACGGTGAAGGGACGGGCGGTGCGAGTGCTGTTGGACAACTCGGCGACAGTGGCATACATCAATCGGCAGGGCAGCACGGGAAGTGCAGCCATGGAAGAAGAGGCGGAAGTACTGTTCGCTTGGGTAGAACTTCAGTTAACAGTGATTTCGGCAGCGCACACTGCAGGAAAAGGAAATGTGATGGCGGATTTTCTCAGCAGAGTTCAAGTGGATGCGGGAGAATGGGAGCTGAATCTGGACATCTTTGCGCAAGCAGTTCGCAGATGGGGGATGCCAATCATGGACCTCATGGCGACCTTTCAGTCAGCAAAAGTGAATCGCTTCTTCAGCAGAAGGCGAGAGCAGATGTGGGAGGGGATCGACACGCTGATGCAACATTGGCCGATGACAGGTCTTCTCTATGTATTTTCCCTGTGGGCGCTCATAGGTCGGGTAGTACAACGTATCGAGGTTCATCGGGGAAAAGTATTGCTGGTGGCTCCGGACTGGCCAAGACGTCTGCGGTATGCCGATCTTATCCGATTGCTCGACGGGGAGCCTTGGAGGCTGCCGGCGTTGGAGAATCTGTTACGGCAAGTGTAGTCCACTACGGATGCCTCAAGTGGATCGGTTCTCGCTTACGGTTTGGCCATTGAAAGGGCGAGGCTGAAGAAAAAGGGCTACTCCGATGCTATTATCGCAACCTTGCTTCGGGCTAGGAAGAAGTCTACTTCGTTGACGTATGTTCGCATATGGCACATTTTTGAGGATTGGTGCTCACGTAGACAGGTGCATGCGGCTACAGTCTCAGTGTCTTTGGTGTTAAGCTTCTTGCAAGAGGGCTTTGATAAAGGTCTGGCTGCCAGTTCTTTAAGAGTGCAGTTGGCAGCCCTTTCTTGCTATAGAGGCAAGGTACAAGGGGTAGCGTTAGGGGCCCATGTGGATATTTTATGTTTTCTTAAGGCAGTGTCTAGACTGCGCCACTCTCGTCGAGTTGTGGTTCCACCGTGGGATATCAACCTGGTATTAGGGCGTTAACCAAAGAACTCTTTGAGCCATTACACAGGGCGTTGGTTAAAGATTTAACTCTGAAGGCAGGGTTTTTTGTAGCCATTTGTTCGGCGAGGTGCATTTCGGAACTGTAGGCATTGTCATATAGAGAACCGTTTTTGTCCTTTTCTAGGGAAAAGGTCGTGTTGCGGCCAGTTCCTTCCTTTTTGCCTAAGGTCATTTCTCAATTTCATCTGAATCGGATGAGTTTTCTCCCTGTTTTAGGTTCGCTGGAGAGAAGTGCTGCGGACAGGGGGTTGCGTAGCTTGGACATAAAGCATGTGCTACAGCGCTATTTGAAAGTATCTGAAGCTTTTCGCAAGTCAGATTGGTTATTCGTCTTGTTTGGCGGTTCCTGTAAAGTAGAAGCAGTGGCGAAAGCATCCATTTCTAGATGGATTCGAGAGGCAATTGCTTCTGCATATCTTCTGTGTGGGCGAGAGGTGCCAACAGGGTTGCGAGCTGACTCTACCAGGGCACAATCGACTTCATGGGCGGAGCATAGTTTGGTTCCGCCTGCAGAAATTTGTAAAGCGGCCACTTGGTCGTTGCTACATACTTTCAGCAAACACTACCGCCTGGATGTGTTGGCAGCGAAGGATGCCGTATTCGGGTCGGCGGTGCCGCAAGCTGGCTGGAAGGGTCCCTCCCAATGAGTACTGCTCTGTTACATCCCAGAGGTGAAGGACTAAACTGGAGGAACGATAAGGAAATGGAAATTACACTTACCTGGTAATTGTTGTTCCTGGAGTGACTCCAGTTTAGTCCTCATTCCCGCCCGGGGTTTGTCACTTAGCAGTGGAGTTCTTTGAGGGGAGGTGGTCCATTACCGGTAGGTACTGTTGTTTGCTATGCTTTCCTGTCCTTTCTTGTTCTTCTGTTCTATGGCTAGGTATGACAAGGAAGGAAAGAGACAGGTAAAAGGAATGTGTATTTCCATACGGGGGAATTCCCTGGTAGGGCTTAGTAAAGTTCAGTTTCTTGTTGAAGTTTGATCGAATATCATAGCTACTTATTTGTTGCCCCTTTTGAGTTTGCTTTGTCAATAGTTCACTGGGGCTGATGGGAGAGACCAGCAGGCTACATCCAGTGATGTCACATTTTTGACATGCCCAGTCTCCAAGCTGCAGGAGGAGGTGCATAACCCAGAGGTGGAGGACTAAACTAGAGTCACTTCAGGAACAATTACCAGGTAAATGTAATTTCCATTTATTACTGTGTTGTAACTTTTGTTAGCTTCCCTGATTTCTTTTAGCATTTCATCATACATCTGTTCATTCTGGCCAGGCAGTCGGTAGTATACTCCCATTGCCATCACCTTCCCCTTTTTCACATGGAATTTCTATCCATAGAGATTCTACAGTGTATTTTGTTTCCTGCAAAACTTTAATCCTTTGTGACTAAGTGCCCTCTCTAATATAGAGTGCAATCCCTCCACCAATTTGACCTTCCCTATCATTGTGATATAGTTTGAACCCAGGTATCACAGTGTCCCATTGGTTGTTCTCTTTCCACCACGTCTTTAAGACGCCAATTATTTATTTATTTATTTAACCTTTTTTTTTTTTTATACCGTCTTTCTACCAGTCAAGATGGTTTCCAGACAACACTTGAACAATAAGGTGCACATTACAAGGAATATATGATTTAACAGTTGTTCAGCATCAAATGGTTTAAGGCATAACTATTCACAAAGTATTAATGGGTTGAGGTTGTTGCTTAGTCAGGTGTTCCTTGTTCAGTATTTGACCCATAATACTCAAGGAACAATAGAGTCTTTAAGTTTTTACATAATTGGCTGGTTAGCTGGATGAATCTTATTTGGGGTAGAAGCGAGCTCCAAAGGGTGGGAGCATATATATTTAAAATGCCCTGCTGTTGGTTCTTTGGCTGTTTGAGGATTTGCCTGTGGATATTTCAAAAGGGAAGATCAAGCGATATACAGTGAAAATCAAATAATATATGGTGGATGGAGAAAAGTTTCATTTGCTATACCTACAGAAGAGATGATTACAAGATAAGTGGTGGCTTTCATATGCATTCTTCCATTAACGTGGATTTAAGAATCATAATACGATTGATTTTTTTATTGAATGAATGCAGGGATCCCCACTTTTAGAACTGTGGTCATTGATGCAAATTGGTACTAAGGAGATTCTCCTATGCGAAGTACTGAAAATAAGTCTGAGACCCAGTTCTATTCAAGTTAATTATTGTTAAAAAGTATAAAGAAGAAAGAAAGTGGTTGGAAAAGTTTTACATCTGATTTAATACATTGCCTTTATTAGAGTTGAGGATTGGATGATATTAGTTACTGTGGATATTTCAAGCCTGTTGATCATAGCTCTTTTCCTTGGTAGATCGGCGTATTTGTGTGCTACTAGGGTGGGGGAGGCTGATTGTTTAGAATCTTGTCTAGGATGATCTTGATATAGGATGACTGTTTAGAATCTTGTCTAGAATCTTGATATAGGATGATCTTGAACTTGTTCCTACTTGTGATGGGAAGCCAATGGAGCTGTTTAAGGAGAGGGGTGATGTGAACCTGTTGAGATTTTGCCAATATAGTTCTGGCTACTGTATTTTGTGCTAGTTGTAGGGGGTATAACGTGCTCTTGGGCAGACCCTGGTAGATGGAGTTGCAATAATCAAAAACTGGGGTGATTATTGCTTGACAAATTGCACGGAAATCCATTGGGGAGAGGAGTTTGCGTAGGTTCTTTAAGGTGCGGAGCTTGAAATAGATTTTGTAATTCGGCCTATTTGTGGCTGAAAGTTGAGCTCTTGTTCAAGTGTGGTGCCCAGATAATTAATTTGGGTTTTGACTATGAGTGTAGTATTGTTTATCATGATCGAAGGTGGAAGATTGAATTTCTTGTTCCATTTCGTTCCTCCAGTCCAGTCCCGGTTCTTGTGGGTATTCACGTCCCATCAGCTGCTTGGAGACTGAGTATATCATGCTTTTCATGACAGCAGCATAGATAGAGAGCCGAAACCTCCCACCAGTCATCAGTATCTCAGTATCCAAGCAGCTAGAGAGGTGTGAATTCCATGTTAGAACTCACTGAAGGCGCATGCAGACTCTTTTCAATTGACCTTTTTGGGTGTAAAGTGCTGAGCAGAGAGCACTAGCACAGTTCTCCTGTGCTATAAATGGTTTTTTGGGGGGAGGGCTGCCTTAACTGCTTAAATTAAAAAATAAAAAAAGAAACACAAGCATAAAGTGCCGGTACCTCACAGAATTGCCCTGCGGGGTTTTGGAGGTGAGAGACTGCTTCAGCAGGATAGCGCTCTGGGAAGGAGAAAGGGGCTGGATTGCTGGGTGACGAGCACATGCGCAATGACTCTGGAGCCTCTGGAAGGCAGGGTGAAGAGTTGTCGCGCCACAAGTGAGAGAGAGAGAGACTGGCCTCTGCTCTGCCCGATGCCAAAGTTCCAGGGGAGGCTGAGCAACAGAGCGGGTGCTCCTCTGTTGGTAAGAATCGAGCATGGAGAAGCCCATACAGCAGGGCAGGCTCGGTTAGAGTGCAGTCAGTGCTGCAGATTCGTGGCAGCCAGTGGCCATTTTGAACAGCACCGGAAGGCAGAAGGGCTGCAGGGAGGCCTGGTGACAAGGGGAGATCTCTGCGGATGGCCTAGTATACTGTCCTCATATTTTATAGTTTATTTTAGGGGGTAAACTTCAAAAATATTTGGTAGCATTCAGGGTTTAAAAAAAAGAGTGAGAGAAGGAAATGCAACCATCAGGACAGAAAAAGGGGTCCCAGTCACAGGCAGCATGCCTGCAAAGTCAACCTTTGTAGCGTGTGGCTCACACAGAGGGTTGGTTTCCACAGCTGGGTTCTGCAATGGTTGTGAGGGAGAATCCCAGTCAGTGGAAGCAGAACTGATGGATAACAGGCCAGAAAAGTCTCTAAGAGGCGTAGGAGTGCTTGCAGCCCCCATTCCATCCACTGTAGTGGCCGAGGTGTCAGACAAGTGCAGGGCCTGTGTTAAGTGCAGGGGCAGGTGAGCCTCCTGCAACCAAGGGCCCAAAAGGCAAAGGCAAGAAGACTGGGAAGGCCTCTTCCTCCAAGGGGGGGGTCAAGAGGATAGTCTTCCAGGAGGTTTTTCCCCAGAATTCATGCTGTTGCTACACAAGGACTTCTGCATGAAACAGCATGCCAGAGAGGAGCCGCACACTTCCCAGAAGGGCCCACAGCGTCCCCTACATCGGGAATCTGCTGGAAAGGGCAGAGGGAGAGCCAGGACCTAGCAGACAACGGCTGGAGGATGAGGTCTGGGAGGATGTAGGCAGTCCAGGGAGGCACAAGACTCAGAAGGTGAACAGGACTGGGGCTCAGACTTGGAAGAAGGAGAGCTGCACTTTGGGGAAGATCTGGAAAAGCTTGTAAAGGTTTTTGCTCTCCCGCCTCAATGGCTCCCAAAAAATTACAATGAAACATGGATGGGCCAGGCAAACATGGTTCCTGTAGGGGGTCGGCTACAGGACTTTTATGATACCTGGACTTGCATTACGACTGATCAGTGGGTGCTAGAGGTCATCAGGGAAGGCTACGCCTTGGAATTTGTGTGTCCTCTCAGGGATGCCTTCGTAAATTCTCCCTGCAGGGCGGCGCAAAAGCGGCAAGCAGTGTATCAAACCCTTCAACAACTGCATACTTTGCAGGCCGTGATAGAAATGCCCAAAGACCAATGCAGATGTGATCGCTACTCCATCTATTTTGTAGTCCCCCAAAAAAGAGGGGTCGTTTTGGCCCATTTTGGACCTCAAGCACATAAATTGCAGCCTCAGAGTGCCGCGGTTTCACATGGAAACATTAAGATCAGTGATTGTGGCGGTGCGAAAAGGAGAGTTCTTGACCTCCCTCAATCTTGCCAAGGCATATCTGCATATTTCGGTGTGGCCCAAACACCAGCATTTCCTCAGGTTCTCAGTACCAATGGGACACTTCCAGTTTCTGGCACTGCCGTCCTGACTGACTATCACAACACATACTTTCACCAAGGTCATCGTGGTGGTGGCAGCGGCACTGCATCAGGAGGGCATTCTGGTGCACACCTACCTTGATTGGCTCATCCGAACAAAGTCCAGGCAAGAGAGCAAATGGCCAGAGTCATTGAGTTTCTCCAAGAACTCGGCTGGGTGGTCAACTTTGCCAAAAGTCACCTACAGCCATCCCAGGATTTGGAGTATCTCAGAGCTCAGTTTCAGATTGACCTAGGTCGAGTCTCCTTGTCTGTAGGGCACATGCAAAAGCTGCAGTTGCATATTTGGCAATTTCTACAGATGAACAGACCAATGGCATGGAACTACTTACAGGTCTTGGGCTCAATGGCAGCATCAATCAACCTGGTCCCTTGGGTGCAGGCTCACATGAGCCCACTGCAGCAGGCATTGTTGTGCTGGTGGTCAGCACAGAGTCAACTACTTTCATGCCACTTTCCTTGTCCGGGGGAGGCGAGGAAGGCCCTCCAATAGTAGCTGCACCCGACATGCTTCTGAAGGGCATGCTCTAGAAACGCCTCCTTAGGTCCTGCTAACAACAGATACCATCAGTCCTCGTGTGGGCTCTTTTCGGAGTAAAATGTATCGTAAACTCTATATATTAATTTACTCCACACATCAAACCTCCATCCAAAATATTTGACATGCCTCTGACTTAAATTTCAATGGAGAATGGTCTCAGACTTAGCGACACCAGAGTATAGCACTGCCAAACTGGCAGACACTCAATGTGTCTAATCGCATCAATGACCAATCCTCCTTAACCTCCCTATTAAATATAAACTTGATTAACAACGTCCCAATAGAAACCAGAACTTATCTTCTTAGATGTTAATCATCCTGTGCATATGTCTTGTTCCTAAATCCCGACGCTGTTCTTAAGCGCCAATCTGCGTTTCACATCTTGTTTCCTCAGGGGATTTAAATGGACAGGATATCTCCAACGGGGTCCATGTAATCCAGGAACTTGTTGTATATGAGGTTACAAACCTACAATAATTTAGAGGCAAGGGAATATATTTCATCTACTGTTACTACAAAACATCAAAATTACCAATCACCCCCCATCTTAAATGAAACTCTATCTACAAAGAACAAACCTTAACACTGCCAACACCTCTCCACCATTCAGAAATGTTCCACCCAACTGAAGAACCGCCGCGCATGTGGAGCAACCCTATTCACTCGACAGATATACCTACTACATGACATATACTCTACGTCAGCCTTCTCTAACGCCCCTATAAGCAAACGTTCCATTCAATAACTGTGTTAAGACCCCCCCTGGGTACAGCATTTGTAATCGGAAAATCCACCTTTGTTCCCGTAAAACTAAAGTTTGTTCACGGGTTTTACCACGGCTCCCTATTTTCACCCATTCAATAGCAAAGCACTGCAGTTCCTCAAAAGCGTGTTTCTTTTCACAACAATGTTGCACTATGGGGGCTTCCATTACTCTACATTTTATTCTACTCTTATGCTCACTTAAGCGAACTTTCAAAGGTCTAGTAGTTTTGCCAATATATAATAATTGACAAGGACAGCAAATGGCATACACTACAAATGGAGTCATACAAGTAGTGCTATTGTGTAGTTTATAAACCCTACCCTGGTGTTCAAAACTCTGTATCTCATTCATAATACCACACATATTGCAGCTGCCACAACACTTATGTCCAACCCCCTCCCTATCAGATACCAAGGGATCCCGCAACACTGACGGACTCAAAATCTCCTTCAGATTAGGGGCCCTCTTCCACACACATCTGACTCGCTTATCACCCAGCCCCGGAACTAAATGTAATACATTTGAATGCTTGCGTATAATGCGTTGAATAGTGTAACTTAATGGCATAAAATTTGTCACTAAATTTACATGATTCTCATCAACTGATCTTTCCCACGTACCCGCTAATAACAACTCCCGGTTATTAAACTTGGCCCTAAGGTAAGCCGTTCTAATCACTGAGGAAGGATATTCACGCTGCTGAAAACTATGGAATAATGACTTTGCTTGTATTTTAAAGTCCTCGTTCTCTGAACAATTTCTACGATAACGGATGAATTGGGAGAAGGGTAAGCCATCCTTTAAACTCTCAGGGTGCACACTTTTGTAACGTAGGTGTGTTACGATCTGTCGGTTTTCGATATACAGATATGCTCCACTTCGTTGTGGTCTTCGTGACCAGCACATCTAAAAACATAATTGTGTGTGGATGAAACGAACAAGTGAATTGGATATTCTCTTCTCGCAAATTCAGCCACTCATGAAATTCATGTAAGAGATCTTCTGAGCCTTGCCAAAGCATAAAGATGTCATCTATGTATCTACACCACAGTCGAACGTGTGGCCATAGTGGAACGTGTGGCCATAGTGGGGCTCCATGTAACCATTGTGCTTCAAATCTGGCCATGAAAAGATTGGCTGTAGACGGGGCGCATGTTGCGCCCATCGCAGCCCCTACTAATTGATGAAAAATCGAACATTCAAACTGAAAATAATTTTCAAAATCACCAGCGTAGTGCTTAGAGCCTACCGGCTTCAAAATAATGCGCGGCGTTTTTTGAAGCCGGTAAGCTCTAAGCACTATGCTAAGCAATGGAGAATCGTACCAGTGAAGTTTATTAATAAGTGCTTCATTTGGCTAAATACACATCGAGCAGCACAGAACATTCCTGATGCAATAGACAACATAAGTGCTTTATTCTTGCAAGCCCCCCTGAAAAAACCACTGTTGTGAAACGCAATTTCTGAGCCGGAAGGTGGCGTCGGGGAACACATAAGATAAGCACGACCATTTTTGAAAAAGTTTGAAATATTTGAAATGTTATCAATCATAGGAAAAGGAACTGAATGAAAAAAAAAGATCGTTGATGCAATCGGCACAAGTCAAGACATAGTCCAATAGACAGTGCCATTAGGAGTCTGAGACCTTCAGTTCTTTTCATGACTATGATTGTTGTATATAGTTTAATGATTTACATATGAAGAGATATACTTGATAAAGAATCATAGCCTAAGGACAATTGGAGGACAGAACAATATTGAAGTAAATAGTTAATCCTCTGTAAACTGACATAACGTTGGAAGTGATCAATCACAATTATTATATATTGGCAAAACTACTAGACCTTTTAAAGTTCGCTTAAGTGAGCATAAGAGTAGAATAAAATGTAGAATAATGGAAGCCCCCATAGTGCAACATTGTCGTGAAAAGAAACACACTTTTGAGGAACTGCGGTGCTTTGCTATTGAATGGGTGAAAATAGGGAGCCGTGGTAAAACCCGTGAACAAACTTTAGTTTTACGGGAACAAAGGTGGATTTTCCGATTACAAACGCTGTTCCCAGGGGGTCTTAACACAGTTATTGAATGGAAAGCTTGCTTATAGGGGCATTAGAGAAGGTTGACGTAGAGTATACGTAATGTAGTAGGTATATCTGTCGAGTGAATGGGGTTGCTCCGCATGCGCGGCGGTTCTTCAGTTGGGTGGAACATTTCTGAATGGTGGAGAGGTGTTGGCAGTGTTAAGGTTTGTTCCTTGTAGATAAGAGTTTCATTTAAGATGGAGGGTGATTGGTAATTTTGATGTTTTGTAGTAACAATAGATGAAAAATATTCCCTTGCCTCTAAATTATTGTAGGTTTGTAACCTCATATACAACAAGTTCCTGGATTACATGGACCCCATTGGAGATATCCTGTCCATTTAAATCCCCTGAGGAAACAAGATGTGAAACGCGGATTGGCGCTTAAGAATGGCATCGGGATTTAGGAACAAGACATATGCACAGGATGATTAACATCTACGAAGATAAGTTCTGGTTTCTATTGGGACATTGT
This sequence comes from Ichthyophis bannanicus, assembly GCA_033557465.1. Taxonomy (NCBI): domain Eukaryota; kingdom Metazoa; phylum Chordata; class Amphibia; order Gymnophiona; family Ichthyophiidae; genus Ichthyophis; species Ichthyophis bannanicus. Next base: position 978,344,870 of record CM066033.1, read on the forward strand.
TAATCAAGTTTATATTTAATAGGGAGGTTAAGGAGGATTGGTCATTGATGCGATTAGACATATTGAGTGTCTGCCAGTTTGGCAGTGCTATACTCTGGTGTCGCTAAGTCTGAGACCATTCTCCATTGAAATTTAAGTCAGAGGCATGTCAAATATTTTGAATGGAGGTTTGATGTGTGGAGTAAATTAATATATAGAGTTAACAACAGATACCAGCCTAGTGGGATGGGGGGCACAATTGCAAAACACGGTTTGTGCAGGGTCCATGCTCACAGCATAAGCAGGTGTGGCCCATCAATCGCTTAGAGCTGAGGGTGGTGTTTTGTGCCCTGCAAGGTTTTCAGAACCTCTTGAAAGGGAAAGCAGCGAGAGTATTCTCGGATAATGTCACTACGGTGACTTATCTCAACCAGCAGGGAGGCATGAGCAGTGCTCAGTTGGAACAGGAGGTGGGGCCATCGCTGGAGTGGGCAAAGAGCAACTTTGTTGGCCCTATCAGTGGCGCACGTGGTCAGACGAAAGAATAATAGCGGTGAACTAGCTCAGCAGGGTGCGGATTGATCCCTCAACCTGAGCGTTTTTGCACAGTTAGTAAGACGTTGGGATCAGCCGATCATGGACCTGATGGCGACCTTCTTGTTGGCGAAAGCAGTGAAGTTTTACAACAGAAGAAGAGAGAGTATGTCGGAGGGGCTCAACATGCTAGTGCAACCTTGACCCATGGTGGGCCTTCTTTATGTCTTTTCTCCCTAGCCACTGATCGGACATGTGGAACAGAGGATCAAAGCTCATCAGAGGCTGGTCCTCTTGATCACTCCAGATTGGCCGAGGAGGCCATGGTATGCCGATCTGGTATGGCTCACAGCCGAGCAGCCACGGCAATTGCCGGTCCAGGCAGATCAAATCGTCCAAGGGCCCATACGGATTCTCCAGGTGGATCGATTCTCGCTTACGGCTTGGCTCTTGAGAGGGCAAGGTTGAGACAATGGCATTATTTGCCCACTGTGATAGTGACGTTGCTGAGGGCCCGTAGGCACTCCACCTCACTGGTGTATATCCATGTGTGGAGAAATTTTGAGAATTTGTGTGCGGACCACGCTTGTTCCATCATGAAGGCCATGGTGCAGAAATTCTGACCTTCCTGTAAGCGGGATTAGATAAGGGTCAGTTGTGCTCTGTGGGATCTGAACTTGATGCTGTCGGTATTGACAGAAAAACCTTTTGAGCCTTTGGGGAACTGCACCCTAAAGGATTTGACATTGAAAACTGTGTTTTTAGTAGCCATTTGCTCGGCTAGAAGGATTTTGGAGCTACAGGCGCTATCATGCCAAGAACCATACTTGATGATTCTATAGAGAAGGTGGTTACGGCCAGTGCCTTCCTTTCTTCCTAAGGTTCTGTCAGTTTTTCATCTCAGTCAGTACCACTGCTAGTGTTCTCTGCAAAGGAAGGAACACCATTGGACCCTCTTCTGCAACGATTGGATATGCGGCACCTACTGCAGAGGTACTTGAAAGTCACAGAGTCTATCTGGAAGTCGGAGCAACTTTTGTGTTGTTTGGCGGGTCACATAAAGGGGATGTGGCTTCCAAAGCTTTAATGTCAAGATGGATAAGGGAGCCCATCTCCTCGGCCTACCTGTTGAGGCATAGACCTGTGCCCTTGGGATTGAGAGCACATTCAACCCATGCCCAAGCTGATTCTTGGGCAGAGTTTAGTTTAGTGCTGCCAGTGGATATCTGCAAGGCGGCAACATGGGCGTCCTTGAGTTCCTTTGTGAAGCATTACCAATTGAATGTACAGGCATCGGCAGATGCCCATTTTGGTGTGGCCATGCTTCAAGCCAGGTTAGCGGGGCCCTCCCATGAATAGTACTGCTGTGGTGCATCCCACAAGTACTGGGACTGGACTGGAGGAACGAAATGGAAGAAGAAATTAGACCTTCTCTGCTAATTATTGTTCCATGAGGTCCTACAGTCCAGTCCCGAATCCCTCCCTTATAGCATATACGGACGCTTGGTGCATGGCTCCCCAGTTTGAAGAAGTACAACTGTTTAGTAGATAGCCAGGTAATGGTAGAGCACAGGTACACAAGACCTCAGGGGCAGAGTAGTGGAGGTCAATTAAAAAAAAAAAGAAAGAGGGCAGACATTACGGGGGGAGTTTGGTGAGTGGAGTGACCGGCCTCCACAACATCACTTTCCATCCGTGACTGGTGAGTGTTTTTCTCCTTCCCTAGTGGGAGGAAGTGTTACTTGGTTATACTTGATTATTCTTCTTTCCGTGAATGCTTTGTCAATAGGATACTGAAGACTGGTGGGAGATGCCAGCTCTCTGTCTATGCTGATGTCATGAAAAGCATGACATGCTCAGTCTCCAAGCTGCTGGTGGGGCATGAATACCCACAAGTATCGGGACTGGACTGTAGGAACTCAAGGAACATCAGTTAGCAGGAAAGGTCTAATTTCATCTTGTGATGTGGAGTGCTTCTGATTTGTTTTGATTGATTTTGAAGTTGTGTTCATTGAGCCAGAAGTTGATTGCTGAAAAACAGTTGGAGATTTTTGGTATAGTCTGGTGATTTGGTGGAGAAGGAGGTGAAGATTATGTTATCTGCGTATATTAGATTTGACATCATGGTTTTTGATGATTTTGCAGAAAGGTTGTATATATGTATATGTATATATGTGTGTGTGTGTGTGTATATATGTGTGTGTGTGTGTGTGTGTATATATATATGTGTGTGTGTATATGTATGTATATATATATATATATATATATATATATTGAACAGAAGTGAGGAGAGTGCAGACCCTTGCGGTACTCCGTGGCTGGTAATGGTGTGAATGTCAGGGTACCAATTTTGATTTGCTGTATATGGTCTGATAAGTAGGAGTGAAACCATTTCAGAGGAGTTCATTGAATTCCTATGTTTAGTAGGAGTTGATTTGAGACAGAGTCAAATGCAGCACTGGCAAGTCAAATGCAAGGCATTGATAAGGCAGGCAAAGGGAGAATTTGAGAAGAAGCTTGCTGCGGAAGCAAAAACGCGAAATAAAGACTTTTTCAAGTACATTTGTAGCAAAAAACGTGTGAGAGAGTCAGTTGGTCCATTAGATAATAGAGGGGTTAAAGGGGTACTAAGAGGCGACAAGGCGATAGCGGAGAGACTGAATGAATTCTTTGCTTCGATCTTTACTGAGGAAGATGTAGGGATGTTACCCATGACTGAAGTGGTATTTAAAGGTGCGGAAGCATTGAAGGAAATATCGATACATCGGGAAGATGTATTACAACTATTAGATAAACTGAAGAGTAGCAAATCACCTGGGCCGGATGGTATACATCCAAGGGTGTTGAAAAAACTGAAATATGAGATTGCAGACCTGCTATTAGTAATCTGTGAACTATCATTAAAATCATCTCTAATACCTTGATTAGATTGGAGGATCGCCAATGTAACACCAATTTTTAAAAAGGGTTCCAGGGGTGATCCGGGAAACTACAGGCCTGACATCAATATCGGGAAAAATGGTAGAAACCATCATAAAGAATACAATTACTCAGCATGTAGATAGTCATGGCCTAATGGGAGACAGCCAACATGGCTTTAGACAAGGAAGATCTTGTCTTACAAATCTGTTTTTTTGAAGGTGTGAATAAACAGGTGGACAAAGATGAGTCGGTTGATATAGTGTATCTGGACTTTCAGAAAGCCTTTGACAAGGTCCCTCATCAGAGACTTTTGGCAAAACTAAAGAGTCATGGAATAGGAGGCAGTGTACTACTGTGGATCAGGAACTGGTTAAAAGATAGAAAGCAGAGGGTAGGGCTATATGGCCAATTTTCCCAATGGAGAAAGGTGAATAGTGGTGTACCCCGGGGATCTGTGCTGGGTCCGCTGCTTTTTGACATATTCATAAATGACCTGGAAAGTGGAATAACGAGTGAGGTTATCAAATTTGCAGATGACACAAAACTATTTAAAGTTGTTAAAACCCAAGAGGATTGTGGAAAATTGCAAGAGGATCTTGATAAGTTGGAAGACTGGGCATCAAAATGGCAGATGAAATTTAATGTGGACAAGTGCAAAGTTATGCACCCAGGAAAGAACAACCCAAACTATGGTTACATGATGCAAGGTTCCACATTAGGAACCACCACCCAGGAAAAAGATTTAGGCGTCTTTGTGCATAACATGTTAAAACCCTCGGCCCAGTGTGCAGCGGCGGCCAAGAGAGCAAATAGTATGCTAGGTATGGAAAATAAAACAAAAGATATTATAATGCCTCTATATCGTTCCATGGTGAGACTGCACCTTGAATATTGTGTGCAATTCTGGTCGCCGTATCTTAAAAAGGATATAGCGTTATTAGAAAAGGTTCAGAGAAGAGCCACCAAAATGGTAAAGGGGATGGAAGGATACGCCTATGAAGAAAGGCTAAAAAGGTTAGGGCTCTTTAACCTGGAAAACAGACGGCTGAAGGGAGATATGATATAAGTCTATAAGTTAATGAACGGAGTGGAACGGGTATACGTAGATCGATTGTTTACGTTATCAGAATATAGAAAGACTAGGGGACATGCAATGAAGCTACAGGGTAAACTATTTAACACTAATAAAAGAAAATATTTTTTCACTCAACGTGTAATCAAACTCTGGAATTTGTTACCGGAGGATGTAGTAAAGGCTGTTAGTGTAGCTGGGTTTAAAAAAGGTTTGGACAAGTTCCTGGAGGAAAGGTCCATAAACCATTATTAAGAAGGGACTCAGGATATCAATGCTTGACCCAGTACAAGCATTTTGGAACCTGTGTATTTTGGGGATACTGCTAGGTACGTATGACCTAGATTGGCCACTATTGGAAACAGGATACTGGGCTTGATGGACCTTGGTCTGACCCAGTATGGCATTTCTTATGGATATGTCCAGGAAGATGAGTAAAACCCTTGTGTTATGATTTCAGTGCCTTTAATCAGTGTTTTGAGTAGAGAAATCCTAAGGGTTTCTACACTATGTTGAGGGCAGAATCCATGCTGGTGAATGTCTAGGGGAAAGTGTTCATCCAAATGATCTTGTAGCTGCTCCTGAACTACTTTTTTGATGACTTTGGCAATAAATGGGATACTAGAGTTTTGCCTGTATGATGTCGGGTAGGCAGTGTCCAGTTTTGGTTTCTTTAGGATGGGACAGGTGAATGATTACTTGAGTGAGAGGAGGAGAGCTCCTTTTATGAGTGAATCATTTATCATGTTGCATATATAGGGTTTGAGTTGCATTTTTTCCATCTTAATCCAGGACACAGGGCAGAAGTCAAGTGGGGAGGTGGTTGTGTTAATAGCTGAGAATACACTACCTATGTGCTTGTGGTTGACGAGGTTGAAATTGCTCCATAGGTTGGGTTGACAATTGAGGAGGGAAGCTTCAGCTGAGGATGTGTCTGGCTCCTGTGGTTAGCTTGGAAGTGTTGAGCCATCTGGTATGGGTTTATTGGAGGCTTCGTGTGTGTTATTGTGGGGCTCTTTATGAGTGAGTTAGCTATACTGAATAATTCTCTTGGCTTGTTGATAAAGGTCTTAATGAGGTTTGTGTAGTATTCCTGCTTTGCTTTGTAGGTGGTGTCACAGTATTTATTTAGCTCCTGTAGGAACAAAGCTTGCCTGATGGTGTTATTTGAGGCTCTCGACGTGTGTTGATGTAGTTTGGATTTCTGGTCTTTTAGGTTCTTGGAGTACCAGGGAGAGGTGTTTGGATGTTTACATTTGTGGACCATATGGGGTGCTTTAGTGGCTGCGGAGATAGTGGTGTTCCCTTAGTTATCAGGGAGTTTATATGGTCATCAAGGGAGTGTGAAACAAGCATCAGAGTGATTTTGCTGCTGAAGTACTGGCTGTCAAATGGGAGGAAACCTGCAAGAGGTGTAAGTGGTTTTGGTTTGTTGTCTTGGAGTTTTTTGTTGTGCGAGTTCAATTGAGATATGATGATGGTCAGACCAGGAGACTGGTGATATACAGATGGAAGCTATCGTGTGGTTGATGCCATCTGCTGGGAAGGTATGGGCGAATATTAGGTCCAATGTTTCACCTTTAATGTTAGTGCTATATATTCTAACTCCCCCCATCTTATTTTTTACTCATCTACCACTTGACCCACTGCACTAAACCCTTTTCTCCAGGACCAAGCAGGAAGTCAGTTCTCACATATGGGTGACGTCGGCGCCGACGAAGCCCCCGTTCGGAGCATTTCCCCAGCTTTCCTAGAAAGCCTTGGGGAATGCAGCGCGCATGTGCGGTCCCCTTCCCGCCCAAGGGTGCCATCTTGCTCAGTCTTCTTTTTTCCGCGGAGCCCGACGGATGTATGTTCGTTTCACCCAAGGAAGAAGTTAATTTTCTCTGCGTTAACCTGTTTTTTCTTCGGTTCGACGCCGGTTTCCCTTTCCCGCCTGGGCCCGATACATCGGTATCGAGCCCAGATCTCTTTTTCAGTTTTTGTCCTTAGTGACTAGCGTTCGCACCATTTTTTCTTTTTTCACTGGCAGCCCTGTCTTTTGACCTTGCAGGGGCCCTTTTTCCTCCGATGGCTGCCAGCGGGTTTAAAAAGTGTGATCAGTGTAAGAAACTTATGTCTCTCATCGACACACATGACTGCTGCCTCCGGTGCCTCAGACCCGATCATGACCCGATGATCTGTGGTCCATGTGGGAAGATGTCCTCTAAGGCATTAAGGAGTCGGCAGCACCAAAAGGAAAGAATCTTCTCTGACTCCGCGTCCGGTAGGGCCCGGACCTCGTCAGAGGCCTCGACATCTCGGGACTCCGGCCCCGAGCAGCGTCGAGGCTCCTCTGAAAGGGGGTCTCCCTCGCGGGAGCATCGTAAGAAGAAAAAACCCACGAGGGCGGTTTCGGTGGACACACTTGGCTCCTTGAGGGCCAAGTCGCATAGCCCCGAGCGCCCTCCCAGGTCTTCGGAGTCGGAGAGACCTGCAAGACAACCTCGTGTGGAGATGGAGTCCCCGGGTCACGTGAGTACTGTAGTCCTCGTGGACTCACCTCCAGGGGAGCTGACCGGGCCTGGCGCCGCCGGGGCCCGAGTCGGGGGCTGCTGAGTCTCCTGAGCTCGGACTCAGGTTGACGGCCTTGGAGAGCAGCTTGGCTGCCTTCATGGAACAGCAGCGGGCACTGATCACTGGTCTCACCGGTACATCTGCCCCGACCACCGGGACATCAATGTCCAAGTTGACCCCGGAGGCCGAGCCGATCCTCGAGTCCATGCGAGCTCGAGTCGATCCTCGGCCAAGGTCCCCCTCGGCCTTCCGTTCGGGACCGATGTCGTCGACGCCACTACCCTTGGCGTCGGGGCGGATGGCATCGATGCCTGCCCGACCGGAGCCACTCGATTCCTCCTCCGAGGAGTCCGGTTGGGAGACGGAGGATGAGGAGTTGCCCGACACCTTTCGGACTCGCCCGAGTCCGAGCCTCGGAGGAGGTCCCCCCCGGAGGATACCCGGTTCTTGGACTTCGTGCAGGACATGGCCAAGGCTTTGGCATTCCCCGTGGATCCCGAGGAGGAGCCTCGAGCCGAGGAGCTCGAGGCCCTACAGTATGACTCTCCTCCAAAGGAGGCCTTTACTGTTCCGGTTCCTCCGATGCTGGAACGGTTGCTCTTCCGCATGTGGGAGGCGCCGGCATCGACGCCGGTTTTAAGCAAGCGGGTCGATTCTATTTATCGAGTCCGCAAGAGCCCCGGGTTCCAAAAGTCACAATTACCGCACCACTCCATGGTTGTGGAATCGGCCATGCATCGTCTGAAAAGACAGAAGATGCACTCCTTGGTGCCTTCTGGCCGGGAGGCCCGGAACTGGATGCCCTCGGTAAGAAGTGCTTCCAGGGCTCTATGCTTGCTTGCCGTGTCCAGACCTACCAGCTGTACATGGGCATGTACCTTCGAGACCTGACAAAGGAGATTGCCAGGTTCTCCGCTGGTCTCTCTGAGGAACCTTTGCAGAGGTTCAATGCTCTGTCCTCGGGTATTCGTGAGTGCTCAAAGTTTATATCTCGAGCAGCCTATGATGGCTTCGAGGCTTCAGCCCGAGTAGCCACGGCCAGCATCGGTGCACGCCGTCAGGCTTGGCTACAGTCATCGGACCTCAAGCCATGGGTGCAGGACAAGTTGGTCGATGTCCCCTACCAAGGTGAAAACCTCTTTGGCAAGCCCATGGCTGACAAGGCTGCAGAACTCGAGACCGAGACTCTTACCCGGATGAGGCTGTCCAGAAAAGCCTCTGCCCCTTCTCAGAAGAAGAAGGGCTTGGGAAAAAAGACCTTTTACCCGAGGAAATCATCTGCCTATAAACAGTACCCTCATTATCAGGCCTCTGTAGCTCCCCAACAGGGTCAGCAGGCCAAGGGGCAGGGTCATGGGCCCCATAGGCAGAAGGCCCCCAAGCCTCCTACTCCGGCTCCTGCTCATAATCTCTCCTCCTCAGCTGGTCCCTATCAGCACTGGAGGCAGGCTGGCCCTGTTCGCCCACAGGTGGTCAGCCATCACAAGGGATACCTGGGTTCTAAGTATAGTCCAGAAGGGCTATCTCCTCCACTTCCACCAGGTATCCCCCTCCTATTTTCCAGGGGAGCCTCCCAGACTCCCTCTGCACAGGGACTTACTCCTGCAGGAGTTGGCAGGTCTTCTGAAGGAACAGGCAGTGGAACTGGTGCCCCACCACCTGAGAGGTCAAGGCTTCTATTCCAGGTAGTTCCTGGTACCAAAAAGAACAGGAGGCCTCAGACCCATCCTAGACTTGCGAAACCTGAACAAGTTCCTGGAGAGGGAAAAGTTCAAGATGCTTACCCTTGGAATCCTGCTGCCCTACCTCCAGCAGGGAGATTGGCTATGCTCCTTAGACCTAAAGGATGCTTATACTCGCATCCTTATTCATCCAGACCACAGACAATATCTCAGATTTGTAGTGGGAGGAAACCATTATCAGTACAGAGTACTGCCTTTTGGCCTTACATCTGCCCCCAGGGTATTCACCAAGTGCCTGGCGGTGGTAGCGGCCTACCTCAGGGTTCAAGGCCTCTTTGTCTTTCCATGTCTGGACAATTGGCTCATCAGGGATCAATCCCCGCAAGAGGCCAATCAAGCCACCCTTCGCACTGTCGCTCTGCTTCAGCACCTGGGGTTTGTCATAAACTTCGCAAAGTCCAGTTTGCACCCCTCCCAGAACATGGAGTTCATAGGAGCTCGACTGGACACTTTTCAGGCAAAGGCCTTTCTTCCAGTGGACAGGGCCCACAGATTGATGGATCTAGCCAGGCTATTCCACAGCAATTCTCTGGTCTCTGCCAGACAATTCCTCAGACTCTTAGGCCACATGGCATCCACGGTCCATGTAACTCCAAATGCCCATCTTCACATGATGCCAGCTCAATGGGGACTCAGTGGCACCAGGCCACAGGAAGCCTCGTGGACAAAGTGAGGGTGTCCAGCCTACTACAGTCTTCTCTGCAGTGGTGGCTTCATCTTCCGAATCTAGTACAAGGGGTGCCTTTTCAGGCACCTCCACACTCTCAGGTGCTGACAACCGATGCTTCTCTTCAGGGTTGGGGTGCACATTGCCAAGGCCTGTGGACTCCTTGGGAGGCCGCACAGCAGATCAATCTCTTAGAACTGAGAGCTATCCGCTTAGCCCTGAGAACTTTCTCCCATCTCATCTCTCGCCAGTCCGTCTTGGTGCAGACGGACAATCAAGTTGCTATGTTCTATGTGAACAAACAAGGGGGCACAGGGTCCCGACCTCTATGTCAGGAAGCATAGAAGCTGTGCTCATGGGCAGTCAATCACGGCATTCTTCTCAAAGCGGTCTATCTCCCAGGTCAGGAGAATTACCTGGCAGACAGATTGAGCAGGATCCTGCAGCCCCACGAATGGCAGTTGAATCCTTTTGTGGTTCAACAGATCTTCCTGCGATGGGGGGTCTTCCAACCATAGATCTCTTTGCCAATCCTCTGAACCGTCAACTTCCCAGGTTCTGTTCCAGACAACCACATCCTCTCAGAGTAGCAGCGGATGCATTTCTCATTCCATGGTCTACAGGCCTCCTATATGCGTTTCCTCACACGCCTCTAGTGTCCAAGACACTATTCAAGGTGATCCGGGACAAGGCCTCAGTGATTCTGTTGGCCCCCAGGTGGCCAAGGCAACCCTGGTTCCCACTACTGTTGCAACTAGTGGTGGACACTCCTCTTCCTCTGGGGATGCAACCCGATCTCCTATCTCAGGAGCAGGGATCTCTCTTGCACCCCAATCTCCAGTCCCTCAATTTGATGTCCTAGCTGCTGAAAGGGTAGTCCTAGCGCCTTTACTACTGCCTAGGGAAGTGGAGGAAGTAGTCTTGGCCTCTAGGAGGCAGTCCACCAGAAAGTCTTATGCCCTTAAGTGGCGTAGGTTCTCTACCTGGTGTACTCAACACAACGAGAATCCCTTCTCATGCCTGGTACCATTGGTGCTGCAGTATTTGCTTCACCTGTCCAACCTAGGCCTTAAGTCCAATTCTGTTAGAGTTCATCTTAGTGCTCTTTCAGCACACCGCTCACAGGTGGAGGGCCAGTCTCTATCCGGCCATCCTTTGGTGGCTCACTTCCTCAGAGGCCTACTTTTGCTCAAGCCTCCAGTGCGTCCACCTGCCCCTGAATGGGATTTAAATGTGGTCTTGCAACGGCTTACTTGCCCACCATTTGAACCTATGGCTACTTGCCCTCTGCGTTTTCTATCCTGGAAAGTGCTATTTCTGGTAGCCCTTACCCCTCAGCAAGGTGAGTGAGTGAACTTCAGGCCCTAGTATCAGAAACTCCATATACTAGGTTCTATAGGAACAGGGTAGTCTTACGGACTCACCCTAAGTTCCTTCCAAAGGTTGTCTCCTCCTTCCACCTCAATTAGGAGGTGGTTCTTCCGACTTTCTTTCCCAGGCCTCATGCTAGCCGGGCTGAGATGGTCTTGCATACCCTGGACTGTAGGAGGGCGTTGTCCTTCTACCTTGACCATACGTGGGAGCACCGGAGGGCAGTTCAGCTCTTCGTCTCTTATGACCCCAATAAGTTGATGTTGGCTATCTCCAAGCGTACTTTGTCCATATGGGTAGCTGACTGCATCGCCTGGGCTTACAGGGCAGCCGGCCTCTCGTTGCAGGGTCGAGTTATGGCTCACCGTGTCAGAGCGACGGCTGCGTCAGTGGCTCATCTCCGCTCTGTTCCGTTGGCAGACATCTGCCGGGCCGCTACTTGGTCTTCAAGCCAGACTTTTGCGGCCCACTACAGCCTTGAGAGGGAGTCCCACAGGGACAGTGCTTTCGTGCAAGCGGTACTCCATAATCTCTTTGGGGTCTAGGCAACTACTACCCTCCGACCCTGGTGTTGGGCTACCTTTCGGGGGCGTTATCAATCAGAGAAGATTCTGTTCTTGCATGCTGAGGCTCTAGAGGGAGCTCATTATTTCAGTTTGGGGCCTCTGGTAGCCCTGAGCTGGGGAGTCCCATATGTGAGGACTGACTTCCTGCTTGGTCCTGGAGAAAGAGTAGTTACTCACCTGTAACAGGTGTTCTCTAGGAGCAGCAGGAATCAGTCCTCACAACCCTCCCTCCTCCCCTTGGAGTTGCAGTCATATGATTTATTTTTGCTATTTTTGCTGTCTTTTAGCTATGTCGTCAGACTGAGCAAGATGGCACCCATGGGCGGGAAGGGGACCGCGCTTGCGTGCTGCATTCCCAAAGGCTTTCTATGAAAGCTGGAGAAATGCTCCTCACGGGGGCTCCGTCGGCGCCGACGTCACCCATATGTGAGGACTGATTCCTGCTGCTCCTGGAGAACACCTGTTACAGGTGAGTAACTACTCTTACTCTCCCACCTATAAAAAATACCCCCTGTTCAACCCTGGTGAAGCCTTAGGCAAAGCTGGCAGAGGGGGGAGTATGGATGTGCCTGACCTGGAAAAATATAATTGGGCTTCCATTGTGTGTCACCTAGTGAATTGAGTGTATGGTACAGATTGCTTTATTCTTTTGGCTCCCCCTGCAGAATGTGGTGTATGCACCCAGGGATAAGCTCCCAAAAGACCTGCAGGCC